>OW679197.1:49217111-49442141 GCA_940337035.1 Agriotes lineatus
GAATCGTGTCAGCTAATTTCAAGCTACTGGAGTCAGGGCCACATTAAATGGATTCGTGTGCGGAAGTTAAACGTTATTAACACTGTGGTTTTTTGACTTAGCGTTCATAATTAATAAGTGATAAGTACACTTACGGAGTGTATTTAAGCATGTAGATTCAGCATTAAGCTCGTGGACTGTTCCGTGCTACTATTAATAGCGCATACAACTGTAATAACCTGGCTTTCTTAATTAATTCTTTAACTTTGAGCTACGAATGATTACCAATGTTATTAAACTTTTTACTCTCGGATAGCCACAGATGCCAGGGTTCAGTCTGGTTAACTCAAATATACAATCAAGTACACATCAAACAAAGCGATTTATTTTGTATACCTATTTACATTTTAAAACCATAACTAAAATATTCTATGTATTTTCGAATAAACGATTTGAATTTCAATGTATCACGGGCAGGCTGACGCCTACTGGGTTAGGCAAACCACGATGTTTTCTCCGGTCGTATCTTCTCGGCTACCGGACGAAAGCAGTTCGTAGTTAGGAGAGCGTCCTCTACTCGGCTAAACTGGAAACAGAAATTAGGTTAAGTTGTTTATTTTTATCGGGGGCATGAAATAAAGTTAGATTTGCCCTTATTTCGGGGTGTTGAGAATGAATTTGACGTGAGACGTAACCTCGTTACGTCAAAGCTATCCTGCAGTGCCCGTGAAACCTCGTGTAATGCAAAACCTTTTATGATAAGTGAAAAGGCGGTGGAACTACATATCGTGTGTCAGCTAATAACTTTTAAGCCCAATTTGTGTTTAAAGCTGTTACTGAAATTCCAGGGGGTGCCTAAGTGATAACTAGGGGTTTTCTAATTACGTTATTCAAGGTGACTAAACCCTCCTTTAAGCTACCTGAATTACTTTTAGCTTGAAGCTAACCTCACACAATTTTTGGTTTAGATTATGTACTATGAATTGCGGCACTGCAGAAAGCACGGGAAATCTTCAGGACAAGATCCCTCTGGGTAAGTGAAGCTTTGAATTTTTACGAGTACGTTAATTCCGGGAGTTTCGTTGCGGGCTCTTAACCTCGCAATTCTTGTTCAAGCTTATGCGCGGACCTGGGGGGCCACGTTTTTAAAATGCTTTCTGAATGAATTACGTGAACGTTGCCGGGGAGCGGTTTCGAGGAGGTCTAAGACTCTTATCAGGCGTATATGTACAACGAACCACGTACGAGTTTTAGACCACACCGGTTTCGAGGAGTAAACGTATATAAATTCCAGACAGGCATATATAAACAATGATCCACGTCTGAATTTTAAATAAGATAACTCCTGAATAGGCTCGACGGAGATCAATAGGCACTGAAAATCAATGGGCCACTTTGATCTTTCGGGATTTCTGGGAACGATTGGTTCTGGGACTAAAAGTCAAAAGGTTCTTCGGACGGGACTAGGATTTGGGCCCTCAGGGGGGCCCCAGACAGGAAGCTGGTTCGGCTCGCTGGATGCAAGTCAAGTTAAGTCTCTCTAACAACGTACGATACCTCTTATTTATACATTACCGTACGCCGTAATTTGTGCATGATTTTAGGCAGGGATGCGCTGGAAGACGACGGCGCCGGCGGCTCGTAATTTCTGCGCACCTCGATTGTTTCTTCGTGCCTCGGCGATGTTTTCGGACAATTTGTGACGAAGTTTTGGCGGCGGTCAAATTCGAACGTATTCCAATACGTAAAAATACGATTTCGGCCGGCGCTAACGTCACACAAGCCCCTTCCTATGGAGGAAACAGCCGGTGGGTGGACGCCCTCTTCATGGAAGTACCCTTTTCGGCTTGGAAAACACCTGGGGATCCTGGAATTCTCGGCACACAACTCGGACAACATACATTCTAGGGAACGCGGAAGTTATGGAAGTAACCGGCGTTTCTTCTGGCAGTGTCTACTAGGTGAGTATACTTTTGTAATACTTTCAACTGGGGGAGATATAAAAATCGCGGTTTCGACCTATACTCCTTTCAGGACTTCTCGGCAAAAAAAACAAGTTCGGAAAGCTAGGACAGGCAACTGCTAATATGCAAGGGAAACTTGCTTGCAGTTTCTGGTCAACAGGCGGTTGTTGTGGCATTAATTACCACCTGGATCTTCACTGGATTCAATTTCACAGGGAACATTCAGGAAAACTCTCAGGTTGTACTCCGGTACGGGTTGCATACAATTCCGCAGGTTCATGCTCTACAAATGCACGTTTTCTTATAGGCACTAAGGCGAAAGCGTGATCATTCTCAGGAGACATTCACCAACATGCATGCAATTAATAATACTGGCGGGTACAACGGGCATGGACAGGACTGGTAATTTTTTTGAATTTTCTGGATAAGCGGAATGAAATTTCATGTACTGCAATCAACCACGTGAAAGCAGTTTCAGGCTAGATGAGACTAAATATTCGCGGTATCGAATCATTTGTCTTTTCGTACATTCATTCTCCGGGCTCATAAAATTCTACGGGGTGCATTCTAGACGAAATGCTACTTACTGATGCTGAGCTCGCGGTATCGACTCGCATTCATTCAGGTTTTGTTCAATCGCGGGAAAGTATTTAGGTTACGGGATTAACCGACTTTCTCACAATATTTGAACTTTAACTGGAAGAAATTAGTAGAGGTTGCGGAGACCAACTTACAATTTCATGGACATTTTGTATGTTTGCAGGTTACCTCGGTTCTGCGAAGATGGCTTCAACTTTGAAGATCTTGCACTGGATGTGATTTCCCTGAAGGGTTCGCGTTCCAAAGACTTCTCGCGAGGGAGGTTGTGCTGCAGGATAGCACGATGCTCCACGTCTCTTGTCGCTGGCTGTACTTCTCAGGGTGAAGCTGTATACCAGGAGACGTCTCGGGAGGAAGTTTTTATGGAGGGAACTTACGAACACGGGGATGATCTGGACTCCAAAACTTAGTACTGTGCTCAAAGCTGATTTCTGGACTTCAGCTGGTTCTTTTGTACTTTCTGGAATATCTGGCGCCACTTGGAGGTGACCTAGTTGCGTAAATGCCCTGGCTTTCGACGGTCGGACTCTTCCAACGACCTGGACTTCAAACAGGAGCTCTCTATGTACTGGATTTTCTCTTTTCCATACTTGGAATCAACATTTCTCTGGAGGTTTCTAATTTTCTGGTGTTGGACAAGCTGGTGGCCTCTATGGGGCCGTTTTCCAACATTTCTGCAGGTAGTTACAGGCGGTTCTGGCGGCGGTAACATCTGGTTCTGGTACATGTCTGTAGACGCGGTTTGTACAACATTTAAAATAATTAATTATACTTTAACTGATAACTAATTATTTTTCAGGTAAAACTGCTCGAGCGCCACTTGGATCGCGTGCTGGTGAAGCCGATGAATTACTTGACTATATACTTGAGTTTATGTCTCTGCTCGGGCTGGCCATGTAATAACCTGGCTTTCTTAATTAATTCTTTAACTTTGAGCTACGAATGATTACCAATGTTATTAAACTTTTTACTCTCGGATAGCCACAGATGCCAGGGTTCAGTCTGGTTAACTCAAATATACAATCAAGTACACATCAAACAAAGCGATTTATTTTGTATACCTATTTACATTTTAAAACCATAACTAAAATATTCTATGTATTTTCGAATAAACGATTTGAATTTCAATGTATCACGGGCAGGCTGACGCCTACTGGGTTAGGCAAACCACGATGTTTTCTCCGGTCGTATCTTCTCGGCTACCGGACGAAAGCAGTTCGTAGTTAGGAGAGCGTCCTCTACTCGGCTAAACTGGAAACAGAAATTAGGTTAAGTTGTTTATTTTTATCGGGGCATGAAATAAAGTTAGATTTGCCCTTATTTCGGGGTGTTGAGAATGAATTTGACGTGAGACGTAACCTCGTTACGTCAAAGCTATCCTGCAGTGCCCGTGAAACCTCGTGTAATGCAAAACCTTTTATGATAAGTGAAAAGGCGGTGGAACTACATATCGTGTGTCAGCTAATAACTTTTAAGCCCAATTTGTGTTTAAAGCTGTTACTGAAATTCCAGGGGGTGCCTAAGTGATAACTAGGGGTTTTCTAATTACGTTATTCAAGGTGACTAAACCCTCCTTTAAGCTACCTGAATTACTTTTAGCTTGAAGCTAACCTCACACAATTTTTGGTTTAGATTATGTACTATGAATTGCGGCACTGCAGAAAGCACGGGAAATCTTCAGGACAAGATCCCTCTGGGTAAGTGAAGCTTTGAATTTTTACGAGTACGTTAATTCCGGGAGTTTCGTTGCGGGCTCTTAACCTCGCAATTCTTGTTCAAGCTTATGCGCGGACCTGGGGGGCCACGTTTTTAAAATGCTTTCTGAATGAATTACGTGAACGTTGCCGGGGAGCGGTTTCGAGGAGGTCTAAGACTCTTATCAGGCGTATATGTACAACGAACCACGTACGAGTTTTAGACCACACCGGTTTCGAGGAGTAAACGTATATAAATTCCAGACAGGCATATATAAACAATGATCCACGTCTGAATTTTAAATAAGATAACTCCTGAATAGGCTCGACGGAGATCAATAGGCACTGAAAATCAATGGGCCACTTTGATCTTTCGGGGATTTCTGGGAACGATTGGTTCTGGGACTAAAAGTCAAAAGGTTCTTCGGACGGGACTAGGATTTGGGCCCTCAGGGGGGCCCCAGACAGGAAGCTGGTTCGGCTCGCTGGATGCAAGTCAAGTTAAGTCTCTCTAACAACGTACGATACCTCTTATTTATACATTACCGTACGCCGTAATTTGTGCATGATTTTAGGCAGGGATGCGCTGGAAGACGACGGCGCCGGCGGCTCGTAATTTCTGCGCACCTCGATTGTTTCTTCGTGCCTCGGCGATGTTTTCGGACAATTTGTGACGAAGTTTTGGCGGCGGTCAAATTCGAACGTATTCCAATACGTAAAAATACGATTTCGGCCGGCGCTAACGTCACACAACATTTATATATTACATTGTGTATCCTTTAATGCATTTCCATGCATATACAGGGATGTAAACTGTTTGGTTTTAATTTCTGATAGGATTTGCGTGTATAATTACAGCATTATGGGTGACAGCGTGTAGGCCGGAATTAGCAATATTGACATTACCCTTAACTGCACTGAGGTAAGAGCGGGTTTTGTGCTTCTACGACTGAGTAGAACTAGCTGAAACTAGCAAACAAAGGGCAATCTAAATTCACAGTAGAATAGCGTATAGGGCATGGAAAAAGCCACATTACAAGTTCAGCTACAGTGAGAAGTAACAAGAGAAATGTGAACGATTTTCAACTTTAAATATTAACAAATCAATCGGTATAATAACTAAAAATTAAAAACTAAGGTTAGCCCATTTTATAGTATCCGACTAAAAACACGTATATTGACCAGAAATTTCTCTAATTTTATTAAAGTATTTACCCATTAGATACAACGGTGATGTAAGCAACATATTCACGGTATCCCTTTCACAGTAAAATGTCTAATTATAACATGATTTTAATCTCGGTATATAGACATTAAGTTGTAAAACAATTCCTCGAACATCAATTTTGTTATCTGTTAATTTATACAGAAATACTAAAAAAGAACAAATTCGTCGAAATTCTATGCTATAAAAACCAACGGGTTGCAAGAGAAGATAATTATCAATACTCCTCTCATGTTTGAGCATTTGTCTTTCTGATTCAGTGTAAAATGGCCAGTCTTCTGGCACATCATTCCACATAGCTCTATTGAGATGGAACGCATTGTCTTTCAGATAGGATAATTGTTTCAGAATGGATGTCATGCTGTTCCTTTCCCGAAGACCCTCTCTCATCAAACGTTCATACAATTCAGGTTTTTTAAATGGTCTCAAGGCAAGGAGATGTATTAATCGCTCTCTAATGGGCCTCCTAGCAATATCAGGCATGGAGGATAGACGTGCTGACGTGTGTCTCGCTGTTCTAACTGTTTCATTTATCGAAGTTCAAAAGATTAACTTCTTAAAAATCGTTCCAAGATTCCAAATTTAGTGAACACACAAAAAGTGGTAGAAACCGTATTACAGTTCATCTACGTTTACATCGGAACTTGTGTAGGTGATCCAAAAAATATTTCTGCCCAATTTCAGCTTGAAATCGACGCTTACCAAGACAAAATGGTACAGCTGGAAGCTGAAATCGTAAGTACGAAGCAAGAAGCGTTTAGTAATAAAGATGAATTGGAGCAGTACACCAGGTTAAACAGTCTGCGAATATTTGGTTTGCCTCTTAATTGTAAAATTCCGTAGTAGTAATACTGAAAAGCTTATATACAGGGTGTAGAAATGTTTTACGCACCATTGGGTTTTCAATGGTAATTTTTTCATATGACAATATTTGCTTCCCTAATTATTTTAGAGCAAACTTGTAAATAGGTTTTTCGTAGAGCAAACAATTCTGCATCCATGCCAACATTTTAGTCATTTTACGTCAGAAAACCTAATAATGAAAGAAACTAGAATTATCATTTTTCCAAAAATCAGTGCAAATTGTGAAGTGGTGGTATGCTGGAAGCAGATCAGGTGAAATAAGTGAGATGGTTGCCGTTACATTTGACAGATGCAAACAAATAAACAGCAAACTAATTTGTTGATGCTTTGAGATGATTTAGTAATTTCAAGGCACCACTGATTTGTCTAAAAATGGTAATTTTTTTCTTTAAATTTTCGGTTTTCCGAAATGTAAAATGACAAATGCTCGTATAAATGGATACAGAATTTGTTTCTGTACAAAAAACTTCAATACAAGTTTGCTCTAAAATAATTGAGGAAGCAAATATTTTCATATGAAGAAATTACCATTGAAATCCCTATGGTGCGTAAAGCATTTCTACACCCTGTATAGCAAAAAGAAACTTCTGAAGGGCACAAAGATGGTCATAAAGGAAGACGTGAAAAAATATAGGGCACAACTTCTGAAGATAGCAGCTCGGATATTTGGGATCCAAAACACATGAACATACGAAGGAAAAAGTTTTGCTAAAGAGGGCAATAGTATAAAAACAATATCGAGATACGAACCAAATACTGTCTAGTATTAGGTACGCGGGAGGTTCATAATTTGAGGTAAAATTTTATTTTGAGAATTCTAATTATATTGTTTGTTTATATAAAAATCTGGTGTGATACACGTACACAACTTCCTTTTACAGTGATCTTATAATTTGATATTTAATTTTTAAACACTTGTCCAAAATTTTCAAAAATTATAAATTCTACAGAAACAGTACAAAATAGAGCGTTAGTTGAAGAGACAAATTTGCTCTAAAATTTTAAACTGAATTCAAAAATGTAATAATATATCGGGTGTTCTATTTAAAATAGGAGTTAATAAAAAAAAACAAAAGAAACCCATTTTAAAATTATTCAACTAGAACATCATTAATCTCACATCAATATACATTAAAAATATAATAAAAGTGCAAAGTTTGAAAAAAATCCGTAGAGCTGTTTTTGAAAAAATCGAAAAAAACTGACAAAGTACAACAGTAAACACCATACTTCCAGTTATGCGATTTTCTTCAAAAACTGGCTGTCGCATCTAGATAGTACACATATGAAGTTTCAACGCCATACCTCTTTTCGTTTTTGAGTTATTTTGTTCACAGACGGACACACAGACAGAACAAAAATATGTTTTTTGAGTTCAGGGGACTCTAAACCGTGAAGATCTGTTGAAAACCCAAGTTAGAATTTTTGGGGTGAATCCAATACTTTCTTTATTCTAAAAGGAACTAAAAATTTATATAATTTAAATAAAAAAGCAAGCTAATTATTTGTTTCGTTCAGTATTTCATCAATAGATTTTTTTTATTTACTGTTAGTATTAGTGATTATAATGTTTCTGTATACAATTTGTTTGTTAGTGAGTTAGGTTTACAAAAATTATTAGAATTGTATATATCAATATTAGATCACTGGTGCCAAAACTAAAAGAATTAGAGAGTGTAATAATAGAACATAATATTATATGCTCACTGTTTCTGAGACTTGGTTAACTCAAAAAGTGTTAAACAAAGTTGTTGGTATTCATGGATATAGATTTGTGAGATGCGATCGCTTAGACCGTGGAGGTGGTGTTTGGAGCGTACATACATAATAATTTAAAATTTGCAGTAATTGAATCTAATTCCATTATTAAACAATATAGGTTTCAGTTCAAATATCTCAACAAAATATTGTTATTGGACTCTTTGAATATAGATTATAAGCTGTTTTTAGGTAAGGTGGAAACACCCATTGTAATGTGCAGCGTATCTGCAGGAGTCGCTAGAGTTGCTGGAACGGGTGCAAATTATTAATCAACCCACAAGATTATCAGGTAACGCTGCGTCTATTATTGACCTTACAATTACATCAGACGCTTCCTTGATAACCGATTCTGGAGTAAGACATTGCCAATTATCGGACCATGATTTGATATTCTGCAATATTGACCCAAAGTGTATCATTTATGAGGTGTTTCAGGTAAATAAATGTGCTTAATAGCGATTTGGAGGTATCGAACCTGCAATACATGTTTTAATTCCACAGTGTCAATGATAAATTAAATTGTTTTAATGGAACCTTGTTAAATATATTTGATAAGCATGCCCTGCACGGCTTCAACATTGGGAATATTACAAGTCCGTTGGAAATATAACCAATTTTGCAATTAAAAACTATAAGAGAGCTTACTTTAATTACGTTTCGTTTTTGGATGACAGGGATATGTGGACAAAATTGGAGCTTCTGGATCTAGGTCGGAAGCAATCGACTATCACCGATCAGCTAGCTGATGCCAACCAAATTAATTATTGCTTTGTTAATACTGTTCCACAAGTTTGTTTAGCAACCACTATTTTGGTAATAATAATAAGCGCCATCCGAATTTTTAATTTACTACCGTAAGTCCAAAGAGTGTCTATAAAATAATTAAAAAGATTAAGAGTAATGCTACTAGAAGTGATCATATTCAATGATAAGACTTTTTTGCCCTTATATAGTTCCTTATATTACGTAAATCATAAATTTCTGCATTTTGCAAAATACTATTCCTAGTATTTAGAAACATGCACATGTTATGCCCTTGACCAAAGATAAAAATCCGGTCCAATTTAAAGATCTCAGAACAGTAAGAAAATTTTCAGGTTTTTCGAAGATACTTGAAAAGGTCTTATACGTAGCAAAAACTCAATAAATATGTAACAGACAATAATTTATTGCCTGCGGTTCAATCTGGACTTAAACCAGGTCGCAGTTGTACTGCAGCTCTTCTTAAGGTAACGTATGATATTTTAGCAGATTGTGATAGAGCATATGTTACTTTGTTGGTTTTACCGGATTAAACTAAAGCTTTCGGTACTTTGGATCACAAAAATCTAATAACAGTATTAAGGTTTCTTGGTCTGGGGGCAGATGCAAGAAATTTAATTCGCAATTATTTGTCAAACAGAACGCAAAGTGTTAAACTTGGTTCTCAATTATCACCCCCCTGCCTGTACATTGTGGAGTACTACAAGGGTCTATATTAGGCCCGCTTTTATATTGTATATATACTTCAATATTAATTAATGGGGTGTCGAATATCAGTATACATGTTTATGCCGACGACATGCAGTTATATTTCTCATTTGATCTTGAAAAATGGCAAAGAGGTCGTAAACGCTATTGGTATTGATCTTGAACATATTTTTTGTGCCTCTACTTAACTTTCTTTAATTAATAAACCTGCAAAATCGGTTATGATTTTATTTGGTAATAAAAATAATTGCAAAAATCTAGCCAACGTAGTAAATATCTCTAAAAATTTGTTAGAATTCCATTATCTGATAAAGCTAAAAATCTAGGCTTGATTTTGGATAATACATTTCGTTATCATGGTCAAATATCAAAATACATATTTCAGTTCTATTCATATTTAAGGAAAATGTATCTTCATCGTACGCATTTAAATACTATAAAAATTAATAAAAAAACTTTGTAAGGCGCGTATAATAGACGTAGATTGCAATATTTGTGCCTTTATAATAAATTATTACTATTTATATACACTCATACCTATACAAGAAATTGACCTTTAGAACTGACGTTCATAATATTACAACTCGTATTAGGAGTTTAATTTCGCCTCAATATCATACTCGGCTTTATTCGAGAGATCGTTTTTTTCAGATCCATCTCATGTATAACAAATTGCCAGAAAGATATAAAAAAATTGCCCCTAAGGAAATTTAAATCACTATTTCACTTTGAATGATTTTTAAAACAGTAAAAGTACGATAATTTAATAATTTACAACATTGTTGTTTATTTTATACACTTTTATCATTCCTACGTACAATTAAGGCTATGATCACTCACATTGCTCCTCTTATTTTTTTTTGTAATATATTTAGGTGTTGGCTGCTAATATTGATATACCAGGAATCGACGTTAGCTAGAAGAGCAGTTTGGTTACATCCTGGCGGAGTCTCGCCTTGTGGTTGTGTTACAAAACTATCTTGTTTAGTTTCTAGAAATTAACTTATTTGCTTTAAATTGAAACACAATAAAGATGTTATTATTATTATTATTAAATTTAGGTGTAAAAATGTTAACATTTTTTCTGAACTTGTTCTAGATTATTTATATGTATTTGGTAGTAAGGACATCAAAATATAGATCCATATTCTAGCGTTGACATAACGTGTGAGTAATAATAACTTTACTGCATTCGTATTTATAAATCATTTACAGTTTCTTAATATAAACCCTAACATCCTAACTGCTTCTTTGCTTTTGACCGATATGTGTTCGATAAAGTTTAATTCAACATCAAAATATATTCACTTATAATACCATGAATAGTCAAAGTTATGTCGACTATTTTTGTGGTGGTGTCACGAATGTCCATTGCGCTTTGGTACAATTAGGACGAGTGCGCTAGCACGAGTCCTAATCCCAAGCGCAATGGACATGAGTAGTGATACCACCGCAAAAATAATCTACTTAACTTTGACTAAGAATGGTATTCGAGGGACTATTTAATGAACCAAACTACTTTTTCAAATTAGTTTTCAGTAAATCTAGCAACAAACTACGCAATTTCTATAGTAACAGAACACTAATATTGACTTTTACTAATAAAAATCGCATTTGTTTAAAATAGTCACTTGAATACCGTCTAGGAAGATATATCCACTGATATTTTTTTGATTGGTCAAGAAACGTCAGAATTCTGGATTTTCATTGGTCACTTTTTGACAGATGACAGGTGAATTGAATAGTCCCAAATATCTAATTGTAGTCTGTTGTGCTAACACTTCGCCATCTATAAAGTAATCATAAGTACCTACTTAGAACCTATTTTCTTGTGTATGAAAAAACTTTATATTTACTTATGTTGAGGTTTACTTTATTACGCGAACACCATCGATGAATCTTATTCAATTCATTTTCAAGTGACTCACAATCCTCCTTGGTACATATGCGTTTGAGGATTTTTAAGTCATCTGCATATACATTATTAGTTTGTCATAATTTATTACCTCACATAAGTTATTAATAATTAACAAAAACATTAGGGGTCTAAGATTACTGGCTTGCGACACTCCCGATAATGACGCATATGTTGATGACACACAACTATTATAAAATACAAAAAAGTCGACGTCAGATATGACTGAGAAGAACAATAACATTCGAATGTTAAATCCAACATTTCCTAATTTTACTAAGAGCAGGTTGTGATCAACGCCTTTGATATGTCTGTATACAGTGTGCCCAATATTAAACGCTATAGACAGGTAGGCAACACACCTTGCAAGTGACTGAATTAAACCGCTTACTTTTGTTTATGAAATTTCTTTAAATTACTTAGGTTCTAAGTCATGGGAAATGTCATTGTAATTCATTTATGAAAGGTTAGATTATTACTTAAGTAAATACGCATACAACATTTAAAAATAATATTAGTATTTAGCACTTATTATAAAAAACAAAATAGGGCAAAATCATTAATGCTTAATTTAGTTAATTAATTTGTGCGTTATATTATTTCGTATTTCAACTGTTGCTTGCTTATTTGTGTTGTGTTTTCTGTGTAAGAGATACAGGGGAGTTTTGGAGAAAATGAACTAAAGTTAGGTTCACTGATGCTGCCTCTAGTTAAAATCGAGCACTACAAACATGCCTTAAGCTCCGTCTACGGTTTTCACTTTTACGTAGGCGGGTTTATCAACAAAAGTGGTGGCGCTAAACATGTATGATTAGTATTTCGTTTACCGGTGCGTAGCCCTAATCCAAGGTAGTAAAGAACCCGCATTTCTGCCCTGAGCGTTTCAGCTGCAAACCTTTGTTACAGCCCATCGAAATGGGATTAGGGCTATGAATCTATGTAATTTTTCAGATTTTCTCGTGATGTAGTTTTTACGTGGTAACAAAGTAGCGTTTTTGTCTTAAAGAGGAGTTTATGCTGTAACAAGCTGGCATCCTCTAGTGGTGCCATTGTTCTTTTGTCGTAAAACCGGTTTAGGCTGTAACACGTCCAGGAAAATCAAACAAAGAAGATCAAGGAGACGTATCCAAAATGTTGCTGATGTTACCAAAAACCAAAGACATCATGGGAAGACGGTTTGCTAAAGCAATATGCCTAGCAAAATTTGCAACAAACCGTCTGCCAAAGATTTTTTTACGAGGAAGAGGAAAACGAAGAAGATCAGCACTTCACTTCGCTCGTACTTAATCCATATATTAGCATTTAAGTTTTCCATTTCTAGTGCAACACTAGTAGTCCATTTACTAAAAGAAAAACGTTCTAACTTCGTTGACTCAAAACCGATTTTGAACATTTTTTTTTGTTATTTCGGAAGATTATAGAAAAGTTCGCCATAGGTGAGACAGTGTACTTTTTATTTTTTCAATTGTTATTAACAAATAAGTGTTTTTTTAATATATTCTTAATTAAAAAAACTTCTAACTTCTTTATTTATTTAAACCATTGCCTGGCATTTGATAACATAAGGTTTTTGGGTTCACAGATTACGAATTTGGCCGCAAATGTGGTCTATAAACAAAAATGGCGTCTACAAACTGGCGTCGAGAGTCTAATTTTTTATTTACTTTTTTAAATTTTTATTAGATGTCTAGGGATTTTTGGGGTAGCTGATTACGAATTTGACATTAAAACGCAACTAAAATAAAATATGGCGGATCCAAGATGGCGAAAAAGCGTACATTTTTTTATTCGGACTTTATTTCTTACCTATATAGGATTTTTTGTGTCGCTGATCTCAAACGTTATGTTAAAATTTATCAAAAATGACATATAAGGTCTTTCAAGGGGCAAAATAGCTTCATTTGTGAATTCCGCGCGTTGCCTCATATCTAGGGGGTTTGGACACAGTGATTATAAATATAGCATTAAAAAGTTAATTTTTATTCTGTACGATTATTATTGTTACAAATCTAAATTGTTAAATTAACTTAAATTAGATTAAATACATTTAAATATAACATACGAATACATATAAATTCCAGCGCCTAAAAATGTGGTTTTTACGACCTCTTTGTACCATTTCCAAAAGATATTACTACATTAAAAGATTTTTCTGTTTGTGACCGACGGAGGAATGTTATTACTTAAAAACAAATGGCAACTTGTTCAACAGTATGGTGCAATTTTAGATATACGTATTAATTTTATTGTACGTAGATATGGAAAAAAGCAATCGTTTTTGTCGATTATCAGAAACGTAGAATAAAATCTGCTGAAAGAGACCGACGTATAAACGAATACTGCACCACATATTCGATTTGAAAGAGACAGGTTTTTAAAGTTGTATCAAGAAAAATTTTTGGCAAATGTCTTTCATGTCGTTTTATTGATTTTTAAAAAGAAAGTTTAGCTGCAAATAATATCTCTGCTCTTAAGCTAAAAGTGATGCTGATCGATTAATAGTTACAACAGCTCTCAATGCATCAAATGAAAACATAGTCATAGTATCAGAGGATATAGACGTATTACTTATATTAACAGCTTTAGTTTTTCCTTATAAAGATATATATTTTTTAAAACCTGACAACAAATAAAGAAAATAAAAAATATCTTCTTCTAAAGGCCTGTAATTTGTGTACATGTTTTAACTGGTTGTGACACAGCTTCAGCATGTTTCAACAGAGGAAAGATTCTTCTTTTTCTTCTTGTTCAGGTGCTTATCCGATTTCGTATGTTTGCGATCAACACGGCTATCTTCACTTTATTGGTTGCAATTTTAGATAACTCATTGGATGGTTTCCCATACCACGCCCTTAGATTTTCCAAATAACATATTCTTCTGCGTCCTGGTCCACGTTTGCCATATATCTTGCCTTGTATAATAGATTGTAGTAGGGCGTACTTATTCCTCATTCCTCATTATATGTCCGAGGTATTAGAGTTTCCGTATCTTAATTATGTCCATGATCTATTTACTTTACTCCAGAACTTTAATATTTATTACATTGTCTTTCTATAATATCCGCAATATTGTCCGGTATAACCAACCACATTTCAAAGGCTTCGATTTTTTTTGTGATTGTTTCGTTAAGTGTCCAGAACTCGACCCCATAGAGCAAGCTGGGAAAAATATAGCATCTTAGCATGCGAGTTTTGGTGTCAAGGTGCAGATCATGGCTTTTGAATATTGTGTAATATATTGAAGATATATAAGGATGAGGAAGACGAATAGGACCGGCGCGGCACCTTATTAAAGATCCACATGGATAAGTCCTTGTAAATGATGCAATGGCTATGTTCAGGAAAGAATAAATTTGCCAAAATATTTAAAAATAGCAGTGATTTACAAGAAACTGCAAAAACGTATATACAAAAATACTGGTATAAAATGTATGCTTGCAATGTATGGTGCAAAGAAAAGTGACTGCTTAAACTCTTATAGGAATGTTTAATTGATTGAACATTTTTTATTATTCATATACCGCACGGTAAATGATGTTACAGACAATACAATACATATCTTTTAAATAAAAACATTTTGAGTTTTAGGTTTGACTCTTTTATTAAGGCGTCAACTAAAAAAAGTATTGTTAATTTAGCATCCTTGTGCCCTAGGATGGAATCGGCAGAACAACATTTAAAGCGCGTGTATTTGCAAATACAGTTGTGGGTAGGAAACCAAGATATTTCAACAGAAGATTGGGGTTGGAAATATGATACAGGAAAGTGTTTTCCGATTTTAATGACCCAAAAACCAGCTCCACAAAACATCTTAAAATTATTTTTTGCAACTTCAAAACTAGTTGCAGGCCAGCTTGTAGATGTAGGAAAAGTTGCCTTTAGGCTCGGTGGCTTGCGGTGAATGTGGCGAAAATATTTGCCTTAATTCACGACCTGCAGTGTCAATGGAAGAAGTAGAGAAAGAAGAAATTAAAGCTAAATAATTGTTTTCTTGTTTTTAAATGTGTCTTGGGTTAATTTTAATAAATCAATTAAAATATAATATCTTTAATACTCATTTAACTCTTCTATCATTTGTTTCCACCATCTTTCAGACACCGTTTTCTATTTTTAAGAAATTTTTACATAAAATTTGGGATGAGAGACCCAAAAAACCGCTAGGTATATAAAAAATTTAAAAAAATTTACCCCTTTCCGCCATTTTGGATGCGCCATTTTTTATTTTAGTTGAGTTTTAATATCAAATTCGTAATCAGCGACCCCAAAAACTCCCAGACATCTAATAAAAATAAAAAAAATAAAAAATAAAAAAATTTACCTTCGACGCCATTTTATTTTTAGACCCATTTTGAGGCCAGATTCGTAATCTGCGACCCCAAAATCTTTATGTTATCAAATTTCAGGCAATTGTTTGAATAAATAAAATAGTTATAAATTCTTTAATTAAGAGTATATTAAAAACCCTTATTTGTTAATAACAATTGAGAGAATAAAAAGCACACTTTCTCACCTATGGGGAACTTTTCTATAAACTTTTTCCGAAATAATAAAAAACAAACTATTCAAAATCGGTTTTGAGTCAACGAAGTTAGAACTTTGGAGAGTTTTTAGCGTTTAGAAAATGGACTACGTTTTAGTAGGCATCTTACTCTTTTGAGTTTGATGAAACTTTTCTGCAAACCACATTTGCTTTTACTAGTTCAGTGTATAATTATTTTATGAACAATTTGCAAAGACTGTAATCTTTTGATTCCCAACTTAGATTTTTATTAATCGAAATTGCATACGCGTTGAGGGCTGCAATATTAATCACTTAAAAAAATCGTAATGACCATCTTCGGATAGTTCTCACTCAAAGGTATTCTCTTCTGATCGTCTGTTTCTATGACCACTTTTGTTTTATTGTGTTTCATAATTACTAGCTTTTCTCTTTTCAGCTGTATTATCTGTATCAGAATTGTTAAATTTGGTTTAAAGTATTCCAATTGCGTTGACTTTCTTGGGAACATATGAAACCAGTGTTAGATTTTCCGTGAAGCCAATGAGGCTTAAAAACACTTCTCTCCTCTGTACTAGAAGAAAAAAATGCAATTTCGGTTTTGTTAGATGCAAGTGCTGCCTTTACTGTTGGTTTATTTGAATATACTCGTAATTGACTTGCCAATGGTACTGATGTGAAAAGTTATCACAAGTTACTCCTTGCCAAGGCCCATAGTAACAATAATTAAATTGTAAATAGGTTTCCATTAATTTTTCTCGCTTGTTGTTTAGCATGCCGGTGTACCTATACCTATTAGAAAAAGGAAATATTAGGATAAACTACGTAGTACATCAAGGTTTCAGTCGGACCTTAAAATCCTGAATCAGCAACAACCGATATCTTGATACCACATCGCCCAGGTTTACTTATTATGTAACCGCGAAACGGGCAGTTTCCACGAAATGTAGCTAAACTTACACCCACTGTAATATTTAGTGCTGGTGAATAATTATCTACACAAGAATTTGCAAATTGATCAAAAACTGTTCTAATTACATGTAGTTTAATTTTGGTAGTTTCAATCCGTCGAGTCGTAATTTCTTCGTCATTACGTCTAGTAACATACGTTACTGGTTTTTCGTGCATGATTTCTTGTAGTGCCCATTAAGGTGCCTACGAAAGAATAAGTTGTAGCCTTCGTTAGTATGATTTTGTTTGTACCATCAAACAATCTTTGACATTGTCGATTTAACTCTAAACAACTTTCCTAGATTATAACTCTCAGGTACAAGTAATTCAAAAACTTCCTATATGGAATTTACATTGAGGCTAGACCTTGAAAATCGTGTTTCGTATTTACAATTTTGTGAGCCCTTCGTCGGACTTGGCCTCCACACAAGTCCAGATTTGGATTTTTATATAGGAACATCATTTCAATCAGAGTTATTATTTCACATCAAATCTGGTTCTTCATCTTCAGATTATGTTGTTCGTTTGTTGGAAATTGTTGAACGTCTAATAACTAATTATCAATAATTTCGATATCATCTTCCACATTACTCATTTCCTCACATGCATCTTCGAATTCTATGCCATCCAAATCGTATTCGCTTAATTCATTCGGGTTATCGCCATCAAGTTAGCCGTTGAGAGCTATAACAATTACTTACACCAAACTAAACCAATGTCACAGGATGGTACTCCGGCAGTGAGTGGGTTAATACAAAACTGAATTGAACTAAATGCAGGTGACACCAATTTAAATAAGGAAAAATACTCCGATATTATTGAGTATCAAAACTTGCACGGAAAATTAATCTGTAAATGCGAGATTTCAATTTTTTTCTTTTTTATACACAGAATTCTTGATAAGCCTTAACCTATTACAGCAATAACAAGACATAAATTGAATGAAATCACCGTAACGTTTATTATATGTAAAGACGGTTCCTCCTACCGAAGTAACATATGTTTAGTTTTATTATATTTCCATAAAACTAATATTAAATACGCGACGTGATAACATGGCGTTTAGAAATCTAAGTTTAGAGTTTTATTAATTAAGTTAAAAGGCAATGGTGTTATAATGAATATGGGCAAATATTTATAATTATTTCAATAATTATTTAAAAATTTATAGTTTTGCAGCTACGCAAAAATTGATTATAAACATATGAAGTCCAAATTTTATTGAATTGGCAAGTATTCTGCTCTTTAATTTAATCGTTAACTCTTGATATTATTTTTTTAGTTCGGTAGAACATACATACTCCACCAAGGTTGAGTTTTTACACATTAGATCCAATGAATAATTGATTAAATGATATATTTACATTATTCAATATAACACTATGTTTATGTTATGAAATAGCTTCAATTATGTTTAGTATTAATTAAAGAAACAAAATTATAATCTATTTAATCAGGTAAGCTTTTTTAATTGCATCTGATATGAAATGCTGATTTTAGATACCTGTCTTCTTGTTCATTTCACCAACACAGCAGATATACTTCTGTTCCATGGCGAAGCTACTTCCAACTACTCTGCTGGGTCATGCAGATGGAAACCAACCCCGCAGGTGACCTCCACTAATGCCGCTCGGCTCTGCAGATGGAAACCAAACCGGCCAACTACTTAATTATATATGAATCATGAGTTAATTTGTACTTTTTGATATTATATTATCTATTAAAGCTCCATTCATATTGATTACTGGTTTATACAATAAATTCTTATCATCTATTAACTGACATGTTAATTATTTTATACAATTACATATGCCAGATTCTATATAATTTTGTAGAATGTCACAATTTGACCGATGTTCACTTATTTACCTTTTAATGGTTCTTTTTCAGTTCACCCATTTAATCTTATTCGCAAGTACCATATGTTTTATTTCTTATTTAGCCTTATTTACTCCTTACGTGATTCACGTGCACATTTCTTTGTAATTATTGACATGCCCTATGTGACCAATCTTATCGATTTTTAACAGATTGTAGTTCAATATTGATTTAGCATTATTTAACATTGTGTTGCATTACTTTTAAGATCACTTCACAGTAAACTTCTGCATAATTACAATGCATTTGCATATTTATTTTTATTAAATGTTGAACCATCTTGTATTTATCCAAAAGCATTTTTTAATATAATTTGTTTGTTACTAGTACTGCAGATGCTGCCTGCTCCTAATGTAAGTCAATCTGGAAATAAGCAAAGCTGCTATTCTACGATAACCGCATATTCTTTTTACCTTCGTGTGGTACATAAGTCTGTTTAGGGCAACTTAGGTGAGGCACAGCTTTATAATTTATTTCAGGCTAACGTCAAAATATGAGCACAAAATATCCAAATAGCGCAAGGTGACCGTAAAAATCACTAAGTTCTTTTAACAATATTTTTCTAGTTCCTCGTCCATTAGAAATTTACGAGTAATTTTATAAAAACATTTTTTGGCACTACGCATAGAAACGTATTGAATGTATGACTGTATGATGAATTCCATTTCAGTGGATAGGTACCGGAGCGGGATATTTCTAACATCACAACCAGAAATAATAAAATTGTTTAGTTTTACATTATTTTTCTTGAAACTCTCAGAATATGAAGCGCATACTGTAATGAACAAGAAAATACTAGATAAAAATTGTCGACTGCGGTATCAGCAATAAACCCGTACCATTCCGGAAGGATTAACCTCCACAATGATTTTATTGAGATAAGTAGTTTTGTATTTGCTCTCTATTTATATTGTTGGCATACTATGACTGCTGCGACAATGATTTTCCTCTCCAGTACAGCAGGTTACTCAGGCACCACTCACTCACCACTTACGTGAGGCTGTCCATCAGAAGTCGTCTCTACCACGTGGAGGTGTATGTGGTTTTTTTTTCATCGTAGGAAAAACCAGTCGGAATTATGTAACCCTTCCAGATCTTTGAAAAAATACAGCAATTACAAACCGCATAACATGAAACTTTTAATGCTGTCAATAATGCATTTTTTTTCAAAAATGGTGGGGGACACCGATGGTAGTACCGGTGAACGTAAGTAGCGGCCTCGAGGAAGCACCAATCCCAAGAAAACCGAATGTGTGTCGCGTGGTCCCACAGGGTCGCGCAGTCGGGCAGCAATAAATAACGCGTTGCATAATTGCGTATTTTAGCGAATCCCCGACTCCTTAACTGTTATTTAATAAACATCATTTAGGCAGCAAAGGGATAAAAAGGATAATCTGCGCGTGGTCCGCGCTGCGATTGGGCACGCGGAGCCAATCGCGGCGCGGGCCGGCGCCGGCAGCGTCGCGGCGCCCCACGGCGCCTCCTGGCGCCAGTTCGCGTGCGGACGTCTCCGGGAGGGCCCCATTCGAAGCAGCGACGCTCGCGAGCGCAACGAGCCCGACGACGCTCGTCCTCGACGCCTGAAACCGCTTGCGGATGTCCAGATTGCCCACGGGCACGTGGCCGTCGATCCGGGCGACATGTGCTGACTAGCCACGAAGATGCGTGCCACAACATGCTGCGTGCTGCTCGCCACGTTGTTCTACAACGGTACGTGCTGCTTTTTTAGCTATGAACTTCTTCGTGCACTTGGCCGCGCTAATGGCAATTTCACATGCACGCCCCGATTTGTTTGAATTATCGCAAGGCGCGTTTTTAATTCTCCAGCTTCGAGATTGTCCGGCTAATTATTGTAAAAGGGGGGCGCCGGCCCTAATTATATTAAGACTGTCCACCTGGACACGCCAGGCGCCGCATTTAATCCGGGCCGGACGACTAAGCAAAGGTAATTTTGCCCAATTCGATAGCCGACCGAGTGTGTAGCCGCAATCCGCAAACTAAGCCGCCTAATAACTAGTTTTCGGAAAGTGCAACTTTCTTGCATGCAAACTGGGGCTAACGATTTCAATTCTCGGAACGGCGAACTTATAATTGTAAAAACTTTCCGGCATTGAAAGTTCTGCCGGCCGAACTTATGCGGTATTTTTAGTGACTGAAGGTTGGAGACACTAATTTATACAAAAATCGAAGTACAAGCTACTGAAAGTTTTAATCCAAATAAACGAGCTCTGCTCAAAACAACAAACTGACGAGTAATATTTCAATTGATTCTTTGGTCCAAACAAATTGTCAGTTTTAGAAAAAGCCTTTCGGCACTGAAAATGTAGTTATTAACATCCTAATTCATTATAAAGATATTAAAATATAAAAACTAAGTGCCTCCTGAAGCTATTGAAGTGTTTATAGAAATTGTTATATTTGCAACCAAAACAATATAGATGCATTTAATTTCAAGCCATATTTATCTTTTTAATGATGATTGAAAACTTATTAAGTTTGCATTTGGGCTTTTTTCATATAAAATTATCACCATTCTGGCCGATGAAACCATTTTAAAGCCACATAGTACAATTCAGAGATGTAAATAAAATGCTACGTACTTTCGTAATTTAAAATAATAGTTTCAAAAATATTTAAAAATATGTTTTAAAAATAGGAAACAATTTAAAAAATAACCTGCCAAGAGAAACTTTGCGTTAAGCTTATAATTAGTAAAATATAGTTACTTGGCATCAAAAAATATTTTTTATAAACTTCGTTTCTGCATTAGTTTATAGTATAATTCTAATTTTAATATATTTCAAAATGAGCAGAAAAGAATCAAAATGTAAGTAGGTAATAAGTCACAATTAACAAATAGGCAACACCAAGGAGAAGACATTATTTTAAGTCTTTAAGAATCAATCTAATGGTAATTTTATTTAATTGGTATAGTTTATATTAGAAAACATATATCTTCTTGCAAGTACACCAAAAACAACCGTTAGCAAATAGTAAGAATTTGGAAATTGTCTTGATCTACTGAATTCTCATATAAGTCTTTTGTTAACAAAATACGGCAATCAATTGTTGGCTCGCAAATGAAAATACAGATTGAAATTGTATAAAACAGTACCGTTTTATTCTGTAACAGTTTATTAATAATAAATTCACTAATTTACTATAAATCTGTCTCTATACATTTTCAAGAATCTGATTCTTACTCTCTTTAATTATTTGTTGTTACCCATTAATTTGTATTCAACGTTATTTTGTTTTTGTACTTAGCGTTTTTCAAAGCTCAAGTAAACAGCCTACGAAACTTACATATAATTATAAAATGTATTTATTTTAAACCTAAATAACAACCCATTTTCAGTTTCATTGGAAATTAGGAGGAAAAAATATGCACTTATCGACAATCCCTTAGAAGTAATGTGTTTCTTCAAATCTTTTTTTTAAGTGCTTGCTGATTGAATATTTTTAAAATTTTACATAGAAATGTAAAAATTACAAGGAATAAGTTATAAATAGCCAATATCTTAACCGATCAAAAATATTATTAAGCGTTGGCTAACATCGTCGGAAACAGTCCACAAAGTTTACTAACAACTTCCCTGCTGTTTAGAACATTACTTTTGCTGTTATAACAACCAGACTGCTGTTCTTTGAGAGCATAATAAACGTGTGCTGATTGGTATCAAACAAATTACTCGTGCGTCACTGTAGCAATATATTTCTATTTCCTTATTTATAATCTTTCTAGATTTTTGACTCAAGTACACAATACTGGTAGAAAAATGAAATTGAATCTTTCATAATAACAAATTGTAAGTATTGTTGTTATGAGAACTGTTGATATCGTACTAGTTCACAGCGTGTAAAATACATAAATATTCATCAATATGAAAATCAGATCTACTTTGTAATTGACGGTCTCAAGAATTTATTCTGTTCTTCAAAATTAACTAATAAAACAGAATTGCGGCATGGAAAAAAATCTTGTTCTTCCGTTCATTTTTTAGCACAGAATTCATACTAATATCCTTGTATATTACGAGGATATGGTAAATACATTTCTGGTGTAAGAAATGAAACATCTAAATGTAGGGTAAAAATTATTTTATTTCATTTTGGAACCATAATCTTGTTTATTGGCCCTCAATAGAGGGCGTAAAATTGCTTTTATAGCCCTAGGGCCAATAAAGTTGTTAAGCAGTATAACAAGCACCAACAATGTAGTATAGCAACCCCAACAATCTGCATATAAACCATAACACACCAAAAATTCACAACGACGACGCAGTAGTCTGTAGCCCAAATACTGAATCCTTGAATTTTGTCCATTTTGAGAACTAAAATAAAATGAAACGTTGTATGTACCACGTGCCTAATCACGATTATAGCTCTCAAAAAATGTAAAACTTTCCGCTCCGAGTCGCACTTTAAACATTCCCTCGTGCTATAATATATTGATTATGCCCTTAATACATAAATAACCATTATTTTCTGACATAGTCTTGATCTACCTAAATGCGCTTATTCCAGCTGTATTCAAGAACCTTCATAAGCGTTTGTGGCGACAATCACTTCGAAAACTGACGCGACTGTCTACCAGCGTAAAACGTTTCTAGGTTCGATAAGAGACTGCAATCCGACGGGGCTAAGTCTGGCGAGTAGATTGCACGAGGCAGCAATTCGAGGACCAAGTGATGCATTTTAGCTATCGCAGTAAGAGGATTCTGACAAAGCGCATTGTCCTGGTGATACATAACCCTTTTTTTCACTCATTCGGGTCGTTTCTCGCAAATTTTTTTGTACAACTGGCCAAGTAAGCTGGCGTAGTATTCTCCATTTGAAGTTTTATCCTGTTTTTAAGATAATCAACTAAAAAATACCTCTCGCTTTCTTCGGAGCTGGTTTGCCTCCCGTTGTCAACTGTTTTCATTTTGATTTCCAATATGTAATGATGAATCGAAATCTCATCCACGGCAACGAACCGTCTCAAAAAGTCTGCTGGATTGCGCTTGGACAAACACTGTCGGAGTGATCATACAATTGACTTTTTGCTTCGGTGTAAGCAATCACTACTCCAATTGAAGGGTTAGCTTTTTCATGTCCGAAACACTGCATGATATGCGCATAGCCTCAACCATCTCGAACCGCTGCAATCCGTTTTTGGACCATTTCTTCATAACTAGCCGCTTTCTGTCTGCTTTAACTTTTGAAAGCGATGGTGTCCTCAACTAAAGCTTAGATTTAACTTCAGTTTGGGTTAAACCCTTGCTATCAAAGTATTTTGTCACTACACATACTTACTTCCATTTTTTCATTTTGCTTTAGCAGGCCGTTACCTGCAAACTACTTGACAGAACCTAACACCACTCTGAAGTCCAACTAATGAAGGCACTGCAAATATATTCGAAATGCAAAAATATGGCAATTAAAATAATATATTTTCAAAGAGGATATTTCCTAATGTAAAAACATATACATATATATTTCCATCGTCAGGACGCCTGTTGTTACGGATATTTTTGTTTTACAATATTTTATTCGCGGAAAAACAACTACCTTGATTATTGCAGAAAAAAACGATAGAACTGTGGACCAATGGCATGTTCATCAATAATAATTGTCACGTAATAATAACGAATAATTATATAGAAATTTTGATTGTAGATGGAATCGAATAACTGCGCATAAAGTATTGTATCTTACTTTTAAGGAAATGAACTTCTCACATTAAGTTTATGAATATATATGCAATAAATTATAAAAATGCATAAAAATAAACAATAATGCACAACAGTTTACTCTCATGTTCTGTCTAAAATGTTAACTGCAGCAGTAAGAACATGTACGATTTTTAAAATACAGTTTTTAGCAATAGATATTATCAGTTGGAAGGAATTTCTTATATATTTATATATTTAAAGAGTAGTTTCATGTGGTTTTCAGTTAATTAATTTGCCCACTTCATGGCCTGAGGAAAGCGGTTGCTTCACTATTTTTAGATGAAAAACATTATTCATATTTCTGGAGACACTTTCTGCACATTTTCTGTTTACATGACTCACAAATGTGTTTATTACAGTCGATGCATAGAAAAGAGGGGCACAAATACCAATATTTGCGAACGTCCAGTTTGTGTTCTTCTACAAATAGCACTGTTATTTTCAATCTTAAGGATGCTCCTAATTGAAGTTCTAACTTCTAAACTAGTTCTTAGATTGTTATATTTTTGCCTCATATGTGATTCCATTAGACTCTTACCTAGTTTTTGAAAAAAGGTTTTTCTAGACAGGCTTTTCCTAAACTCAAATGATTATGTAAAATATTGTTTATTGCAGCCATGCCAATGCTCAAGCTGCTCTTAATATTTTATATGTAACTCGATTTTCCTCCTGAATCATTCTTCGCACATCTTCTATGTTTGTTTCGGTAACTGCTGAAATTGATTTTCCTTCGCGAAGATCGTCGCTGAGTCCTCTGCGCATGCGCTTGGTCATCAAATTCAGCACATAGTCGCCGAAAGCTATCTAAAGTACTTATTTCAAAATTGACTTGTATAATAACTGTTATACTTATCAAAATTAAATTTGAACTGTCAAACTAGAAAACAACAAGCATTTGTTTCATGGCAAGTTTGATTTCCATGGTGCACTTGATCTATTAGTTTGCCGAAATTATGGGTGTTACCCTCGTAGGTATATTTTGAACCTACACCTACTTCCGAAGCCGATCAACATTTCCTCTATATGTGTATTTGTTCTAATGGTAAATACCCTGACAGTTTTCAGAAAAACAAATTAAAAATGTATTTCCGTCTTTTCTTCCAGCCATTGTCAAATCTCAGCTCTAAAATGTGCCTTGCTGTCTGTCATTAGTGAACATAGAATCAATGTCTCCATCATTCGACTTAAATATCTCTGTGTAAGTGGGTAAACCAAACACTTCTCGGATTTCAACATCATTAGTGATTTTTTTCTTTTCGTCTAGACTCCTTATAATGTGTTCGTATGTCTTCAGGTTAACATATTGCACTATCATATTCATCAGAGCTTGATAGAAGAGTTGTCAATAAATTTAAAATTAGCGTAACTCCGTAGCCATACCTGAGGGAGGACTAGTTCACTGTAGACGAAGTGGATTCTTTTAAAAAAGCTTAAAAGAGTTAAATAATATCAAATTATAAAGGGCCCCAATGAGTTCTTAATGCAACAATTATACCCACGATAGTGACAATAACTCATAAACTGAAAACTATAGTTTACAGTCTAAAACTAACTCACTTCATGATCAGGTCATAGAAGATGTGCAGTAAGTAAAATACAAACTGTATACTAAAATATGTATAGTAATTAGTAGCAATTGGTACAGGAAATATACTACCAAATACTTGCAGCTTACAAGTAGCAAATATGTACATAATAGGGTACACTTGGAATAAAAATAATAACTCTAAATGAATACTACGATAACCCAGCAATAACCATCCAAAAACAGTAAACGCAGGTAATACACACTCGAGAGAGCTTGTAAACCATTGTCCAGAGAAATATTGCTTGATAGAATTAAGTAAGTTGCCAATATCCAGCCAGGCTTCCCAACTTTGATCACAAGGTAAGGTTTGATGTTATTTACAACTGGCAGAAATAGAACCTGGTTTGAAGGATAAAAAGGTAAATTAGCTCAGTTAAATAGTAGTAAAGCACCCACAGTCACTCGATGCACCAGAACAGCTACGAAATGTAACCTTCCGCGGAAGCCAATCGAACCGAACTACCGAGCTTTTAGCGCCAGGGCACGTGAAAAGGACAGCATACGTATTGGTAGACGTCCAGCAGTTCACGAACGCCTTAAATAAAGTCAAATTACAACGTAGTCCTATTAGAAATGAAGTTAGAACCAAAGCAGAAGGCGTAGAAGAAATAACTGAAAATTCCGCGACCGCATGTGAGTTAACTCATACGCAGAATTAGAGTTCGCCATAAGAACGAGTAAATAATCCTTGAATAATGTCGCCTGCAAACCAAATCCACATAATTGTAAGTGAAAAAACATTTCAAGCTCAAGTTTCCACGAGGCACCCATGAACCATACAATACGAAGCCACGACTCAGCACGCCCTAATCATTCAAAAATCGGGAATCGAAAGGGCACGAAATTAACAATATGTGATAGGCGGAACATTTGGGCGCCTGCAATGCGCCATACTGTCGAGACTAAGATTGCTGCGCGATAAATTCAAAAACACCTAAACGACTAGGCGTAAACTTTGAGACATAACACCATTCCGTCGTTAATGAACATAGGATCAGTGTATTCATCATTAGACCTAACACCGCTGAGTAAATGAGTCAACCCAAAAATACTCGCATTCCAACATCATCGGTGTTTTTCAATTCTCTTTGGCTAGAATTTCAATGTGTTCCGATGTCTTCAGGCGTCAGCTTAGTATGATATTGATCAGAGTTTGTATGAACAAAAGGCTTCATATAACTTCTGGACTGGGTACATTTCTCAAATTACGTCTGGTTTTTTACGCAACCAGCTAGGTTGAGTCACGTCAATGTTCAAGAAACGGTCTTACACTCACAACTGCATCTGCCGACTAGGGGTGGGCAATATTAAAATTTACATATCGATATTGGATATCAAAAATATATCGACATTTGTCGATATATCCATATATCGATATTTATCAATATATCGATAAATATTCAAAATTTATCTAGATATAGATAAATATCGAACCGATATATATTGATATTCTAAATTTCGATAACCAAGATATAGGTCTCCGATATTTGTCAATATATAGATAAATATCCTAAAAATTTGAAGATATCAATGTGCATCGAATCGATAAATACCGATACTCCGTATATCAATATTCGATATTCGATATTTCAATATTCAATATATTGATTTCCAATATTTCCATATATTGATATATCGATATGGAAATAATATCGATATTTATCCCCGACTGCGTCACAGTGAATCAAACATGTCTAACGGAAGATATATATACGATCACGTGAAACAAATAAACCAATCAATGATGGGAATTAGAATATTTTATGTTCTACCACGCTAACCCCAAACGACGGAATTCTATTCCTCAACTTCGACAGGCAAGGCTAGCCACCTACCCGGCTTACGAGCAAAAATGGCTCATGAAACCACAAGTTTATGGAAGCAAACAGGCTACTGGCCTAATACAGCAGAGAGAGGAAGAAGGAGATGCATATTTTTCTTATAGTCTTTGATCCAAAGTGAAACAAATTTTAAATACGAAGTGTGTTCAAAAAGTAAGATTCCATTGACCATAAGTTATGAGGGAAAACTTTTGTTGTTATAAACTTATATACATATTAACCTACCATTCAACATAATCGATTATTAAATTTTAACATTTCTCATAATGTGTCACAAGGTTACATACAAATAAGCTATTGTCAAATACATTTCTTTACACCTCCCAGTACGTTCAACCGTTGCTCTACGATGGTTTTCACTTCACCTTCGCTGACCTGCTAAAAGGTCTTCAAATGGAACAGCACATGAAAATTGCTGGGTGCAAGATTCGAACTGTGGAGCGGTTGATCGAAAATTTCTTATTGGAATTTTTCTAAAAGTGAAAACGGCTATGTGCGGTGGTGGATTATCTTGCAACAACTACACTTCCGAGCTGAGAAGACAACATCTTTTCTTCTTTATGGCTTCTCACTTCGTCCTGATTCAGATGTCTAAACCATCTTCTTAGTATTCTTTTACTAATGCGATTTCATTGTATAATTCACAAATTTCTAACACTTTTGCAACTACAGAGATAATAACACAATACTGTGATCCGTCGACATATCATTAAACAAGTTCTTCTTTAGTCTAATTTATAAGTTCCCAATTTGACTTTTAAAGACTCTTCCAACGACATCAAGGAATTGAAGACCTCCTTCTACATTTATTCATAACAATTAAAGTAGCTGCAGTGTTTTTTAGGAAATACAGCTTTTCAGCCTATTTTCCAGGAAAAACCGTGATCCAATTTTGTGCGAGTGGATTCCGGAAAACAACTTGTGTCAATGGCGCTGTCATACGTAAAATTTTAAAATTTATTTCTGTTTTTGGTTCTCGCACTATTTGCCAGCCTGCATACAACTATTTTTTATATTACAATTATAGTATGCATGACTACTATAGTTTCTAATGGTGGCTAAAGTAAAAATGCATGAAACTGTTATAATAAAACAGTCAGGCAGCCAAGCATGAAAAATCTCTGATCTATTTGAAGTATTATAAAGCAACAGCTGCAATAAAAATATTTGAGTTGCCTAATAATGAGACCAAGTCGCAAAATCAGGTGCAGCTTTGTAGCTTTGTAGCTGGACTAGTTACTGGGTCCAAAAATCAATACAAGGGACAATAAAAACTTATTAGTTTTAATGCAGCAACAAGAAATGCGGAAGACAGCACTCATGAAACGATTCTGTTAGCTACGAAAACATTCAGAGCAATACAGCGAGGATAATAATAAATTACAGCAGGAAGTAAAGAAACGTTAGTCAGGTTGCCACTCAGATTTAACTTTCATCGAGTACAGAGTTTGATAATAAACCTCTTTAAGTTACACGAGTAAGCTTACAGACACATATGTTTCCAACAAATTTAAACTGAAAGTTTTGATTTTAATATAGTTTAATTATTGCTACTTCATCTGCACAAACATTTGCATGAAATCTTCATATATCCTAAACATTACAAAACATAGTAGCTTATACATTTTATGAAGAATGCATAGGAATTATATAGAATTATAGGAAAATAACACCTTAAACGGAATATTTTTTTTGGAGATGTAAAAGTCGAGGTTGAGGTTAGAGAACTGCACTTTTTATGCTTTGGGAAGAGCTTTCCCTAGAAAATAGGGCAAGACTAAAATATTTTTACGTTTACTATACGAAATGACAGTTCTAAAGCATTTTCAAATTAGGAATAACATTTTCTATCTAAAAATAAGAAAATACGTTCGTAATTATATAATTAGGTAAATTCAAATAGTGGCGGAGGTGCAGCTAATTCAAAGATACGATCGTCTAGTTCTGAGCCAGCTTACACTTCTTTAAATAACGTGTTTTGCAATGAATGTCTCGTTTCAACTTATTAAAATAATTTGGGGTCAAATAAAAGCATGTGCCCAATTTGCACGTCGCAATCTAATAAAGCAATGGCAAAGGTAATACGATAAATTCACTTGATCGTTACAGTTAACCGAAAGCTTAGAGCGCCACGTTTTAGCACTTGTCATGACACACCTCGAAGAACAATGAGGGGTAGTGGAGACACGACGAAGTAAACTCTAAAAAAAACTAAAATATTTAGTGTCGGAAATAAACGATGTATTTATTTAATTGGATTTTAATGTATCTGTTTAATATCAAATTAAACAGATTCAATTTTCAAAATTTCAAACCAGCATCAGCAGTGCAATTCACTATAGTTCGTGAAAGTTGAATGTTTCACAACTGCATGTTTAGCAGAATTGCAATAATTAACGCATAGCGGCCTTGCTTAATGCTGACTGTTTGTTATGACATACGAGAGTGACCTAATAAGGCAAGCATTCTTGCACTTTAAAATAATGCAATTTTTAGAAGTAATGTATATATAGACCGAGATTTAATAATAAAAGTAATCAGCATTACGTGTTTGATTCAATAACAAGTCTATACTTTTGGGGTGTGAGGCTGCCCCCCAGGTAGTTACCAAATTATAACGTGCCTCTGAGTGGCATGACTACCCTTACCTTAAAATGCAGGTTGCAGTCACAGCCGTATGCTCAGAATTAAAGGGACAGAACCAACGCAAGTAGCAAAAACCTGTCAGCCTCCAGGCAAATCTGTTCAATTTCCAAAATATGAGCGGTCCCCGTATAAGGGTACGATTAAACAAAAAACTGAAACTATATGAATTACTAACTTAACATTGGTAGTACAAAGGAAGTACTAATCGAATCTCAGCTTGATCATAACACATTATTTAAAAATTAAAGTTAAGCGAATCGGTATAAGATTTCAAAGTGAATAAACCTTCAAACATGAGGTTTAGCCCCAAATCATTATCGAATATATAAATATAAAAGATTTAATGAGTGAATAATATATGAGGTTTTACTGAAGGCACAAAAGGATCTAATTAATTAAAACCCTTTCGCCGATTATTTAGTTGGAACACAGAACCCTAGTTGAAATGGGCATAACTTCATATTCATAATATATGTCAATTACACGACAAGGTACAACTTAACGTGCCCAAAGAAAAACCGCAGACTGAAGCGACAAGCCGCATAATAAAAACGTTTACTATTTTAACAAACAGTAAATATAGCATAACATTTAGAAACTAACTAAACAAATTGAACTTGTCAAATACAGCCAGTGTTACCAACGAAAAGAAAATGGGGCACGTAAAATATGTAAATGTTTACTAGTTAGAAATTACAATGAATTAAACTGAAACAGTGAGTAAACTATATCAAAAGTGAAATTTAACAAGCTACACGATATATGTATATGAGTTGGCGTGGCTCGACATCAGCACGAAATACAGTAAAATACCTCTGACCTGCACACGGTTGTCAAAAATCTATAGGGCCTCCTCACGTATCTACTAGCCCGGTGGTTGCATACGGGTCAAAATAGATCCGACACGACCAAGTGTGGTGGTTTTTCCCCTACATATGATTAGCACCATTAGGGCTCTGATAAATTTATGATTGATCGTATATTTAACAGTGACTACTTAAGGATTAATTAATGCTACTCCGAGAATACTTGAACATCAATGGAAGATGAATTACAAACCTGAAATAAATCCAGATTTCATGCGATTAAACAGTTGCTTCTGAAATATTGTCAAAAAATCATGGATTAATCAGAAAGGTTGTAAAGCCGTTATACCAATTTCGAACCTAATTTACTGCCAGAAATAAATGCTGAAGGATTTGAAACTGCTTAAATTTAAGGTAGAAGGGTAGGTAACCCAACATACTCAACAATCCACAAAAATTCTCAGAAATACTGTTGAAATACATGAAAATATTACACAAAATTTTAGTAGCTTTACAAACCGCTCATTTGAGAATTGCCGATTCTGGAACTGTATCAACAAAGCTGCACAGTGCAAATCTCTTTAATGAAGTTAATTTAGCAAGCAGTAGCTGAATATATAAATAGTAGTTACACGACAGTATCCATTAATTTTCGTTACATTTTGTAACTATTTCCACTTCCTAACAGATACCTTTTAATTTAATCGATAGGGCTCGGTTACAGAAACCGATAGGGCAATACAGAAAATTGTCGCCCAGTATTTTATGCAGTTGTTCAATATTCCGCCACAAGTAATTTTCATCCATTATACTGCGACTCAGTTCTTTATACGGTTCTATTAAATAAAGCCCAAGGCTGTAATCATACGTGTTTATCATCCAATCCATTGTAGGTATGTTACGAAAACAACATATAAACCAAATTCAATTATATGGAAAATGTCAAGGTGATTCTTGTAACCTTATGACTCTCCGGACGGTTAAGTTTCGCGCTAACTTCTTTTGATGTCGTTTCATAATTTCAATAATCGTAAGCGAACTCTGGCAAGCGATGCAGGTACAACTCTGCATGCCTAGACCTTGTCTATTACTACACAAACAAAAACCAGAATTTTGTTTTGTTTTCGACATGTAGTAAATCCTCGAAGTTCGATATAGATTATTTGAGACAGCTGTAATATCTTATCTAAATTTAAAATCTGCTACAGAATTTATCACACTGCTCTTGACTACTACTATTTCCGCGTTTTCTCCCTCTATTTTTGTTCGGAACATTTCTGTTTTTCATCATTTTCTTACAGAAATCGCTTCAATTCGAACTCTGAGCATAAGGCAAAGAACAATAATTTCTTAAGTGACCTGAAATCTATCGCTTTTACGTAGTCCAGTTTTCCATTGTTAGCAAAAACGTTGATGATTCTTCTTATGTGCAGTTGTTCTTCATGAGCATCATATTTCACTTAAATAAGAACATTCAATCAGTTCCAATAATAAATTATATTCGATATCCACCGCCGGTATTCGAGAACCCTGTTTAGATATATCTAACTAATTTAGTATTGTTTTATTCTTATTATAAATACGAGATTCGTATACGTAGACTTCAACCGAAAAACTTCAAAAAAAGTTCTTTCATCGAATGTTCACTGTTTATGGTGCACAGATTTGTTCTTCCGAAACTATTTTTAAATATTATTTAAATATTCCGGTAGCTGTATGTATAACTTTATACAGGTTGTCCGGGAAAATGTGGGAAATCTCCCGGATATGAAAAACACACGTGAAACGAATACTACAAGTTCATATAAACTTTTTTCGTATAGCCCTCCTCTTCGGAGATATGGGCTCTCATAGAGCTCCAATGGAATCAAGTTTTTTACACATAATTATTGAACCACCAGGTCTATTCCAATTGTTTTTAAATATGATGTATAACCAGGTAAGACCCTTCAAATTACTATCCAAGAAAATGTTGTGAATTACTCACAGCTGCAGGAACGGAGTAGCCCATGTTTTAACTAAGCAGTTAACGTTTAGCTTTTTATTGAAACTATGTTGGTGACAGGGGAAAATTCCTCAGTAGTATAGAGGCACCTTGATTGTGATATCAAATTAATTCGCGGTGTAATTCGCGGTTTTATTCGCGGTTTTCGCGGTTTTATTCGCGGATTTCGCGGTTTTAATTTTAATTCGCGGTTTTAATTTTAATTCGCGGATTGACCCAATTAATTTAGCGGTTTGATCTAATTAATCACATATGAAGTTTGATATGTAATTTACATATGTGCTACTGATTAAATTACGCATTAGATTTTTTAATTTGCTTCTGGAATTACACGGCGGCCATCTTGGATTTCTGGCGGGAATATTTGAAATTTGAATTTTTACCGATTTTTTCTAAGTTTAATTTTTTGAATTTGAATTTCCCGGGGGTGTCGGCCATCTTGGTGCGCGCGCACTTCTCACGGCGGTTGTTTTTAATTTTGAATTTTTGCGGAAATATTTGAATTTCAAACTGGTAGATCTATTTCGCTCTTCGAAGCTGCTGTCTCTCTCTTGCATTCACTCGTGGAAATATTTAAATTTAAAAAATCTATTTGCGGCGGACCCGAGTGGGAATCGAACCCTAGTTTTCTGGTTAACAGTCTTAGCACCTTACCGTTGTGCTATCGAGGCGACTTGGAAATATAGGATTTGAACAAGACGTCATTTCGCAGCTGTGCCGTCACACCGTTCGAGTTGAAACAAATTATTTTTTCGAATATATAAAATATAAGAACGGAATTGTGCCGTCTAGGGCCTTAGAAACTTGTTAATAATTTTAAAAAATTGACTTTGTAACTAGTTTTGCTGTAATTAATTTAATATGAGTGACGCTATCTCACTCAGTCCCATTGATTTTCTACAGCTTTCTCTTTTCCATCCCGTTTGCTACCTATGCGTAATTACAAAAGACGTTATCGCTCCAGGCAGACTTTCTATTTAGCCGGCGATTGTGTAGGGCTTTTAACCGTTGCATAGAATTCCAAAGTTTTATATAACGTGCCTAAACAGGATTGTTTAGAAGACTGTAATTATAATTAGCATCGTAATGGAATGCACCAAGATTTAAATCAGCATGCATTGTTCGTCTGGATCGAGCAGTACGTACTCCAACGGTTTCTAGTCTTGCTTGGTTGACAGACGACAGAATGCACGGTTACCGGTCAGCGCAGCCAACGGCTTGGCGCTAAAATCCCTGTGACACAAAATCTAGTGGGATAAGCTTGCCTGGTTAATAAACCACTCTAGTTCGTATGATTTTTGTCGCTTTTAAAAATAAATAGACATTATTTTTTTCGTGCTTGAGTTTTATAATTACGCTGAGCCCTTTGTGGCTTGATTACGTCATGCCGAAGCCTGCTAGTTTAAAAATTAAATGGGGGATAAGAGGTAAAGCCAGATCGTAAATATAAAAACGAGTTACAAATTTGATTTTAATATATTCCTGAAATACTAAGTATGAAAAAGTCTTGGTTTTAAAGGTTTGAACATTGTACCACTTAGCTGTTCTAACATTATACTTCCATATACATATTATAAATAAATTTTAAATGTTATTTTCGACTGAGTTTTAGCTTCTTATAAATTACAACAGTGCCCTCGCCCATATAAAATAAGACATACGCATTAAATAAATGTTTTTATTGTATAAGAATGGTTGTCCCCCATAATTTTGAATAAAAATCACACAATTTCGTTGAAAAATGTTCTGTTTCACTTACAATTTTACAAAACTGACATCACGTTACTTGAAATTATACAAAAAACGACATTTTTAGCCAATAAGCGATAAAAAATACGACATCCCACATCATTTCACTTAAAAATTATCACGTTTCGTCTTACAAAACGCTTTATAATAAAGAAAATGATGTAAAAACAGTTGTAAGAGTTATTTCTAAGCATAATTTTGCAAATGTTGTACACTTTTTCTCTAACTTGTGGCAGTTTTAGCAAGATTTGAATAAAAAACAGCCATTTCTGCAGCAATTTTAGTAAGATCTGAATAAAAACATGCAATTTCCAAAGCATTTCGTTTAAAATGTTAGAAAATCGACATCATCTCCCATGAAAATTTATAAAAATCGGCATCTTGTCACATTAAATTCTGTAAAAACGACAAAAACAATATTTTTTTCACAACTTTCATTGAAAAATAGTAAAATTTTACGAAAATACGTCTGTGCTGGCGACAAATGAAAATAAATTTGAATAGAAACACGCAAAAATTACGAAAAGACGTATGTGTGGACCCCCCAAAGTAACAAAAATTTGAATAAAATCACACAATCATACAGCATCTCACATAAATTTTCGCAAATATCGACATCATGTCACATAAATTATACAAAAACTGTCATCACGTCACTTGAAATTATACAAAAAACGATATTTTATTCAACACACGATGAAAATTGAACAAAAATCACGCAATTACAAGCCATCTCACATAAATTTTCACAAAAATCGACATCATGTTACATAAACTATGCATAATTTTGCAAATGTTTTACACTTTTTATAAAATGCATCGCTCAAAATTAAAAGAAATAGCAATTTCGTTGAAAAAATCTACTACCACAATCATTTCGATAAACAAAATTCAAAAAATCTTATACTTTTGACGGAAATATATGTATGTTGAACACAAATTAACATAATTTTTAAATAAAAACGCGCAATTCGTTGAAAAAAATATTCTGACACCACCAAAACACGCAATTTCATTGAAAAATATATATATGTTGTCCACAAATTAACATAAAGTTGAATAAAAACACGTAATTTTGTTGAAAAAATGTTCCGGCCCCTTCATTTCACTTAAAATTTTACAAAACTGCCATCATAACACTTGAAATTATACAAAATATATGTATGTTGATCACAAATTAACATAAACCTGAATAAAACACACAATTTCGTTGAAAAATTTGCAAATGTTTTACACTTTTTTATAAAATGTATCGCACAAAATTAAAAGAAATCACAATTTTCTAAATTATATCACGCTATTATGAAATCGTAGATTGATTTTTTGAAATTTTACACTTTGTAACTGTAAAATAACTACAAATACTAATATTTTAGCTTTAGACTTTGTAATTATTGCAGATTCGAGAAAAAAAAAACAAAGCAGAGTGGAAATAAAAAACATAAACACTTTGTAATAAACAAATATATTGTTCTTATTTCTTATAATACTTAATAATATAAATATAAATGTACAGCAGAATGTCTTATTTCTAAAAATTCGCTAGCAATTTACAAAACTGTAGTTTGAGGTGCACGACATTTCAAATTAAAAAGACTGCAAGTAATAAAATCAGAAATTCATTGTGTAATTTTAAAGTTTAAGATGCACCCAATCTAGAATTCCCTTCGTTTTTGGTGTTGATGACATCTGCCTTAGAGGCATTTTTCTAACGACCCTTTTTTGGAGGCGTTTCCTTATCGGCGTTCTTCTGACTGAACCTTTTTGATGTGGACTTGGATGAGTAGATGGTGTTTTTAATTTATATTCTAAATCGGACTCGCAGTTATCAGTTTCCATTTCGGTTTTTCCTGTAGTATCAGTCGGGGTTGGCTTCTTTTGCTGTTTAGGTTTAGCTAGCAGCACATTAGCAACGTTAAGGTCTTTGATGTACTCAGCAAACTGTAGGCGTCCGGGTGGATTAATAGTTTTTCGAGGCCGCAGAGTGTCATGAATTAAATCGACTATGTTAGACGCCGGTAAAATTTCACCCTTTATAGTAACGGTGCCCTTGTGATCCCAGCTCACATCGCTTGAGGTACTCAAAATGCGTAGGAAAACTTCAGCTTTTTTCTTAAAAGTTTTGGGAAGTGTAGATAAAATAACGGCATTTGATAGGCTGTCACTGGTTGTTTCAATAGGTATTTTGATTGGCTGCCGCGCCTGGTTTGTGAAATGAAGGAATCGTTGTAAAACCTGATTGTACTGGATCCATTTATCGTGATCAGTTAATTTGGAGTTTAAAACTTTTTGCATTTCGTCATCAAGCTGTGATAATATATTTTTCTCCGCATCATTGCCAGCCTTAAGACGTTGGACAAATTCCGGCGATACAATCAACATCTTCCGCTCTTTGTCCATTTTAGTCGAAAAGGAGCTCAGTCGTTTGTTCTAGTAGAGCCGTCGTGAATAAACTAGCTTAAAATCAAGACTTTCATAATAAATATATAAAAAAAATATGACAGGTACGGGAATCGAACCCGTATTCTCTCTCGAGATCAGAACTTGAATCTGACGCCTTAACCATTCGGCCAACCTGCCTCCCTATATAAACGAGCACTCTCTGCATAATTAAGAAAATATATAGTTTAAAAAGCCTTCTGCATACAATTTCAAACAATATTTCATATAAATTAAGCCATGCACAAATTTCTAAATCGGTTTTGATATATATTTTATCGAAAGATTGGACCCTCAGCTACCGTTTTATTATTATTTGTCGAGATGCGTCATCGTTGATTTTACAAGAGCCAGCCTGTCTGCGATGTGACGTAGGTAATGTATCCACCCCTTTTTATTTTAAAATTCTATAAAAACAGAGGCCCGACTGATGCCGCACTAACACGTTTTAAACCATTGTACTCTGTTACCTGATGCGGCAGCAGTTTGGACCTCTGATTTTATAGAATTTTAAAATAAAAAGGTATGGAGACATTACCTACGTCACATCGCAGACAGGCTGGCTCTTGTAAAATTCATCGATGACGCATCACGACAAATAATAAAACGGTAGCTGAGGGTCCAATCTTTCGATAAAATATATATCAAAACCTGATTAAGAAATTTGTACATGGCTTAATTTATATGAAATATTGTTTGAAATTGCATGCAGAAGGCTATTTAAACTATATATTTTCTTAATTATGCAGAGAGTGCTCGTTTATATAGGGAGGCAGGTTGGCCGAATGGTTAAGGCGTCAGATTCAAGTTCTGATCTCGAGAGAGAATACGGGTTCGATTCCCGTACCTGTCATATTTTTTTTATATATTTATTATGAAAGTCTTGATTTTAAGCTAGTTTATTCACGACGGCTCTACTAGAACAAACGACTGAGCTCCTTTTCGACTAAAATGGACAAAGAGCGGAAGATGTTGATTGTATCGCCGGAATTTGTCCAACGTCTTAAGGCTGGCAATGATGCGGAGAAAAATATATTATCACAGCTTGATGACGAAATGCAAAAAGTTTTAAACTCCAAATTAACTGATCACGATAAATGGATCCAGTACAATCAGGTTTTACAACGATTCCTTCATTTCACAAACCAGGCGCGGCAGCCAATCAAAATACCTATTGAAACAACCAGTGACAGCCTATCAAATGCCGTTATTTTATCTACACTTCCCAAAACTTTTAAGAAAAAAGCTGAAGTTTTCCTACGCATTTTGAGTACCTCAAGCGATGTGAGCTGGGATCACAAGGGCACCGTTACTATAAAGGGTGAAATTTTACCGGCGTCTAACATAGTCGATTTAATTCATGACACTCTGCGGCCTCGAAAAACTATTAATCCACCCGGACGCCTACAGTTTGCTGAGTACATCAAAGACCTTAACGTTGCTAATGTGCTGCTAGCTAAACCTAAACAGCAAAAGAAGCCAACCCCGACTGATACTACAGGAAAAACCGAAATGGAAACTGATAACTGCGAGTCCGATTTAGAATATAAATTAAAAACACCATCTACTCATCCAAGTCCACATCAAAAAGGTTCAGTCAGAAGAACGCCGATAAGGAAACGCCTCCAAAAAAGGGTCGTTAGAAAAATGCCTCTAAGGCAGATGTCATCAACACCAAAAACGAAGGGAATTCTAGATTGGGTGCATCTTAAACTTTAAAATTACACAATGAATTTCTGATTTTATTACTTGCAGTCTTTTTAATTTGAAATGTCGTGCACCTCAAACTACAGTTTTGTAAATTGCTAGCGAATTTTTAGAAATAAGACATTCTGCTGTACATTTATATTTATATTATTAAGTATTATAAGAAATAAGAACAATATATTTGTTTATTACAAAAGTGTTTATGTTTTTTATTTCCACTCTGCTTTGTTTTTTTTTTTCTCGAATCTGCAATAATTACAAAGTCTAAAGCTAAAATATTAGTATTTGTAGTTATTTTACAGTTACAAAGTGTAAAATTTCAAAAAATCAATCTACGATTTCATAATAGCGTGATATAATTTAGAAAATTGTGATTTCTTTTAATTTTGTGCGATACATTTTATAAAAAAGTGTAAAACATTTGCAAATTTTTCAACGAAATTGTGTGTTTTATTCAGGTTTATGTTAATTTGTGATCAACATACATATATTTTGTATAATTTCAAGTGTTATGATGGCAGTTTTGTAAAATTTTAAGTGAAATGAAGGGGCCGGAACATTTTTTCAACAAAATTACGTGTTTTTATTCAACTTTATGTTAATTTGTGGACAACATATATATATTTTTCAATGAAATTGCGTGTTTTGGTGGTGTCAGAATATTTTTTTCAACGAATTGCGCGTTTTTATTTAAAAATTATGTTAATTTGTGTTCAACATACATATATTTCCGTCAAAAGTATAAGATTTTTTGAATTTTGTTTATCGAAATGATTGTGGTAGTAGATTTTTTCAACGAAATTGCTATTTCTTTTAATTTTGAGCGATGCATTTTATAAAAAGTGTAAAACATTTGCAAAATTATGCATAGTTTATGTAACATGATGTCGATTTTTGTGAAAATTTATGTGAGATGGCTTGTAATTGCGTGATTTTTGTTCAATTTTCATCGTGTGTTGAATAAAATATCGTTTTTTGTATAATTTCAAGTGACGTGATGACAGTTTTTGTATAATTTATGTGACATGATGTCGATATTTGCGAAAATTTATGTGAGATGCTGTATGATTGTGTGATTTTATTCAAATTTTTGTTACTTTGGGGGGTCCACACATACGTCTTTTCGTAATTTTTGCGTGTTTCTATTCAAATTTATTTTCATTTGTCGCCAGCACAGACGTATTTTCGTAAAATTTTACTATTTTTCAATGAAAGTTGTGAAAAAAATATTGTTTTTGTCGTTTTTACAGAATTTAATGTGACAAGATGCCGATTTTTATAAATTTTCATGGGAGATGATGTCGATTTTCTAACATTTTAAACGAAATGCTTTGGAAATTGCATGTTTTTATTCAGATCTTACTAAAATTGCTGCAGAAATGGCTGTTTTTTATTCAAATCTTGCTAAAACTGCCACAAGTTAGAGAAAAAGTGTACAACATTTGCAAAATTATGCTTAGAAATAACTCTTACAACTGTTTTTACATCATTTTCTTTATTATAAAGCGTTTTGTAAGACGAAACGTGATAATTTTTAAGTGAAATGATGTGGGATGTCGTATTTTTTATCGCTTATTGGCTAAAAATGTCGTTTTTTGTATAATTTCAAGTAACGTGATGTCAGTTTTGTAAAATTGTAAGTGAAACAGAACATTTTTCAACGAAATTGTGTGATTTTTATTCAAAATTATGGGGGACAACCATTCTTATACAATAAAAACATTTATTTAATGCGTATGTCTTATTTTATATGGGCGAGGGCACTGTTGTAATTTATAAGAAGCTAAAACTCAGTCGAAAATAACATTTAAAATTTATTTATAATATGTATATGGAAGTATAATGTTAGAACAGCTAAGTGGTACAATGTTCAAACCTTTAAAACCAAGACTTTTTCATACTTAGTATTTCAGGAATATATTAAAATCAAATTTGTAACTCGTTTTTATATTTACGATCTGGCTTTACCTCTTATCCCCCATTTAATTTTTAAACTAGCAGGCTTCGGCATGACGTAATCAAGCCACAAAGGGCTCAGCGTAATTATAAAACTCAAGCACGAAAAAAATAATGTCTATTTATTTTTAAAAGCGACAAAAATCATACGAACTAGAGTGGTTTATTAACCAGGCAAGCTTATCCCACTAGATTTTGTGTCACAGGGATTTTAGCGCCAAGCCGTTGGCTGCGCTGACCGGTAACCGTGCATTCTGTCGTCTGTCAACCAAGCAAGACTAGAAACCGTTGGAGTACGTACTGCTCGATCCAGACGAACAATGCATGCTGATTTAAATCTTGGTGCATTCCATTACGATGCTAATTATAATTACAGTCTTCTAAACAATCCTGTTTAGGCACGTTATATAAAACTTTGGAATTCTATGCAACGGTTAAAAGCCCTACACAATCGCCGGCTAAATAGAAAGTCTGCCTGGAGCGATAACGTCTTTTGTAATTACGCATAGGTAGCAAACGGGATGGAAAAGAGAAAGCTGTAGAAAATCAATGGGACTGAGTGAGATAGCGTCACTCATATTAAATTAATTACAGCAAAACTAGTTACAAAGTCAATTTTTTAAAATTATTAACAAGTTTCTAAGGCCCTAGACGGCACAATTCCGTTCTTATATTTTATATATTCGAAAAAATAATTTGTTTCAACTCGAACGGTGTGACGGCACAGCTGCGAAATGACGTCTTGTTCAAATCCTATATTTCCAAGTCGCCTCGATAGCACAACGGTAAGGTGCTAAGACTGTTAACCAGAAAACTAGGGTTCGATTCCCACTCGGGTCCGCCGCAAATAGATTTTTTAAATTTAAATATTTCCACGAGTGAATGCAAGAGAGAGACAGCAGCTTCGAAGAGCGAAATAGATCTACCAGTTTGAAATTCAAATATTTCCGCAAAAATTCAAAATTAAAAACAACCGCCGTGAGAAGTGCGCGCGCACCAAGATGGCCGACACCCCCGGGAAATTCAAATTCAAAAAATTAAACTTAGAAAAAATCGGTAAAAATTCAAATTTCAAATATTCCCGCCAGAAATCCAAGATGGCCGCCGTGTAATTCCAGAAGCAAATTAAAAAATCTAATGCGTAATTTAATCAGTAGCACATATGTAAATTACATATCAAACTTCATATGTGATTAATTAGATCAAACCGCTAAATTAATTGGGTCAATCCGCGAATTAAAATTAAAACCGCGAATTAAAATTAAAACCGCGAAATCCGCGAATAAAACCGCGAAAACCGCGAATAAAACCGCGAATTACACCGCGAATTAATTTGATATCACAATCAAGGTGCCTCTATACTACTTTCCTCTTTTTCATATTCAACCCGACAGAAGTTATGGGACTAACAGGTGTAAATAAAATGACGTTTTTTCGAAAACGGTTAAAATTAGCGACATGAATGAAGAGTACTTAATTTTTAGTCAATAGTTAAAGATATGTATAAAACGTTGTCCAAAGTTATTATCATACAGGGCGTAAAAAAAATGAGGTCATGAGTGTCACAGCTAGTCCGTCCCTGCAGCTGTGAGTAATTCACAACACTTTCTTGGATACTAATTTGAAGGGTCTTACCTGGTATACATCATATTAAAAAAAATTGGAATATACCTCAATAATTATGTGTAAAAAACTTGATTCTGTTGGAGCTCTTTGGGAGCCCATATCTCCGAAGAGGAGGGCTATACGAAAAAAGTTTATATGAACTTGTAGTATTCTTTTCACGTGTTTTTTTCATATCCGGGAGATTTCCCACATTTTCCCGGACACCCTCTATAAACAATACCTTCGATTACATCTCCATCCAGATGTTAAGCCAAAAATTTTAAAAACTATGTTTGCGATTAGAATGCACTTGACTATTTGTTTTATTTAAAAGATAAGTCCTTAAGATTTTGTAACTTCGATCAGTTATTATAGTCCCTTAAAATTCTTCTGTTCACTGGTAATCTACGTTTTATGCTTCTCTACCATTATCTTTATGTTCTGAAAGATTTTTTATTCATATTAACTTCTTCATTTTTTTGCCTATAGCTCCATTTTCTTTATATAATATTTCGTTCCGTCCGTAACCTAGTCAACAACTGGTTTTATTAATTCGACAGAATCTTCTTATTCTTTTAAAGCTAATTGTTCACTGCTTTTGTCACCTTCTTCGTTATTTCCGAAAATAGTCCTTTTGCAATAACGCTTGCATTTTTTAAAATTAAAGTTAGGAAGTTAATTTCTACTAAAAACGATGTTTATCTTGAGTTTTGAATGCTCTCATTATTTTGATTACTGGGCGTGGCATCTTCGGTTTGTGAGAGACTGTGGGGGGGGGGGTTGTTTTTTGTTTATGGTTTACGCCAAGCTAGTCATTTCACATGCGAAAATTAACACTGGTTCTCAAACTTAAGGTAGCATTTTCGTAGTCGTTCTCTCTGGTTTTCCCTTTCACTCAAATTTGGGTTGGTGGCTTGTGGCCTGAGAATAATCCCAAACTTCCTATCTTTCAGTCTACTTTATCTTTGTAAACTTTAACAATTATATCGTATGTTCGGTTGTCTAGACTTCTACTTCAATTTTCGGAATTGTAGACCATCTAATTTTGTTAACTTGCGGTTTGCAATTGGTATCTTTTTTAAGATAGTTTTATTACAGAGGGAGCTATTTTCTATTCCCATTTTGAAAGATTGATTATTGAGATTGCTTCTCATGCTGTAGAATTAATTTCCTGGACGTTCTTTTGGTGCACTCATATGTAATCGAGTTTAGCATTTATGTGATTGTTTTGTGATTTGCTGTAACCTTCATTAAACCAGGATTTCATTGTATTATGCCCTACGTCTCAGTTTCTTTCAGTCACCATCAAGTTTTACTTTGTCACCATCAAGTGAATCTGAAAGTTACGTTTGTCATTGGTTCTTTATGTCATCTGCAAATAATTCTGCAAATTACGTTCAGATACGAGTAACAGTTCAGTAGTCTTAATTTATTCTTCCATCGGGAAGTTACCGAAATGTTACTGGAGCTATTCTTAACACCTCTTTCCTGTCCGAGTGTACCGAACGCCATGGGAAAAAGCCTCGACTGCATAGTACCAAAGAGCATTATGCTCTTTGATAGTACTGAACATTTCTGCCGACTGCAGCCCCCTGGGCTGAATCGTATGAGAGAGTTCTTCAGCCTTCTGAAGTATGGTCAGAGATATATTTATTGCTCCGCGTGTCTAATCTATATTGAAGTAAATCGAATTCACGTTCAAATATTCATTATAATTTGAAATCAAAATAAGATCACTTGTTGTTTCCAAAGGTACGCTGACTTTAGTTCCATTTGATTTTGATTGCGCGCATTATTGCGGATATTATAGCGCAGTTATTGGTAGCCGTTCTTGCGCTCTTTTTATGGTTTACAAATTATGCCCAAAGGCCTTTGCTCGCAATGTGCAGTTTATGCTAACTTCAATTTCAAGGACTGCACTTAATCGCTTCTTCGCGCTAGTAAATAATTAAATATTTCATATCAGCTTGCTTTTTATTATCCTTAGGAATATTGTGTTTCAACCTGTAGAATTTCTGGTTTGAAGTTCTTCAAACCAGAGGCTCTCACGAACACACACATTGGTTCAGACTCAGCTATCACGAACTTCGACAATTTCAAACGACTATGGGTATGTAAGTATAGTTTATTTTTATTATGTTGCAAAGCTGTTTGCCGAGTCCCAGGTGTAGAATCCGTTTTGCCATTAGAGATATCTTCATACCTTTGCGTTTTGTATTTGCAATTTTTCCTGTGTTTTTAAGTTGCTTGACCTGACTAAATTGCTTTGCTTATTTTTTTACTGTATGAGTTTGCCTTTTTTTTTAACTGTTTGCAAGTTATTGTCTAATCTACACTATCGTCAGTGTTGCTTCGATTATTTTTGACGGCCTCTACAATATTTTTTTGTATTCCTAATTTCTTAGATTATATATCATGGGTCATGGGTTACATGCTCTGCATCCATACCTTTATAGTTGCATCTTTTTGTATTCTAACGCTTAGTGCAAATTTTGTATATACAAATTCAAATCCTTTTCATATTCTTTCGATTACATGAGATTTTATTAAGTTATTTCGCCTCCATTTTTGACTTTCGTGTCGTGAAATTAATATAACTTTTGTAATTTCAAAACTAATGAGTCTTTCAAATTCTAGTGCTTGCAGTATACGGTTGTAGATATCTTCCGTTTTTAACTATTTCCGAAATGTTGTTGATCTATTTTACAACGTTTTCAATTAGTTCAGTAATTTTGGGTTTTGCAATATATGGGAATGTTGAACCAAGTTCAGTAGCACTTAGTCCTCAAAGTGGGCCGTTGTGCTATCCCCAAGTTAGACATGAATATGGTCGTATTTCTAAATCTTTAAAACTAAATATATTGCTATAGATAGGAAAGCATACAAGTCAATAAAATAGGAAAATTTAATACCAACAATACATGGTTTTAGCATGAAACGAAGGTTTTGGTTTTCTTTATCACAGCTCACAGCAATACAAAATTTTACTAAAAGTATGACTCTAACCGTAATGTAAACCAATAATACAAAATACTTAATTTGACTACCTTGCAGAAAGAGATAGATGTAAGGCGAAAGTTTATTAAATCAAGACTTGGCCATCAAAATTAACATTTTCCGATTATAATCTATCCTCGAAACATGCTGAATTACTTTGGTTTATATAATTTATTATAACGTAATCAGTTAAAGATTATTTAGTGTGATATATAATCATCTGTCATGAATGCTCCATAAAATAAAGTAAAATATCCAATAAAAACTAACGAAATGCATAACACAGTAGTTATAATAGATGCTCCACAACCCAGCTCTCTAAGGGTTGCATAGTATAGAAATTAGGTAATTTAATGGGCACAATATGAATAATTAATCAAAAGAAGGTAAATGTAAACATTTAACAGAAGAAATGCGAAAATTAGTAACAAATTTAATTTTTGTAAATATTATGTTCAAGGTTGTTCAACATGTTTATGTAAAAATCAATAATAAGAATTTAATTTTTAATTGTAATAGTTAAATATAGGAATTTAAAAGCATGTCTAATGGGATATCAAAATGCGAAGAATTCTTAGCGCAATTTAATTCTGCAACGGTAATAGATCCTACTTTAGTAACAAGGTTAGAAGTTACAATGTTATAATTTAAAAAAAATTCAACAAATCTCATCAATTCTGATCGGTCCATTTAAATGTCATTTGTTTGGCTTAACCCAATTAGATTGCATAATTTCCAGACACAATTCTAGGAAATGTCCTCTCTAAGTAAATTTTATTAAAATAAGTTGCTGTGAAGACGTTGTGCTAGGTGGAAATAGTTTTAGCTCCCAGAAGTAAATGTAAAAATATTTTGAAATACCTAATTGAAACTACATTGTACTTGTGCAGCCATCAAATGCCGATTACGATAAATAAAACCAGCCTTCGTGTTTAAAAGTGTTTTATTTTCATCGAATATTATTAAAAGTTCTTCAATAATTAGTTGAGCGATAGGTTATAAGGACCATAACCTAGAAAATAAAATAAAATATGCGAGTGCGACAAAGTGCTTGGCTGATCGGAAGCAGCAAATAAATTGCAGAATTGGTAAGTGCATGAACCTGTTTCAAACAAAGAAAGAAACAGAAAACTGCTTGAACGGGGTCTACAGATTAGTTGGATTGCAGAGCCATTGCAGATAGCAGCAGCGATGCCTCTTGCAGCAACAGATGGGAGATTGACATTTCGTTAAGAACTCTGTCCAGCTGTGATATTCTACAGAACCTTTTAATGGTGTTCATCTTCACATTTACCTTATTTTTACCATATCTTATACGTTTCAGCTTTAATGTTAGCTTTAAAAGTATATTTCATACTTCTATTCCATTGCTTTTTCATAAATCCTTTTAGAAGTGAAATTTGTCACTAGGGTCATTGCCTTGAATTATTCCAGTTTATTTATTCAGCATTCCTAACTGCTATTCTGATATTCCACCCGTTTTAGTTTTTTGTCTTGCACATTTCACTTAGATTCTTACATCAGGGCCTTACCCATTAAGTAAGTTGTTTATTTTAAACGCCCGTCCTTAGTACTGCAGAAATACAAATAGATCTGGATGTGTTTATGTGAAATTTACAAATCTAAGCTTTCTTAAAAGGACGCCTAGGTATCTGCATGTTCTGTCGGGAAATGGGACACAAAATTTTCATAAGAACCTCGGAGACAAAGCTAATTAATGTTACGAGCGCCGCAGATAGCAAAATATTTATAATTTGCTCCGTCTCAAGACCTCCAATTTTTCATTCTCCGACTTCCCATCAGATAACATTTACTTAAACGACCGAATTTAATTAAACAAGAACCCGCTTTTACTAAGCCAGTTCTGAATTTGCAACACAATCGCTGCAGTTCTTTTCCAACAATTCTGCTGCGAGCTTTTTAAGCCATCGGAAGCGCGCACTTGTAGAGCAAAAGCGCGGAATTTTCCATATTTTTTCCTACGAAATTCATCTTTCTAAGATAATCGCGGCAGAAAATCCGAGTGTGACGGCGGCTCGAAGGTAAAGCGAGCATTTCTCAACTTTAATTCTGAGGAAGTTGACAGAGGCATTTAATATTCACTGCTGGCGAATGAAGAGAGCGAACGGTTTATTCTGGTTATTAACAGCTTATAAAGCGAACAGTCTCGCACTACAATAGCGCCTGGGTCTGAATTGCTTCCCAGGGATTAAGTACACAAAAATCTCCAACAACAAGCGGCTTTACTGCTAGGCAAGTTTATAGACGCGGATAAAAAGTTGCCGACACGAACTGCCGATTTCGATTTTACTTGCAACTTCGCCGCAATTAGGGTGGCACGCGAACCTAATTGAATACCTGAACGTTGGAAAAATGTTAGGGCGGCATCAAACAACTGAATATTGGCTGAGAATTGAAATGAAATATAAAGTTCTTACATGTAGATAGTTTGATAAAAAAATGTTTAAATAACATAGACACGGTCCGACGACAATGTGGGAATGTTTAGTTTGAAATTTTTGTGAATGGTATGAAAACGTTTATATTATCCATTTGCCAGAATATTTAAATTTTGATAAACGTCTCTGTAGCTTCTCGAACTAAAAATACAATTGCCGAAATTTAATATGGCATTTCGTATAGGGGGGAGATTCGAAAATATGTACCATTACTTTTTTAAATATACAAAAATGTTGTATAAAAATACCCTATACTCTGCTGTATTAGTAATTTATATTGCCCTGGGTTCGCTAGCTCAAACAGTCGGAGAGGTATAAGACTTTATTAACATCGTTAGTGCAGCTAAGGGAAGCTAATATTGTTTTGGAGTCGCTGGTTGCACCTGGAATGCTGAACTGATGCATACAAATACTGCCAGCAATAAAAACCCAACAGTTTATATAAAAAGATCTATAATTTGCAATAAAAACACAAATACAAGAGAATACATGTACGTAAAACAACAAGACTGAACGACGTCCAAACATACAGTGAAGCTGTTAATAATGATTTAATTCTCTACGCGCGGCAGCTGTTTCTACTCGCATTCTTGCATAAAAATGCAAGGAAGAATACACAATACTCATATACAGTGTACGCTACATGCATGAAAACACCTTAAATAGTGCGTTAATGTTCAACTGTAGATGCAAAGTCAAACACCGATAAGGCGAAATGTAAATAAATTCGGCCCACAAATGAACTGGGCGAAGTTGTCTATTCTTGAAATGCGCTTATTGTTATTCTGGAATTCAGCTGACACATACGTTGCACACGTATGAAGAATGGGAGGCGCCAAGTTGTGCGTTCAAAGCAAGCAAACGCGCTGCCACAGCGGATGACGAAATAACTGGCTTGCAGGTAAACCCCCGTTACCTTCGATACGCAATCATTCATTGAAGCAATTGCCAAAGATGTTGTAATCGCTGCTTATTTCGTATTATGATTTCAAATAGGAACTAACCTAGCATTCGGCTGCTCCCAAGGATGACGATTCTGCGGCGTTGACATAACGGCTTATATCTGGCAGCGGCAGCAGCCTTTGGTGGTACGGCCCAAGTGGTCTAGTGCTTTCTTAGTCTGTGTTCACACTCAGGAACGTTCTTGTGACGGCGGCGATTACTGCATGCCAACACTTCAGAATTTGGGCACTTGATAATGCATTTTTAAATCAGGTCACGCGTCCCTGGAATTTTAGGACGCGACCTCTACGTTAGCTGGTCTCGTTAAGACTGACTTGCGGTCAAACACCATGCACTGGGTTTCTGCTTCCGTCAATATTAAATAATATTTTCCTATATTTTGAAGTAGCAGAGTCATTTATTCTTCAGCTATTTTCATATTTTCCCCATAGCTCCCCCATATGCGAAAGAATATATTTACATTTTTTACATGGGTAATAAAAATGTTTTCTATGTGTCCAAACTTATGCCGTCCGGTCATTGTATAAAAATTGTAGACACTAAGGCACCGTAGTATTATTTTGATTATACAGGGTAGCTCAAAAAGGGGTGGAGAACCAAACTTTTTTTAAATAGAATGACCAATATTTAGGTGGAAAACTTTAACTGCAGCGCGCTTTTACGAAGTTTATAATCCCTTATAAACTGTGCATTTAGAGCAGTAGTTCTAATTTTCATTTCTAAAATTATGCAAGGAAACTTGAGCCAAGGTCTAAAATTGTGTCTTCTTCTAATTTCTTGCTAAAAATAAAAGTATAGGCTGTTCATAGCTGTTCTAAACCAAGCAAATTCTGCTACTTTCTTTAGATCGTCATAGCATACGTATACTAGTTACCAATTTTTTTTAATTTCTCGAAAGCTGTCCGTCCTAATTGTATTTTCTTCTCTATTTCGATGTCATTGTTTTCTTTGCCAAATGTAACTTTATCTTTGAAATATTCACACTCCGTGACATTGTCTTTCTTAAGTTATCAATAGTTATACTGACGTCTTCTACGCGCTTTATCTTGCTGTGCTCATGCTCCTTTTGAGACCTACAGTTCTTGATGTTGCATCTAAATCCATGAACATGTCTCCCAGATCATTTTCATTGTCTGCATATCATCAACGAACCTGAGATGATTCAGCCTCTCACCAGTTATACCCCACTTCTGTTCGACAATTTCAGTTTCTTAAATGGCGTGGCCTTGCCCTATACCTCTTCTTCTTCTTTGGAATGTATTTCTTTTACCATATAAGTAGAACATTAATATCATTAATTGTAGATATCTTTCTAATGAAATCTCTGTATATTGATGCCTCGTTCTACCTGTTGCGAAAGCTCAATACAAAGAAAAACTTCCATAAATCACCCTGGGCACACTCTCTAAATAAAAACACAACTTATTGGTGAACAAAAATTATTATTTATTGGAGGAGCTTAGCAGAAAACACAACCAACTTCTTGAAGTAGCTGCCACCACTTGTCGATTTACAGTTTTGTTTTTAGTTGCATGGAATTAATGCCAAGCTTACTTTCATTTTAATTTGTTTTTATACAAAAACAATGCTATTCTAAAAACATCATACTATCAATTATTTACAAGACCTGCTATTTTATAGGAAATCTGAACATTAAGTTATCACTTTTACTGGACGATTTTACAATTAATATCTGTATTATTAGTTATATTACAAATTACTAATAATTACAATTTTACATATAAGGCTACTACAATGTGATCATAGCAATATATTAAGTCATTTTGGGAATTACAGCGCTTTCAGCTTCTCTTGCCATGTCTGTAGTGATTTCTCCTTCAGTCCTCCTCCTGGACCTTCAGTTTTTCATGGTTATTAATGCGTATATTATTCCATCGTTTAATATTTTGCTGTCATTTTACTCTATACTATAGTATTCTTGCAAGACCTACAGTACTTGCTCTCTATTTTTGGTCTCTCTTAAATTTCCGTATATGAGTGTTACAATATTTCTTCTTCCTTCGTTTCTTCTCACACAGTTCATGCCTTTACTATTCTTTATAATTTTATCTACTTGACTTTCCTAATGTGGTTGCAATTCTTTTTAGCATTCGCTGAGCGTTTGTTTTTGATAATACAAATAATCAAAAATAAATTCTTTAAATACAATGTTCTCTATCAAATTGTTAGCAAACGTATTCATTTTTTTCTACATTCTCGATAGCTCTAAGAGTGTTTTTCAGATGCCGTTCATAAGCATTCTTTTTGCAGTGAGTAATTTTATACCGATGGTCTTAGAGTATTTCGTGTAAATTTATTTTCTAGCCCTTTTCACTACTCTCCTTCTTTTTGAAGTGCCTATCCTCTATGGATGTTATCTAATAAGTTTGCACAAATAATTCTACCGACAACTGAACGGAATAAGGCAGCTGAAGTCATTTCGGTCCACTGTCTAAGGTTCTTTATCCAAGATGCTCGGCGACGACCAAGACCCCTTTTTCCTTTAACCTTGCCCTGAAGGATTAGTTAGAGAAGGTGGTATTTTTCGTTACGCATGACATGCCGAAATAATTGTATTTTGCTGTTCTTCACTGTTAGTACAATTTCTAGATCTTTCTGTATGCACTCAATTATTGTGGTTACTAGAAATGTGGTATGTTCAGGCCACTCTAAGCTTCCGCCTGTAGTCTCGGTTAGAGTCCAGGTCTCCGTGCCGTATAAAAGAGTGGAGAAAACGTAACATCGAAGGCCTCTTAATCGCAGTTGTATATTCAGGCTGATATTGTATAGGGCTTTCCTCATACGATTGAAACCACTTCTAGTCTACTCTATTCTAGGTCTTATTTCGCATGTGTCATCCTAATTCTTGTTAAGGTTACATCCGAGATAAATAACTTTTTCTGTCTGATGTAACGGTGACTAGGAATTGTGTGTTTGTGATATTGTTTTTGCTCACTATCATTATTTGTTATTTTGTTTTACAGTTTAGTGTCATTTCATATCTACCACAGACCTCCATGACACGATCTGTTAGATTCTGAGGACATTCAGCACTATCTGTCAGAAGTACGGTATTGTCAGCGCATCTCATGTTAATAATTATTTCACCGTTTATATTGATATCATCTTGTGCCTCATGCAGTGTTTCTTTAAAGAGATTTTCTTAATACATATTGAAGAGTAGGGGAGACAGTATGCAACCCTGGCGCACCCCTCTTCTCACATAGAATTCCGTAGACCATTCTTTCTCTAGCTAGCGAATAATCGCTCACTGTTCAATATACGGATTTACTAAGCCGATATCTTTATCGTCTAGCCCCGAAACTTCCAAGATTTCAAACATTTTCCGATGCTTGACTCTATTGAAAGCCTTTTCAAAATCACTCTTACTTTAGTTTTTAGTGTTTTTACCATATGTGAATGAGGTAAGGGCATTGTGAATGATGGGAGTATAAGATCGATTTCATTGAGTGTTCTTCGAATTGGGCTCAACCATGTCAAATTCGTACGGGTTTTGTGTCAAAAAATGTGTTCGTGACGTATAGCTTTCGACTTTTTCTGTGCTTTTTCGCGCCTAAGCCAAGTTTTCCGATGTAGTCTTCGTCTTCTGGTCGTTGCGTGCGCAGAATTGCATTGAAAACTCCCATTACTATGTTAAAATCTATATTTGCCTTCCACTAATATTCTTGTATAGCATTTCCACGTTCTCATCTGCATACGTCGTCGTTGGTGGTTGTTATCAGTATGATGTATGTAGCCATAGCTTTCATAAAATATTTGTTTTCGGACTGTAGTCTTCCTTGATTTTGAAAATGGCTAGAGAAATATTAGTCAAACTATAAATTAAAAAAATTTCAATTTGTTTATAAAATTTACATTTTAGTTAATTAATTCCATTCGGCCAGTACAGTATTGATTAATTCAAGGAAGTATAGATATAAATTATTACATGACAATCGACTAAAATGAACAGTATGCTCGAAATTTCTGTGCTTAAGGGTAAGATTTACAATACTAATTGCAAATATTTAAGACTACATTAAACACTTTGAATACACGGCGTAAACTGTAAATTCAAACATGATTATACATTTAATTCACGAATTCTGGGTTTATTGGAATATCCTGGGTATAAGCTGGAACTTCCGATATCAAAAATGCATAGGTAATCGCCGGGGTAATGTTCTGGATTCACGACAATTAGACAACCTTACCACAACCGACTACCGTATTCTCCAAATATTTCAACCGCTGAAGTTGTAAGTTTTAGAATTCTATAGACGGGGTATGGTATTCAACTGCTTTAATCTTGACGAGTTTTATTAGATTATTATATAACAACTTCAGTGCAAGAAATATTTATAGTGGTCTTTGGGTTATGTTGAATCAGCTAATATTGTATTGGAAGGTTTTTAATCAGAGACTGAAACTGTGATTATCAGCATTCTGTCAGTTGTTTTAAACATTTAAAACAGCTTTAATACAGTAAACCATGACATATAAATATCCATTTTGTTATATCAAAGCGTTAGCTCGAGTTTTATTAGATTACAGTAAATCGCCTTTAATTTCCTTAATAAAAAGCTAATTTCAAATGTATTATGTACGTAGTGTGTGCTTTATTATACTCTTATAATGTAATATTTTAGCTGGATTACTCCTGAAATTACCAAAATTACTGTAATTTTCACTCGCTCACAATACTTGTTTATTAAATTCGGCCATAAAAGCATAAGGGATCAAAGCTGCTGCTTTGACAGGCTATCGACAAAACACAACAAGCATGGTAACTTTTGTGCTAGCTGGCAATTTTAGGAATCGAAATAAAATACCCGATATAGCATATTTTCTGGATATATTTGAAAATTGTTAAAATGAATCGAAGAAGCTTCATAAACACTGCGTTTCATTCATTGCATTAAAACCCCGAAGACTAGGACTGTAATTAATTCTGAAAGCTGAGGAACTTGTCCCCAAGTTTGTTTATTCGGCCCTAATAATCTCGGAAGTCGATACCGATCACGATAAGTTCGTGCAAGGTGAACCATTGTTGCTGCTAATGATTCTACGAAACAGAAAAAGCTGGGTGGCCAACGTAATGGCGAATAAATAATTTACTTTTCCATTGAACTGCTATGAAGTAGATGTGAACCAATGTGGTGAAGGATTTGTTTGCTTGTTGATAGTAAGTGCTTCTCGTCTGATAAATACTTCTGGTAGCCTGGAAAGCTAAACCCCCAACGTCTTCCATATAAGTATAAAATAATCTTAGATTTAGTCCAAGTGAAAGACACTATTGTTGTTATTAGAAGCTACAAATTAGAAAAAAATATGCATGATTTCGGCGACGTAATTTTTTAATGATATTGTAATACGTTCCTGTTTTTATAACAATTGTATAATATTTTTAGCATGACAGGGAAATCTGCGAACTTTCCTAAGCAACGTTTTGAATTTGAGCTCTCCGTTTGGCTGGAATGTAAATTTCAGGCTTAGGATACTGCGCACGAGGAGAGATTTGTTAATTTAATACCCTAACGACTACAGAAACACTGGCTTCACGTTTCACATATTTTCAGTTATTGTAACCTGCGATGCAGGAACTGTGCAAAAATATTGCCCAGTAAACCTGTAACTTCTAAATAATATACAGAACAGCAGCACAAGAACGACAAAACATGTACTGAAAATTGGGACCAGCTACGAAGATAATGATGTAATATTATATGTATAATTCTAGGAAAGCGAAAAAGCGCTCATTATATTTAGATATATTTTTAATGAAAACTGTTTACGAATGTTCAAGGAATCATAAAGCTTACCAATACGTAGATACCCCTTTAGAGTTATAGAATACGAAGGAAGAGTAATATTATTGCTATTCTCTGATTTGTGAGTCTTGAAAATCAATGTCTACTTATCCGTCATGTCTTGTCGTAAGACAGTGTTCCTGTGAGATGATTACAAGTTCTTGGTGGCTTATTTTAGTTTATTTTTATATCCCTTTTGCCGTTCGAGTTTTTTGTCAATACATATCTTTTCTCTTATTAGGAAGTAAGTAAGTAATTTTTTATTGATAATAACAAAAGTAATAATTTAATAAGATAGTTTGCTCAAAAGTACACAGTACTAACGTGTGCAAGTGCTGTATCTTTAAGTACAGTTGCTAATTAATAATATTTGACTACTCACCCAATTACTATTTTTGTTTTATAATTTAAATTAGATGTAATCTAAGAATATTGTTTGTTCAGAACACATACACGAAGAAATATAAATATGCATATTGTCTATTAATAAGTATTAATTAAGCAAATTAATTTGACGATTTTGTTTAATCGTAAAATTTATTCCATAGTAATTTACAGTTTTAAACGAAGAGGGAAGCATATTGTATAATTTCCAACGATTCATGTTGGCTTTGTGGAAGTTTGTTACGGTTATTTTGTTACTCCCTGTAGTTCTGCATTGCTAGATTTACGCCTTCGTTAATTTGCGATTTCTGTGGGGCTTGTTATCGTATCGTTCAGGCATGATTTTGGCCTTGCTCGACAGCGTGAGGTCGGAGCGCTCTCGAGGCCGCATTCTTTTGGCTGAGCGCGTCCCTTTTGGTTTGACGGAACGCGGCGAAGATGTTTTATGCTGGCTTTGGTGATCCGCTTTGTCTTGCCGCTACATTTTGTTAGTTATGGGAGCTTTGGGGCCTCGCTGCAAAGCGAAGCATGTGAGATTTTATTCTACGCCATGCCGCATCTAGCCTTCGATGCTCGTTTGCCCAGTTCACCCGGGGTAAGTTCCGTTTTATTTTGTTGGTCGTTTACCAAAGGGTTGCATGCATTTATTCTGGATTTCGTTTTCCTTAGCAAGCCGTCTGGGGCACAATTCGAACAAGCCGTCTTGGGCGGAATTCGAACAAGCCGTCTTGGGCGGAATTCGAACAAGCAGCCGTGGGCGAAAATTCGAGTAATCTGTCTGGGCAATTCAGTCTTGGTTAAATCAGTCTACATAAGCAGTTTTGGGCAATTCAGTTCGAGTGTGCAGTTTTTCTGAATTTCAAGGAGGCAGCTGTCGCCGCCGCTATCTTCGATGTGCGACCTTGGCTTGCTGCGTGTTCTCAGGGAGATCTTCAGCACGCCTGGACTCTTGATAAGCATGCTGAAAGTGCTCGACGGAAGCCGCTAACAGGTTGTACTTTAGACTGTATTTAGATAATTATTTTATGACATGTCCGTTCGCGAGTGTGCGCTGCCGCTTCTCGGCTTGCGGCAATTTAAGTTCTGATTTTCCGTAACGTCCGCTCAACCATTATTTTTGTTGTTACGCAGATATTGGTAAATTGTGACGCATTCATATTAAGAGTTATGCTTTGTCGATTGTATTGTGATATTTTAAATGCCAATTATACTGTGATATTTTATTGTGTTTATTTATTATTTGTTACTGCTACCGATGTTTGAGTTGTGCTTTCTTTCAGATTGTTTGTGCTACTGAGTTTACGGATTCTCGTTCTACTGCCTGGATACACTTGCTTATTTTGTTAAAAATACCGTTGGCGCCCGTTTTGCATATTTCGTTCATAGAACTGTCACACGCCGTCTTCGAACTGAGCTGGTCGGCAGGCAATTGTATCCAAGTAGCTATGTTAGGTTTGATTTTGAGAGATTAGCCAACGGTAACCCCTTTTGATGATAATAAGATTTATGGCGCCCAATGTGGTGGCGTGTTTTTTTGTAAATGTGCCTCGGCACTTGTTTGAAATTTTGATATGATAAATTGGTGCAGTAACAAATTATGTATGATATTTTTGCCAGCATTTTTATATGATGCAGTGTCTAATTTTAATATGTTTTGCTATTTGTGCATGCTAGGCTAAGTAGTATAGAATTTTTAACTATCTATATTTGATCATGCATGTGTCGTTGGAAAAGCATTACGTGCGATACAAAATTTAAATTTCGGGAGTTGATGTCAATAACGTTTTGTTGTAGAAGTAACTTTTGTTGAGCTCATTCCGTATCGCTCGAGTGTGCTAGCGTTGTGCTTTATTCCTGGTTGTAGTAGCCAAGTTTTTGTCACTTTAGATCGTTGATTGTGGAGGTTTTTCACCTCTCTTTTTGATTTGGTTTTTCGCCTCTGTGATTGATTGGTATTTTTGATGGCTGCTACTTATTGTGGTGTACTGTGCGTTTGTTTTGGTGAATCTTCTGCGAGATCAGCTTCCGAGGTAGCCAGGTAGTGTGCACATTTTGCAATGTGTTGTTGTGTTGCCCAAGTTCATTTCTCAAGTTGCTTTGGAGCCCTTGTTCGTTGTTTTTTTATTTTTTTTTGTTTCGTTTGAGCGATTGATTGGTTACGTTGTGAATTTAGGTAGTATGTTGGGATTTGTTGCAAGAGTATGCTTTGGTAAGTGGAGTTTCTGAATGGTCTCGGTTTCGATTGGTTGCGTGTTCTTGAGGTTCTGCGAAGTTAGTATGCTTGAGTTTTTCTTCCTGTTTTGTCGTCCTTCCTTTGTGGAAGTTGTTGTTTTCCTTTTGACTTTTCCTGTTGAGGTGCTGACCCTGTTAGGAGTGTGTTGGTAATGTGTTTGGGGGGAGTTTGCTTTGCGAGATTCTTAGGCCGTCCTTCAGTTGGATTAGCGCGGCTTATTTGTTTGTTTCTTATCTTTCCTGTTCGATTGATGATTGGGATTTTGGGTCGATGTTGGTGAGTTTGAGGGATTCGCTTATGCGGATTTTTATGATCTCTCAGGCCATCTTCGTAGTTTGGATTTGGTGCAGTTCTTCTTAGTTGGCTCTGTCATCTTCTGGTTCGTTGATTAGGATACTGGTTCGTGTTGGTGTGTTTGGGAGATTCGCTTATGCGGATTTGTATGATCTCTCAAACCATCTTTTTAGTTGGTTTGGTGCGTTTATTAATTGCTGGCTTTTTCATTTCATTTTCTTTCTTCCCCCTTTGGATTGATTGTGAGTATGGTGGTTTGAAGTGGATATGCTTAAGGGGTTTTGTTTCGCAAATTTTCCTCTCAAGCCGTTTCTTATCACTCTTATCTGTTGGTTCCTTTTTTTTTCCTCTCCTTTTAGTTTTCCTTTGTGTTTGCATTTGCTTTTGCGTAGGGCGAGCTTAGCTTGCTGGATTGTTTGGATGCCCCTTTGGTATGCTGTCGTGACGTTCTCTGCTTTAGGCGGATTTGGCCGTTTGATGCCAGTTGTCGTGTCCGTCAGCAATTTTGGTATTTTTGAGTGAAGTTCAGCTATCGTGCTGCTGTGAGTTTTTTTGTTTTTTTTGTTTTTGGGCATCCATGACGCTTATGCGGATTATTTTCCACAGTAAGGTTCGTCCCACGTTTGGTGTCGCTTTCGGACATGTTTGGCGATTGCGGACGGTCTCTGTTGCCCTTTTGGAGGGTCGACTTATGTCGGATTAGTTGGGACCCGACTCTTTCGCGAAGCCTCTGTCCTTTTCGTTTTCTTTAGTCTCTTGCTTTTTGCTTTCGTTTTGCGTTTGGGCTCCTAGTGTAGGGTGGTTGGTTGGGCATTTGTAGGGTAGGTCACTATTAGGAAACGCTTTCATCTTGTTTTTCTCCTCTTATACCGCTAGGGTAGGTTGGTAGGGCATTGCAGGGAAGGTCACTGTAGGGAGCTATTTCATCTAGTTCTTCCGATAATAACACTGAAGTAGCTTGCAGTTAGCAGTTGGGTTTATTGTGTGGTTCGACTTGCATTCGTGTCGAGTGAAGTTCATCTTTCGCTTTAGTGTAGGTTTGAGTTAGCTTGTTGGGTTTTGTTGGATACCTTTTGGGATTTTGGTGGCTTAGCTGTTGTTGTATGGTTGCCTTCAGCTATGCGTATTGTGTTGTTTTTTTGTTGTTGTTACGGTATCCATATCGCTCACGCGGATTTCGATCCACAAGTGAGTCTCGAATCTTTGTTGTGGTTTCGCTTTTGGGCGTGCTTGGAGATGGAGAACGGTTTCGTTTACTCATTTAGAGTACGGCTCGTTCCGGATTTGTGGGACCTGCATCTGTTTCCGAGTCATTGTTCTTTAGTTTCCTTTTGAGCCTTTGTTGCCGAATGAAGTCTTTGGTATGATCTGCTGCTGTGATTGGTTATTCCAGCTGTTGTTGAATTTTGTGTGAGGTATTGTAGGTTGGTTGGGCATTTGTAGGGCAGGTCACTTTAGGGAATTATTTCATCTAGTTTCTCCCTTATCAGCGCTGAAGTAGTTTGTTGGCAGTAGTTCGATTTGGTATTTGGTTTTGGTACTTTTGGCACGTTCCGGATTTTGGATTTGCTGTAGAGCTTATTGTTGTGTGAGGCACTACGCCTTGCTGTTGAGTTGAATCTGGTGGGGACTGCTGTCTGCGTGCACTGTTTCGGTTGTTGATAGACTTCTAGTGAGATCTCCACTTGGGGATGTGATGTGTTTGTAGGTGTTGTGTGTTGTGATCCTTTGGGTTTCGTACATCTTTGGGGGTGGGTTTGTGGTTTGTTCGTGGGAAGGGTTTCTTGGAGGTTTTCGGTTTCGCAGTACCTTGACTGTGGGGGTTTGCTTTCGCCTCGGGGTTTGTTTTCTTAGGAAGTTGTCAGGGGGGGGTACTCGTGAAGATATGGGGTGATTTTGGGGAGTTCTTGGGGCTGGAACTTCTTTGCGATGGGTTGCTACGGGACTGTTCACCGGCGCAGCGTTTAGATCCTGCAGCGACGAGCAGTCTCGATCCCTGTCGTGGGGTTGATCTGGTCTCGGGCTTCTCCTGGAGTCACTACCGTCTTCACGGGCAGTTGCTGTATTGTGGTGTGGGTTTGGGTTTTCTATTGTAATAATGGTTGAGATTTTTCATCTGGTTTTTGATCAACTTTGTCGTCCTTGGCTGAGCGAATATGCGTATTATTAATCTTAGCGTAGAAAAATTTCTGCGAAATTTTTCTGTTCTGGTAAGGGGGGAGTTGTTACGGTTATTTTGTTACTCCCTGTAGTTCTGCATTGCTAGATTTACGCCTTCGTTAATTTGCGATTTCTGTGGGGCTTGTTATCGTATCGTTCAGGCATGATTTTGGCCTTGCTCGACAGCGTGAGGTCGGAGCGCTCTCGAGGCCGCATTCTTTTGGCTGAGCGCGTCCCTTTTGGTTTGACGGAACGCGGCGAAGATGTTTTATGCTGGCTTTGGTGATCCGCTTTGTCTTGCCGCTACATTTTGTTAGTTATGGGAGCTTTGGGGCCTCGCTGCAAAGCGAAGCATGTGAGATTTTATTCTACGCCATGCCGCATCTAGCCTTCGATGCTCGTTTGCCCAGTTCACCCGGGGTAAGTTCCGTTTTATTTTGTTGGTCGTTTACCAAAGGGTTGCATGCATTTATTCTGGATTTCGTTTTCCTTAGCAAGCCGTCTGGGGCACAATTCGAACAAGCCGTCTTGGGCGGAATTCGAACAAGCCGTCTTGGGCGGAATTCGAACAAGCAGCCGTGGGCGAAAATTCGAGTAATCTGTCTGGGCAATTCAGTCTTGGTTAAATCAGTCTACATAAGCAGTTTTGGGCAATTCAGTTCGAGTGTGCAGTTTTTCTGAATTTCAAGGAGGCAGCTGTCGCCGCCGCTATCTTCGATGTGCGACCTTGGCTTGCTGCGTGTTCTCAGGGAGATCTTCAGCACGCCTGGACTCTTGATAAGCATGCTGAAAGTGCTCGACGGAAGCCGCTAACAGGTTGTACTTTAGACTGTATTTAGATAATTATTTTATGACATGTCCGTTCGCGAGTGTGCGCTGCCGCTTCTCGGCTTGCGGCAATTTAAGTTCTGATTTTCCGTAACGTCCGCTCAACCATTATTTTTGTTGTTACGCAGATATTGGTAAATTGTGACGCATTCATATTAAGAGTTATGCTTTGTCGATTGTATTGTGATATTTTAAATGCCAATTATACTGTGATATTTTATTGTGTTTATTTATTATTTGTTACTGCTACCGATGTTTGAGTTGTGCTTTCTTTCAGATTGTTTGTGCTACTGAGTTTACGGATTCTCGTTCTACTGCCTGGATACACTTGCTTATTTTGTTAAAAATACCGTTGGCGCCCGTTTTGCATATTTCGTTCATAGAACTGTCACACGCCGTCTTCGAACTGAGCTGGTCGGCAGGCAATTGTATCCAAGTAGCTATGTTAGGTTTGATTTTGAGAGATTAGCCAACGGTAACCCCTTTTGATGATAATAAGTTGCATTCTAGGAACAACCGTTTTTTCTTCGTTTTTAAGTCTAGTATTATATAAGCTGCTGATTTCATCTTTCCGAGATTTCTTTTTAATCTAAGAATAGTAGAACAGATTTAGCATAAATCAGTTTCAAATCCAAAAGTTCTACTTCTTCAAAGAGAAGAATTGTTGAGTATACCGTAGGTTTCTTGTGTATGACTTTTAATATACTCCTCTGGGCGAAATCCACTATTTGAATAGTAGAAGGAAAGATACACACCAAACGATTACACCATACCTTAATAACGACTCAATCAGGGCTTAATACACCATCTTCAGTTGCGGCATAGGCACCCTAAAAAATAAAATTTTGTTTATTTAAAAAATAAAATTTTGTTTATTTTTGCTTTAACTGAGAAATGGATAAAAGTAATAATTTGCACATAGCTCAGACTTTATCCTTGATGAAAATGGAACCAAACAGATACAAGGTACTTATTATACAACAGACAGAAGTGGACAGGAAGTAGTGTATTCTATATAATACAGCCGCAAGTTTTGAACGGCCGCGTGCAACCGGCACCGGTCGGCGTTGAAATCACATTCGCAGGCGCTGAAGTTCAAATGCCACCATCGGTAATGTTCTTTTTTGATTTGAAAATTTATATAATTTGCCTTACCAAGTGTTTCCATTTATTGTTTCAGTATTATTGGAAACATTAAGATATTTTTACCCCTATTTTACTTTAATTTTTGAAAATGTTTAGTGTTACAACGTCCACTTGCGAGGGAAGTTTTGAGTAAAGCCCTTGACAGATTTTCTGTTTTGCCATTCGGACTTATCCACATCCGCATTTTACTTTTTGTTAAAGTATGAATTTATAGGGTGAAGATTGTTTTCGATCATGAAATTCAAAATATCCTCTCCTCGTGGGTTTCGCTCTCCGTATCTACAATTTCGAATCAGGCTTTCGTTTTCCTCTTCTTTCTTTCTTACAGAGCTTCGCATTGCAGTTTTCCATTATAATTTGGTAAATGATGGGTTTGTTCTGTATCATTTTCTTAATTTCATCATAGAATAGTACTATATCTTCGTCGAAGCTGGATGTGCACAAAGTTAAATTATTTTAAGTTTTGTACATTTGTTGATCTTAATGATAAGCTGCTCTGTCTAATACTGTTTCCAAAGAAATTATTTGTTCAGCTATCTTCTGTTTGACAAGAAACGCCATACATGTGTATTTGTTACCTTTGTTTATGAAGTCTTCTCTAAAATGTTTAATGTTCATATTGTAGTATTTCCATTCTTTGGCAGCTGGGTTCAACCCAGCTATTCGAAGCACTCTCTCCCCTCTCCGCTTGTCGATTGTCCCCGTAATGGGAGCTTCTGGCAGTGTTGGGGACTGAGGACCGTTTTCTGTATTCTGCTATCATCGTAAACTTGAGAATTCGGGTCTTACTTTTTCACCCTAGTCTAATGCGGATTGATGTTAGGATATGATTGCGAATCAAGGTTCATGTGGACAAGGTTGCTTCCCTGAAGTAGATCAGTCTCTACCGAGATAGAAGAGAGAGTCTACCCGTTATCCCACTTTAAAAGTCTACTATTGCTGCCAATTGCAGTAATTTGTTTTTTTTTATTATAGGACCTTGGTCGTTAGTCCTTATCTGAATAAAATAATAATAATAATAATAAATAGAGTTTGTCAGCATATTTTGTGTTATGTTTTGGGGTACTTACCGCCTTCCTCGAACCCCCATTTTTCAAATGCAGCGTGACCCAAGTTACGACTGTGGTGATTATTAACTAGGGCTTCAGAAGGAAATTCTGAAAGTCGGCGTCTCTTTTAATCACTGCAACATCACTTCCGAGATTCGTTTTATTAGCAATCCGTTCGATATATTGACACGCGAGGAAGTAATTTAGAAATTGTGGGCAACAATCGGCGACCGGTAGGCAATTTCAGAAAAATGCCGGTCGCGACACGTCAAAAACGAGATTTAGAGGCACGACAAGAATGCTCTTTGCCGGAAAAGTGGCGGCAGATTCGCGGGAGGAATGCGTCTGTGAGATTCCTTGTGCTCGGCAGACGTGCATACCGTTTAGCGTTTAATTATGCAGCATAGATTAGTGGGTATTACATATAGTAAAGCTGGCTCTGTTTGGTCGGGATTATTCGTATTACTCGATTGTTACTTCGGCCTTTATACACACAGCATCCGGATACAACATTAAAGCGATTACGCTCGAGGCAAAAAAGAGATAAAACCGAGTTACATCTACATGCACGCGATTAACGGAAATTGGTTTCATCCCGAAAAAGGTTATTAAGTGTCAACGTATGCAAAACCGAAACTGCAGCGCGTTGCTGCTCGATTTAAGCCGGCTCGTTAGCCGATTTAAAATTATTTATTCGCAAAAAGCGCCACTGCAGCTAAGTTGGTTTACTCGTCTGTTAAGAGCCCCGATAAGCCCGAGATATAACTCATTATGTCCAGCTTATGACAGCGATGCGCCTAAACCTACGTGTTTTGGAAACAGGGTTGGGACAGTGGCGTGTTTTAGCTCTATTAGACCCTTATCAGCAGCCTGAGCCACAATGTGAGGGGAAAATTTTGATGAATAGATCTTGCGTACCATATCGTACTTACTTTCGGCGCGCCTAATTTATCACGGAACCCACCAGAAGGTGGCAATTTCTCCAGGAAGCTGCTTTTTACTTGGTTGCGCTGGCCCACTTGCTTCGCGAACTTCTGTCGCGCTTTTTAGGAAAAACGTTAATTATGTGGCACCAGGGACGAGCTTTTCAAGCAGTATTTAGCCATATAAACTTAACAATATGTAGTATCTATAGCTACCCTACCTATTCACCACTTCGAATGCTTATTATAGTTAGTTCACGTTTCAAACAACTAGTCTTTGGTAATTTTATCAAATAGTAAGTATAGTATCTTTGGTATTTCATATTTTTCTCCTTCTGTGTTCATATTAATCGGCCTGAAATTTGTTACTATTTGCTAGGTTCAGTTAATTCTACGTCATGTAAAACAACACTATAAATCATTCTTTTATAAGTATGCCTCTTTTTTGTTTCTCCCACTCCAACCAAAACTTACGGGTTATTTCTTTTGGATTTATAGTTATACTTTTTGGAATGTGTCTAGCGGTAACATTTTTATGCCTTCTGCTAATGGACAGTGCATACTTTTTTCATATTTATCATATTTCTATGTGGTGTAGTTTCCTGTGCTATTACCATATGGTCTTTTAACTAACATAGTATGGGTGTGTTGGTAAAATAACGACCAATAGAGATTCAAAAAAATGAGGAAGCAAAGGTAGATCTACTCGAATTGGATGTAGGAAATAGAAAACATAATCACTATCACTATAAGCCTATATATTTATTTATTGATCTACCCAACCTGGAAATTAGTCGCTGGCACGTACCGGCGACCATTGTAGGAACTTTGAAGAATTTTATCGCTGTAACAATGACGTTGTGGTTACGGGGCAACAACGTTGCAGCTTGGTAGCCGCGGTATTCACAGAGATTTACTACCCTTTTATATTAACGTGCTTGCTTTCTCTTGCAACTGTTTTTGTTATACTTAAGTTTCGTTCCTCCATAGTCCTTTATCCATTTCTATAGGTCAGCAACTAATACGAATTTATTATGGGAATAAAAACGAGCTTTTTCTTTGTGAAGAAATGCAGCTAACACCTATTGCGTACTTTAAAAATAAACGCAAATAATTTTTACGTACATTTCGCTGACTTATTTCTTAGCTTCTTCAGAAATACATTTTTTCAATACCTAATTAATTTATGTTTGGTTGAATTCTCTTTTGTTTTGAATTTTCAGGTGGTTTTCTCGATTACAGATTATTTACCTCGTGTTTCTTCCAGGTTAACCTGGAATTTTGTCTTTCTCTCTTCACGAGGAAGAAATCCGTTTTTCTTGCCATCATAAATAAAAATAATTAACCACACGCCCTTCAAATTATATTTTTAATCAAAATATTGCTTTTAAAATATTTGACATCATCAAAATTTCCTTTTAAGGTTTTTTGAAACTCGAATTTAATTATTATGTATTAAATTATTATAGTTGGTGCAGGAAAGATAACAAATAAAGTAAGAAAATGTGCTTTTACAATGTTTTTGAAATTATTTGTCTTTAAGAGCTTCAATTTGCTATAAGTAGTCATAGAATGTCGGTAAATTGTTTTTTGTAACTAACCCTGCCTTCTAAACAGTTAACGGAAACGTTATTAACACTAATACATATTACTTTGAAGTTCCCTAACGGATAGTGAATGTATCCAGAACGTCGCGGCAACTATCAAAACTACTTCAATGTAGTTGTGCAACTTTAAAGCGCATTTCAGTTGCATTAATTACAGCTACCATTGTTAGCCACCTTCAAATCTTTAAAATGTTAAGCTCGTCCCAAAGGTGCCTATAACGTTTTTAATGCGGGGAAAGCTACTTACAAGTCAGACATAACTATAAAGTAATCTTTATTCGTAAAAACTGCGTGGCAGCAACTGTTGATTTAAATTACTAACATCAAAGCCAGTTTTAGTGGCGGTCACGTAATACTTACTCATTTGAATTTCCAGTCTCAGTTACGGTTTTTTTTTTCAGTTGGGCACTTCTGGACATAGGCTTTTACGGTTTGTCACCATTTTTTTTGTTTTCTGCTGCACTTTTTACATCATCACGCACCTTGTTTTTGGACGATTGACAGTCTGATCCGATCCAGTAATTTTTAGCATCATCTATCTTTTTTACATCACTACTTTGATCAGGTGAATTCAGATGACTGTGTATTGAGGCCTTGACTTCTTTCTTGTTGTTATTGTTGTATTTGGGGAGTGTTTAGCCGTGTAACACCACACTGAACAGGTGGGTTGGTGAGAGCGTTTTATACCTTCTTCCAAATTCTTATCCAACCGCCCTTAGCATAGGATATTTGTCTGCGAAGGACATCTTAGTTTAGTCCTGCCCGGTATATCTATCGATATTTATCCTATCGGCCATCTGGGGTGCACCCACTAGGGTTAGAAGCTTATTAAACATTGGAAAATAGAAAAACATCTGAACTGTAAAAAATTGCAAAAAATTGTTTTCAAGTTTTACGATTGCTAAAACTGCAAGTAATTCTCTTCTTGCTACCACTAATCTGTGCAGTTGTTATAGTAATCAGCAAAAATTACGAGGTGCATGCAAGAGGATGCCACCCTTTGTATATGTTTTGAATTGCAATAAAGACCTAAAGAAGGTAGTAAAATGTCATAAATGTTAATTATTACACATCTAAACCACAAACATGTTATAAAATCTTACTTATTTCTTTATTTTCAACATGTGCCACGCTCTATTTAAGCTTTAGATTGCTGTAAAGCAAATATTTCATTATAATAATAAATTTATATAAAAAACATGCTCTAAATTTACATGAGCCCACTCATAGAGAAATGTTCGTTTAAAAAATCAAATACTGGCTTCCGGGCGTTATTAAACAAAGTTAAATACAAATCGTTCAGAAACAACTGTCAGATATATTCTTAATAGTAGTAGTTACTGGATATGAATAAAAGCAATCGTTCAAGCAAAAACAACAATAGGTAAGCCGAAGGCCTCGATCTCGAACAGTAGTGGGCGTATCTCATGCATCTATATACATTTTCAGCAGATAAATTATACTCGTAGCGGCCTCTGATATTTTCTTATCTTAAAAAATATTGTTTGGGGCAAATACAAATTTCAAGCTTTAATATTTACAGGAATATAGACCAACCACACTTCTAATTTGAACCATATCTTTATTTCGCAGGCATTTAAACGGGGTCACGCTGTTATTCTCTTAAATAGGTTTAATATTCAAGTTCAAACCTACAGCTGGAAGTGTTAAAATTAATAGAAACAGTGCTTAAAAGTTTAGCAAGAGAATGGTTTAAATATGAACCCGATTTTTTATAATATTTTATTGAAGTAAGATATTAGCAAAACAATTTGACGTACTGTCAACCTGTCGACCTATTCACCACTATACATTTGTTAATTTTATAATACCGCTGAAATAGAAGTCTCTTAACTAAGTTTCTAGTCAGTTTTGCATATAATTCTTCACTTGGCGATCGTCTTCAAATCTCACCCTTGCTAGTGCTTCTTTCGATGTTTCAAAAGGTTGTCATCTCGTACAAATAAATACGAATTATAAGAAGAATGTGGAAATATTTTCCAATTAAATTACGTGATTTTTTTTACAAAATGGCGATATAGGACGTAGCAATTTCGTGGATAGGTTGATCCAGCGACTTCGTCGCAGAGTGTGGTAGGACGACTTTACCCTTTCTCTTAATAAGGGCGAATACAATTAATTATTCTTTGATGGGTTGGAGATTTCTTCTGCATGCTTTGCAAGATTTGTTGTTTTTTATTAAGACTTAAAACAATTTACTCAAAAACTATTGTTGCATATAATAGACTGTATGTTTCAAAAAGATTTTAATGGGGAAGAACTGTCAAAGCAACGGACAGAAGCCAAATAACATTAATTATAAGGAAACAACATTGAAATATGTGTAAAAACTACAGGATAATTGGTGTGACAAAGTCGATAAGAAGATTTTGCAGAAATAAAATGAAAGACAAACTGGACAAATATATCACAAAGAAAATTGGAAAATTTCAAGCTTTTATAGATATAAAAAATGCGTAAAATATAGGAAGCGTAAGAGAAGTAGGTGTGTAAGAAGAAATTACAAAGGCAGAGTAGAGCTTGTACAAAGAAAATAAATCAGCAGTCAAAGTGGGATATCGAATGTCAAGATCACGCTGAACAGCAAAAGACCTGAGGCAGGACTGTCTCACATCACCGACGTGTAAAGCCGTATACATCGGTGAAACAGGACGTTCAGTAAAAACTAGTACTTCTGAACACCAGCGTTGCCTCAGATCGGGTCGCATGTCATCATGAGCCATTGCCGAACACAACGCGATACCGGGCACAAGATCCTTTTCGATTAAACTTCTATTATCTACAAATCCCATTCGTCTTCAGCAGAAAGATTCGCCAAGCAAGATTTACAAACACTCTTATAATCTCCATCGAGACGAAGGCTGTCCCCTTCTCTCTATGTGCAAAGCGCTAATTTCTAAACTCCACCCACTACCCTCTTTACTCAACCGCGAGGACACTTGCCTATAAATTTCATCTTCCTCTTTTCGATTATTAAGAGAGTTTTGTTCCTCGCGTGATTCACACGTTAAGCTACCATGATATTTTATATCGTTCATTGAATTGCCTCTGGCGTGGTTTACACGTTGAGTTACCGTACTCTTTTATTTACCCCTTGACGAAGCCTTTTATAAAAGTGGGTGAAACGTTGAGTTCTCCAATTTCAATAATGACACGGTTCAGTTCCGGAAATCGTTCATTACATAAACACCGACGGTGTTCCACCTATTCCTGGGGTAGACAGCAAATACAGAAAAGGAAATGCGAAGGATTTATAATCCCAATCAGAAATGAACACGTTTACACCCTGAATTGCGCAGATGACCAGGTCGTCATAGCGCAGGGTAAAGGCCTCAGCTTCATAGTGCGGAATTAGTAGAAGAGGTAAAGAATTTAAAAATTGAGAATGACCGAGAAATCAAAGAAGGTGCAATGTTTCAGTATTATTTGGGGTTTATCATTTCTAAACAATATGAAACAACTATACGCGATTGTAAACAGACTCGAACAAGTTGGAACATGTATGACGCAACTAAATTTGATGATATGGGACAAGCATATTAAACAAGGAGTTATACTAAGTACAGTAGTGTTTGTACTTAGTATAATGACTTGGGTAGCAGATATTAGGGTATAAGAAAAGATAACAAGAAAAAGGCCATGGCAACAAAAGTTAAGTTCTGACTTGCAAGGCTGAACAAAATTAATAACGATGAAATCTTTATAACCATGCGAGGTGAAAAGGATACAATAAATTACATCGACGAGAAGACATGGTTGTGGTACGTACTTGTCAGAACAGCAGACCATACTAAATGTATAGCTAGAGGAATAGAATAGAGCCCAACAAGAATAACAACGATAGAAGGACCCCGAAGATCATGGATGAGATGATGAGAAACAGATATCTCGAGAACGGAGAATTGCAAGATATAGACAGATGGGGATAGTAGTTTAGAGAAAGACAACGACAGCTGCATTTGTGCCTTTGAGAACAAACCGTTTGTTACAGGCTAAAACGAAAATTACGATAACACGCCAGCTTGTAACGGTGTTTACGAAAAGCCATTATAAAACTAGACGACTAGTGCGTATAATAACTCACAAAATCTGGAATGTAACTCACATAGGACCGCTGCTCAGCCCATAACAAGAGTGGCCGACTAGGCTTCAGTGGAACGAGGGGTGGTCCAACACAAGATAACACAAGGGCAACGGCCTAATAAACGGTAAACAGATCTAAAATGATAAGGCGCCACCACAATTCCATCAGGAGAAAAATATGCACAGGTGAACTCACTGAGGACCAGTAGAAGCATATGAATTCACTTTTCAACTTTAAGCTTGGCAGTATTCTGGTCAGCGAGCTGGTTCAGCACCAACTCCTTTTACAACTGTAGAATATAATACGCAAATCGCATGTACAAAAACAAAGAAAACAACAGTTAAATTAACATGACATGTATTGACAAAAACGATATAAACAGTAAACTATAATCAAATAGTGGTGATAAAAGCGAGATTCAACTATAATAAGTAGCGGTTGTGACACATGACAAGGGCTACTGCATAAATCTAATCAACAACTATGTAAACTGACGGTAAATCAAATGCAATGACAGGCACACAACTATAATGGTTTATCAAATGAAAAAGGCACACAATAACAGTTAAACAACCGAGGCGTTACAACAACTGTCCGATGATTCGACGAAACACACTGTATACGTTAAGTTGCACTCTAAACGTTAATAAATAATACAAACGATACCTTTAAAGAGCTTGGTTGTGCGGTAATTGTTGTCCTATGTTACTGCGACGGATCCTGTTTCCAAATACTGCAGAAGATGGAAGGGCTACTGCAACAACTCAACGAGTTGCGGGCCGGACACTTAGAAATGTATCCTCTGCTAGACATGGCAGCCCGCTGCGGAAATTTGGCGAAAGGGTAAAGCGGAGCTTCGTGAACACATGATACTGCTAATGAGTTCTCACATAGGAATCCGTCTAATCGACGCAATAAGGAGCCTACCACTCTACGGCAAAATGTAACCTCAAAAGGCTTACAATAACGACAAAAATCTCCAAACAGTCACTCCCGTACGTACAGTATTGTCCGATAAAATGCGTAACGCACGACCAAATGTATTGAAGCGACGGGAGTCCTAGTAACAACAAAAAAAACGGCACACACACAGACTCAAAAGCACAAAACGTTAGCTGGTAAACACGCAACAAGCAGACTTCAAAAATACATCGCCAACGCCATCCCCGAAGAGAAAAGCACCGCGGGGCTGCGATTCAAACACTAATTATTGCTTCCAGACGCCGGATGCCAACTGACTGCAAAACTGCGCTAAGACGGCGTATCGAAAGACAAGTGGCGGGAGGTAAACCTCCGACTTACTCTCTCTGGTACATGGCATCTGTCTCAATTCTGGCCCAGATTGAAAGCACTTCTGCAACAAATTCAAGACTGCCGCGAAGCGATAAATGACCACGTGTGCGGCGAGAGTTTGGACTGGAGCGATAACACAGATGAGTGCGCTATAAAGCCACTAAATCCTTGCACAAAACTCAAAACACTTATATTCATGCTGAATCGTAATTCGTAAACGAGAAAATAATGCTAAATAGCCGTACGTTCGTACAAACTAAAAATGTCCTAACACGTTTTCAAACTTTAATCTAAGTCTAATCAAAATTTCAGCCGATTGTAGTTGATAAACTTGATGATCGTTCTTTGTGCAAACAAAGAATGAATTGTGGCAAGTGACGAGCGTGGGTCCGTCTTAAAACAATAATTTCGCGTTGACTAAAATTTATCAATACAGAACTGCGTGGTAGTTCCAGCCAACGGGAGCTTCTCAGTAGTAGACTGAAATTAAAAGGAGCTTCATAACTACTCCAATAAAAAGCTTGGATCACCAGGTTTTAGCAAGGCGTAGCAAGAATGCGCTCCTTATTAATTACCGTCGGACTTATTAAATATTGTTAATTTATTAGTTAATCCTTAGCTTGTCGAGTTCAGCATGTCTAATGAAGCCGAAAGTGTCTGGCGTTATGCAACACTGGACAGCGGGATGTCGCAAAAATGCTTTTGAGCGGTCGATTAATTTTATCGTAGGCCGAAATTAGGTCGCTCTCCTAATTTAAACTATTTGAATAGAAATCGCGTTTAATCGGCGCCAAATCAACGCGAGCAGCATTAGCGGATAATTTTAGAAACCAATACTGAAACTATAACGTACGCGATAATTAATACCCGATTCCAATCAAACTACACCGCCCGGTTATTTCCTGTCCAGCGGATCAATTCCGATTAGTTCGTGATTATTTTTTCATTAACAGCGAGTGGGTATAAAGTTAACAATCTAAGTATCTGCAGCCCATTACGTTAATTTAAATCGATGCCGGGTTATTAAAAGCGGAATGTTTCGAGCGATCATCTAGGTTAATGCATTTTTTTATTAAGACATTAATTGATTATCGATACGCCGCTGCCGCGGTAAGTGTTTATCAGGTAATGACTTAAATAAGATTGACGATGTACGTGTATCACAAGCTTCATTAAATTTGGGGACACAGCAGGTGATAAATTCAGCGGTGTCCGCCGCTTTGGGTAGATAGAATTGAATTATGTGTGTCAAAGAGATCGACAAAAAGGAATATTTAGCTTCGTTCAAACATTAGTATGAAAGTACCAAGAAACAGCTTAAACTTTTTTTTTCAATATCTCTACAAAGCAGGTTGAGGTTTCGCAAACACCGTCCCTCAGAAATGCTCAATTATGTGGCAATCACCAATGGTTTTAAATACCTATATTAAATAAATCGTAAAATGTTAATTACGTTCTGTCATTTCTATTAAACTTTAGCATCATATCTTTTAGCAATTTAGCATTATTAAGCTCTAGAATGCTAAAAACTGGTTACTGAATATCATTGTAATATTGTATAAAATTTGCAATGAGGAATTTTTGTTTTTAGATTCATAAAAGATGTTGAATTTTATTCACGGTATTGATGTTATGGTCTTAATTACCGTTAATAATTTATGTTGGAAAATGCTATTAAATAAATCAATCAGCTGTCGGTTCAACTATGTATCAAACCAGCTCGTTGTTTGCAATATATTTTAATTATGAACATTTGTATGCTAAGATGTTAAATACTGTGATATTGCTAAATTCTAACAAAACATGTGAAAAGTAGTGCTAAATAAGCAATAATTAATAGTTTGGAAGACAATATTAAAGGCAAAATATTTTTGAACATAACTTCAATCATCTTCTATTGCGCAGAATATCCAGATATAATTAAAAATAAAATAATCGTTTTACATATAAGAACTAAAATTTACATCAAGAAGAACTGAGTGCAAGTATATTTCTAATACACTCTATAAATGATGGATTACTAAAACTATCAGAGGAACTACGATACCAGTCTCTACTTGGCCTAAACTCTACTTTAAATGAATAGCTGAAATTTAATGCTTAGTGTTGGGGATTAATTAATATTTATTGTACCTTCCCTATGCTACATATGACCTGACATGCTTAGGGAACAATATTTTTAACTTATTAGTTGTTTAAAAGCTACTGTATATGTTACAATGGATTAAATTAAATACAACAATCAAGCTATAGCCCGGGTAACGATGTTCATGGCCTTTTGGGATGGATATTAACATAATTGACTGGGCATTATCGTCAAAAACCTCGTGTAATAACCAATTATAATGTAAACACCTGAACATTATCATTATATCTTTGGTAAATAGGACCACATGTGTCAGTAAATGTCTGTTTCTGCAGAGTTTTTTTTTTTTTTGGTGAGTTTCAGCTGGCGTGTTCTGCAACATGTCAGTTTTCGGCGCCTCCACCAAATCTTCCCACACAGCTAGCTGTATAAATTTAACAAAAGAGACTTAACTCTCCAGTGTTTTTTAAAATAACTATGCTCACAAAGAATCAGCAGCTAACAATAACGTTGGTCTGTCATAGAAATTGCAACTCGTACGTCTGATAAGCATCCTCCGGTGCGAAAAAAAAATAATATGTCTACACTATTCAAAAACTATATATTAAGTGCCTGGCAGATAATTAGCTCTACTTTTGTTTTAGAAACTACATTTTAGGTTAGACAATGGAAGGAAAACAAATTATAGTATTAAGTCAGCTTCTTCACATCTTCTTTTGTCTAGAAACGTTTGAGCTGCTCGTCCAGATAGGTTTTTATCGTAGTGCCTCCGTACTGCAAATAAATCCAGTCTTTTCTGATTACTGGTGACCCTTTTACAAAACATCGGTCTTTTGTTCTTTATGCGCAATGGCCCTTGTCATGTAAATAAGTACAAATTTGGGCCTGTACAATTCCATTCCCTTTGATTAGATGTCATCCATTTCATGCCGTTTTCTACATTGCTTGCTCCCAAACACTGCCATTCGTCTTACTCCCAACATATTCTTAAGGTCGAAAGCAGAGTTAACCATTAAGTATGTCAAAGGTACCTGTTAAATTCGAGACAAATTGTTAGGCGCCAAATGTTGCCCAAGCCAGCAGATGTCGTCGCAATCCCTTGAACATGGAATGAACGACTGACCGGTTGCTGAGATGTTTAGCTCTAATCTGAAATTCATATCTGCATTTATATTTATAATCAAAATACAAGGAATCAAAGCAAACAAGCATTTATAATATCACGGTCATAACATTGAACTTAAGCAAAGCCACTGAACCAGATGATATACCCACCGATCTTGTAAAGGTAGATTCAATAATGTCGGAAAGTCTCTTACACCTATTCATTGCACAGATATGGGAGTCAGAATCCATCTCGACAGAATGGAAACAGTGCCGATGTGCGATTTAACTGACGAAACTGGCCATACCATAAATAAAATCGTATCGAGAATAATATTAGAATGGCCCTCGAATACCTTAGAAACCATGATTCGGAAAAATTAAACAGGTTTCAGACCAAATAGTTCCTGCATAGACCGTATCAATACAATACGAATAATTGTAGACTCAGAGCACCTGGTATCCGATAGAATCTAAACACCTTCCTAATAGATCGTGACTATGCTGATGATATAGGTATGTCTACTTTTGCACACGTATAACGACTGCAGCTTCTTTCAACACAAGCTGAAAACATCGGGCTTAATATTAACATCAGAAAAACCAAGTTCATGAGACTAACTGCCGCCATCCACAACCCTTTCGCCATCAATGGTAACAACATAGAAGAAGTCGATTAATTCGCATACCTTGAGAGCATAATTCCAAAAAATGGCGGAGCAGAGGCAGACATTGTCAACAGAATTCAAAAAGACTAACAGGCCTTTGGAATGATGAATTATGTATGGAGATCCAGTCAATACTCCACACTAACGAAAATTAGAATTTTCAACAGCAACGTGGAATCTGTTTTACCTTAGGGCTGTGGGACATGGAAAGTAACAAAAGCTTTAACAGTAACTCTACAAATATTTGTAAACCGGTACTTACATAAAATATTGGGCATTTTCTGGCTGATCAGATCCTGAACTCAACCTCACAAACCAGAGAGAAATAAATGACGAAATAGCTAAGACGAAATGGTGATGAATCGGGCACACACTAAGGAACACCGATGGAAATATTGCAAAACAAGCCCTGGAGTGGAGTGTTCCACGAACACCGAAAGTTGGAATACCTTAAATCACATGGAGAAGACCAGTCCTAGAGGATGTACGAAAAATTGGGCAATCATGAGAAGTTAATGTTCTACCTCAAAATAGGACAAGATGGCGCATCTACACTGGGTCCCTATGCTCCGTTAAATTCGAGACAAATTATTCTTGTAAACATATAATTTCGGCTTACACTGAATAGTATTTGTGGATGAACACCCAGCATTCTCTGACTTAATGTGCCTTGCACCTTGTAAATTTGAACAAGAATCCACGCGATGGCTATGCTCTTTGGTGGCTCGTGTTGTTTGAGTACCTCGAGAACGAGGATACTTAGGAAGATTAGACCTTGTTGCTGTTTGTGCACCCGTATTTACTAACGTTTCGCAAGACCTTGCAGCATGAATCATCAGAGTGAAAGCCGGACTAAGAACTGAAGGGCGGTGTCTATGTCAGGCGCTTTCCTCGGCTACGAGAAGGCTGGCCTAGTTCAAGGAACGATTTACTTGTTTGCTGAAACGTTTAGCTCTAATCTGAAGTTCCCGTCTGCATTTAGCTTTATAATAAAAGTATAACGAATTAAAGCAAACAAGTAATACAGTGATTAGACAGCACTTCATTATCTAAAAATTTACAACAAGCAAATTCTCAATTACGTGATGAAATCTACGTCGGCCAGTTTGGGTACACAGAAGAAGTTCTGAATAACTACAGCAAATGAATGCAGAAAGAATATTCGTCCAGATCACGGCGATGCGAGCAAGTTTGGCTAGAGTCAATATATAGGATAGCGACGAAATCATAGGGTGGTAACCCAATTATTCGAGGGTAAGTTAAAGAATAAAGCCCAATCAGTTCAAGGATACGGAACCCCAAGATTCTCAAAATTGTGTATTCTAAGTCTTGATTGTCATATCCGACTGAAGACGAAGTGCAAGAAACTTGGCCGTTATTATCCAAGACTTCACACATTCAGACTGCCCAAATGCTGGAAACGCAGACTCTTTTTACTTACATATCTCATTGCTGACTCTGGTCCCGACTGCCTGGTGGAACTCGCATCTAAAGAAAGGGAAAAATGAAAAACACTAACCACAAAAAACCTGTTGCAGTCACATAGAACCGGAAAAATTTGAAAGGGTATAATATTTATCTAATCATTTGAATCTCATTATTTTCATCCTTCTATTTATTGTGTCGGCTCTTGTTCTCTTTACGTATGTTGAAATGCGCCTTTCTGTTGTGTATATCTGACTGGCTTACCCCATGTGTGTGTGTGTGTGTGTGGGTGCGTGCGTGCGTGCGTGCTTGCGTGCATGCAAGCGTGCGTGCGTGCTTGCGTGCATGCAAGCGTGCGTGCGTGCGTGCGTGCGTGCGTGCGTGCGTGCGTGCGTGCGTGCGTGCGTGCGTGCGTGTGCGTGTGATTCTATACACTATGTTTTAGACATACATTTATTTAGGTGGCTTGGTTCTTGTTTGTGATACGAAGATTTCATATTAAATTGCTTTTCTGTCAGTTTGTTTTCAGTTAGCTATTTTGTAAGTCACCTTCTGTATCTTCAATCGGTATAGTATCGTCTGTATAACGTATTATGTTGATTTCGTTGATTTCCATACGGTATTTTTTAGCTTTTTTATATTTGCAACTATCATATCTACTGGCAGACTGAATAATATTGGAGTGAGTCTTTTTGTACAATACTGATGTTTATTACAAGTAGTCTTGTTTGTGCTTCAGGGTGTCGTTTTCTTCACGCTGTGATGTCTCATAGCATGGATTTGTCGTCTTGTCGTTGCTGCTGAAAAATTGTGAGTTTTGGCTACGTCCAGTCCTTAATTGTATTTTTCAATCTCTGTATATTTTCTTCCTAACGAAAATTTGCTTCTAGAGGTCTATCTGTAATATATTTAACTTGATGAAGCCTTCTAGTCGAAGATCTCTCTTTTGGCCCTTGTTCTTCTATATTTCCCTTCACAACCACTTCCTTCATGTTGGTTTCACATCCTTGCAATAAATGTGCAAAATATTCCTGTACACGCCTGCGGCATATTGTTGGCAAATGATCAGTGATACCAAGCTCATTTAGGATTTACACGTTTTTCTTTGTTATTCATAGCATTCATTGCATTCATCTTCAAGGCCAAACCTCAATAGCCAAGTCCAAGATCCTACGCCATAATAAAACATGGAGAACACCAAGGATTTAACGAGAGTCATATTTGTGTGTTTTTTAATTTGTCAGTATTTCCATAATTTTGATGAATTTATCAACAGTAATATCCCAATATGATTAAAATAGCCAATAAAATTTTAACTTTTTCTGTTATTTTGCTAAGAAATATATTAAGTAAATTTGCCGAGTGCGTAGCACGAGGGATTTTGTTGCGGCAAATTTACGAGATATATTTCTTCAGATTATTTCCTGAATAAATAGATAAAATTAAGTTGGCGAAGCACCTTTAATAATCATGTTAAAAGTATGCACAAGCGATTAAATTTTGACACATATTTAACCACGGTTAAATTTTGACGTTTGAATTTTTGTCATTATTAAACTGACAGAAACCATAGTGATTACGCATTATTATGGACATGAAGGAAATAATCAAGGGTAATACCACAAGCAGTGGATATATTTTTGACAAATATTTTGTCGTTTCCGTGTAAATTATTGCGTTTAAATTTCACGATACAAAATCACATCAAAAATGTCACGAGCCGAAGGCGAGTGACATTTAAATGTGATTTTGTTGAGTGAAATTTGCAATAATTTTTATGGAAACGGCAAAATATTTAAAAAATATATATCCACTTCGAGTGGTATTTGGGACGACTATTTAACAATATTAATACATAACGATTAACTTTATTGAAAAATATTCAAACAATTAATATAATTATTCATTCTCAATTAAATTCAGCGGAATACTTCCAAAACACAGCATTTTAAAATTTTTAAAACAAGCCACACCGTTTGTTGGGGTTTAGTGTTACGCAACCTAGCGATATCACTAAGGACAGAACATCGTTGCTAAGCGATACTTCGCAACAAGGCTATTTAATTTTTGAGTACGTACATTGTTTTGTGAATATTTTGCATGGTGCCCAATATTCAGTGATATACTGCTGTTATTGGTTGAAAAAAGCAAATGTCTGCTGTTTGATTCACACAGATGCGTGCATCAAAACCTTTTTGATTATAATTAATCACGTAATTCAAGTCATAACTGTTTTATCTCATTCAAAGGTCGTGGTAAAGCCAAATTTGCATCTTGCCGTATTTGTTTGCCTCTGTTAATGTTGGAAAAGAATTTGTAAGCTTCCCTTAATGGCTTTAAAGCGGATGGATACATTTTCTACTAGAACTTAAGCCGACTTAGCATATTTGGGAATCATGGGTTTATGGATTTCGTTCAATTGCCTCATTGAGAGAGCTTAGCATTAAGGTTTCTTAGAATAAGCATTTTTCCTAAATAACGTGCGATGCTCCGATTGGCTACGCAGGAACGCCTCAGCCAATAGTGTTTGAGCTTGCCCCTCCTTGAATTGGCGAGTTCGTCTCGCTGTAAATTCAGAGTTAGTTAGGTTCAGAGCCTCGAGGAAGCAAGTTCAGCTATGCTTTGTGCTAGTTTGCGTTTCGGTCTAACTCCCTGGTAAAGTCGTTTCCAGGTTGTTTTGTGTTACGGTTACGCGCAATTCGCTATTTTCGCGTGGCCAATCCAAGCGTGTCACAACAGTTGAAGCTTTTGTAAAAAACCATCGGTCCATCAGTGACGTTTGTAATCGTTGTTACTCAATATACTCGTGTTTGTTAAGTCTTGTTTCACTCCAACAACTAACTGAACCCAAGTTAGGGTTATTAAGTGGCAGTTCCCGGCAATCCCATTGAACCGGAACTCGCAGTGGATTAATTGGGGGCCCCATTCGTGGAAGCCTCTTATCAAGTTAATCGTACAAAAAACATCTGCAATGTGATTGGCTTATATGTTATAGTGTTGAATAGTCACTTATAATACCATGAGTAGTCAAAGTTATGTCGACTATTTTTGCGGTGGTGTCACGAATGTCCATTGCGCTTTGGTACGATTGGGGCGAGTGAGCTAGCACGAGTCCTAATCCCAAGCGCAATGGACATGAGTAGTGATACCACCGCAAAAATAATCTACTGAACTTTGACTAAGAATGGTATTCGAGGGACTATTTAATGAACCAAACTAGTTTTTCAAATTAGTTTTTAGTAAATCTAGCAACAAACTACGCAATTTCTATAGTAACAGAACAATAATATTGACTTTTACTAATAAAAATCGCATTTGTTAAAAATAGTCACTTGAATACCTTCTAGGAAGATATATCCATGGATATTTTTTTGATTGGTCAAGAAACATCAAAATTCTGTATTTTCATTGGTCACTTTTTGACGGATGACAGGTGAATTGAATAGTCATAGTAAAACGTTTTCTGATATCATCTGCGCATTCGTCTCTGTTACTAATCAAAGATCCTAAATAGATAAAACTTTGGACTGTTTCTATTTACGTTTGTCGGTCTGTCAGTTGGAATGAATTATCCCTGCCGATATTTATGATTCATGAACTTTTTTTTAAGGGTGATTTCTAGTTTACGACTTCCATTGGTGACCGCTCTTTGACAAACAGAGTTGTCGCCTCGTAATGTTCAAAATTATTGAGCCTTTTAGCGTCTATTAATATGCCACCTGTAAAGTTATTCACGGCCTGTCTCATATATTCGTCATATGCGTTTAACAATCTGAACGACATTATGCATTCCTGGTGGACTCTTTTTTGGTCTTTAAAATGTCGTGGGTATTGTTATTCAAACTCACTATTGATTGTACTTGGAACTCCCATCTGATTTAGAACCATGTATAGGCTTTTCTATCAAATATATTCGAAAGCTTTCCTATAATCTGTGGAACACAATAGCAGAGGTGTATTGAACTCTTTAGCTTATTTCAATTAATTGACGAATACTGAATATCTGGTTGTGGTTCCTCTACATTGAATGAATTTAGTCTGTTTGATGAGATCTGTTGTTCTACATAGTTTTCCAGTCTTTTGTCAATTATCCCAAGTAATAGCTAGCCTTTTTAAATTTCAAAGTTGAGTCTTTTGCGAATTGGAACGAAAGTTTATTTAATCGTGACAGCATTGGCAGCTCTTCCAGATTGTGTTGCAAATATCATGAACTATATCGCTTCGATGTTGTTCCAATATTCTTATTTCTAACGAACACCATCATTACAAAGTCGATTTGATTTACGCATCTTTCTTCCGACGCTTTCCTTATATAAAGGCATTTAATATCATGTTGAAATAAAGTGCCAACGCCAAAACATTCGATGACACTTCTCAGCTGTTTGTCTTTGTCGTCTGTGCATTCGATCTTAGCGCTCATGTCTGCTTATATGGTACGAATATCTTTTTTTTTGTAAGCCATTGGTAACATTTTGCAGTTGGCTAAGTCACTCATTTAGGATGTTGGAGTATACACTCGTATTACATTAATGTTGCCTGGGATGACTTAAATTTTACAGTCATCATTTGATCGTTGATAGGCTTCTATTCCTGAATTGTTTCGTGGGTTGAACTCGTTAGAAGAAATGCTACTCCGTTGCGGTTGGCGTGGTGACCTGAGTATTGACAGAGCTTTTAGTGAAGTATATGATCCCTTCCAATGGGTTGCAGAGTCCCATATATAACATTCCTGTTAGGAGAAGACCTCGTACATTAGTACGTTTATTAGGTATTTTTGACATGCCCTGTGTGGCGTCATTTAGGATAGCTCCTCACTGAGATCCGAATGGGGAACTATTTATTTCTCCGGAATATCTTACATTAAGTGCACCTGTAGATCGTAGACTGACAATACTCTTAAAAATAGATGTAAATCAGAAAGTCCTTATCGTTACATCCGTTATAGCTTATAGTACATACCTATGTGTCATCGTTCTGGCTGTCATAATAAACCATCTCTCTTATTCTATAAAGCCGGTCTTTCTCAATGGGTGTTAATTGGCGAGCCTCACTTGCTTTTCTTTGAGTTATTTGCCAGCCTTGTACGTTATTCTTCTTAGAGGAGAATTCGCCCAGTTTCCTTCAATTTATTTCAATTCCGACACAAGAGAGCTTAATTCTTTCGGAGACAGCCCTGTCCAACCTGGACGGAAATTAATAGACCGAAGTTCGGCGTCGCCTAACGATCGTCCGAGCATTAAATTAATTAAAATCAAATGAAACCGAGATTTTCCGCGGTTTTCAGCAGCGGCTGGCGATAGTGCCGTTCGGATAGCGTGCGGCGCTTTAACAAGAAAAATAGCTGTTTATTAGCTTTGCGCCCACAGTGCCGCCACGCTCACGCATGCAACTATTAGTCTTGATACAAAGGCCATTATCACGATAGTCTTCATAAGTAAATGTACCGGAAGGCGGATATCTTGGAGCACGCTTAATTGTTGTTTCGAGGTTGGTATTGTGGGGTAATGTTGATGACCAGATAACAAAGAGTGACTAATGCTCAATGCGCGCTAACGTGGTCGATATTTATTCCGAGGAACTATCCTTCCAGAGCTTGCCGGACTTTTTGGGGCAGCATAAATATGCGCCCAATTAAAGCCAACATTTGCTTAGCGAAGGCGAACGGGACATTTCATTTCCTGCACGGAAGAGGCGGGGGCGCGGAAAAATGAGAAGTTATTTAAAGAATTTTTGGTAATTAAAGAAATGGCCCTACTCCGGATCGATTTTGAACCATTTCGGGGAGGCATTTCATTACTTCTTTCCAGCTGCAGGCTCACCGAGCGCGGAGCGTTCATAAAACGCGCGATGAGGTATGGTTTTTAGCAGACGCACTTGGACAAAGGACCCGTTTTATGAGGGGATCGCTAAATAAAACGCCTTTAATAAACTAAATAAAGTCGGTATAAAGTTACCACTTCCGCTTGTCGGATGGGGCCTAAAAGCGTCGAATGCAGCTCGGTGACTGGTGCTTAAGAAGCTATTAATTTTATTTTAGAGCTCAATTTTTGTGAAAAATGGGGAAGTGGTTAATTTTTTACTTGCTGTTATGCCACGAATTTATGACATGTTAAAATATAGAAAGGAGGGTAAGATCGAAATTATCATCATCGTCGTAAACTGCTCCGCCAGCTAGCTTATCATCTAAACCCATTCCTGGTGTAATTTTCGGCTACCGGCGTTTTCTTTTCGTTTAATTTATAGCGGTACAGTCGATGGAATTCAATTTTTATCAATTTGTAACACGTGTTTAACTAATTTATTTTTCTACGTATTTATAGAAGCTTAGCTAAAAGCGGCTCTTCCAGCATACTTTTAATGAACGCTGACAAAATTTTATGACTACAACAAGTAGCAACATTTATAACAAAAGATGCTAAGTATTATTTAGACAAATAAAGAGTATTGCCCTAACTCCAACGTAGACCTTCGCTGTAATCGCCGAATAATACGGGTAAATGGAGGCAATCAGATCATCCCGTCTCCTGTTCTTATTACAATTAATAATTTTACATAAACTCAAAATGTTCGCTTGGTACAATAAAAAGAAAATGACAAATAGTAAACAACGAGCGGTCGCTGACTGACAATACAACTAATTCGGTTGCAATAAAAATTAAAGTTTAAAACTCGTGTCAATCAGTTTTCACTAACAGGCGCAATTCGGCGAACTCAGGAATTTTAAACCGAAACGCGCAAGACGCATCGCTAAGCATTCAAAATTAATAAAACACTATTTTGAGAATCGTATGAAACCTGGAGATTTCGCGATAACGAAGAACTAGTGGCGAAATCGGCTTACTACGGTCTTAGACGGCCAGTGGACATTTTTCTTCGAAAACAAAACTAGAATATTATACAACACCGACGGGAGTAGCGACGCAACAACCCAACCTGACCGAATCCGCACTATCGATCTTTGACGGCTTCGTCAGGTTCACAGGAGACCCCACACAAACGCGTAGTGGACCTTCAGTAGAAAAAATCGGGAGAAAGCCGATTTCCAAAAATAAAAACATCGCTACAGAAAAACACACCTCCCACTTCCAAATCTTGCAGTAGCCAGGAATTTTTGAAGTAAAAGCGGGTCGAATTGACATCCAATGCAGCTGCTGAAGCGTACGCCGGCGTTCGAGACTGTCGAATCTCCGGCGAAGGCAACGAAGAATTCATGGCAACCAAATTCGGATCGCAACAACTTTGTGAATCGATGTATACTACAGAGATTGCATACAACAATTCTCAGCATGTTAGTCCTGGAAATCGTAAGATGCACAGGGTTAGGTTTTCAGAATAGGTATATGGCTTTCTAGATGTAGGTAAGGAACATTTTAAAATGCTACTTTTATTCGGTTGCTTATAAGTTGGCTATCGATGCCTTCAAGGGGGTAGAGCTTCGTAAACGTATGTAAAAATATAATGAAATGGATGAATTATAGCATGAAAATAGATGTTGGGCGTTTTGTTTGTGTTATAGTCATATTATATTTTTACCCATCAGCCGAGTAATTCTAATTAATGCAGTTCTCGATTTTTGAATTGAATGTTAAGAAATAACTAAATAAAAAGCGCTTAACGTATTCAATCTAGAAAGGTGTGAGCTAAAGACTTACACAAAATACGTAGTCTTTCCGCAAATACAAAAACTTATTTGCCACTTAGTTACACACTTGTCTTAAATAATGATACCTATAATGGCCGAGTGCAGCAACGACTAGAAAGTTAATACCTGTAGTTGTGTTTACTTCAAAACTCAGAAAAATCTAATGGCACCGCGGAGAACTGAATGAATTACTGAACTACTTCGGAGAAAACCTCGAAAACTTATTTCACAAGTATCACCAGCTTGGCAATACGTATTCAGAAATGGGCGACAAGCTACATACGTCAAAATCTATGTTAAGTACAATTAACGCATTGCAAACTAATAATAAGCATCCATGCGATGTAATAATAACGATAGACATCTTACTGTTTGACAAGCTGTAAGTAGAATTTTGTAACTTTGCAAAATAAAGGCCGGGCGAGCGGTCGGCCCTCTATAACGAATTCCAGAGCTACGTTGGGATGCGGAAATGATACGAGATTGTTGCAGTTCAGGGCGTGAAGAATATTTTAAATTTGACTGTTTGGTGGACATAAAATCCCCACGACAATGTGAAACGAAACTGTAATAAAAAGTTCCCAAAAGTGCTAGCATGCGTTTGGTGAAGCCGATTAGGTCCAGAAATTTGTCGTAGTTTTCATGAGTAGTAAAGCTTCAACAATACACACATCACACGCAAACATTGCTTAATAGTCCCTTGTCAACTTTGATACCAACTAGCCTATCCTACGCCAACAGCGGTGTGAGATGCAAGCACTTACTTCACTATCAACTTCTTTGCTTGAGGGCCAGTGCAAAACTACTCTTTATACAACTTCCTGTACTACACTTTCTTCCAGTTATTTCTCTTACCTATATGCTGCTATTACGACAAGCTAATGTTATTGCCAAGATTTGCATTTCAATTTGTCTTTGTCTGACTCTCAACTTATTTCGTACATAGGTATTCTGTAGGGACCTCAGTCTCAGCGATATTGCTTGTTACTTGCAGCAAGCACTGATTATATAACTTCGATTTTAGATGAAGAGGTTTATTCGTTTCCATGACATTCCTGAGTTTGCTGTATGCAGCCCTCGATTATAGCGTTTTACCTTTTGTATTTTAACGTTTACAATTATTATAAATATCTTTTTCTTCTTATTTCGCCACTTACTTAGTTTACCGAAAGTTTAGATCTAATACAATACCACATTTGTCAATTCCTCATTTATGTCGTTTAATAGACCCGTCAAGTAATTTTGCTTTGATAAAAGATAAGGACATCGTTCGCGAACTTTGAATTGAGTAATCTTTCGCCATTGGTGTTAATTTATGCCTCTTTCTACGTGTCTCATCATTTTTAGGGTGTTGTCTAGGGTAGACAGTTTTGAAGACATAGCGTTTAGCTGAAAGATTTAATGTTTGTTTGATACGACTTATGATTCTAGAGTTATTTAGTGCTTGTAAGAATGCTCATATTTCTATAATATTTAAGACTTTTTTGTAATCGAACATGCTTGTCCATAATGTCATATTATGTTCGGTTGACTTTTTTTATAAGAGTTCTCAGTATTTAGAATTGTTCCGTGATGCTAAAGCTTATTCTAAAATCTGCATACTCTTTGGGTTGGTGAGCTTTGCTGTTAGTCGGTTTATAATTATCTTTAAGAATACTTTATATATTTGGGACAACACCTTAATGGGTCTATACTTTTCTAAACTTTCTAAGTGCATTTCTTTTTGTATAAGAATAACAAGCATGGCAAATATACTGGAACGTTTTCTTGTAGTACAGTTTTGCTAATGACCGTAGTACATCTTCACCACAATTTTTCAACGATTGAGCAAATCTATCGCCATGAGATAAGCGGTACCATATCTATAATAATTTTGTTATCCCACTGAGAGCGGTAATAAAATTATTACCGTTCTAGTGAGACAATGAAATTGACAACTCACAAATCCAATAAAAGAAATATTTATAAATATTAACAGCAGAATCTGAACAGCTATACAAATTAACACCTTCGTTAGCACTGGCCTTTTTCACTTGTGTGCTTGTGCAAGTGGACTTAGTTACCGAGACAGTGGCATTGACTTTTTCGGATGGAATTACTCCATTTTCCCCAAACTTCGACTGCAATTTTCTTCATATTTATAGCAGAAGTCTGTATATAACAGGAGAATGCCACCCACCCTGCCTTTTTATGTCTCGAAGATCTGGTCCTGCATTTGCCAAAAGTGTAGTGAAGGTGCGCCAGAAACAATGACCAGTAAATTTCTTTGCATCAGGCAACCCCACTTATATTGTAAATAACTATTATGTTGTGATCCAGTCTTGCGAGATATAGATCTTTGAAACTCCTGCAGGTTTTCTTTCAGTTTTTCTCTGTAATTTTTGGTTGTTTTTTAATGTTGCCTTGGCTAGTTGGTCGCTTCCTGAGTTGAATCTATTAAGTACTTCTAAATTTTCTATGAGTTGTTTTAATTTGCTAAGGCTATAGTCGATCTGTTTTTAGTTTTCCCGCCAGGAGTAATCCATGTGCACTACAGATTATCTTTCTTTTCGAAGAATACATTCTTGCTTTAAAAATTAATCATCATTTCCCCTCTCTGATTCTTTTCTCCTAATCTTCTTTATGTACATACTGCTCTGTAGTATTTCTGAGTTGTACTACTACCTCACAAGTAACATTTTCAGTTATTATTACGTCACTGGTGACTGAGATCACCCGACCGGTTAATTACTTAGTGTCTGGCCATGTTTAAAATGAGCACTTAACTGTTTCGTTAACACTTTTCACGATTAGTTTGCTACATGTCTACCGCGGTTAAATAAATTTTCTCTTCGTTGTGAAATTGTGTATATCACTGCCATAATGCTATACTGTATGAGATAAAATATTGATTACTGAAACACACTGTTTATTTTTCCAACGTATCAGAACTTAAGAATGCCTACAAGAAAGCAGTGGAGCGTAAAGGCTGGTATCACCCAATTCTCCAAAAATTGTCTTTCTTCTTTATATCCACCAAGTCACCGATCGTGTAAAAAAGTTTTTTCTTCCCTTTTCTAAAGATAAATTAAACACTATGTCATCCTAAGGTGTTTATAGAATCCTTGCTCTTGTAATGTGGTATACATTGGTGAAACACGACAATCAGTAAAACTCGCATTTCTGAACACCAGCGCTGTCTCTAGTCGGATCTCGATTCATCATCATCCATCAACGAACACCGGAGATAAGATCCTATTTGATTAAACTTTCATTATCTGCAAATCCCCATTCTCCGTTAGCAGAAAGACTCAACCCCGACGGAACTTGCCTATACTTCTAGCCTTTTTCCTTTCCGATCTTTAGAAAAGTTTCGCCTCTGGCTTGGTTTACACGTTGAGTAACTGTGCTCATTTGCTTTTCGTCGTGATGTAGATCCTTACGAAAGTGGGCTAAACGTTGAGTTCTTCGAGCTCAATAATGATGCGGTCCAATCCCGGAAGCTGTTTGTTACTTAATGACAATGACCTTGAAAGCCTCCGAAATCATCTACGGTAACAATAACTATAAAGTAGTTGTAAAGTGTTATCGGCATTAAAATTGTTTTGTAAATGTATACTCTATATATTTCCATAAAATTAATAAAAAATTTGTCAGTGGTCTTTACAACGCTAAAACTCCGAAAATGGGGAGGAATAACTGACTAATAAAAAGGTCGGGTAGCTCGTTAGCAATCTGAACTTTATTAAATATATTAATCGCTATAAACACCGAAACATTTTAGTCTGTGCAACTCAAAGGAGCTTTGTTTATTATCAGCCGAAATTATTAATGAAGTTGCAGAGAAGGACTTGAACCCTAACATTTTCACTTTCCAACAAAAGTTTACAAGAATACTTTGAATTGTTTGAAATTTTATCTACTACCACTAAAGCTGAAAATAATTGCTGGGTCGCTCTATATAATGATCCTACTTACAATTTTAAGAACATTTAATATCGGTCATAAATACTCGTATATAAGCAATGTAAGTGTAATAAAATACATTTGATATTTTTCTTCGACATTTTCCAGAAGAGGCCTTCATTTAATGTCCATAACGTTAGTCTCTCAGTGGGAAATTACCATAAAGTCCATTAAACTCTGTTCTGCAATCGCTAGCTGTTAACACGGCAGTTAAGCGCGTAAAACACAATTTTTCCAAACGTTTACCGCATGCACGAAATTAGCATTCATGCCATTCAATCCGCGTTGTCAGCCGACTGCTGAATATCCAACGCCACGGCTCTACAAAAATTGACACAAAGGCAGTATTTGACATCAGAAAAATTAATCAGGACGTCACGTACACGTTTGTGTTGTCACACAGTCACCTTTCACGTCCAATTGCCAGCTCTTTAGCGTCGGCCACTTACAATTAATTGATTAAATGCTCTGCTTCACAACCAAATTGCTGACAGTTGTTGCATTGCGCCCTGTTTTGCATTGAGAATATTTAATATGACTTTTCGGAGGACGGTATGCTTTGGGACTAAACTATTGACCTGAATAAACTACAGCTGCGAAAAAAATATTCTTATTAGAAATAATAATGAAATGTTTTAAGGGGCGTAATTTTATCCATATGATTGGTAACAACGGTTTCATTTACCATAAATTCTTCGTTTGTGTTAACAAAATGAGCGAGCTAGAATAACATTTTTACTGCAGGACGGATTACACTTCAAGAAGTTCATATGTAAGGAATGACCCCATTGTATATCAAAGAACCGAATTTTAAGATTAGGAGTGAATTCAAATCGGAAATTACCATTGAAAACAAATTTCAAGAGACTGCGACAGTATCGTATTTTTTGCAAGATAGCGCACGAAACATTGCAAAGTCTGCGTAAGATCTACCTACAAATTTTAGGTGGGAAATGTTGCAACATCTTTCCTGTTTTCCGGACTTAGTATCCTGTGCATTTCTGTATTTGCTCCACTGAAGATGTCGATTTAAGTCCAACGCTTTAGGCTCCCACAGTATAGTTCCAGCAATAACTAGTTCCATCAAACTGTCATGAATTCAAAAACATTAATTAAACTATTTCTATTTACTATTTCCCGCATCTCTCATTATCCAATCAAATGCCATAATTTTTCAAAATTCAACCAATCCCGTACTTGCTATAGTGGCAAAAAAAATAAAAATTTACCCATGGGATTTTATCAGTTTGTTTTGCCACTTGTATCCATGGCAACCACCAAATATTTTGTTTTAATCAAGGTAGAATTTCAAAAACTTTATTTAAACTGTCATTGTGTATAAGTATAAATGTCATATTCATTGCAAACTGATACAAAATGAACCCATATTTGGGAAATAATCCATAAAATGTATTTCGGGCTCATGATTTTGTTGGGAAAATGTTTTGTTGTTTTTTGGAAATGCTCTCAAATTTGCTCGCTTTTGGCTGGGTAATTTGATCAAGTTAATTTGTTTTGTGATATTAAAACAAACAACTTTCGTAAAACATTTTTATTGACAAAATCATTTGCCCTTAATACAACATTATTACTGATAAAAGACTGCATCAAACCAGTTTTGCAATATAACTCTATCTCACGTTTAATGAGAAGCCGATTCTGGGAAATCGGTTGCGTAGTAACTGAAATCTGCAACACGGAGATATTGAGCCACCTTCTCAAACTATTTGTAGAGACTCGTAATTGTCGCAGTTTTCCGAACTAACAAGTTACTAGCCGACTTTATAAGTTGAAACGGGGTTGGAAGCTTGCATATACTTGGAAAAATGAAGTGAGCACGAGATGCTACAGCTTCAGCTGATAAGGTTCTCGATAGTGGAAATCTCTTTAGAAGCAACAAATTTAAATATTCTCCGCTAATGCGCCGAGTCTTAATTAACAATCAAGGGCTTATATTTTTCTTAACTAACTGTAGTTGTGCCAGTTTGTGTTTATTGCTAATGCGATACAACTATCAAGAAACGTTCTGAGTTACAAGATAGTTAAAACATGAAACCATGGTAACACAAAGGCACGCAAGTGTTTGTAGTGTGCAAGGTAAATAATAGAATGAATAGCGAAAAATATATGTACGAATAAATCGGTTCTAGGTATATCGTTCATGGTCTATCCCCTCATAGCTTAAGCGAGACTTTTCAGACTATGTTACACTGAATTCTCTTTGGCTTTTATTATTTGCGGTAATTTAGTTGCCGAAGCAGTTACATTTATTATTTAGTATATTTCGAAGTATATTGTAATGTAATCGATTCGAATATATTATTTTCTCTTCGTTGTGTCAATTAGTATCTCGGAAACTATAGCAGAATTGGATAGATGGAAAGAGAAGTATATACAGCGATTTTTCCTTCTTAGTATACATATACCCTATGTATACTTTAAGAAAAACACATCAAAGCATTGTTTTAACCATATACCGTGTGTCCACAGGAGTACGCACCATAGAGATAAGATAATGCTAATAGAATATAAATATCAACCAGTGCTGTGACCACCGTCCCCTTTCTTGTACCATCTATAACAATATTGTTTCATACAGTGGCGAGTCAGAAGCCAGAAAACAACGTTTTAGCGTGCCGGCGATCACAGCATTAGCCGATCTTTCTATTCTATTAGGTTATTACTATGGTGCGTCCTCCTGTGGACACACGGTATGTATTACTTACTATATTGCTAGTAAGGCCTGGGAACGGCCGAAAACTATACGGCGCCGACATAGTCTCACTCTGAGTACTACCCGTCTCATGCGCATGCCTGAGAATTAGAACTCCGCCTTTAGAAGCGAATTTTAAACTTGACCGTGAGGTTCACTTCCCCACCTCGCGAACGACGCGTTTGCGCACTGCTCACCAAATACATCGAAGAGTTGGTTGTCTGTCTCACTTAAGTTGTGACCTCCCCACTTATAGCCGCTAACAATATAGTAGATATTAAATATATGGATTTAACCTATAAGTAGGCAACCAATTAAACAGCAAACTTCGATTTTAAGAGTTTTAATATAAAACAAAAGTAATAGTAATTTATTATACAAGACGATAAAGTTAAATTTTATCCACGAGTGAATCGTTTAACGGCGAGACGAAGTCGAGACGTTAATGATTTAAGAGTGGATAGAAATAACTTTATCGTCGTGTATAATATAATATTTTTTCTATAGCAAGAACTTTAACAATTTCAAAAGAAAATAGAGGGAGCCCATGACATTTCAAAATGTCAGTAGCTAGGTTGGGTTGCTACGATAATGCGAAGCTGTCATATTTAATTTAAACAAAAGTTAGAAAATTAAATTACTTTATCTATCCTTGATGTTAAAGTGTTACTTTATCTACCCTTGCTGTTAAAGTAAAACTTGACCTTTTGTTTTGAGTTGATAAAAGCACACTTTAACATGTGCTATAGAAAAAATTAATTTAATGTCAAAGAATAGTAGTATTTATTTGAAACGTCTTATTGCATTTTTTATACAATTATGTATAGTAAAGACGAAAAAGTAGAAATTGTAATGTGGAATCAGAATGGTAACAGCTTAAGAACTGTGAGAGATTTATTTTCAACAAAATATCCAGAGAGGCACACTCCTTGCATTAGCACCATACAAAACATTATTAACTGAAGAAATGAAATTATAGCTATTTAAGTAACAAGGAATGTAAGGACCATTTGAGGTAGGCAAGTACAAGCCAAGCCGAAGTCGCGGCTTGTTGTCTGCCGAAAATGTTAATAGGCGATACATTCCGAGTTATCTTTTTAGATTTTCCCCTATGCTTATCGAAATTTTCCTAGATTTTTGAAAAAATCGTTTGGTTTGTCACCTGTCACCAGGATTAGTTTTCGTGAGTCGTGTTACCTGTGAGTGTCACATGTCACATAAACACTTGCAATTTCTAAACAAAACGTATAATCTGCATCTTGCTTTGCTAATTTTATTATCCTAGCAACTTAATAATAATATTAAGTTCCGTTGTCAAGAAAAAGCAGCAAACAAATATAATCACCGACTTACACGTTTTGTTACTAAGGCTGTATCACTGACTTACATGATCAGCAGCGGGAAAAATATTTTATGTTACGTTGAAGAGAACCCCATAATATCACTAAGAGAAATAGCCTCGCATTTTAATGTATCTAAAGCCTCGGTATTTAAAACACTAACAGCCAGTCTTATAAAGGCCACTAATCTGACGTTAACTTTAATTCCCTGTTAAAATAAACAAAAGCGCATCAAAATTTGTTTACTAATGAATAAAATGTCATAAGCACTGACGTTTTGATACGCTTTTGTTTATTTTAACAGCGAATTAAAGTTAACGTCAGATTAGTGACCTTTATAAGACCGGCAGTAAAAGAATTTAAATATAAATCGTGGAAATTTTATAATCACCAGCAACTATTTGACGAAGACAAAGAAAAGCTTTTGTGAAAATTTATTTAACTCAATTAATGAACACGAAGACATATTAAATAAGATAGTTTTTAGTAATGAAGCAACTTTCACAATAAAAGGAGAAGTTCATTCAAAAAATTTTCGGTCTGTATGATATTTATCTATTTTATCTTGCTAACCTCATTCCTTCCTATTCCTCAGATATTGGTCCCGCACTAACCGCCATTTACAAAACTTAACTCGCACCCAATACACTGGGAAAGTTAATGTATAGCTAGGAATAGTTGAAAATAGGCTTATTGGTCCATATTTTATTGACGGGAATCACACTACAGCCACATTTTTGGAGCTGTTAATGAACGACATCATTCCAGCAATAGAAAACTTAAACATCGATGGCCTGTGGTTTCAGATGGATAGAACTTCCCTGCATTCCACAAATGCTGTTACAAACTTTCTAAACGACAGGTTTTCAGGACGGTGGATAGGGAGATTCGGTCCCGTACCATAACTACGGCGGTCTGTAGATTTGTCACCCAACGATTTCTTTGTTTGGGACTACCTGAAATCAAAAATTTACACGAAAGTTCCAATACAAAGTATTGAGGAATTAAAAGATCGCATACCTACCGAATGCAATAGATTGAATCCTGACTTTCTAGCTAATGCTGTGGGTGCTTTTCGGGATCGCCTAAGGGACTGTTTAGAAGTGCAAGGTCGTCATTTTGAACTTATTGTAACCCGGTTCTTTAGAGAGAATAAAATTTCACCTTGTTGTAACTATTGTCGTTTTATTTTGATTTCTGTTTTGTATTATTGATGTTTTGTTTTAGAATATTATAACTAAAATCATTTTAATCATTTTAATTTGTTCACAACGTATGGAACATAAACTACAAAAAAATATATAAACTAGGATTCGCTGTCAGTCACGTGTGTATTGTTGGTTGTTTAAGTAATAGGCGTAATTGATTCGTTCTTTTTAAAAGTGTACATAGGGGATACTCGTATGTATACTAAAAAGAAAATTTTTCTGTATATACAGGGTGTTAATTAAGTACGTAGACAAACTTTAAGGGTTGATTCCTTGATCAATTCTAAAAATAAAAGTGCATAGAAACATGGGGCCTAAAAGGCTTCGTTTTCAAAATACAGGGTGTTGAAATCTGGTACTCCACTGTTTTTAGCCAAAAGCTATTGTAAAATTGTTTGTTATTATGTAATATTTTTGTGAAACTTCTTCAAGCTGTATTTTGAAAACGAAGCCGTGTAGATCCCATTAAAGTCCAATGAACGCAATTGCTGTTGCAGATTTTTCCGTTTTTCTCGAAAAGGTGTATTCTATCAAAAAAATACATCTTTTGTATAGTTTCAATGGATAAATCTAAAAAACAGTGGCATACCAGATTTTTATAAAATAAGGTAACTGAGGTGGCCCCGATGCACGCCACTGGTGGAAATAAATTACATTTATTTTGACCAAAACATGCCACTTTATGAAATAGTATCATACACCAAATTTCATTAAAATACCCCTAGGCGTTTTCCAGATTTTTGAAAAATGTTTTTGTTTAAACTTCAACACCCTGTATCTTGAAAACGAAGCCGTTTAGGTTCCATGTTTGTATGAACTTTTTATCTTAGAATTGATCAAGGAATCACCCCTTAAAGTTTGTCTACGTACTTAATCAACACCCTGTATAGTCCAGTCACTATGTCATTTTTGCTTGAAAATGAACCGAAATTTGAAATTCTTTCTTTTGGTGTTGGGGGAAGGGGAGGGGGGGTCCAGAAAAGCTTAACTTCAAGTATATACTATTTCCGCCATCTGAAAAAGGTGCGTTTGATTTTCTTGCGATGAAGGGGTCGACAATTTTTTCGCGAAGTAGTAGTTATTATAAAACTTCTAAAGCTTAAAAATACCAACAATTTGACCTTATAAATTGAAATTCGACTAAAATTAAAACTAGTGGACCACAATCGTCAAGTGGGCGCGAATATTTGAGTTAGTGTATCGTATTTCTATTACATAAATGATATAATAAACATTTCATTAGATTATTAGAATCAATATATTTCATAGAAAATCTCAGTGGACAGCTTCAAGTTCAACTTTCCTGAAAAAAGAGTTAAAATTTCGGTTTGTAAGAATTTTTACTATTAAACATTGTTCAAAGTACTACGTACACTTACAATTCCAGCCTCAAACTCATATGTGACTTTTCCTGGATATGACATGTCAAGACATTATTAGAATGATTGTATTTCATCAAGTATGCAGTACAAAACATTATATGATTACATATTACGAAAAATTTTCAAATTGTTTTAACTATATGAAAAGATAATTTTGTTGAGCAATACATAAACTATACTTCTTTCTCATCATTACGATTATACCATGCTTGACGTGTTGTGGTCCATTATGCAATATAGCATCAACCCTTTGGTCAATCAGATTTTCAACTGCAGTCGGTCTTGGGATCTCTGCATGATAATTGATGGTGTTTCTTTTCATTCTGAACAACTTTTCTTAGTAATATTTTGCCGTATCATGAACAAAAAGGGTAGTTTACCTGAAAAGAAAATAGTTTTTGCTAAACTGTCAAGGCCGACTTGGTTTTTCAAAAACTGAAAATATTCTTAAAATCTTCTACAACCCAAGCAGGAATTTTTATTCCTATATTTTTATGTAAAACTAAAAATAAAATTTAATTCCCTCATACTGTGTACATATAGTTCTTATAAGCTTATTATAATAAATACATTAATTAAAATGTCTTCCATTTTTCTAGCTGCATTCCAATCGCTGCACTCGCTTTTCAACACCCTGTAATCTAGGAGAAACATTGAGCTCACTCGGGAACGAAGTTGCCGGGTACGAGATGTGGGGAGGCGAAATATCCCGAGAACGAAATGTGGGGTACGAAATGTGAGGAACGAAATGTGGGGAAGGAACTTTCCGCGAACCACAGTTTAAGTCTTATCAGCCAAATAGCTTTGAAAAAATCTATTGCACTTTCAGCAAATCCGATATAGGTAGTGCAGAATAGCGATTAACACGTCATGATTTAGGCTTTGGCATAGTCCAGAATAATAACTGTTAGTCTGTTATTATCACGAGCAGTGCAGAATAATCAGTTACATTTAAAACTGCAGTTTTACAGCTACAGCGTTGTCTAAAGCCAGATTGCGCCCCTAGAATAATTTCAAAAGTTTCAAAGTAATGCCTCTCGTGTACTTGCGAAAGACATGAAATAATATTAATCAGCCTTAGGTCCTTGTAGTCGTCGGTGCACTAATTTTGGGAATTGGTATAACTTGAGCATTTTTTCCAAAATTATAGATTTTGTTCAAAATTTAATCACAGTAATCTATCTCAAGTCGGTGTGTCAGAAAAACGTGCCATGCATTAACGAAATCTTAACCGAACAGCACGTCATAAATACCAATGCGAACCACGGCGAAGGCCGAAACGTATTCGCCATATTGTGCAAGTACGTAACAACTGCGTTTATGCGACTTCCAAGGACGAGTCGGCCAATAGCAATCTTAGCAGGAAAATTTATCAGTTAGTGGGGCTATCTGAGTGGTAGTAAATCAGAATAGAACAAGGGAATTGCTAATAAAAGGGGGATTGAGGAAAGATATAAAAATTTGATAGATACCGCTTTCTCTTGATGAAATTCCATAAATTATGGAGCTTGCTATTCTTAGATATCGAGAGGTCCGGTGCAGCGGACATTTAAGCTAATTGAGTTGCAATGGTAATTAATATATGGAAGTTTTCATTAAACGCTTGCTGCAAAAACCTAAAAATAAAACTGGAAGGTCGTGCTTCGTATAACAAGATGTCGCTGATTTAGTAAGACTAGCTACACAACTACCGGATAAGCACTTCGTCATCTATCATAGCTGAGACATAGTTGCACAAATACATTTTTATCAGAAAAATTGAAAGTGTCAAGCACCAAGAAGCTGACAAAACACAACTGTGGGTGCCGGGATACTAGAGTATTCAAGGAAATCACAATAAGAATTGTTTTGGAAAAGAAAGCTCAGAGATACCTTGATCGGTCCAAAACCTACGTGCGGGATAGCATAACAGAGATAATTAGAAAAAGAGATCGGCTTTGCTAATACTGGGAGGAACTTCGGGACTGAGACAGTCACATCAGTTCACAGAGAACCCATCTAAACAAAAACAAAAAGAACAAGCTTTGCGGATCAATAGAAAGCAACTGTGAAAAATAGTTGGAAAGTACCTACCTAATGAAACACCTAAACGCTATCCAGCTAAAAGATGTTTCAATATGCAGATGAAATGAAAAGAACTTAATACACTGTCATCTTCTGTCAATGTGAAAACCTTGTCAGCAAGGAGACTATACTTTGGAGCCCCAGAGCTGTGAAAAATGAAAATTCAGGAAACATAACTTAATAAAGTTTCTTTCAGGCTGCAGTGCTGTGGGGCTGTGCCACACTCCCTGAAAATAATAATAATAAATACTATCAGTATCTGATTTGTATCGGTCAGTTACAAAAAACGAACTTGATGATGACTCAAGATTATTCGAAACGTTGATACTATTTTTACACATCTTATGTAATTAAGCATGAAAGGCTGCTTTAAAAAAGCTTTCAAAGGATTTATTTTTCCAAATAAAAGCAGAGAAAAACTAAAACCTACATTTTTCAGTTAGACAATTTAATGCATACACTAGAAATCCCATAAACCGTGATTTTTTTGTCACTATGATAGTGGCAAAAGTTTGCCGTAACTTTTCCAGCGACGAAATGGAACCTAACTTTTAAAACAGTCTAATTCTAGTATTCTAATTCTTCTAATTTTCGCCTTGTTTGTTAATTTAGTGACTTCTAAATTACCTAATATGTAAATTAAATATGTATTCATTAAATTGTCGTACCGAATTACACTCAAGCTTTTTTTTGTCGAAGTAAACTTAACATTTATAATTAGAGTTTCCTTGCCTTTACGCAATTCAACTCAAAAAATTGCCAGAGGCAGTTTTTTTCGTTAAATTGCCCAGCAACGAAATTCTCATTAAAATATCAAGTTTACTTCGACAAAAAAAAGCTCTCGTGTAATTGTAAGTGATAAAAAACTAAGTGGACTTACGTAAAAGCTTTCTTTAAAGTATTGATTAAATTTTGCAACTTTAACCCTATTCAACCAACAAGATAAGAGAGATCCCTAAGCATAAATTCCAGGAACGGACACCCTGTATATATGTTCTTCAATTCGCAAGTGGGGTATACACGTTTCTACTTATTTTATTCCCCAGAGGATTGTTTCTAGTTGCTTGTACTATGGCTTGTGGATGTTTTCGCTATTGAGTAGAATTTCCAGTATTTCATGCGCTGTTCGTAATATTTATTAGAAATATATTAGCTAGATATTGCAGCATTTCTATTTATGGTGGTTCAAAACATAATTGAGTTGCTTCAACCCCAATTCCATCCTTCTAACATATCGTGTATCAATAATCTTATTCTACTTGATCTTCTTCTTTTTCTTATTCTACATGTATTACATTATAAATCCGTTACCTACCCATATATAGGACGTCTATAACGTGGAATTAAAAAATACCGGTAAACAAACATATTTTCATTGAACCAATATTACAATTTTAAAGGAAAAACAACTTATCTTACTTATAGGCAATTTAACTGCAAACATTAATTTATTAATTCGGTGGGAATACCGGTAATTAAGTCGAATGCGTATTTCTCAGTGATATCTTGCCATGCTCCTAAAACTGCTGCCTGTACCTGAGGTCTGGTTCGGGGTGTAATCCGATTTTTATCAGTTCCCATAGATTTTAAATGGGGCTCAGGTCTGAAGAAGCTGCAAGCCACGGAATGATTGCGATCCTGTTCTCTTCTAACGTAGTTCTTGTATACCTGGAGATATGACATCCGGCTTTATCTTCTTGTAATGACAACACCGAATTTGTCTAGTTAAATTATGTCAGGTTAAAGATCATTATAATACGGATGGGGCCATAATTATACAGGGAGTTTATTATATCGCGCAATATGTGTAAATGCGTTTATTTTAAAATGCAATATGGAAACGTTACTGAGTATGTAAAAACATAATATATTGTACGGGGGAAGGAATTCTGTTGATCAAATAGTATAAAGACTTCAGTTCTTGCTGTATTTCGGCAATAACGCGTCGAATGTTGGCTTCCAAGTGCTCAATTGTTTCCGGTTTATCGACGTAGACATGCGACTTTACATATCCTCAAAGAAAATAATCCAACGGCGTGAAATTGCACGAAAGAGGTGGCCAATTAACAGATCCACAAAATGGATCCACGAAATGGATCTGTTAACTGGCCACCTCTTTCGTGCGATTTGACGCCGTTAGATAATTTTCTTTGAGGATATGTAAAGTCGCATGTCTAAGTCGATAAACCGGAAACAATTGAGCACTTGGAAGCCAACATTCGATGCGTTATTGCTGAAATACAGCCTGATTTACTGCGAAGAGTGTGTGAACATTGGACCTCCAGATTACGTTATGTACACGCCAGCCGCGACGGTCACATGCCCGAAATCATATTCAAACATAAATGCCATAAAATTATCTTTCAAATAAAGCCAATTTCCTGGATATTAAAAACATTTGTCTGTGTTTTATCTCAATTTAAAGTTCTCCCACTCTAAAAAACACCCTTTAGTTGAAATTGACTAATAACCCTATAATCTATCTTCTCCCAGCTCTTGCATAGTTTATTGGGTGTTTCTGGAAATCATGTTTCTTCCAATTTTCCATTTATTACAATCTTGGCCTACCTCTCTGTACCATAAAAAAGGATGTTAGACAAGGTTGCACCTTATCATAGATGGAAGCGAAAAAATAAATAGTCTACGTTTCGTTGACGACACGGTACTACTTATCAACAAGAGTTGCAAGAGCCTCTTCAAACGATAGAAATGGAAATACATAGTCCAAATATCAATCAGAACGTAACAAACGTAATCATTGTTGATCGAAGATACAACATAGGCCAGTGATGGTACATCATAAATCGGATAATGCCGTCAGTCATATTTAGGAACCTTGGTCTGAAGTCAATAGTGCATCAGAGACAAGAAGAAGAAATAGCGAGAAGAACAATGGAAGATTCAAAGAGGCAGTGGTACTAGATACCAAGAAGAAACTTCTCTATGGAGTAGATTCATCAAGATAGAAAGAAACGACCCATTTGAATAGTTGCACTGACGTGGAATACTGCCAGTACAATGAACGCACATAACTTAAAATACGTCGACCAAGTACCAGAGATATAAATCTAGTCCTAATACTAATCGAACGTAGAACTGTGAAATGATAGATCTTTGAGATACAGCAGAACTATTCTAGCTTTGCGGTTGGTAAAAAATAAAACTAATATTAAATCTAGTAATTTCTAAGCTTCGTATTGGTAGTAATTCTTGACATTTATCAAACTGACATTAACTTGTTAACCTGATTTGGATGAAATGATAGGATAGATCAGTGACGTACAAAAAGCTTTTAAATTTAAGTAATTATGCTAAATAATAGAGTGTTTGCACAATAAAGTATCAAACGCGGTTGTAGCAGCAGTGATTTCTGTGCAATGCGATGCTTAAAACTAAATTTTTCGAATAATCGAAATATATGCTACACATTGCAGTGTGAAGACAAATTTTACTAATTACTGCAATCACTGCTACTGATTTCTCGGTAGTTACAACATAACCAAGCTTTATATATATGACTCTTATTTCAGTTAATGTATTACTAAATTAATGGCATCAATTATTATGATAACAGCGCCTTCCATGGCCTACGTCGACGATAAAGATAGAATGCTTCTGCTGTCCTTACCTATACGAGTATTACTTTCCTTAGCCTTTTATATGAATGATTTACTTATACTATCAATAGGAAAATCTGTGCCTCCGAATATTCATATGCAACAGTAACAAGACGGCAAATTAATCTAACATCGACAAGTGTAGTATCGGTGTCCGCGTTTATGCAGCGATAAATAACGCGCTGAGGGAAATTGTGGAACAAGTCCAAGTTTCGAGTTTCATCTGCGGAGCAACTACGGCGGTATATCAAACTCGAAGCAACAATTTGCACCACAAATCCTCACAAACCTGGATCCACACCTTGTAAATTGACAAGTGGTTAAGCAGTGCAGAGCTTAAGAGGCCCTCGGAGCCTCCACTATACATGGAAATTCGGGAGGTGTTGCTGAGGAGCAGATAAAGACGGGATGGCGACGAGAAGCGAGCCGAGATAAGGAAGGGCTGAGAATGGCTCGGTCGCCCGCAAATAGCAAGGGAAACAAGGGTGCAGATTACAGATACCCGGCCTGCTTGTAGAGCCGTTAAGTACAAGCGCAATTATTTGGGAATCGTCTCTTATTTGTAGTTATTTACTGTGAATACGAATCGTAAAGCAGGATTTTCCGGTTATTAACACGGAATTTACTGCGCTACCTAACGACACACGCCGGGATTTCGGCGATAAAGAATTCCAGTTAGAATTCACCGCCGATCCTGGGACACGGGTGCCCCCTTAAGGCCATTTCGGCTCGGGCGTCAATGCGCCCGCCTGCGAATTTCGGAAAAACTGAGCCCAATCTAATTACCCGCGGTTCGCACAGCTGAAACTAGACCCGAACTTCCGGGCGCTTAAAGGTGCAGAATGCCAACTTCGTTATGCAAACCATTAAAGCACCCCGCGCAGGACTTTTCGCGAGCTGAAATTCATCCGCAGATCGAAAATCAAACAATCAGCGCAAACAGGGCGCTAATGCCGGCTTTAATAATCAGCGATATTAAAATTACAATAACCCGACGAGGCCGGATAAAAAGCCGGAAGTTTTAGCGTGTCCTGTGTACCATTTATTAATTACACTCCATAAATGCGCCGATGATGTGTTAACATTTGCATGGAGCGCGTACAAGGTTTTATTGATACTGTATCGCCAAACTCGCCGATATTTATTAACCCGCCAGAATTACAAAGGCAAACCGTATGGTGTTGCATTAAAATGAGCCGATGCCACAGTTTTTGTTGCAAGCTGCAGGTACTGCTAACAAGCGAATTCTTTTCGAATGCAAATGCATTTGTCTCTGCTGCCTGGTGAATTTGTTAAAAATGATCTGAATACTACGTCTGCTCTGTTCTAAAAGATGAGCAATGTCAGTTTCGGTCTTTATTATAGTTTATTGACGAACGCTCTTTGTTACGGTTACTTGGATATTTAAAAATTTGGTGCCCATATCAGGATTTTATGATATAATTGGGGCATATTCTACCTCATCTGAGTTGCCCTAAAAGCACTTAATTACTATAATATGGAAGTAAAAAGGATATGAATTATGAGTTTCGATACGGTCATACGGAATACAGTTTTGCTTATCATCGGGACTATTAACTGCGTTTACTCAACAAATTGTGTGAGCGGTCTCTTGATAGTGATGACTTTCTGAAAGAAATAAGCCGTTCAAAGAGTACAGTTAAAATGCTTACTTACTTGTTCAGTTTGACGTTTGAAGGTTAGGTATTTGACGTATCGAGTTGAATGGACGTATCTCTCGTCTCACAGAAGTGACGACAGCTGATCCGTAGCAACTGTCAGTTTTAATCAGGAATTCTAGGGTCATTGTGTCACATTGCGTTTTTTGCTGATGGTTCTGTTTGTTGGAGGCGACAGATAAGTCAACACTTCATTAACATGTTACTTAAGTATTTGACTACACTTATTATATTAAGAAGATGTGAAAAATCACGTCATTGAGATTCGTATTCAGGATTTAATGTTCGATAAATATTTCCTAGGTACACTAAACTTGTAATATTTGTGTTATTATGAGCGCATCGTGATCACGTCGCGAATTTTGTATGTACTGTTAAATGGCATAAATTCAGGATTACATATATGTATGCAGATACATCAGTACGAGAAACTGTCTCCTTTGTATTTGAAACCTGTATATAAAATATTAATATATCTCAATTTAATTGTGCTGGTTTTTACCATAACAATGTAGGGTTTATCAGTTGGTTTGCATTTCATTGGTTCAACAACTATTGAGATTTCATCTTTATTGCAAATTAACGGTGCTTATATTTATTTATTTTATTTATTTAATTTGCACTCAGCCAACAGCCGTTAGGCCAATTATAGGCGTCGCTGTGCAGTTATGAGGACTTCCAACCCCACTAACGACTGTCATGATGTTGTATGACCGCCGGGACCAACTTTTTTCCGTGATAGCCGTACCACGAGGCGCCGAGAGATGCAGCCTTGGAACTCCCATCCAAGTTCTGACCAGAGACAGCGTTGCTTAACTCTGCTGATCGAACGTGGACGCTTGTTCAAGCTACACCACTCGGGACATAATTTTCCAATTTAGATTTGCGAATTGTTGATTATTTAAATTGGTGGCACCTGTATTTAGTTGTATTCAGTTCAGCATTAACCCACTCCCTAGTGCCGGAGCCGGATAATGATCATTGCTTTAGTTAGGTGCTATTAATTGTTACGGCTAACTTCCTCTTCTGTTTATAATCGAATGTAATGGATGTGCAACATGTTTTATGTTTCAATATTATAAAAAGCATATAATTTAATTATATTTGGGATATTATACTAACTTTCAGATTGCTAACCATTAAAATGAAAACAACAGACAATACCATAATAAAAATAATATCAGGATATAAACCACCAAATAAAAAACTTCAAAAAATAGAACTGCAAAACATATTTACAGGCACAGAGCCCACTGTTCTAATTGGTGACCTTAACTGCAAAAACAGCAACTGGGGATGCAGGAAAACAAACCCTAATGGCTCCAAACGTGAGAATCTTGCATCAGAATTAGCAATTCAAATTGCAGCACCCACAGATTATACCTATTATCCCTATCGAGTAGATCATTCTCCTGACATTTTGGACATAGTTCTCCACAAAAACCTAACCACACCCATCAACCAACTGGTCGTAGCTGAACTTGATTCAGACCATCTCCCAGTAATTATTACATTAGGCTGCACAATCCAACAATACCCTAAAATTCCCAAACTAATAAATGGCCCAATACACTGGAACATATTCCACGCATTTATTAAAACATCTCTGATATGTCCAGTTAATCTAACATCACCGGATGACATTGATAATGCAATTGAAAGATTTAATGAAAAGGTAACACAAGCAGTTTGCAATGCCACCACCACCAACCGATCGCGTAAATAGTTTAATTACTTAACCCCCCCAATTGAAATATTCAACCTAATCAAGGAAAAACACAGAACAAGAAGACTATGGCAAAGAACACGGGATCCAGCAACCAAAGCCAGACTAAATCAGTTAATAAGAATAGTCAAAGAACAATTGGATAATCACAAAATTCAATCTTACAACTACTATATTGAAAATTTAGATCCAGGGGACCCGAACATGTGGAGAGCTACCAAGAAATTTCTTCGGCAACCTCAAACAATACCAACGATTCGAGTAAACGGTCAAGCATATACCGAAGATCAGGAGAAAAGCGAAGTGTTCGCCATACATTTCGAGCAAGTGTTCACCACCACCTTTGAGCAAAACAACGTGGGCCATATTGAACAAGTACAACGTGAAGTTAACACCAATGACAACAACAATATTACATCAATAGATCCAGCCTCTCCAGCGGAAGTCAAAGAATATATCAAAAAGTTGAAAACCAATAAAGCCCCTGGAAAAGACAAGATACCTAACATCGTGCTAAAAAACCTTCCCCCTAAAGCAGTAGCCTATCTAACGGCAACTTTTAAGGCTTGTTTACGAATAACATACTTTCCAAAAACATGGAAACTAGCGCACGTCCTGATGTTTCCTAAACCCAAGAAGAACCACAATGATCCAACAGCATACAGACCAATAAGTTTACTATCGACTGTATCTAAGCTTCTAGAGCGAGTCATTCACAGACGCTTGATTAAATTTCTGGACGATCGCAATGCTATACCGCCAATGCAATTTGGATTTAGAAACTGGCATTCCACTAACCACCAGGTTCTAAGACTTGTTGAAATTATTGAACGAGGGTTTGAATACAAAATGCATACGCTAATCGCATTTGTCGATGTTGCACAAGCCTTCGACCGAGTATGGACGGACGAGCTAATATATAAACTGCTAAAAATGAACGTTCCCTCATTCTGACTGCAAACTATAAAGTCATTTCTTACCAACAGAAGCTTCCAGGTAAGAATTGGATCGTACTTGTCCACCCCACGACAAATTAAATCAGGAGTTCCTCAAGGCTCAATTCTGGGACCAATCCTATTTAACACCTTTATGTCAGATATCCCAACCATCCATAATAATGATGCTATGTATGCTGATGATACAGCAATAATAGCGCAAAATACCGACATATATCAAGCAAAAGAAACTCTCCAAGTAGGCATAAATAAACTAACAGAGTGGTTTAAACGCTGGTGCATTACTATAAACGCTAACAAATGTGAATGCAAAATTTTCACGCTCCGCAGACCCACGGATCCACCCAATATAACAATTGATAACACCCCAATTCCATGGAACCCTAAGGATAACGCTGTTAAATATCTTGGCATGTATCTGGATCGGAGATTAACATGGAGCCTCCACATTAACAAGAAGCTGACAGAATCATACGCAAGACTCAGCATGCTGTATACAATCCTAAATAAGAGATCTTCACTTAAGACTAAATGTGGAATACTTATATACACTGCAATCATCCGTCCGATATTCACCTACGGCTGCTGCATTTGGAGTACAACATCAAAAACAAACCTGCGCAAACTACAGGTTTTGCAAAATAAAGTGCTCCGTATTATCACGAATGCTGAATGGTTCGTTAGAAACACACAACTACACAGGGAGTTGGGCATCCCAACAATACAAGATTTCATAAATAAAAGATCCAGGAAATTCTACAACATCAACCAATGTAGTGGTGCAACACACTATGGACTAGGTGCTAAATCAATTCATAAAAGACTGAAGCGGAAGTTACCAATAGACCTACTAGTAAGTGATAGTGACAGTGAATAAATTTTCGTTCAGCGAGTGTTTGATTCACACAGATGCGTGCATCAAAACCTTTTTGATTATAATTAATCACGTAATTCAAGTCATAACTGTTTTATCTCATTCAAAGGTCGTGGTAAAGCCAAATTTGCATCTTGCCGTATTTGTTTGCCTCTGTTAATGTTGGAAAGGAATTTGTAAGCTTCCCTTAATGGCTTTAAAGCGGATGGATACATTTTCTACTAGAACTTAAGCCGACTTAGCATATTTGGGAATCATGGGTTTATGGATTTCGTTCAATTGCCTCATTGAGAGAGCTTAGCATTAAGGTTTCTTAGAATAAGCATTTTTCCTAAATAACGTGCGATGCTCCGATTGGCTACGCAGGATCGCCTCAGCCAATAGTGTTTGAGCTTGCCCCTCCTTGAATTGGCGAGTTCGTCTCGCTGTAAATTCAGAGTTAGTTAGATTCAGAGCCTCGAGGAAGCAAGTTCAGCTATGCTTTGTGCTAGTTTGCGTTTCGGTCTAACTCCCTGGTAAAGTCGTTTCCAGGTTGTTTTGTGTTACGGTTACGCAATTCGCTATTTTCGCGTGGCCAATCCAAGCGTGTCACAACAGTTGAAGCTTTTGTAAAAAACCATCGGTCCATCAGTGACGTTTGTAATCGTTGTTACTCAATATACTCGTGTTTGTTAAGTCTTGTTTCACTCCAACAACTAACTGAACCCAAGTTAGGGTTATTAAGTGGCAGTTCCCGGCAATCCCATTGAACCGGAACTCGCAGTGGATTAATTGGGGGCCCCATTCGTGGAAGCCTCTTATCAAGTTAATCGTACAAAAAACATTGGTCCTTCGAGCCGGATGTGGAAGAAGCTAAAAAACGCGAGTGTACAAGTTTCCAGTAGCTGGTGGATGCAATTGCTCCAACATCGTTTCGTCGGAGAGCGTCAAGAAGCTTCGCCAACACCAGGAAATTCAACCATCGAGAGCTTACACCGAGTCCAGGTCCCACGTCAAGCGGCAGCGATCGGCAGCGGGTTGGTTTTCTGTTCGTCAAGAAGTTACTACGTTCTCAAATCAAAAGTAAGTCCTTTTCCATTACACCTTCGTTTAGTGCTGTTTTTTGCTTGTGTCAGTCATGGTGGAAACTCGTTCGACATCAGCGGTCATGTCGGAAACTCGCACTTTAACCACTCGTTGCAAATTCATAAAAGCCCAAGTAGATCGTTTCAAAACTCTATTTCATAGAATTTCTTCGTCCAGCCCCGTGAAGGCTCACGAGGTCGGCAACTTGTCAGAAGAGTTTAGTTGTTTCCAAAATTTGTTGGATGAGTATAAGAAGTCAATGGAGGGCCTAATGGAGGCCGACGCTGAAAACTTTGATGAACTTTTCAATGAATTTGACTCTTTTATGACTCATTTTAGCGAGATTAGTAGCGCAGTAAAGGAATTCTTATCAAAAAATAAGATCAGTTCGGGTATAAAACCGAATGTAGGTCAAAATTCTTCGCAAAGTGGCCCTTCAGGAGAGCTCGCTGGATTAAGATTACCACCCTTAGATTTGCCTTCCTTTTCGGGGAAATTCGAGAATTGGGTTCAATTTCATGACTCCTTTACGTCGCTTATTCATAACAACGTTAATTTGACCAACGTTCAGAAATTTTACTATTTGATTTCTTCCCTTAAGGCAGAAGCTGCTAGTTCAATCTCGTCGTTAAAAGTTACCAACGATAACTATACCATTGCTTGGGACATTCTAGTCAAGCGATTTGAAAATAAGAAACTGATCGTAAAATCAAACATAAATGCGTTATTCAGTTTAGAGAACGTAAAAAAGGATTCACATTCGTCTGTTCAAAGGCTGCTCGATAGTGTAGTTAGAATTTTGGAAATTTTAAAGGCGTACGGGGAACCCACAGTCGACACCATACTAATACATATCATAGTTTCGAAGCTCAGCTCAGCAATGCAGACTGACTGGGAATTATGCAAACATGCCGGACAATTTCCTACTTTGCGAGAGTTGTTAGATTTTTTAGAGAGCAAAAGTCACTTATTAGGTTCGCTGGAAGCTGCGAAAATAGGTTCGAGTTTGGGAAATCAGGGATCCGAGCAAAAAAGTCATGCACGCGCTCATGTAGCCAGAGAGCAAGGTAATCACTCTTGTGATTTTTGCAAAAATAGTAATCATTCGATTAGCGCTTGCGAATCATTCTCAAAATTGTCGGTAAACGCTCGTATCGAAGAGGCGCGTCGTTTGAAATTATGCAACAATTGTCTCAAGCCCGGACATTTCGTGGTAAAATGCACATCGTCGAGATGCCGCGTATGCAGAAAAAAGCACCATACTTTACTGTGTTTGCGTCCAGAGCGCGACGCGCACGAAAATACTTCGTCGCCGCGTCCTGGACCGCCAGAATCCAGCAGTGACGCACGGGAGGTCGGGGCCGTCTCCCCGAGCGAGGCACCCGTCGCATCCGTTTCAGCAGCTTGTAGCCGTCCTGCAATCGCGGCGCCAGCGCAAGTTTTATTGTCCACGGTTAGCGTATTCGTAGAAGGATCCTCCGGGTCATTTTCCCGGGCAAAAGCTCTTTTGGACCCCGGATCCCAACTTAACTTAGTTAGCGCCGACTTGTGTCAAAATTTGAAAATTGAGAAACGAGGTAATATCACCTCACTGTCGGGTGTTGGTGCCAGGGCTCTGAACGCTGAATTCAGAGCAAACGTTCGAATCCGCTCCCGTAACGGGAAATACGAGGACATTTTGAGCTGTATTGTGTTAGACAAAATTACGGACCCTCTGCCGGCCCTTTCTTTCTCGTTGAGGGATTTGAAGATCCCACCAAACATTGTGCTAGCCGATTCAGATTGTAATACACCGGGAAAGATTGATCTTTTATTAGGCGCGAATGTCTTTTGGCAAGTGCTCTGTCAGGGACAGGTGAAATTGGGCCCAGAGAAGCCATTCTTAACAAAAACTCTTTTTGGTTGGGTTTTAGGCGGAAACATGAACATCGAAAATCGAGCGCTCATGCTTTCAAATAGAGTTCATTTAAGTGTAGCCGGCATCGAGCACGGCATTCAGAGATTTTGGGAAATCGAGGGGGCTTACGGTTCATCAGGCCGACTCTCTGCTGATGACAAATTTTGCGAAGACCATTTTCAATCGACTACGAAACGGGCGTCGTCGGAGCCGCGTAGGTTCATCGTGAGCATACCTTTCAGGAAAGATGCTCCATCGCTGGGAGACTCGCGCGGTATAGCGTTAAAGCGTTTCTATTCATTAGAAAACAAATTGTCAAAAAATCCCGAGTTGAAAACCGCGTATTCCGCATTTCTCAAAGAATACGAGTCGCTTGGTCACTTGAGCAAGGTGGACGACGAAGCGAGCCTTCCTCATCCTAGGTTTTATTTACCACATTTGCCAGTCATAAAGGAGGACAGTTCAACGACCAAACATCGCGTTGTTTTTGACGGCAGTTGTGCGTCCTCCTCCGGAGTATCGCTTAACGACCTTCAACATAAGGGCCCAGTGGTCCAGCAGTCGTTGTTTGCAATTCTTTGTCGCTTTAGGCAATTCAAGTACGTGCTGAAAGCAGATTGCGCCAAAATGTATAGGCAAATTCTCGTGGACCCCTCGCAGACGCAATACCAATTAATTTTATGGCGTGACGACAAAACCTCAGCGGTAAAATGCTTCAAATTATTAACGGTCACCTACGGTACTAAATCAGCCTCGTACCTAGCAACTAGGTGCTTGATACAAATCGCCCAGGAAATCGAAGCATCGCTTCCAGAGGCCTCATTAAGAATTAGCCGGGATTTTTATGTAGATGACCTACTGACTGGTTTTGAAAATAGGGCGGAAGCCATAAAAACGCAATTCGAAATTAGTAGCGCTTTGTCGGGGTACGGGTTTGAATTGCGAAAGTGGGCATCCAACGACAGTGAAGTAGCTAGCGCCATTGGTGTAGATCGCGGCAGCATGGAGCCCATTTCTTTGACGGAAGACGCCACGGAGAAAACTCTCGGCATTTTTTGGGATACTCGGCGGGACGTGCTAAGTTACAGAGTAAACCCTAGCTGTTGCAAATCAGTTACCAAGCGGGCTATACTCTCTAGTATGGCTCAAATATTCGATCCCTTGGGACTACTTGGTCCAAGCGTTCTAACTTTGAAACTTCTCGTGCAACGGCTTTGGCAGTTGAAGTTGTCATGGGACGAAACGGTGCCCATGGAGATGCGCTCCAGATACGACGAACTCCATTCTTCATTACGCTCTTTGGGCTCGTTGGCAATTCCGAGACGGGTAATTTGCGATGACATAAATTCGATAGATCTCCACGGATTTGCGGACGCGAGTTCTGTAGCCTACGGGTGCGCCGTGTATATACGTTGCGTTGACGCGCGCGGTAATGTCACCACCAATTTGCTTTGTGCTAAGTCAAGGGTCGCTCCATTAAAAACAATATCCTTGCCTCGTTTGGAGCTTTGCGCAGCCTTACTGTTGGCTCGTTTGATTAAAACTATACTCGATTCCTCCGCATTTAAATTTAACCGCGTGTACTATTGGTCGGACTCCACCATAACTCTGCACTGGATAAATAAGGATGCGAGTAATTGGAAGACGTTCGTCGCGAACCGGGTGTCCGAGATTCACGAACTAAGCAATAGGGAAGAATGGTTTCACGTGCGTACAAATTGCAACCCGTCCGATATAATTAGCAGGGGAATGTTACCCCAGGAGTTACTCAACTCACGCTTGTGGTGGCACGGGCCAGAATTTTTGTCACAGGCGGACTTAAAACCCCAGCCCGTTAAAATTGATTCGGGTGAGCTAGCAGCCCAAGAGTCGCGCCCAGTAGTGGCCACTCTTCACCATCGCGTCCCAGAATTTGAACTTTTCAGGCGCTATTCCAGTTTTACAAAATTACAGCGCGTAGTCGCGTACTGCCTGCGTCTCGCGAGAAACAGAAACACCGAAACGCGCTGGTCGGGACCTCCAGCCATTGACGAATTGGAGGACGCGACTCGCCGCCTGATCAAAATTGCCCAGGCGGAAGTCTTTTCCGGAGAAATAGCAGTTTTGTCTAAAAAAGCGCCATTGCCGAAAAATAGTGCGCTGCTTTCTCTAAACCCATTTCTGGACGATCAGGGCCTACTGCGCGTGGGCGGCCGTCTAGAAAACTCCAATCTAAGCTTTGATCAGAAACATCCCCTTTTGTTACCAGCTAGTCACACTTTGTCGTTGCTAATCGTGAAGCAAGAGCATTTGCGGCTCTTGCATTGTGGACACTCGGTGTTACTGGCCTCATTGCGGGATAAGTTTTGGATCGTGAGAGCCAAAGACCTAATACGTAAAGTAATACACAATTGCGTGATATGCTTCCGGGCCAAGCCTAAGATGAATGAACACTTGATGGGATCACTACCCGAAGCTCGTGTCACACCCTCTCCCCCTTTCAGTAATTGCGGGATAGATTACGCGGGTCCCGTGTTTATAAAAAACAAATCCGGGCGAGGCGCGAAAGAAGTAAAGGCTTACGTAGCCCTATTTGTGTGTTTAGCCACGAAGGCTATTCATCTTGAACTCGTGGAAGACCTCACGACGGAGGCTTTCATCGCATCATTGAGGAGATTCATCTCCAGACGCGGTTTACCCTCCAACATATTTTCTGACAATGCTACCTGTTTCACCGGTGCCAGAAATCAGCTATCGGAATTAAAAAATATCCTGTCAGGCTCTAGTGAGCAATGCATAAGGGAAGAATTGTCGAAACATAACATTAAGTGGAATTTTATTCCGGCACGCTCTCCGCACTTTGGCGGCATTTGGGAAGCGGGGGTAAAGTCATTGAAATATTATTTAAGGCGAATATCTTGCAATGCAAAGTTAACTTTCGTTGAGTATTACACCATGCTGACTCAAGTGGAGGCGATACTAAATTCCCGTCCACTCTGTGTTCTCCCTACCGACGCCTCATTCCCCGAAGTCCTTACTCCTGCCCACTTCTTGATCGGTCGGAAGCTGACTTCGTTTCCGGAAGCCCAACTCCAGGGCATACCGGAAAATCGTCTCAGCCGCTATGGGCTGGTCCAGCGGCTGTCCCAGCAGTTTTGGGATCGCTGGTCCCGGGACTACCTCCACCTCCTGCAGCGCCGGCCTAAGTGGAAGTCCTCCAGCACGTCTCTAGCCCCCCAGGTGGGCGACGTGGTACTCGTCCACGACGAGGCATCTCCAAGCTACCGTTGGCCACTGGCAATCATTTCGGCCACATATCCAGGAGCGGATGGTGTTGTGCGTGTGGTGCAAGTGCGCGATTCCCGAGGGAATCTCCTGAAACGCTCGGTGCGTAAAGTGTACATCCTACCCAAAGACGATCATTGCGATCAAGGGCAATAAACATTGACTTTGCTCTTAGTTGGTAGTTTTCGCTAATTGAACATTTTGCTAGGTTTAGTTGTTTCTTTGCTTGTATTCATGCTAGTTGTAAGTTATCTGTAAGACTCTTGGATTATCATCTGTCATTAGTTCTTGTTATGCATTTGATTATTTTGTAGTGTTAGATTTCAGTTTAATTTTGGGATTTAATCACGTCGTGCCATAGTCGGCACTTCGGGGGCGGCATGTTTGATTCACACAGATGCGTGCATCAAAACCTTTTTGATTATAATTAATCACGTAATTCAAGTCATAACTGTTTTATCTCATTCAAAGGTCGTGGTAAAGCCAAATTTGCATCTTGCCGTATTTGTTTGCCTCTGTTAATGTTGGAAAGGAATTTGTAAGCTTCCCTTAATGGCTTTAAAGCGGATGGATACATTTTCTACTAGAACTTAAGCCGACTTAGCATATTTGGGAATCATGGGTTTATGGATTTCGTTCAATTGCCTCATTGAGAGAGCTTAGCATTAAGGTTTCTTAGAATAAGCATTTTTCCTAAATAACGTGCGATGCTCCGATTGGCTACGCAGGATCGCCTCAGCCAATAGTGTTTGAGCTTGCCCCTCCTTGAATTGGCGAGTTCGTCTCGCTGTAAATTCAGAGTTAGTTAGATTCAGAGCCTCGAGGAAGCAAGTTCAGCTATGCTTTGTGCTAGTTTGCGTTTCGGTCTAACTCCCTGGTAAAGTCGTTTCCAGGTTGTTTTGTGTTACGGTTACGCGCAATTCGCTATTTTCGCGTGGCCAATCCAAGCGTGTCACAACAGTTGAAGCTTTTGTAAAAAACCATCGGTCCATCAGTGACGTTTGTAATCGTTGTTACTCAATATACTCGTGTTTGTTAAGTCTTGTTTCACTCCAACAACTAACTGAACCCAAGTTAGGGTTATTCAGTGGCAGTTCCCGGCAATCCCATTGAACCGGAACTCGCAGTGGATTAATTGGGGGCCCCATTCGTGGAAGCCTCTTATCAAGTTAATCGTACAAAAAACAGCGAGCATGAACAATAAACAATACTGACATACAGTGTTTAAATTTAGTGAAAGGTGCACTTAGCACCACTAGTGCAATCTACAGTGACAACCCCCAATTAACTGTACCATGAATAGCAACTATTGCTGAGCTGGTAGAAGACATTTAAAAAAAAAAGATTGCTAACTGTAATGGATTTTCCGCAGTGTACGGTTCTAGTGTATCTGTACATTTTGAAGATGATACAGCTATTAAAATTAAAACAGTCTCATCATTCTGTATGGACGCTTTCCATTTCATTAAATTTAGTGTATTTTAAATGCGTTAAATTTACTTTTTTTTTAAAGATGCCGTATGTCTAAGATAGTAGCTTGATTTACTGACTAACACGTTGCGAATTGGTGTGTTCTTCCAAAATATATATGTAGTAGGTTCCTTATAACACACCTGTCTGAGAAAAGCGTCACACATCACACAGGTAAGCACCTTCACATATTATGTCTTTGGCATTGTCTAAATTCGAATATGGAAAACAGGAACGAGTTATCTGGAAGAACTCTGCAAAGTGTTGTCTATACTTTGTTCAGTAAGATCATATTTTCTTAATCTCGTATCCTCATGTCATTGTAGTAGAGCTGAAAGAAACGCGATTTTAAGCAAAATGCAATCTCTTGTAGGCCATCTCAAAACGTAGAAATTTCGTATCATGCCTTAAAATTCCCGAGGCGTCATATTTCTAACGTATACAGTTAAATCTAGCGGAAAGAAGTGAGTCCATAACGTTTTCGGCAACAAAAAACCATACAAATCTCGGACGACTGATATGGAACAACAAATCTGTACTTCTAAGATTAGCCCATGCTGGCAAAAACTGGTCGGCGAATTTAGCGTCCGTGTATTTGACTGCACGACCTGCGAACGGCGTCAGAAGTATCGTCGAGCACTTTGCTTTCGCCCTTTCGACATTCTTTATTGATACTTCGACACTCTCAGGTCTCCGGCAGGAGGTTAAAAAATATCCGCAAGTCATACTTAAGTACCAAAGTAAACCAAAGAATTGCAAAATATATTTGTGAAGCTCCGCAACTAAAAGCTTCGTCCTCAATCTGCATTCGAAAAAATCTTGCCGCCTGCCAGCACCCTCGTTAAAAAGCGGCCGGAAGATCTAATTAAAGTAAAGCACGTCCGCCTCAATTAGCATCAGCAGGGAAATATTTGTATGGCCAGGAATCTGGAAGAGCTCGCACGCGTCAATCTCGCGGCGTTATGTAAATTTCCTCTAAACGTCCATGTAATACAGATCTTCAGGCGCGATTGTCAAACTTGGGCTGTTCGCAGAGTCGTTGAATTTTAAGGTCGCTCCCCGCCAAGGTTTGTCAACAAACATCTTATTCAGGAACTGCGCGGTGCCGAGATTGTAGTTCTGTTTTACTTCTGCTTCTAGTAGATTTTTTCACGATTAAGGGTGTTTTTGCACGAACTCGACTTCGTTGCCTTTTGTCGCTGCGACTCCTGGTCCATTTAATGAGATCCGGCGAGTTTGACCTCTGCATTATATAGGGTGCTTCGTGGATATAACTATTTTTAGATGCTCTGTCAAATATCGATATACGTTTGGGATTGCTGCGAATAAATGTTTACATTTCATCCATATGAGTTTGTCAATGTTTCAATAACTGTGGTTTAATAAAATGTATGTACTAGCACTATTAGCTAACGTCCATAATATACGCAATTTAGTATCCTTTTCAATATCAATGCTACAAATTTAATGATTTATTATTTAGACTTGGCTTAAAACATATTTTTTGTTAATTAGGTACTGCATTATGTGCCACAAGCAGTTAAGTTTTGTAATATCATTTATTGTTGTTCAGCGGCCCAGTTTCAACAATGTAGGTTGTGATGCAGCACTCTTAATAACAGCCATATTACTAAGTCGTGCTAAATTGACAATTGCACTGTTATGTTTACAGTCATAGACCTAGTATTAACCACAGCTGTGTTCACTGCATTGTGATTCGTGCTCACAAATTCAAACTGCAAGAGACTTCGAAGATTGGCACGCGGCTAGTTAGTAATGTGGACGTGCTCCTAAACTGACTGTGTAGGCGTTTGCTTGGGAAAGTCATATCGATATAGACGGAAATAGTATATTGTATGTTAAGAGCTGAAAGTGCATTCTTGCCGCTTGCGCATGAATATTGCTGGTTGAGACGAAGTCGAAACCAGCAATCATGCAAAAGCGGCAAGCACACTTTTAACTCGAAATATACATACTATTTTTTCGACGACTGAGCATATTATTAAAGGAAAATATCAAATTTCATTTTATTGCAAAAATTAATTGACAATCAAGTTAACATTACTCGCTCAGTCTATGACATGTGACGCGATTATTTCCACAAATGCCGGGCGTTGTCAAGGAAACATTCAGACGTGGCTACCTATTTTGTTCACGCGGAAACCCAAAACGCTCGGCGAGCGGCAAAATGATGAAAACGCACGCTCAGCGGCAAATGTCAACTTTCTGTTGTCAAATGACAGTGAGAAAAATCTACTTTCGATGTCAGTCGTCGAAAAAATATATTTATTATTGTTTAGACGTCACCATGGTGCTAATTCATTAACCAGAGATGTACTGAGAAGGTCTCATATTGAACGATCTTACTCACTGCTTCCGGAGAGAGGCGTATTCAATGCTCGAAATCCGACTTGCCTTGTTTCCATCTTGCTCTGAAATCTTACGTTTCTAAAACTCGTAATCTATATGGCTTTACAAGAAGTGACACACGATAAAATATAATACGGTTAGGTTCAACACATTACATTACACATGATTCAAAACTACCTGAACGCGTGACATCACAATGCTCAAATAGAGACTAAGAGAAATAGCATTGATGTCCCCACAACAAATCGACCACGATTTTAAATAACAATTTACACACCCAGACGGGGATGAGCTTTAAATTTGGGCCCATTAAGCTAAGAAACCAAGTTGTAGATTTTAAAATTGAATTTAGCTTGTTGCTTCACTAATGAATAAAGGAATAAAATAAGGAAATTTTAGAAGAACTATTTAATATTCCAAGCGAATAAAAGCACAAAATATGAAAAACACCCGCGCCCAATTTTCGTGTAACTGCTGATGAATTGAGAGCGTTTTAACGTCGTAAATTCCTTCTGTGCAATGCTGTCCATTGTCAGCTTTTAAGTACTTGATCTTTCAGACTTCGTAAACAATGAGCAGTCAGGGATGTCGACATTCTACGAGAGATTGGACTGTTCGCAAGGCCCTACATTTTCAAATGTTAACACAATATTACAAATTTCGTGAGTTATGTGCGTGCTACAGCAAGATAACTTACTTCTTCAAAATTTGTTTTAAAAGAGCTATTGCGCATATAAATATGGAAGTGGGGTCATAATACCGCCTTCTCCAAAGCTCAGGAATTATAAAAATATCAATGTCGGGCAAGTGAGACAACTAACTTGTTGAACCTTCTAAAACGGAGTCAATATTTTGAAGGTGAAACAATATTCAAGATGTGAACATTTCCACGAATCGAGAAGAAAAAGGAAAAAATAGGAGATGTGCCTCATTTCTTCAAAAAATTTAATATTTTAATTTTTATTGGAAAGATGAAACAGAAAGAAACGCGATGCTGTAGAAATTGCATATAAATAGATGTTGATGTACAAAGAATAATTTGATTAATGCGTGGATATCTTTTACATATTAAACTTTAAAAGTAATATTAGAATTTGAATCAACAACAATTTTGAAAATGTCGAATTTCTCGAAATAGATGAAACAGTTTAACCAGATTGTTATAGGCTATTTCTCTGACACTTATATAAAAGTATTTCATTGAGGAACTACTAACAACAAAAGAGAAGACAGGTGTATTCAAGTAAAAACTATAGAGTCGTAAATATTAGCATTGAAATTGTTCATATTATACCTAGGTATTAAAAGAATCTCGTTTTCATCATCTGTTAGTATAAATTTTGTAAGAAACGTACTTCTGCTATGAGTTCCTCTCCAATTGCTCTGCAATAGCTTTCTCAAAAATAACTGAAAAATGAGCCACGTCTGATGTGTTCTCCAATTTTGCTCTGTGTTCCAACCCTCGCGTCCACGCAAAAGTAGAAGCTATGGGGTTGGTAGATATTTATGGACTCTTTTGGTGCAGTTGATAATGTTTTGTAACAGTTTTATGGACAGCCTCCAATTGTATTTTTGCCATCAGGACACACCAATACCGGCATCGACATTACTAACGATTACTAAAATTTAACTATAATATCAGACTGTGAATTTTCATTATAATTTTTGCTAGCTCACACAAAACAGCCAGAGGATTTGTGGGCTTAAGCAACTATATCGTCAATCAATCTATCCGCATACCAAATTTGCTGTGCCTCGATTTTCGCTTGCACTTATTTTCATAAATGTCTTCAAATACATACTTAGAGCGGCCATCCTGCCATTCATTCCAAAATAGTGTTCGTTGTGAAAAGATACAAAAGCCAGTGCCTCTTGGAAAGATAAATGAGCATACGACGGAAGTTGTTATTTGTGTTATACATTGCGACCTCTGAACGCTCTAAGATGCGGAAATACAAATAAACTAATGATAATTTTGCAAAACTTCAATGTGAGCAGGAAAGCGAGCTGTGAATTCCTAAAATAGTAAGCAACCAATAGCGTTCAACGGGCCAGCCGAGGTACTCTGGAGAAGAAGTGGGTTAACACTAAAATCATCAAAACCAAGTAAGAGCGTCGCCAACTAGATGTTCAACAGTACGTGAATCTAAGTTGGAAGACTGTGACCTGATAATCGCAACTTACATTAAAGAGAGAAAACTTAAAAATAGATGTATCAGAAGCAGAGTCTTTGATATCCAATAACTGCGTGCCGAAATAGAATATTGAATCTACGATATATAAAATCGAGGTACGTAAGTAATTCACGCGAACTTACTATCAAACCCACAACGTGTACACAACGCGCTCACAGCATAACGTATGTATGTTAAATTTAAAATTAGCTTAAAGCACAAATAAACAAAACACTAGAAAATTAGAAAATGCACATATACATATCACTAATACATATAATTACATTAATAAACGATGAAATCGGCATAAACAGGAAAATTTAAATATTGTAACATCATAAACTTATTCACGAATGAACGTTGCAAGTAATATTACACCTGCCTGACTAGAGACACTATCTAACCCCATAAATAGTAGGCTTGGCTATGCAACAAAAGTTACTAACGAATATTAGTATATACCTGACCTTCAAATATTTAAGACAAATACTTCGTTTACCAAACATAAACACTGGGCAGCCAGAGCTAATTAATCAAAATAACGTTTCAGAGAAGCCTAACAAAACCAGAACACGTCGCATTACTTATTTTCTTGTAAGCTATAAACTAACTCTACCTGTCCTGGTTTTTCAATAACAATATGCAACTAGGTTTGGAATGTGTTTCCAAATAATATGTTCCTTCTGTTCCATTTAGAGATAACCACATGTTCTTCAATTTAAACTCTTCAATCGTTCGTTGGTCAGGAGTAATTGTCCACATGTGCACCATCTTCGTAACGTGGTCATGAATTTGGTCCTTGTAAGGTAAACCTAAATCATTGTAAAGGCACTCAAGTTTATCATATGGAAATATATGCCTCTCCTCAATTTCTCCCATTAAATGTAGTTTGAAGTACTATATTTGTTGGATTTAATTCAAGAACTATCAGCTACTCCGTGGCTTTCTCCATGGTAACTTAACAAAATAATTATTACGTTCTAACTTCAAATATTAACTTATAACCACAAAATGACAGTCGGAAATTAGTTTTTTTACTGTACGGCAAAGCCAAAAATTCAAATGTTTGAATCAGTGTACTGCATATTTTCTCTCATTTAATCAAATCTCTTTCTCACCCCGTGTATGTGCTTTGTTATCTTGGACACACTGCCTTTTCCTAGTAGTAATAAAATGTAAAAAAAGATTCACGAAAAATTTAAAATTTTTCAGAATGATTACCCGGCGCTGCCTTCCCATTACTGTAAATTTCAGAGTTGGCGAGCGTTCGAACTCTTTTATGTTGATTGCAAGAGCAAGCCGTCGACAAAGTCGGCGGCGAAATCCTTGCACTTCAAGGAAATCGTTTTCACTCTGTTTACTTGTATCACTGTTATTCGCCGAAATATTCGCGAGCTTCCTCCTTCGGCTGGCTTTAATCAAGAGAAAGCGCCCGCGAACGCGCGTTAGTTAAATAGCTCGTAGGAGCCGGAAATATCCGGTGTCAAGAGTGTGTGAATCTGACAGCGGCACTTCTGTCCGCAGCATTATTTCTCTAAGAAAAATAAGGGGCGCGATAAATTCTTCATAAGGTAAATCGCGGCAGCGAGCCAATCATCCTGTCCGCTCCACCCTGCTTCCGGATTCTGTAGCTTCTTGAGAATTTAACTCCCGGAAGAAACATTTATTGCTGCAATATTTCGCCGGCATAGGTTCGAAGGACCCGCGATAGGACGCGTGATATACGCCCGTCTCGATAGCCAGCATAATTTATTCCAGGCGACGATGCCATTCAATTAAATTGGATTGTTTGCTGGTCGGAATTATATGCAGCGCCGAATTAGATGTATGGGAATTGGAATTGTATATGCATAACCTTCGCCTGCTCAGCCAGAACGTGCTGGCCGTAATTACCAAGGCGCTGGAATCGGCACAGATTTAGTTTGAACGGTCGATCTGTTGGATATGGTACTCAAGTGGAATCCAGCAGATCTGCTTTGTCAACAATATGGCCTTTGAAACCTTCACTTCAGTAGTTTTTTATTACGTTAGTGGCGTTCCTTGCGCTAAGAAGGCCTAAATTCTGTTCTAATTCTAGAAGACTTTCTAACTGCTGAAAGTAATATGGACCGTTAGATATTGCAAATAACAGCGGCCATATAACAGCAAAACCACAAACATAGAAGTTCTAAAACAGTCAAAAGGCATTCAGCTATCGCTTGGAAATAGCAACTTTCACTTAAATAGTAATAACAAGACTAAGAAGAGCATAAACGGCGATAGAAAGAACACTTTAGGTATACAATTAACAGAAAGAAAAGCAACAGAATGGATCAGACAACAAAGTGGAGTGAGAGACTTGATCGAACACATAATTAAATAAAAATGGAGTTAATGTGGACATATAATAAGAACATCAGATGAGAGGTGGTTAAAAAATATATAATTGGTGGCCTACTGGAGAGTGAAGGAGCATAGGAAAACCAGTTGGGTAGATGCCATTGGAAAAGGAGCAAGGCCAAAATACCACTAGGGTGTATAAAATATCGACGATTGGAAAAGAATAGTTTGTAGGTGATTCATAAAGAGGAAGAAGAAGATTAGCACAGCAAATTCTTGTTAGGCAAATTTCACCGCACTGTATTGTTACATAACCTAATGCGTCCCACACACGCAATCAGGGTAACAATAACGTAAACAGGAGGGCCCGGTACCTCAGTTATAGCTGTGGAGATGCCAACGCAGCTTTGCCCCGGGTTTGTGTTGTATATACTTTTAATTCTGCAAATAAATCTCCAACCATATTATGAATAAAAGCCAAGGCTGCATACTATATATGTTGTAAGACCAGAACGCAGGAGTCCTTTCTTCCGCAAAAAACCGAGAACTGCTGTTTTATCGGTCTATTTTTAGCTACAGTTGGCGGTGCTCGCCGTTAAGCTCGCGAATTCAATTGGGCGCGATTTTAAATGCAGGTCAGCTTTACACTAGCGGGTTTATATATTAAAAATCTCTGGTGAGACGAATCATGCCCGTTACAGATTGGAACTCCTTAGTTTTGACAAAATTCTAAGTAGGACTTTGGCCATATGACCACAGCAGTCGGTGTCTAAAATACCTGATATTTTGCGTGTCTAGACCTTGTCCATTAAAACAAACAAACAATAACGTAAACAGTTAAAGCATTGTAATCAACACCCTTTTGTATAAACATGCATTCTGTCCAATCTGTTTATCATATTAGCTGTCATATATCTACCATATAATTTTATTGAGCTAACTAACAGTGACATAGAGGTATTTTCTAACACTTGACGTCCATATCGTTGACAAAATAACGTTTTCCGTTTTTGTGTTGCCGGGTTGCTATTAAAAAATCAATTTTAAATGCGTTGTCTAAAAGAAGAGTATGTGTCATCATTTATTAAGCTTAAATTTACTTGAATTTGATGTAGTACCTACTTGTATTTTTGTAGAAAGACCATGATAAACTGTTTTGTCTAAGATAACTAAAAAAGATGTTCCAATCTCGACAAAATTGATGATTTTTTACCAGTTTTAAAAAAGGTCGGCATTATGATCGTCTAAGGTGCTTAATGTTGATGACAAAATTAACATGGCTTTTTGTACCTTTCTTCAAAAATGCTTCCTTGGTTTCTGTTACTTCCTGTAAAGGATTTCATGACGTTTTTTAATGCAACACTGTAAATTCTTTTTAAACTTATTTCGCATATAATAACTATAGAAAGGACGATAATTTAGAGTCCATAGATTTTTTTGTGGGATGAGAAAGGAAAGTCCAGACTTTTTTCACACAACCCCTTTATTCAAAGAAAAATTTTGGAACAGTTGTTTTAGCACAAAACAATAATATAAGACACAAATAAGCATAAAAATAACTAGCAGTATCTAAACAAATCAATAGTAGAAATACACACACACACACATTTGAGCCTTAGCAGTTAGTATCTCTCCAGAGATGCTCTCGCAAAAAGGTTACTGATCATTTCGTGGACATGAGACTTTGAAAAGTTAGAAGGGAACGGATTACGTGGTGTCTATCTCTCAGCTTGAGGTAGAAACGCAGATATGCGGAGTATATCCGGCTCGTCTAGTCTGCGGGCATACAGTTATATAGTTTAAAAAAAAATAAACATGAGTAGCATTATTACTGCTTTTATTATGTAAGTAATGTTTGCTGCACTGCGCACGCCTGTTAGATCTACTGCAATAGTACTTTATGCTAGTAAAATCGACTGATAACAAATATCACGGCTATAAAACTGACGAAAAAAGTCAAAGTGATCATTAAAGAAAGGAACATTAATTTCAGGTTGGAGTTCTTGAATTGGATTAAAAAATATAGCTATTTCTGGTCAAATTATTTTCTTCGCATTTTTTAAACTCGTTCTGAATAACTAAGATCTGAGTATAGTCATAAACTTGTCACCTATCACCTTTCAAAAATTGAGCAATAAAAATCCAGAATGTGATGTTTCTTGCTCAATCAAGTAAATTGGACATATCTTTCTAGAAGGTATTGAACTCAATATTTTAAATAAATGTTGTTTTTATTAGAAAAAATCACATATTCGTTTTTTGTTACTATAAAAATTGCGTAGTTTGTCACGAGATTTACAGAAAAATGATTTGAAAAAATGGTTTGGCTCACTAAATAGTCCCTCAAATACCATTCTTAGTCAAAATTACGTAAATTATTCAGTTCATCTATCATCTGTCAAAAGTGGACTAATGAAAACATCAGAATTTACACTTCATAGCCAACCAAAATGATTTGTAGCGGTACTAATACTGAATTGCAGGGAATGTTGTACTAGTACTCGAGTGACTATTTTGAACAAATTGAAATCTTTATTGAAGATGTTTAGAAACACTATTTTTAACATGTTTGACTAAACTGTGAGCCTTTTAATTTAAAAAAAATGGGTTTGGTTTACTGGACAGTTCCCTGAATACTATACGTATTCAAAGTTATGTAGACTATTTTTGGAGTGGTATCACTCATGTTCATTGCGTCTGCAGTAGGACCCGATACTCCGCAACTAGTCCTATTTGTACACAAGCGCAATGGACCTTCGTGATACCCACTGCCAGAAAAATAATCGACATAATTTGGAGTACGTATAGTATTATATATAATTATTTTTGTGGTGGGCTTACTACTCGTATGTCCACCAGCTAGTGGCCTAGTGGTAAGAGTAACAAAGTAGTAATCACAGCGATCAACGGTCCCGGGTTCAAACCCCGGGGGAGGCACGAGTTTACGAATAAAAGCGTACAATATACGTCCTTCTCAGGACTAACCAGGAACACGGGAAGACGAGAGTAGATCAAAACTCCCGAAACGTTGTGTGATATACACCCTAGACAGTGAAAAAAGTCCGATATAACACATCATAATAGACCACTGCCAAAAAATGACATTCAGAGAACAACTTGAAAACGTCTTAACTAGAAACAGGTCCCAAACCTGCGCTGTACCCTTGAAAACGGCACGTCTGAAGTTGCGTGACCCGGTCTTGAATGGCGTGATGCATGGGATTATCACTACTCTGTGAAGCTCCGATTACTGTTAACTGTTGACTTACGCTCATCTGACGTCACGGCGTACTCGAACGTAAGTTGCTCAGTGGTGTAGCGTAAATTAGCGTCTCCAAACGAACTTTTTGAATGTACTTTTAAACACATCAAAAATGGTGGACTTACGTTTACACTACGTAGATTGCGTTTGTTTCTTCCCAAACACGTATTTGCTGCACCGTTACTAGTATGCAGCAATTGTTGAGTGCAAAGCCTTTTAACGCCGGCGCCGCTTGTAATTCACATTTGTAGGTGCAATTGGCTTCGCCGCTCGCACGAGTTGGCCATGCCTTCCCATATCGCGGTAGGATCACCAGTTACGTTATGACAACAACGAATTCTATTTCACAAAGCGTTCATTGTGGAGGTCCGGTTTTGTAAACATTTGCTTACACTTTACAATATTAAAACAAAAATAATCTAAGCGGACTTTTAACTTTGAAATAGAATAAACATTACAGGCGAGAGATTCAGATCGCTCGTTACAAAATGTATATTTTTATTGTACTTGCTTTACATGCATTTTTCATTCTTTTGTAAATGTGAGGTTTGTTAAAAGCGTTTAAAAATTAACGCTGCCACTGCATCTGGCCCACACAAATATTAGAAAAGGTTTTCGTTTGGTTTAGTTCGTCGTGGGGAACCCGTTACAGTACCAATTTGGCAAATTTACAACGCTTGTCGTATGTACCCATCTTTTCAGAACGCAGTAAACCTCTTTGGTTTAGGTTTCCTCGTCAACTGAAGATCTGTCCCTCGCACTAGTTTGGCGTGACGGGTTCAGCAAACATTTTTCGGTTATTTTCTTTTAACTGCAGTATTTCCTACTCGTCGGCACATTATATTTTCTCTTTTTGTATGCTGCACACGGCACGTTATTTTAATGAAAATTTCGAAGTACTAAACTGAATTGAATTCCCTCATGTACAGGAACCTAGTTACAGCAAATTGAAATTCGAGGTTATAGCGTGTTTCTTTTTGTCATCTCCTTTTTTACTGTCTTAGTAAACTATTTTTAATGCAACTTGAAAGTTTACTTCTAACATTATGGACTAACAAGCAACTAATTTAACTCCCTATACCCAAAACTTGACTAACTATACCGTGTCAAACACTATGTGTTAGAATTTTCTCGGTGTAATTGCTCAAAAAACAATAAAGTTACTTGCTATGAACACGGTTTTTATTTAATTGATAAATATAGCTAGAGTAAGTTTGGCGAAATCTACTTATACAGTGAGCGCCAAAAAGCATTGGTCAGTTTCAATTTGTAATAACAATTTATTTGCTTAAATTACACAGTTAATCAAAACTATTTCTTAAAGACTAAGAATGGGAGATTTACTTATGAAAAATTCTGTCGGTTAAATGACTCCCCTCTTGTTGAATGCACTCTTTCAAACGGCACGCGGCGGCCGAAATCTCTCATCATACGTTTCCGCATATCCTGCAGTATAGATTCAATATTTTCTCGAATAAACACTATAAGCTTTACCAGATTTCTTATCTTTCTTGTAAATACTCTGCTCTTCAAGTAATCCCAACGAAAAAAGTCAGGAGTGGTTATGTCCTGGGATCTCGAAGGCCAAGGAGGGTCACCATAGCAAGAAATCAGTTTATTTGGAAACGATTGTCGTATGAGATTCGTATTATTTCTTGCGGTGTAATTGGTAGCACCGTCCTGTTGAAACCAAAATTCATTTACTATCTCCTCTTCTATTTGCGATAAAAAGATATTTGAACCATGTAATGTCTTTGAGATGTAACCGTTACCGTTTCACCAATTTCCTCGAAAAAATGAGCCACGACTATGAAACAGCACACCAAACTGTTACTTTCGGAAGATGTCAAACATTGAAACAAAACTCCCAAGTTTTCTATTTATGAAGAAATTATCATTGATTCCATAGGTGAAGCGTATGGGTTTTTATTAGGTATTGAAACTGACCAATGCTTTTTGGCGCTCACTGTATAACGTATGTCCCATAATTTTTGAGAAAAAATATTAACAGCTATATTTTATGTTGCTTTAATTTTATATTAAATTCAACTACGGGTAATTATTTCTACAGCTATATTTAATAGAATTATATGTTTAAAATACGGATAATGGTCAATGTTCTTCAACGCCAACCAGATTGAAAGCATTTTTCCTATAATAAGCTACAACAGATTTTTTTTTCAAAACCTAAGGGACATACGTTAGGTGATTTTTTATGTTAACTTCTGTGACATCACAAAGAATAATATAACCTTTAGAAGGGGTAGTTCCTGCTAGGGTGCGGATTACGTGTCGCATCAAATTCTTTAAGACACGATGTATTTGTCAGTTCTAGTTTGGTATTCTAAAAACTTTTATATACGATGTTGCTCCACCTTCTTTTTGGCTATGTAGTACTTAAACCACGTTTTGGATTGACGTGGGTATTCGAATTATGTTTGTCTACTTACACTGAATTAAAAGCAGGTAAAATAAATTGCTGACCACCTTTGTGGTTAACACGATTCAATTTTTCCGATTTTCCTGCAAAACCTTTCCTTTCTCGAATCTGCTTTCATAGAAGCGCCAAATTCAAGCAAGTTTACTTTTTCTATGGTATTTTACTAGGAACCATCCTATTACTCTTTTCAGTGTTGCAATTTCTTTAAAACGCAATTTCGGACTCATTATCAAACCTAGAATTATGTAGCAGTACTTTTCTGCACTTGTGTATTTGGGAGATTTCCTTCAACATCGAAAAGGAGGCCGCTTAAAGCTCTGCACAACTTTCCTTCCAAATAAAACAAGCCAATCCAGCAGCGAGCTGCCGAACCTTTTATAAACATTCCTAGCAGAAACTAAATTATTATGGCCGGCTCAGGGCAAATCTGCGATAAGAGCCCATCCCGAACTTATCCTTGTTTTCATTTATTGCGCGATCCGTCGAATCGCCTTGCAGCGAAGTGGTTATGTGATAAGAATACAGGAGAACGAACGACAGGAGGAGATTGGATGACGAATATAAATCAATCAGCCGATTCCTTATTTCATAAATGGCGTGGAGCCGGCCCTGCAGGAGGAAGGCCGAGGTGTTTCCGGATGGTTGTACTGATTCGAGCTATTAACGCCCGGTTTTCTTACGTGATTTTGGGAGTGATTAAATTGGAGCTGAAAGGAGCTTATCTGGTTAGCGGGGTAAATACAGGGTGTTGGGTAGAGCGAACGCGGACTGGGGCGGTAATTGATACCGCTCGTCATCTACTGGAAATTAGCTGTTCTAAAGTTTAAAATGGCATCGCGAGCGAAAAGTAAAAAATTATGGCCCTCGTTAAATTAAGCACAAAAATATTTCAGCCCGCAGGCGGTGCCACTAAAAATCTAGAGCGGGCGAAGCAGCGTCACGGCTCGCGTGAAAAACTCCATGTAACTAATTTACAGGAGTGTTAAATCAAGGAGGCCACTCTTCTAATTACTTAACCGGAACAGAACACTCAGTGCGGATTAATTATGTATAAAGCCACTGAACCCTACCCTCAATAAATTTAGCAGTTTGGATGTGTGTTTCGATAATCGAGCCGTCATTTTAGGCGAAGCACAAAATCGTGTTCATGTCGATTGCTGTCGGAAATAAATTTGCGGGGAAAATAACTTGGCTATATGATTTGTGGCGAAAAGTACACAAAGAGCTGGATGTTTGTTTTAAGTACCTGCATCAAATTTACAGTGCCACTGGAGAGCCGCTGGTTTAAATCAGGGGCCCAGACAGGACCATCGATATTAGCTCTAATTTATAGTTGCTTACGGGGAAACGATTTTGATGTTTGTAATAAAACTTCGTTAAAGTTATGTGACAGGGGTTCGTAAGTATTATTTATGTACAATGATCTTAGTAGAACCTATAAAAATAGACGTGTATGGGACATAATAAATTGAACATGTAGCTCAGTACATATAGTACATTTATGGTGCTTAAATTTATGCGAATTATGCATACTATATATGTATGTATTATCAGTGACCTCATTTACCTTGCGGTGTCGAGGCTGGTGCTATATGCGCTGGCATCTGGCGGTACAATGATCAACTTGCCCCGGATTCGGGATACAGAGTTGGATCGCGCCTTTGGTGCTTGCGCAGCAACCATTGTATGAAGTGTGTGTGTATGTGTTATGTTGACCTTGTTACTCTATCTCTTAGGTCTGTGGTTCTGAGTAGAGCACAGTTAATTTGGTGCCCAACTGTGAATGGTCTCACTGAGCCCGATTCTAATCACCAAGGATACGGAAAAATTCCGACCCCAGCGGGATTCGAACCGAGGACTTGCTTAATGCAAGCCTGGCGCTAACCCGTCTGCGCCACGCAGCTTCTCACTATATATGTTTATAGATATATAAATATACGAATAATTTTCAGTTATTTGTCATCCTGGTCATTAACTCACATAATCGAGAATTTACTGTATTGGAAATATGGGCCTATATATACAAGACATTTTGCACATAACCTTCACATATCGTATAGACATGTATACGTATTTAAAATGATTGGAAAAATAAAAATGTTTACTATTGAACTTATTTAATTTCACTATGCTAAGCTGACAAGAAGTCATGGTAGTTACAAGTACGTTGACGTAGTGATTAACCTGAAAGTTAGTAGATATCAACTATGAAGATACGACCAATATTGGAAACATTTCTCTATACAGCTTTAGCTCTTCTTTGTTTTTCTTTTTGATTATTTAGTTCGCCTGTAAATCCTTCGATAGTTGTGAAATTTCTCCTATTGCGATTCATCGATTCCCTATTAAATTGCTCTTGACCTTTCTGATTTCAACTTTCCCTCTCTCAGTGCTATCTGACATTATAAATGCATTATTCTATTATTTTTGTTTAGATTTTCTCATTCTACGCTCTTTGGCTATATTTGTATTTGTATCAGATATTCTTCTGACTGCTTGGATAAGCTGCAAAAATTAGGAAATTAAATCAAGTGCTTGAGATAGACAGAAGAATACGATTAAAATATATAAGGAGCAAGAAAATTCTCATATCCCTAAAACTGAAATTGAACAATCAGTATACATTATTGCCAGTTATATGATATGGAGCTGAAACTTCGGTTTTTAACAAGGTCATGGTATACATATAAGCTAAGGGTCCATCAGAAAGCAATAGGAAGAAAGATGATAGTAAAATATTCGAAAACAGTAGAATGGATGAGGCGAAGAACAAACGTGAAAGAGCGCAAATGCGATGGAGAGAATATTAAGCTAGTTTCACCCTTCAATTTATATCAAATCGTGCAGAATAGAACACGCTGAAAATTTTAAGGGAAAGTCTGTAACTGTTCAAGAGTAGATGTAATAGTATCACTTTAGCGGTTTTCCATCCACTTCTCTGACTACATTGTTCTTTTACTATATTTCTTTTACTTGTTGTTTCCTATACATTGCTGCATATCTTCAACAGCCAATATTCGTTCAAGTGATCTCCATTCTGCCTGTGTTCATATATAATTTAAGAACCTTTTTTATGCAATCTAAGACTACTTCTCTTACTCTTGCTTCAAGTTCCTGTATGCTTTGATATTTCGAAGCTACAACTGGTAAGCTAAAGTTAATCTCATTTATCGCATAACGTTTTAAAAGTCTGTTCTGCTGTCTTTTAATCATATTTCAATCCCTTCGATGCTCTTTAATTATTTTTTAGTTGAAAGAATTTTTGCTGTATACAGGCTTTTTCCACAACTAATCAACTGTGGCTCACTCAGATCTTTTCTAGTGGTTCTCCAAAGTTTGTTTTTTCATATATTCTCCTAACTGTTACTCAATTACCATCTAACATTCTATTCAAAGTCCGTTTCTGTACATTTACAAGTGGCATTATTGTTCTGACCTGGATCAAGCTTTGAGGGTTGCCGGACTTGCTAGTACGAGGTGTGGGTCTCAAACTGGCAATGCAGTAGGTGCGATGGCAAAAGTTTTATTACTGTTTGGGGCGCTATGGTGACCATTCGGAGATGATACAATGAGAAGGTACCACCATGGAAATCATTCTTCAGGGCGTCGCAAGATGGTCCTCTTCAACGCTCACGAAGTTGACTTCCTGGCGTTACTCTTACTTTAGTTTGATTCACAATAAATCAAACAGAATGACATCTAATATGGCAATATGTAGCATACAAGATAATTATGATAATCATCGGGTCAACTAACAACTAAAAAAGACAGTGTTGATGGCCTGTCGATAAATCATTCGCCTATTCCAAATAGCGATTTGCACACCCAGATGGAAATGTCAACAAAATGTAGATCCGTTAAGTGGTTGGTTTTTACCGAATTTAAAAATATGCAGTTTAGTTACAGTATTCAAAATGAGCGACAATACACACTTGCATAAAAAATAAAATAGATGGACTTAGTTGAATGCAGTAAATCCAAAATTGACGACAAGAGATGAGAGAGGCGCAACAAGCACTCACCGGACTCGAGCAAAACCCACATTTTGATGGACGAGACTGCGTCGACGTAGACGTCGCTACGAAGACGGCGTTAGTACGAAACGGATTCGAGAGCAACAATGGTGGGCGAGATGAAGTACACCAACGGAACGTGAAGAAAATAATATTGTTCGTGTGAAGATAGTAGATAACCGTCAAAGATTATTGGTTTTGGTCTGCCCAACGCGTTAGTTGTGGATTGCAAACCTTTAAGTTTTTAGTTTTTGAGAGTGGATATTGATGCTGTGAAATTTGGGATTTGTTAGCTGGTATTAGCTACCAAATTAGCAGTTCTTACTAGGTTTTCCCATCCTGGTTGAAAAGAGTCCCTGTTGCGGCCCCGCTTCGGTTTCTTCGGGATTACAAATTCCCGCTGTATTTGTCTTCGTCAACGCCGGCTTGCAGTTCTGGGAGTATTAACACATGATCTCGTGTGGAACATAAAACAAATTTGCACAATGGTTTTGGCTCTGTAAAATTGAAGCAACCAACTTCTTTGATATCACCCTCGAGTGAGTCGCAAATCGCTGGTACATTTACTGGAACACTTTCAACTCTTACTTATGTGGTGGCGTGCTGTAAGTTGCCTGCCTGCTGTAATTGGCATACTTTGTTTGCTGTTTTGCTTCAACATTGTAATTTAGCATGCTACGACATGCTTGCTTGCGACAACACCGCGAAGTAGTGTATTAGTATTCCATATTGCGCTTGTTTACTACTTTCTTGTAATTAACGTATCTTAGGGTGCCTGTTAGTTACGCCATTGTAATTTTCCATTAGTTAAAATAGAACTTCTGTAATGCCCACAGTCTGTGCCGTATTTGTACCTTTGTATCGATGATATAAATTCGCTCCTGGACGCTGTACAAGTTATGTTCCTGAAATGATGTAACATCCTGTATTCTCGGTATTATCGTTAACTAATATAAACCTTACTCATGCTTATTAATATTTTGTGTATGAGTAATGCAAGCTATTGAGGTATTGTTTGCATTTGAAGTATGTATCCCGGTCGTATCGAGTCGGCTATGTATGAATGAGTTTAAGCGTTCTCGCAAGCCTATACATTTATCGGCTTATTTCTTTGGCGCTCCCTGGTAATTTTGAATATTGTTTTACTGTTAATAGAAAAATAAGAACCGCACACCGTCTTCGCGGTAGTTAGCCTGAACGATTTGAAGCTGGTAAGAGTAATCGAGAAACTTTGGTTTGGTGCTGAATATTGCTCTTAGTAGCACACCACCTACACGGAGATGTTTTCCAAGCCATAGTTACATTGTTTCTGCGTCTGGAGACCGGCGAAGACTCTCATTATTAATATCTATTATGAATAACGCCACTGATACTTGAAATTCAGATCAGTACAAGATTCAATAGTATTAATTGTTATAAGTTGTAATGATATATTTCCCTTTAGCTTTGCAAGCAATGCATATTAAAACTAAATCCGTTAATTAATTTTCTATGTGTAACTCACAGCAAAAAAAGTGTAGTTTCAAGATATCAGCAAATTTAAAATTTCATATCACAAGAAATGTGTTGCCAAGATTATTCATTAAATCTATATTTGTCGGATACGTATAACAGATTCTTCCGGAAGAGATTATATTCTAGTAATTCTAGTTAGTGCAAGCAGTTCTTTGCGAAGTAATAGTACCCATCATCAATCTACTGTTCAGCATGCTGTAGCATTACTGCTAAGCTATTAAAACTGTGACGACGAAACTGTTACAATTGGTGGAGGCGCCAGGCTACCGTCATTGACACGTCAATATTATCTTCAGAGACGGCATATCTAGCAACAGCTGGAAAAAACATTGATAATCGTTATGATATCGTAAGCAAAATGAACAAAAATAATGTTCTCATAGATACACTAGAAATACAAGTAAAGATGTTCAAGTACATTGGGCAAACTAGCTTACAGAATATTCTGCAGGCAATACGTGAGCTATTAAAAATAATGGCAATCGTAACAAACAGTGAGATATTGCATTGCAGCTAGTATCGATTTTATAAAGTTAGAGACAGTTATCTTTAAAACAAGGTTCTAGCAAACTTTAATAGACTAAACCCTTAAGACAAATTATCGGCGCTGTTTATAATTTATGGCGACCGTAGTGCCGAAAGAATTATTTGGCGCAGTCGTTAAGGGAAACGGAACTCCGAGAGCGTGTGGAGGGCGGTTTATAATGCAGGGAGTTGTGTACTATTAAAATGCAGGCCGCCGCCTAGGCGCGCCACTTAATAAGGGTAGTATTTTTAACAACAAACAGGATAACCCTTAAATCTGCGCGTTGTAAGTGGCAGTTAGGGGCAAGAAGCACGATCCAGCAATAGAATAAGAACGTGAGCTCTTGCAAAGAAGAGCGCCGGATAATTAAGACGAATGCCTCTCACACGTAAATGACTTGTTTTTGCTAATGCCGTCGTCCTCAGACGCAGGTAGTTCCCGTGGTAATTGTTAATTACCGCGCCCAATTACGGCGGCGTCCTCAATCACGGCGATTAGTTCCTGACGCAATCATAATTAAACGGAAACAATAACGAAATAATAATAACTTATACAGAGCGAGATGGTGATTAAGGTGATTAAGAAGTCCCCGGGAGCGGGTAATTGCCGAACACGGGAAGCGGTACGTGGTCGGACATACGAGACAACTTCATCGTCTTTTCCCCCGAACGGCTCAAGTTGGCCGAATAAAAGTTTGCGGGCTTTGGCTAATAGTTCTTTATTTTGTTCGGTTTACGGCGGGATAGAGATTGATCCGAGGTAAAGTTTCACGCCGCACGTAGGTAGCGTGGGCGAGGCACAGGTGCGTTGCATTTAATCAGGCCGCGACAAATGAGTGACAGGAACACGAGCAGCCTTTAAAAATAAGAAGCCCTCGAGAATTAACTCGCGAACAATCCCCCGAAAACAGCCATCGCCTTCGGGAAGCCGCCGCTCTTGGGGAGGAACTCGCGCCCAGTGTTTGCCTACGCAGAGGTTGTTGTAACTGCAGAAACTCTGAAGCGTATGCTCCGACGCCTTCTGCTGGGACCCTGAGGATCACAAATTGTAAACAGCTTGCTTTTCTTCTTTTTCGTTCATGTGTTGGATTTTATATCCGTTATGATAATAGGATTGTTCTATTGGTCTTTCCATAGTTTTCTTCTTCGCTTGATATAAAATTGATATACGTCTTCTTCAGAAGTGTTTCGCCTCTGGCGTGGTTTACACGTTGAGTTACCGTGATCTTTTGCGTTTCCTCCTGATGAAGCCCCTTACGAAAGTGGAAGAAACGTTGTAATGACACGGTCCAATCCCGGGAGTCGTTTGTTAGGTAATGACAATGGCTGTGTAAGCCTCCGAAATTATTTTGATATACGTATATTTAGAAAATTCTGAAGACGTCCATCCTACCTACATGCTCTACCTATTATTAACTTTATTCATATTGTAGATGTCGGGTTCCTGCCCGATATCCAAGTTCACTTTCCTATCTTCTTTTGTTATCCTGCTACCTAGCCTAGGAAGCGCATGCAGATATTTGAATGCCGTTATTGGTTCTTTTTGTTAGGACCCAGTTTGTAAAATTTTACAATGATTTAAATTTTACATTTTCTTTAAAGGTTCTTCTAATCGTTCCGTTGTAATAGCAAATTTTTTTCAATCTTACAGTCCATACAGGTTTTTTCAGGGTATGACATGGGGTATCTTGGTAAATTGACCTGTCATTTATTATTTAAAAATTTAGAAAGTAATAAATAGAAGCAGAATTGAAATATCAAATACATAATATTCAAAAATCTGCGTACAGAACCGAGAAACGTAGGGTAATCACAAATCGTAAACTTAGACAGAAGTGTAACTTATTCCAATACCTTTCAGCTTTTATATCGACAACGTCATAAGAAACTGTATGAGTGAAATTAACCCATATGGTTGACGTTACTCGTAAAGTCCGATCCTGTCTTAGGACAGTAAAAAAATGTGAGAAAATTCCAAGACGTCCGTCACCGTGAAATTCAACAATTAGATGGATCTGGTTCAAAATACTTATATATAAACTTAACTACTGGTCAACTAAAGGCCCAAGTTACGTTTATAATAACATAAAAATTGTTCATTCAAATAATTAAACAGAAATTTCAAATTTAACGCAACTGAGGGGAGCGTTTTTTAGTGCAGATAATATACAGTGTAAATACAAATGCGGAAAGCATAAATCAATTTATGAAATTTTAAACTCCAGTAAACAACACAACCAAAATAAATCAAATAGCGACATTCTCTGTAAACAGCGAGAAGACAACTCGACTTAAAATAGTTAGCCTCGAGTGTACACATCAAAACAACAAACCTCGTTTGTCCAATGTTGAGCTGTCTTTGTACAAAGCAAACAAATATTATTAAACGCCGACAAAAATTAGATATACGTCATATATAGACGAAATACATGGCAGCTCATTGTTAAAATAACAACATACAATGATGTAAAACGAAGATATTTGCTAGTTAACTGAACCCCTCTTAATTTAACCACGTCACTGGGATTATTTACACTTCGAAAAAAACTTTAGCATGTAATTACAGAGCAATACATTAAAACTGAGAAAAGTTGATCATCAAGGGGTTCATGTCACCCAAATTCAGCTTTGACATTAGTAGCAGATTCACGCTACAGCTGGTTTTCGTGGCTTGACGATTTATGGAATGACTCAAACGCGAGCAGTGAGCCAACCTCTGCGCCGGCAATTCTTGGTGCAGCTTTAAAGACACAAAACGGCGTTCGCCCTCAGGTTTATACAAAATTAGGCCGCTGTTCAGATCCGCCGACGTGAATACGAGTACAAAACTAATGTGAGTAATTCTAATTAAAGGAAGGTTAGCAAAGTCTAATCCGGAATATTAATTTGTACACAACTGCCTAAAAGCCACTAAAATCGACATGAGAATGATCGCATAACTTCCAACAGCGGCTTCCAAGATTTCGACGAAACCCCGGGGCGATTTCACTCACGAGTTTTCGTTTGTTCTTCTTCGGCAGCCATACACATGCATTAAGTCTGACGTGCTTATATCCCATTCTACTTCCGTTTGTAACTTTGCGTTTTGCCAACTCTTTCTAGTTCTGTCCTGTCGCCTTCTCAGTAAGGAAAATGTTTAAATAAGATTAGGATTTTGCGATTTGTAACGTGGCCTTTGTTCTGTCCCTTCGTTATTTTAATTGTGGTTGCCCTTAAATAACTAGCTAGCTCAGACGTCAATGCACAAAACCCGTCTGTTATCTCAGTAGTGGCTATGAGATTGCCAACGCAGCTTTGCTCCAAGCTTATCTCGTATACACCTATAATTCTGAAAATAAATTTGAAACCACGGTAGGAAAAAAGGCCAAGGCTGCTTGTATAAACGTCGGTTTACATGCAAATAAATAAAAGAAATATAAAACTAAGAGCTAACTTCTAGTCGTTTGTATAGACATTAACATATGCCATGAATAAACAAAAGATTAAAGTGTTGTTTGCAGTGCTGCGAGCGAAGAGCTACACTTACAGGCTTTACCAGTCTCTTGCCCTTCTTCTCACTTGCACGAAGTTTTTGTTTTTATACCTATGTTTCTCGATGCTGTCTCACATTCTACTCGGGTTTTTCTTCTTGTTTCTTCCTCCTGTCCTCATTTGATAGACTTTCTTGCGGTATCTTGTGCTATTTATGCGAATGAGATACCCGTGCCACTTTAATTGTGTTCTGTCTAATTTTTTGACTGCTGGTTGTTGATCTAACTCGTCTCTTATCCTACGGTTATCCTTTCTTGTTTTGACTAGTACACCTCGCGCAGGAATGCCCAAAAGAGTATGGGCAAAAAGACTGTTTTATATAGGTGCATATATGCTTTTGTGGTTACTTCTTCGTTACCTATCACTGTTCCATTTTGTGGATAATATTGCACTGGCTACCCTTTCGTTGTGACTTTAAATATGCAAACTATCAAATATTGATAGTTAGGTATTTTAAATTATTAATTGCCCTCCTTGAATAATAATGTCAATTATTTCTTTTTATGATAGCGCCTGAAACTCTTACAGGGGTACGATCTTTTATCTAGTTACCTGTTCTGAAAAATTCATCTTACAATATTTTAAAAAATTTCATTCAAATCAAACGTCACTTCTGATGTCAACCAAATGTCAAAACCAGTTTTTAAAATTTAATGACAAATGCCCAATCCTTAGAATGGTACACTATAATATTTAATTACACAGTAAGTTCTTATTTGTTAATCAACTTCAACTTATTAATGTCTTTATTTACTTTCTAGTTAGTATACTCTAAGAAAACACCCACCTTTTATCGTTCTTACACAACCTCCAAGACAGCAATCTATTTGAAATCTGCAGCTCGACTCCTTCAGTCTTCCTACTGCAATGCACCTCTCTCCAACAAATAACTCGCTCCAACACCAACAAATCTCAAACTCCCGTCAGCTATCAGAAAACCAGGACCTCCATCTGTCACAGTCCACTGCTACCTGGAACGTTTCTTCTCTCCCAGATGCTATCCCTTTGGAAGCTCCACTCAACAATACATATCCTGGCGTAATTCCATTTTACTCCCGTCACTTGACAAATGTAATATTCAAAATAAAGCTGGTCCAGAATTCCTCTTTAGTACTTTACTTGTATGTAACAATTCTTCTATCCATTAGTTTCGTCTACTATTTACCAGTAATCTTCTTTAGCGAATTCTTCTTCTATAGTTGTTCTTTTAAAATTTAATTTTCTTATCACCACGCAGATTTAATTTCTCTACCCTATTTATGCCAACCATAAATATAAGAAATAAACAGGGTTATCTTCCATAATTTTAATGATACCAAATTATTTAATACATGTTTTCAGTTTGTTATTTTACTCTCCCTAAACAAATTCCTTAACTACCCCATATCATTATTGATGCCTTCTAGTCTATATTCTTATTTGATATTCACCTACTTAATTCTACCCTTATTAGAATTTTGCACTTTTCATTGATTCCTAAACCGTATTTTTAATATTTTACTGGTTTTTAATCCACCTGTAACCTTGCAATAGCTATATTTCAAATAATAATCTGCCTTATATAGGATTTATTCAAGGAACTATTTAAACATAATCAACTATTACAATGGGTTGATATGGGTTGTAATAACATTCCAATTCCTTTAACAAATTTTTATTTAAACCACGAGTATAATGTAGTCGCGTCATAACAATATATTTCACTTCCTTTATGAGTCGTCTTTTTTTATTACCATTTTCAAATATTCGCATTGCTACTTTTGTTTCTAATACAATTGGTATCTTTACCTCCAGTTCTTCTGTCTGAATGTGTACTACACCTTTTTACGTTTATCTTTATGCCTTCTGCATTGTTTTTTCATATGTTGATATTTTCTACAATTGCATTTTCTACCATGTTTATTTTGTTTACATTTGGTCCTAGGTCGCTATAGAATTTAGATTATGTACCTTGTCCTTTTTCTGATTTTTCTACATTTATAAATTAATACCAATGCGCTTAAGCTGTCGCTCTGTATCTGTATTAAATTCTTGTGGGTTTTGCTTGTTACTACCCCACCGCCTTTTTGTTTATACTTTTGAATATACTTACAGGCTTTGAGCGTGCTTGTAGTTTTTCTAGTGCCCTCTGTATACGCTCTCTTGGTACGTTATTGCCCTAGGGTCTAAAAATGTGTATGCATATAATGATATGTTTGAGTACCTCGTATGTACGGGTAGTACGTATTTCTTTTTTCTCAATCTGTCGGCATCCCCTCTATTTCCAATGCTTGTTTGAACATATCTTGCGGCTATTTTCCTATTATTTCATTAACTTTCTTAAATAATTCTGGGACAATATTATCTTCTTCCTTCTTCTATTATGCTAACTTTTTTCTTCATTTCAATTTTCTATTTCTTCTTTCCCTTCTACTTTCGTCTATTAATTCAGTTCACTAATTTTGGTAACCGTCCATGCTCTATCTTTATCGTTAGTGATGACGTATATCCTGAAACTTACTTCCAATAAATAGTCATAGTTGGATATACCGTTATTGAATAGTTAATTTTTTAGTTTGGTTCTTCGACAGCCTTCAAATAATCGAAGTTACGGAAAATATAAAAAACAAAACAGGCCACCTGTTGGACAGTAGAAATGTAGAGATGAAGACGGTCGAGTCTCAAAACCAAGAAGTCTAATATTTTAGAAAGTCATAATGTAACCTGCCTTGAGTTAAAGTCAATGGCAACAACCTTTATGGAATTTGCTGAAAGTCTCTTAAGATGATGAGATATATGTTGTGAAGTTTAGAGATCAATAAGCAAGGTCAATAATTTATAAAGTTACGGGAAGAATTACTGAAAACATGGCCGTATAAGAATTTAGTTATTTAATGTATTACGTCATTATCTGGCACATGTTTCAATGTTTATAACGATAGATTTCAGACCCCCTACAAATTGTGCTGTATCGAATCGCATCACTCTAAATACATTTGAAAGAAAGAAAGAAACTGATTTTGGAGATCAATAAATATAAATTTCTTGAAAAATACTAATCATCTATAAGGGCAAAAGTCGCTGCCTGAATAGAGAGTTAATTAAACTACTAGAGTGCAGAGAAAGTGTCATATAAAAATACAATCAATATTAATCATTAACTCTTAACATATCACAAAATAATCGTCGTAATAGATTGGACCTCATTCCTTATATCTACCATTCGGGGCATTCTCGCACGATTTCTCTCGGCGGTAAGCTATAAAAGGGTCAAATTACTCTTTCCACAATTAGTGCTATCGTATTTCCGAGAGGGTTAGCATCCTGGTTTATTAAGTATCAGTTGCTGTCATTGCGCCTCGCATTTCTGCAAGTCCTAACAACTGTTAATTCCTGTTCAATAAACACCTGATTATACTACGACTTGTGTGGATGGTCACCAATTGAAGGAAATCGAGCTCTACTTCCAATATACAGGAAGTGTAAATATAACAGTATTTGGAAATCATTTTAAAACTTTTGAAGAAGCGAAACCAGCATTTGAATCAAAATTTTAAAAAATGGTAAACTTACATTCTTTCATTAAATTCGACTAAAAAGGGTTTATGCTACGTTTTAGCATTACTATTTTATTTAACCATAGGTTTAGCATGTCGTTGAAAATAATTTGAACTGAATTTATTACACCGGTTGACGGTATTCAATGGGCCATTTGTATTGAGTTTATTATAAATAATTTTTAGATATTGTCCATAGTTTTGCCATATTTTGAAATGTATAAATATAAACTGAGTGAATGTAATTGTCTTAAAATATCTTGTTTTATTGTTTTTCTTTCTCTCGCCATAGCAAAAGGGTTAGTTAAGAATTTTTCATTTGTTAACTTTTTAATTGCCTTTAGTTTAATTTTATACAGTGATCTAAAGGAAATCAACTGGCAAACGCATATACTTAAACTATTTACTGTCCACATCTTTTTGTTTCAAGCTCAAAATAAATCGCCCTGATATTATTGGCATTTTCACATGTAAGGGTGTCGACTTGGAAAAACACCAGCACGGAAAGGAATGCGATACACTCGACATTTTTAGCTCGAACAATTGAAGGTGATACAAGCTTATGTATTTATCTCTTGTTTCGCTCCACAATCGACGCGAGATGGATTACTTCTTCGCCGCTGCAAGAAATGTCGCAGAATAAATACATTAAATGGGAGTAAATTTATGCCTCCCCGCAGCGATGTTGAAATGCGATATATTAAATAACAAAGATCGCTCGCAGAAGTACAGAAACGATTCTTTTCAATAAAGAGCTTAATTTTGACAGATGTTCGCTTTCTGACGAGTATTCTTTGCGGTACTTTACATCTGAAAGGGTATTTTCGTGTTCGTTTTCATTAACTCACATGTCGAGCTTTTTGTTGTCATTCTTGGCAGAAACTTTAATGATCTTTTATTGTAAAGTTCTCGAGCGTAGGTATAACAACAATAAGCGGCTTCTGGTAGCGTACAGCTAAATCACTTGAAACCACCGGTTATACCAAATGCTTGTTAATCGATGGCTGATGGGAAACTAGCAAATGCTTTATCGGGCTTTCGAAAAAACTTGCTTTTAATATCTACTTCAATAGAATTTTGTTGTATTTTTAATAGCAGCGAGTTCACCGAAATACGATACAGAAAAACAAAATTACCTTTTTAGGCAAAGAGGCTGTAAGTGGTTTGAAACTATGTCAACATGCGATGTTTATTGTTGTTCCGTTCGGAATCGATATAAAATGAAAATAGTTCCCAATTCTGTAACTTAAAATAGGATCGTGAGATTATTAAACTTCTTGTTTTATACATACGAAAAATGTTGTTTTGGGTCTCCTAGTCATTTTTCTGCTAACAATAAATTTAAATCGCTCATTATTTTAATGACAGCAATATATCAAATTACTTCTTCCAAATAAATGTAACAAACGCCTAAAAGGGTCCAGTAGCTTAGCGTGAAGTATAAGTTAGAGACAGAGATAAAAAGAGGCTCGCTGGCGATGGTGAAAATAATTGCATATATATATATATGAGCACTATAGGCCATAAAAGCCTATACTAAACTTCAAATAAGAATGTAGTAGATGGCGCTCAGTTTTACACTAGGGTAGAGTTCCTATATGTAAAAGAGTTGGGACATGTAGGGTGACTTGTTTTGGATCCACAAACCATGGAGAACCTGATTTTTGGTGATTTTAAATTTTATGCATACTTCTTTCAACTAAAACAAATGAAATATATCTTTGCTACATCACATGGTCCTTGATTTGTGGATCCAATGGCTCAACTCTTAATACATATAGGAACTCTACACTAGGGCAGAGCCAGTAGATATAGGAGAGTACCGTCGTTCTTTTATCCGTAAAAATGCCACCATCGCCGCCATTTTTGTTCCCATCAGCAATGACTGATTGAGTTATGTCTAAAATTTTACTTGAAATTGGCAAGACTGTAAGTCTATGTCAAATTCGAGGTTATCTGGTTATGTTTTCCGTCAGTTTGTGTCAAATAACAAACAAAACCTAACCTACTAACCTCGAATTTGACAGAGACTTACAGTCTTGCCAATTTTAAGTAAAATTTCGGATTGCCAATAAATGTCACGTTGACGGAATTGTGCTACAAACCTCAAAGTGACGCATATGACAAAGGAACAAACATGGCGGAAGTGGCGGTAATCTCCTATATCTACTGGCTCTGCACTAGGGAAGTATAAGTTTATGGGACTGTGTTTTACAATAATTGTGTCCTATATAATTCAAATAAACGTTGAAGGCCAGCTTCTTTTATTCAATATTTATCGGTTTTCCTTTTATATTTTTAGAATTCATACCTAATGTCAAATTGACGATTTTGAAAAAATATTTTATCTACGATCATGTAAAAAGTGCCTACTTTCTACACCGATATTAGTGTAAAAAGTTAACTTTTAGTACACTAGTGTTATAAAAATTTTATTGCACGCTAATGTCAATAAGAAATCTATGATACACTAATTTTAGTGCAAAAAGTTAACTTTTATTACACTAGTGTTATAAAAATTTTATTGCACGTAAATTTAAAAAATACAAAATGAAATACATACTTTCGTAAAAGATTACGATCGTAGATAAAACGTTGTAAGACCCTCTTGCAAAAAGGCTCTTTATTGCACTCATAGGTCTTAGAATGCTCGCTGACGCTCGCATTCTAATTTGACCTATTCGTGCAATAAAGAATGCCTTTTTGCACTTGTATCTTAAATAACTATTATTTTCAGATGGTTTTGTTGATGACTTTGTTTTAACCAATCACGGCCATAGTTATGATTACTACTTAGTTCCAAGTACTGCATGCTTATTTGAAACTTTGTATAGGGCTTGGTTTATTCTCTTTCTCCATTTGCTCCTGTCCTTGGTCGCTGTCCTCCAGTTCTTATTCCCAACGCCTTCATATCTTCCGCCACTGTCTCTAACCACCTTTTCCTTGGTCCTTCTTTTCGCTTGACTTTTACTGCTCGACTTCTCAACAACACTCTTGTAACTATTATGCGTTAATCGTTCTACACGTCCCAACCTCCGTAACTGTTGCACTTTCACCATTTTTATTATGTTAGCTTCTCCGTGCAATTCATTTATTTCGTCATTTGTTTTTTTCATCCATATTTCTCCCTCTTTTTCCCACGGTAAATTTTCCGTAACAGTTTTCTTTCGCAGCACTGAAGTTTCTGTTCGCCTCTTTTGTTTCAAGTCCATGTTTCAAATGCATATGTCACTGTCGGCCTTATAACTGTTTTATAAATTCGTCTTTTTGCGTTTCTAGTTAAGTTCTTAGAATTTAGCAGTACACTCACTGCTCTAATTGCCCTATTTCCGCTTAATATTCTTGCCAAAACAATTGCATATTCTACCTAAAGTGAACTGACTGAATGGTAATCAGGCTACCTGGGTTCTCATACCAAAATGAATTAGTAAACAGAATACCTACAAGGCCAGACTTAAATTTTAACAAAGCGTTATAAGATGAATTAAGCATAATTTGTATTGTACTCGAATTCGATGACGCCACCTGGTGTTTATCTACAGGTGGGAAATGTGCGTGTTCAGCTCTAGGATTTAGACCTACCTTGTTCCGTGGTCTCATACACTTGTACACTAAATTTACGAACTCTATTGAAATAACATTAAGAAAAATTATGAGGGCACTCAATATAGTCAGTATAATTAAAAGCTTTGTTTACTGCTTCTTTACTAGATCACATGCAGTTGCTTATACAATTTCCAACCAAATTTCTGTAATATCCATTCTTAGAAAACAGTGAACGCAGTGGGCGTTGTTGCTTTAATCCTCCTCAAAAAATAGTACTTTAGATCATTTATGTTTTCTTGCTTTTCTTCGAATACAAATGACTATAGCTACTACGTTTAATGATTTAAAAGTAACATTCAGTCATCTAGATCCTTGTGGTGTACTCTTATTGAATCAACATTTCATTCGTCATACCCTCAGAGCAGTGAGCATAGATTATATAAAACTCCGACAGCTGTTTTTATTATACAATTTACTCTGAGCATAGGCTAATAATTCCTTAGACTTCTAACCTAAATGCAAGGCCGGTCACGGCAAAGATATTGTAAGAATCGTATAGGAGATGGCGTTGGATGCTTGTTTCTCTCAGAGCCAGTAGATATAGAGAGTACCGCCATTCTTTGATCCGTGAAAATGCCGCTATCTCCGCCATTTTTGTTCCCATCAGCAATGACTGATTGAGGTATGTCTAAAATTTTATTTGAAATTGGCAAGACTGTAAGTCTATGTCAAATTCGAGGTTAGCAGGTTATGTTTTGCTCCAGTTTGTGTCAAAACTGACGCAAAAACTAACCTGCTAACCTCGAATTTGAAATAGACTTACAGTCTTGCCAATTTTAAGTAAAGTTTTGGATTGCCAACAAACGTCACGTTGACGGAATTGTGTTACAAACCTCAAAGTGACGCATATGTCAGAGGAATAAACATGGCGGACGTGGCGGTACTCTCTATATCTACTGGCTCTGGTTTCTCTCAGATTCTCTCTAATTCTTTTTCAAGCGCTTTTTTGCGTAGATTCAAAAATAACGTAGGTATCTATTAGGCTTGATCCACACTATCGGTCTGCTCTCGGTTCGATCTCGCTCCGCTCAAATATTTATACATTGTTAGCAATGTGCACATTCACACTATCGGTAACGCTCAGGCTCAGGTCGTGCCCATAGCTAACAATGTATAAAACATTGAGCGGAGCGAGATCGAACCGAGAGTAGCCCGATAGTGTGGATCGAGCCTTAAACTTACCTCCGGAATTTACAATCCACTGCTTACACCGTTTTTCATCTTTAATGGGAAATGTGAACATATGTAGTCCTGGGTTGGTTCTTCGACTCTTCCTGCAATTTTTGTACGCACGCCTATTGCCTGCTAGAGACATTTTGTCTCGTAAAGTTGATTAAAAAACACTAGGGGTACATCAATATAACACCCCAGTCGTGCACACAACTTTATAATACAGACCTACGTCAGACCATTACTTGAGTACGCGGGTGCAGTGTGGTGTCCAGTGCTGATACGCGACCAAAACCTCCTGGAAAACGTCAGCGACGCGCAACTCGATTGCCCTTCGGTCGTACTCGTCCTTCCTACTCGGAAAGACTACAGTTACTCAACATACCGACTTTTCTTGACCGGAGATTTCGAGGAGACTTAATTCTAACTTTTAGAATTTTAAAATACAATTATGGCAACCTCAGGGACATTTTTCAGCTAAATTTGGACCCACGCCACGCTTGCGTGGGCACGAGCTAAAACTGGAAAAAGAAAATTTCAAAACTAAGAACAGACAATTCTTCCTGGTGAATCGAGTGTTCGAAGTATAGAACAACCTCGACGCCGACGTCATCTCTGCGACATCTGTTAACAGTTTTAAAAACAGACTTGATAAACATTTTTCGTGGTACATACATATTTAGTATATGTGCTGCGGGACAAACCCGAAATCGGGAATTTCCAGTTTAGACTTGGGCCATTCATGCTCATTGCTCTGGAAACACGCGAAATGCCTACGGCATATACTTATACCCTTAGTAATTTTTCCAATTGTGTTTACTGGACTATTTTGCATTATTTTTTTGTATCTTTTAGGCTGCCAAAGGATTTATGTCCTCAGCCTTTATTCAAATATAATAATAATAATAATAATAATAATAATAACTTTTCCAAAAATTCACAAAAACTAGTAAATATCTTTTGTTCTGTCACTGGCTAACAAGCCTATGAGACAGTACTTTACAAGAACAAATACAATAATGTGAAGTCAACTTGCACTGATTGTATGCAAATATAGCAAGTTACAAACAAATTGCTACATAAGTAGTCATTATTCCTCAGGTAAACATATTGAACCCTTCCTTATCAGACCCAGACAAACAACAGATTAGTACGTAAAAGTTAGAAAAAGAAAACACGTAACGAGAATGGTGACGTTTCACTCAGTTATTCATCTGGCAGTAACGTACCGCGGTAATAAATTCGAAACTTAGCGCCATCTTCGAGCGGATTCCAACATCTACTAGATTTCGATGACCATTAGTCAGAGGTCTAAGGAATTATTAGCCTATGCTCTGAGGCACCTCTCTGGAGTGATGACGTATGAATGCCAGGTGCGTAATAAATGGACCTAGGCACCCGCAGCTCTCCTGGGCGATACCTTCACTATTACATCAACTGATCACGCGGTCACGTTCTTTGTTGGATTCCTGGCTCCAAATCATCAAACTGCAATGCCTGTCGTCGCCTCTTTACAGCAACCGGCTACTATTTTAACCCTTCTCTTTCCTTGTACTTTCCCAAAAGATGCTGGAACCTCTACTACAATCAGCGCTGGGACACACCTTACACAATTTTCACTCCCGGCGTTCACTTTGTACGCGAACGAAACACATTTTCTTTGATAGCTCCTTTTTGAGCTCCCAGCTCGCCACTGCTTCCAGTGGTATACGCCCGCATATTTTGCGAAATCCATAAATCGTATTGGCGCGCTTTAAAACTAACTAAGTTGAATTATGAATACATCTTTCAACAAACAGTATAAAACGGTTGTATATTGAAATGACATTCTAAACACACTCAGGCGAGACCGATTAAGTTCCCGACGTGCGTCGTTTAATTAAAATAAAGCTTTGGCATAATAGTTTGAATCCAATACGACTTACCGTTCAAAACACGATTGCAATTTAAGAGCCGTATTTGTTTGCTTTACAATTAAGTGAGCATCGCCTACTATCAAAACATCGTTTGTTGTTTTGGGCATAACTCGATTATTTGTGAATGTAAGTCAAGTATATTTAGTATCCTTAAAAATAAACTTTTTGAAATATATTAGATCCTCATTTGAGGTGCATTTAATATATATAAGAAAATTAATACCACAACTCCAAAGTTATAAAAGCATACGAAAATTTTAAATTCAATTTTAATTGATCATTAAAAAGTGTCTTAATTACGTATTTTGTTCTAATTAAGTTAATAAATTGAGCTCAAATGAATAAACGGAATCTGATATTTTGCTATAATGAAAACGCTCCAGATGTTGCATAGTTTCTCTTATTTATGCGAATTTTTATCTCGTACTGTTTACGATATCTTGATGTTGAACATTTTATTCTTATTTATCCAGGCTGTATAGATCAAATCGTTTAAAATACCACGAGTAGGTACTATGAAATAATACAAAAACAAGGTGAAGACATTGAGATGATGGGTTGCAGCAAGCCAGCTATGTAAGATTGATCATTCAGAAGATAAAACTGCCATCTTAAAAATAAAAAGTTGTCATAAGAGTGTAAGCTTTGTACTTGAGTAAGGAACCACTATTATTCTTCTTCTGCATTTGAAGGTTTAGGTCGTTGACGTGTTCCTTCTTTCGTTAGTTATTCAGTTATCTCTTCCATGGCTTCCCAACTGTTCTTCTGCTTGCTAGCCTATTCTCTAAGGTTTTCTTCAGAAGTCCTGAATCGGGTATCCATTCTAGATGTTTTCGCTACTTGTCTCGTATATCCTCTTGCTTGTTTGAGAACTTCCATTTCCGAGATCTGGATTCTCCTCTCTTACTTTTTAGTGTTCATCCAGGATCCATCAACACGATCGAAGGCTCTTTAGCAGTTGACGAAGGTCATACGTGTTTCATTATTACAATCTTTGAGTTTCTCAATTGTTTGTTTTATAATGAATAAATTATCTGAGTATAACCGATCTATTCTTAACCCATGCTGTTCTTGGGAAATTAGGCTCTCGACAATTATTTCGTTAGTAAGCTTAATGTAGGAGGCTTGCCTCGTATAAAATTTACACCAATTAAAAATATATTATTTATTAGGAGGTATTTTGAGCTTCCAGATGTTCGTTGTACATTTATGTGCGAATTTCGAAAATCCTTGTGACCTAGGGACCTTCTCGTTATTTTTGGAAAAGATTGCCAATATAGAGAAAGAGATTCCTGTAGTCGTCTTAGGCAGATTTATAGATAGATTGATTGCTTTTGATTCTTGTGTTTAATTTTCGGGCGGCTAACCTAAATATGAACAAATATTCAGTAATAATAGGACGAGAGGTCAAAATATTGTCACTTATAATACCATGAGTAGCCAAAGTTATGTCGACTATTTTTGTGGTGGTGTCACGAATGTCCATTGCGCTTGGTACAATTAGGACGAGTGCGACAGCACGAGTCCTAATCCCAAGCGCAATGGACATGAGTAGTGATACCACCGTAAAAATAATCTACTTAACTTTGACTAAGAATGGTATTCGAGGGACTATTTAATGAACCAAACTACCTTTTCAAATTAGTTTTCAGTAAATCTAGCAACAAACTACACAATTTCTATAGTAACAGAACACTAATATTGACTTTTTCTAATAAAAATCCCATTTGTTAAAAATAGTCACTTGAATACCTTCTAGGAAGATATATCCACTGATATTTTTTTGATTGGTCAAGAAACGTCAGAATTCTGGATTTTCATTGGTCATTTTTTGACAGATGACAGGTGAATTGAATAGTCAACAATATTTTTTGCGATTCAGATACGAGTTTCTGCGGCGACGAAAATAACGACGAGTGCTTGCACGAGTCGTTATTTTCTAAAGCAACAGAAACGAGACAATCTGAAGAGCAAAAATTGTCTGCAATATTTCGACCTAGAGTCCTATTCCTCTTGACAATTTAACTTTTAAAGTATTGAAAATGGTCAATAAAAATACCCCTAACACTAAAATTATAATCTAAGTTGTTTTTCATTAAAAAATAGTTACAGAAAAAATTGTCGCTGAAATAAAGCTCCACGAATTATTGTCGCTGAAATAAAGCTCCTCGAATTATTGTCACTAAAATAATCGTTCGATTGGTAGTTTATTTTTAAATTGAAGAATGCCATTGGTTGACAATGACACCAGTTAAATTGTCTTCAATATTTTGGAAAGTTTGAATCAGCATTAGTGAGTTGTGTGTGCAGTAAGTGAAGTAGCTGGTTATGTCAGGACTAGAAAATATTTCTAAAGCAAAACTTACTATTGGCCACTCTCTAATCTAGGTAGGTCAAACTGGGTTTGCTTCTGCACATTGCATGACAATTTGGTGATATTTTAGGCTTTTTATTGCCTCGATTTGTAATTTATTTTTCTAGGCTCTGGTGTTACCACGTAATGCACCTGCAGAACAGATTTGTAAGCGATTTTGTATGTCCTGTCGAGCTAAGTTGGAAAATTTCTCTCTGAGAAATCTAGGCCCCTTTTCCCTTGTACAACTGCACCTGACCTTTCAGATTCAACCATGTCGTTTTGAGCAGTTTATCCAAGCCCCTGTGGCTTTTCCATTGTGGCCATTTAGGCTTGCACATCTCCAGGTTCCCCCTTTCCGATTCCCCTAGTAACTTAGCCGTTGTGGTGGCCCGCAAACACGCAGAGCTGAAAAATATCTGTTGTTTATATGCCGAATCTTTATTGTAGTGTTTTACTACGATTTTCACCCACGATTCCATGCAGATGATTGAGTGAAATTTGGAAATCGGTTGCAATTTTATTGATGGTGTACCGACTATATTGTGTGGGTTTTGATTGACGCGTTGAACAACTGTTTTGTGCTTTCTAACGTGTATTACACGAATTAAAGTGTTGTTTATTTGTTTGTTTGTAATGGACAAGGTCTAGGCATGCTAAGTACCAGGTACCTTAGACACCGACTGCTTTGGTCATATGGTCAAAGTCCTACTTAGAATTCTACCGAGACTAAGGAGTTCCAACCCTAGCAAGGGATCTTTTACATGCTACATATCGTAATAGTAACATGGAACCCACGGCTTTGCATCACTTCCAAATGGTGGCGTTCTGTAGAGGTTTTCATTCGCATTTTGTTGTTTTTAGACATCTCACCGGGATCGGGACTCTCCCTTACATGGGTAGCCAAGATGCTTCACCACTGAGCTATGGAGCCCGGTGAATTAAAGTGTACTATAATTTGTATGTATAGGCCTATTGCGCGAATTTCCGTTTCCAACGTAATCGCAACTAATCTATGCGTATTTTATCTCCTGTGTTCCGCTTTGCTTTAGTTCTTACTAGCGGTTGAAAGGTATGTGCTAGCAAGGGGCATTGCGAGGAAATCGTATAATTATTTGCTCTTTCTAAATTTATTTGAATTCAATGTTTCTAATACAACTGCGTACAAGTTCAAATTTACAATTAATAAAATTAACATAAACTTGTGAAGGATTTATGTTTATTTGGAACTGATTTTATTTATATACACTGTAAATACACATTAGATTACAGCAGTTTTTGTTTATTTCCTTTTGGAAAATTCTATGCGTTTTAGGGATTTACACTAACAGCTACAGATCTTCTGGTTTGGACCGTCTCGAACCAGTGGCGCTTCCAGACAACCAACCCCATCTTGCTCAGGATCAGCTGGAAAAACTTTTCTATACCATAAGACAATTGCTGAATCACAATGTTTTGTTTTTGTAAAGCATCATTGAGTATTATAAATACCTCTACAGCTGGTGCAGCTAGTTTTCTTCCCTTTCGTGAATTTGGACACGACATATGTTGTAACAGTCCCGGCTTCCTGAACCCAATAAAATTTCCAACACAAGTGCAGCATTGTTAATTTTAGTAAAAACCCGCTCTATTTTATCAACGCTGTGCTTATTTTGTCTGGTCCTGTTGCTTCACAGAATTTTGTATTTGTGGATGTCACGCATTTTCTTCATATAATTCAGAATCTTCCAAGATTATATCGTACATAACTCCGACTAGCTCAATGTTCGGCTGCGATAAAGGTATGATAAATGTGGGATTTTTGTTTTATTTCACTTTCGCATAAAGGATTTAGGTTTACTAAAAAAGAAGTATTGGGCTACAGCAACTTTATTAAATTGTTATTTTTATCTATAATATTTATATATACATCTAATCATGTAATTTAGGGGTTATGTTAAGTCATTAATTATGAGTTTAATATAATAAAGTTTTATCTACTACTGCAGTTCATAAATGACACTTTATACTGAAATATAGAATTAGAGTTCATATCAATTTGATTTAAATTGTTTAATTAATCATTTTTATAGAAAGGTTTTCTTTCCTTTTCTGAAATTCTGCACATTCAGGTAAGATAAATTTAAAGAGCTCTTTATACCCTCTTAACCTATTTCTGTTCGGAATGATGGCTGTTAAATGATTTATCAGATAACTCAATTCACATTTCTAAAGTATAAGAAATGCCCATTATTTGATACATACCTGCGGTATAACATTAAACCCTAATTGACATTTAGAAAATATAACACGTGGCTATCCACTTGGTTCCTTTCCCCTCCCCCGAGGTTTAGTGCTGGTCTAACATGGTCTTCCATGTCTGTTAGGCACTCCAAAAGGCTTCGTCGAAACCCCGTCCGACCTTATCCAACCGAATCATAGTGTTCCGTGCTCAAAGACAACAAAGAATTGCAGCGGAAGCAAAAAACTAAACCAAAGATGCTTCTAGGTTATATACTGATCACTTATGTATGTACCTACCAGTTAATTTGTAACTGATTTTTCTATTAATAATCTGCAAAATGAATTAAATCTATTTGCCTGAAAAACCATTACTCTATAATATAATGCAGAATTATATTAAATATAACTTTACAGATGGAAGATTTCAAATTCTTTTATCCTTTTGAGCTGGGAATCTGCTCTTAACTTATTCGTCACTGGACGCTAGGAAGACCCAATCTGTTTTTTGTTCAGAACAGGAAGTGGTTGTTTTCTTTTATTTTACTTTCAAAATTCTCAAATTACCCGTCTATTTGAAATTCAATACTAGATGAAGATTATGCAACCTGTGTTTCTTTTAAGTACTTTAAGTTGTTTAACTTTCAGGTTTTGTTACAATTCAGATTTATTCTATTTTTGTAGCTCTGACTGTGGAATGCTACATTTTCTTTTCATTTAAACCGTAATTGTTCGTAATGTTCTATCCATTTTTTTCAGGTATTATATTGTCTCCAGTATTTTTTTCTATCTTGTTCAATTGTTACATTATCTTGTAGGCAACATCTTGGCCACCATATAAGTCGTGTTCAATTTTACTGACAAATATACGAGGGGAAGTTTTTACGTTTCCGGACTAAGCATGGAAATAAACAGGAATTTTACCGAACTAAAATTGTTTTTCAACATAGTCCTATTGCTTAAGAATGCAAGTATTAGAACGTTTTAATAACAACTGTGAACGGTGAGCGGATGGCCCCGCGAGTAAATGCTCGCCCCTCAGGCGGACGGTCCGGGTTCGAATCCCGGCGGGATCTAGAAGGGTTTTAAAAATTGTACCATCCTCGGTTACCAAGCTAACACCTGCGGTAGTCGTTAACTCCTAACAAGGAAACTCTTCCTCAGTTTCGATGGGCAAGGCTAGCAACCTACCCGGCCTAAGGGCTCATAGAACCACTTTGTGGTTAGAACAGGCCACTGGCCTACAATAAGAGCAAGAAGAAGAGAAGAAGATAACAACTGTAAACCTTAACAAAAATAATCTTTTGATTTTGTGTTTAAATTGCTCTCTACAGCTGCTGTGAGTTCCTTATTGTCTTCGTACCTGTTTCTTCCGAGGTCTTTCTAAAATTCGACAAGAAAATATTCAGACGAAGTTGGATCTGGACTGTAAGGAGTATGGTCCAATTTCTTAAAGTTACAGTACCCTACTGCCGTGTAACGCCAACATTTGGATTTATTCATTTTGCCTCTTTTGGCGTGACTCTTCACCACACTTCTTTAAAAAACTAAGGTATAAATTGCTATTGTTTTGCAAATTGGCATGCGATGTTCGAAGACATATGTAATTTAAAAATGTCAAATAGTGCATGTAGCTAAGCAAGATGGTACCTAATCCAGGAACATAAAAACGTCCGCTCGTATTTTAAGATTCATCACTTGCTGTCTTTGTGACGCTGTTTGCTCTGTTTCTTTTCGTTTTGTTATTTTGTTTTGCTTCGTCTATGCTTGATTTACATTTCTTTTTTGATAAACTCTGTTTTCCACGGCTTTTGCTATGTCTTAATTCTACATTGGTAGTGCTCGTCTACTTCGTATCTTCTGTTTTTGCACTGTGCTTCTTCTTTCGCTATTTCTATACACTCTATGATGTTCTATGATTCAGTTTATTTGACTTAACAAGGCATTCAGTGCATTCTGATAGAGGTACTTACTGTCATCATTTTTTCTTAATAATAATAATAATATAAACAATTTCAACCATTCTAATTCTTAAGAATTTATTATAACAGACGGCGAAGTTCAGTAGTTTTGGAAAATTTACCGCTCTTCTACTTAACCGTTTCCTACAATTAATATTATAAAGGGCTCTTGTAACTCCTGTACATAAATCCGGCAGCAAAAGCGAAATAAATAACTATCGCCCAATTTCAAAACTTTGTGTATTTAATAAAGTATTGGAAAAACTAATATACAACGTAATATTTCATACATACAAAGAAATTATTATTCCGGAGCAACATGGTTTTTACTCCAAGAGATCAGTTGTGTCAAACTTGCTTGTTTATACCAACTTTATTAATAAATCTATGGATGAACGTTCGGAAGTCCACGCTGTGTACACCGATTTCAGTAAAGCGTTTGACAAAATTGATCATTCACTACTAATTAAAAAATTATTGGATATCGGTGTACATGGAGATCTTCTGAGGTGGATTATTTCATATTTAAGTAATAGAAGCCAGTGTGTAACAGTCAATGGTTATGTGTCGGAAACTGCCAATATAACATCTGGAGTACCCCAAGGATCGCACCTAGGACCTTTGTTTTTTATTCTGTTTTTAAATGACATTTCTCTCTGTTTTAAATATTCAAAATTTTTATTATACGCTGATGATTTGAAAATTTATGCCAAGATCACCACAGTAAGCGATTGTCAAAAAATGCAACATGACATTAATAGATTTGTCATCTATTGCTTTAACAACCGCTTAGTACTGAATCCTGATAAGTGTAATTGCATACAGTTTACAAGAAATCGCAATGGAATAAATTACACTTATCAAATTAACAATGCAAATGTAAACAATACGCTCAGCATCAAGGACTTAGGTGTTATATTGGATAGCAAACTGAGATTTGACAAACACATTGACTCAATTACACAGAAAGCCTATAGAGTATTAGGATTTATAATTAGAACATGTAAACCTTTTAATAGCGCTACCACAATGATTTTATTGTACAATTCATTAGTCAGAAGTATACTTGAATTTGCTGTATCCGTGTGGAACCCGCAGTATAATATTTACATTTCAAGAATCGAACGAATTCAAAATAAATTTATTAAACGTCTTAAACATAAATTTATGCATTTTTCCGATAACTTGCACACGTTAGTATCCCGACGAAAACTAATCGACATGTGTACACTATTTAAATTGATGAATTATCAAATAGATTGTGCGGATTTATTGTCGAAATTTTACCTGCGGGTTCCACAGCGAATGACCCGATGCAATGACCTCTTATCTGTATCTGTTTGCAACACCAATTGTGCTATTAACTCTCCAGTGTACAGATTATCTGTCAATTTCAATTTTTATAATGCTCGTGAAAACTGTCCTGATATGTTTTTATGTTCTTTTAGAGAATTTAAATTCACCCTACACCCTTGAAGGGTAAACAGGGTTAGATTATATATATATATATATAGAGAATTTAAAAATAAGATGTCTAGTTTAATTCTTAGATTGCGGAATTAAGTCATTAATTAATTTTAGATCATTTACCATTTTGTTATCAGTCATATTCTATTTTCTTTGTTATTTTTTGTTCGGCTTATAAACGCAGACTGCTATATAATAATGATTATGTTTATGTAGTGGTAAATTGTTATAGGGTGTCCGTCTTTGATGTACACCTGTTATTTACCCAAAAATAAAATAAATAAATAAATAAAAAAATAAATAAATAAAATAATTATATGCCATAGAGAATTTCATTATGTTCATATATTCACTAACTGTTTCTGAACCAAACTAAAGCTAAATCGATTTCGTGTATAGGTGTGGATGCCGAATTTCAAAATAAAACAGGCTGAAGCTCCGCCGGCAAAGGGTGGCGACGGAGAAGCGTTTCGGCAAGCGGATTGCGAGGGGTTGGTACAAAACTTGCAAATTAAACGGGGCAAATGCATTTCACACGAGCGATAGAATACAATAGTCACCACAATTTGCTTTGAGAACTAGCAGTAAAAGTTTTCCTATCTCACCAGAGGTGAGGTAATAAGACAGGCCGCGAAGATTACTTACAGATCGATGGGAGCCGGGCTCTGGCATGCTAATATCACAGTATGCAATTCAAATTAGGACGGGAGTTAACGAGAACTTGATTAGCACATCTACTACACATTGCGGTGCGCCGATATCAAGAGCGTAATAAGATGTCAGGTCGGGGGCACGGAAGATGAAGAGTTGTGCGTCGTTATCCGAAGATACATGATGATGGATGCTAACGAACTCGAGGAGCAGCAGCCGATAGGCCAAGACGTATGGGCACCGCCGCCGTGCATGGCATTAACATGTTAAGCACCGGCATTAATAAACCCCTGTATAATTACTAATATAGTTGGGGCTAAATGGCGGCTCGCGTGACGACCGCACGCTACATTTCCATTTAATCAAGGAGTCTGTTTATATAATAAAGATATGTTAATTTCCTTTGAATTCGCAATAATTGTTTCGGAATAAGCCACGAGTGTTCGGGGAACTCTGTATACATTTCGGGCACGTTATTGGGAATTTTAACACATGACCTACATCATACTTGACGTTTCTAAGCCGCACTTAAATCCTCCGAGCCACGCAAGAACTTTTCTATTTGAATAGTGTATGGAAATTGTAGCATAAATTCGTCGAGTTGCTTGAATTTCTATTATCAACAAAGTGCCAAATCGAAGTTTGAACTTGAATGTAACTGATCTCCAACGAAACGGGTCAGGAAGAATGCCCACGAACGAAACGTTAATGAAACCTCTTTCCGATGACCGATTGCATTGGGAGTCATCGTTATGATAAGTTGGGACGAATGGTCGCAGAGAGAGCTCTTAAATGGCACGGCTTCAGATGTGGCTGTTTGTATTTCACTGTTACGAGGTGTGCTTTCAGCCGTCATTTACCGGCTCAGAAAAGGCACTTTATGCCATCAATTTTTATCTGCTTACTACAGTTATTGATTGCTTTTCGATTTTCGTCAACATCTTCTCCACATTTTAGATAATATCTGATTCTCTTTCATGAAGGTGGATGCGAAGCAATTGTAGTAGCAAACCATCCGTACAGGGTTATTGAACATTACATGTTTAAGCATTTTACATACGCCAGGAATAGTTTGTTTAATTGAAAAGTTAAACCTCTTTATACATAAATGATAGTTTCATACATCTATTGCTGTTTCTAAAAGTTGTTGATAGATGTGTTAGACAAGTTTTTATGTTATGTTAATATCAAAATTCTGTTACTTAAAATTTGTCAAAGTGGTGGATGCAACTCACACATTACCACACGGCGGCAGTGGGATGAAAACGGTGAAAAGTGTGTCCAATGGCGGAGCTATGCGGTTAAATTTAAAAGAAGATAAGCTGACTGACCTGTAAATATCATCGATAAGAATAATTTTACTCAGCGGGGGTGCCCTTCCCCAGGCTCCTTGTACTTCCGACAGCGACGTTATAGCGCTCGGCCTTGCATCAGTCAGCAGCAACCTCTTAGCACCTCATTGCTACCTTAACTGGTTGGGTTAACTGTCGGCACTTTTCGCTAGTAGTGCCCAATAGTGATCCGTTAGATCAACTATCTATATATTTAAAACGTGAAGCGTTTTCTTTCGACATCTATTTTGAGACTTCCACCGGACCGATTTCGATAATTCTTTTTTTAAATGAAAGCCGTCACCGTGTAGATGTGCACAAAAGTCATTAATTGCAAATAACTGCATAAATTTTAGAGAAAAACCAAAATATATTAGCACGCAAGTGACGTAGCTACAGCGCGATAGCAGTGGAACAACGCCTGCTATATTATGTGAAACGTCAAAGTACATGTAGGTACAGTGACAGCGAATTTTTAACAAAATTTCAATCTTCTCTTTCGAAAAGTAGCGTGTATGAGTGAATCTTGACTGTACATCAGTTCATTATTAATCGAATGAGCCTACACATCGCCCATTCTCATGCAAATTGGAAATGGAGAGTATCACACGATTACAGGTGAAAAGGATACAATAATACAAATTCCATCTCAACTAATTGCCAAAGAGGACATCATTACAGAAATATTTGGTTTGTCAACTCTTGAGAACATCTTTAGTATCTCAAAATTCTCAATTTTAGCGCCAAAACACGAACATTGCGATGAAATTAACCACAAAATTACATATCTCAAAAACAAATATTTGAGTGTGATTACAATTGCAGATAGTGACGACATTTTACAATTTCTAGATTCGTTAAATTTCAGTGGAATACCTCCACATTGCTTAACACTAAAAATAGCGGCAATTGTTATTCTCTTGAAAAAATTAAATGTGTACTGGTTTAATAAATGGGACAGGATTAGTGGTACGCAATTTATACGAGAACTGTTTAGATTTGGAAGTATTAAATCGGCAAGCTACAGGCAGAAGAGTATTACTACCGCATATAGATTAAACACCTTCTGATATTACATTACCTTTTTGCTTTCGGCGAAGACAGTTTCCTGTACGCTTAGAATTTGCGATGACAATTAATAAATAACAAGGACAAAGCAGGAATGTATTTCGCACAACGGGTATTTAGCCATGATCAATTATACCGTATGATCGAAAACTTTTAACCTCTTTGAGGACTGTGGATTTAAAAAAAATTAAATTTATGTTGGCAGTGATGAGTAAAGCTACTTAATAATATAACCTATACAATTTTAACAGATAAACTTAACTTTTGCAGGATGTTTAATGCCGAGCACTAGGTGGTGCTGTGCATGGAAAATGCATAAGGTCACTATATCAATAAGGTAGCGCCATTAGTGATTTTTATATCTATCCTTGTCGCACAATTTTCTCCAACTGGGGATAAAAACACATAACCTAACAGATTCCTCACTTTACAAGTGCCATTACACCAAAAAGAAAAGCCCCAAAAACTAGTGTCTTCCTTATTGCACTTGAGAAATTTGTATTTGTTATCCTTATCTCACAATTTTCTCACATTCTCACGCGAGGAATGGAATGGCGGTACCTTATTGATATAGTGACCTTAAAAATGCAGCAAATCATTTTGAACAGCTGTAGTTGTTTTTGATGTATTCAACAAGAATGTTTGTATTTGTTGAAATGACAATTTCTGACATAACCTTAAACTGACAGATATAAAATGCCAATGTAACTTTTACTACCACGACTGCCAAAAAATTTTTTTGACAAAATTCCACAGTCCTCTAGAGGTTAATAGTTTTCGATCATACTGTATGTAGCAATGTAACGGGTGCGTTGTTTTAAAAACTTAAAAATCAAAATTTTACCTAATGGATGGTGCCACACGTTAAACATTGTCTACAAAGAAGTTTTATAAGTTGCAAAATATTTTGCATTGGGTGGTTTTTTATTTACTGTGATTTTACTAGCTCGACGATGATATTTAAATGGCAGTTGCTCTGAAGATAAATATAAGTACGTATTATAACAGTGGTTTTTCAAAATAGAGTATCAGTCCAATAAGGACATATTGCCTGGAATTTACATAAGGGTTCACCTGAGAGGATATTCCAAGGCCGAATAGTTTTCCAAACTTCTGTTGAAACTTGGCAACGAAAACCTATGTCAAGCCGTGACAGATATCGCCAACCTCACTAACATAATATATTCCGACATCAAGAACATAACAGCCAAACCTGTGTCCTGGCTTCGAAAAAGGGCGATTATCACTCTGAAGAATTATAAGGCACTAGAAATCAACAACACACACCTCGGAGCCTTTCATTCTGAGGAGAAGATCTATCAGTCGATTAACACTGTGATGGAGGCATAGGACACAGTGCACTACCACCTTGAGTTTTTCCTCACTCTCGACCCTCCCGGTTTCTTCCAAATCGCCTACCTTTGAAAGTTAGAGCACCCATTATACTACTGAGAAACGTGAAGACTCCCAAACTCGACTGCAGGTAAATGCTCCGCATCGAAACGTTACTGAGGCCACAATTTTTATAAGTTTTGGAGAAAGGAAGACAGTCTTCATTCCTCGAGCACCCCTTATTCTTTCAGACTATTCTTTTTAATTTAAGAAACTGCAATAAACCGTCAAAACCTGCTTCACTATGTCGATCAACAAGCTGCAGGGGCAATCGGCTGAATCAGGCTGGGGTCAACTTGAGGGAAGACTATACAATATCGTCTACAGGCCGGAAATTGAAATTCGGCATATTAAATGGCTTTTTAAATTAGGTCAAATCAATTTCAGGCGTTTTCAAAAATAACTCCGGAAAGGGTTAAATGAGGTAGATGTGTTTTTCTAAAGATCGCCATAATACGGTAACTGCTAAAGGTAGAAAGTTGATTTGGCACAGTAGTTCGTTTTACACATCGAATCAAGTCATTTTCAGGATCTTTGGAAATGTATCCTCTCAAAGGGATTAAATGAGGTAGATGTGTTTTTCTAAAGATCGTCAGGAGATAGATACAGGTAGGAAGTTGAAATTCGGCATATTAGTTCGTTTTGCAAATCATGTCAAACCATTTTCAGGGTTTTGCAGAATGTATCTCCTGAAAAAAAGAGTTAAATGAGTTAGAACTGTGTTTTAAAGATTGCCGTAACGAGCGAACTAAAACAGACAGGAACCTGACATTTGGCATATTAGATCGCCAAATCATTTTCAGGGAATTTTGAAATTCACAGCAGAGGATGTTACGGTGTAAATAGTCTTTTAGCGGTTGGTACTGTGTGAACAAATCTTTAGTGCCGATATTCGGTTCGCGCGCATCGAAATTCGTTAGGTTGGCGATTTTTTTTTTTTTGGTGGTGCTCGGATTTTGCAAACTCATTGGGCTTCGGCCTTCGTCTCATTTTTACAGCAAAGCTAGCAGCTTGCACGGTTTTTCGCATTCTATAATCTGATGGAGGAGTTAGTCTGCTTTTGATTCTTTGTGTGTCCCACGCTGTTTGGCGGAGTTTTGGTGTAGAAGTGAATATTTGGACATTTAAGCCCGCGCCAATTGGCGGAGTTAGTTGCAAACAAGCTTCTGCAAATTCCGTACACAAGGCCTATATTCGTGGGGCGAGTTATTTTGAAGTTTTATCCGCTTTCGCGTGAAGGCATGTCGCTTATTTAAACGATTTTCTAGCCGTTCCTACCCTACCAGGGGCCCTCAAAATTCTCAATTTTAGCCCTAAAAAACGAATATTGCGATGAAATCGACAACAAAATTATATCTCTCTTGCCTGAATATTGAAAACAATATTGAGTGTGAATACAATTATATCACTTAATGACATTTTATAATTTTGTATGAAACTTCTAGATTCGTTAAATTGCAGTGGAATATAACCACATTGCTTAACACCAAAAATAGGATCAATAGATATTCCCTTGAACATTTTAAATGTGTTTACTGGCTTAATAGTTGAGATAAGATTTATTTGAGAACCGCTTAGATTTGGTATTAAATGTACAAGCCACAGGCCAGGCTGAAGAGTATTATTACCGCGTATAGATTAACACATTCTAATATTGCACTACCTTTTTGCTTTCGGTAAAGGAATTTTTCTCTGAATTTGTCATTTTCCATAAAAATTCATAAATCATAAGAACAAACTGTGGATAAAGTGGGGAATATATCGTATTTGCCACAACCAGTATTTAGAAATGGTGAAATATATGTAGCCATATCACGTGTGAGTAGTTTTAAAAACTTAAACATTTAAATGTTACCTAATGGATCCTGCCACACGTTACAAATAAGTTTTATAACTTGCAAAATATTTTGCAACGGGTCCACTAGTTATTTATTATAACCCGTACAGAGTCAGTAAGAGCCCTGTGGCTACTGGTCTTTCACAGTATAACAATTACTGTAAAACTCGCCTGGCTACTACCTACTGCGAAACAACATGCTTCCGCGCTCCCATACTCACTGCAGAACATATCATGCTTCCGCGAGACTGCCTGACGAAGCAACATACTTCCGTGGGATTCACCCCCTCAATTATCATACAATCACCCATCACGAGCAAGAACCTCTGACGTCTTCATCTGCTATAGTTCACAAAAAGCTATCACACATTATTCAACTGACTACGATGGTACTTAGATTCTACAGTAGCTACCATTTAGCTCACTAACTAAGGGTACGCGTAGCAGCGTTTGCAGCTTTACCTCACACTGTTGCAACTACACCTCGTTTGTACTTCAACGAGGAAGGCTGTGTATTTGTCGGTGCGCAAAGTTACGGTCTAAAAATTAAAGTGAGGCCGCAAGGCCAAGTGTTAAGCAATGTTTAGTGGAACGGGAACTATCGGCCACCCACCGCAGCCGATAAGTTATCTACCACAGCCAAACTTTGCTCCTCCAATCTTTCTGAGTCAAGGGCAACAGCAACAGCCGCTCTTTCAACAAAACAATCACGATCCAGGTATGCAACAATACTTTACGCCCTTTCCCCAAGCCTATCAGCAACCCGTAATTGCAACCGCTAATGTTTCTCAAAAATCTCAAAATGCTTGCTTAAATGAAGACAGCGACGAAGATGAAAGCAATAATAAATTCTCCTGGCAAGTCGTGCACAATAACAAGAGAAAGCGGACCTCCAAGCGACCGCCTGGTGAAAATGTTATAGATAACCAAACAACAAATAAATATGCGCCTCTTAGTCAACTACAAGAGAATAACACTCCCCAATCAACCACTGTTACTACGCAACAGTCAAGTTCACCTACAATAATTACGCCACATAAACCACCTCCTATCTTCGTCCACGGAGTAAATAATCTGGAAGAAATGCTAACAACTCTATCTGGAATAACAGAAGAGGAACATCTTTTCACTAAGTGCTTATCCAACAACGTAGTCAAAATTAACGTGAAAACGTCTGATTTATACAGAAAACTTGTAAAATTCATGAAGGAACAGAATATCGTCCACCACACATATCAACTGAAGGAAGAAAAGCCCTACAGGGTTGTAATCAAGCATTTGCACCCTGCAACTCTAATTCAAGACATAAAAGAAGATCTGGAACACGAAGGATTTCCTGTCAGAAACATAATCAACATTAGACAAAGAACCACAAAAACTCCACTTCCAATGTTTTTTGTGGAGTTAGAACCGGCGGGAAACAACAAAGATATCTACAAGCTAAAATATCTTCAAAATAAAGTTATCGCAGTTGAGCCACCGAGGAAAAGTACTGAATTAGTACAATGCACACGATGTCAACAATACAACCATACTAAAAGTTATTGTACTCGACCATACGCGTGTGTAAAGTGCGGCGGGGCGCATAACACAAAAGCTTGCAACAAAACCCCGAATACTCCAGCAAAATGTATCCTATGCGACGGCGCACATCCAGCCAATTATAAAGGGTGTCAAGTATACCATGAACTACAAAATAAATATCGACCGGGACAGAGCCAGTCACGAAAGCGCATAACTGACTACAGACAATACAATAGTCAGACCACCTATGCGCAAATGACTAAAAACAATGCAGATACCCCTCAAAGCAATTCAGATATAACCCTTTCCCACTTTTTGCAAGAGTTTAAAGGAATGTTTACGCAATTACTTAACCAAAACAACATGATACTCAATATGCTGTCAACTGTCATAACGAAATTAGTTCGTAATGGCTAAGTTCTTAATAATAGCTCTATGGAATGCCAATGGGCTCCAGTCAAAAAAATCTGAAATTGATTTATTTTTAAAGCTACACAACATTGATATATTACTGATATCAGAAACCCACTTCACCGATAGATCGTATATGAAAATACCAAATTATATAATATATCACACTCAGTACCCGGATGGGACCGCACACGGTGGAACAGCTATCATTGTCCGCGAATCCATCACTCATCATGAATTACCAAAATACGATAGAGATTTTCTACAGGCAACAACAATCCAAGTGGCCATGCAGGAAAAACCGACAACGATACTGTCCACCTAGACACAACATCACCAAAGACCGCATTCAACCATTCTTTGAATCACTAGGTCAACGCTTTATTGTTGGCGGGGATTTTAATGCAAAACACGTTAATTGGGGATCAAGATTAACAACGACGAAGGGAAGAGAATTTTGCAAACTTATTACTGAAAAACGGTATCTCACACTATCCACGGGCGAACCAACCTACTGGCCAGCAGATTCGAATAAAGTACCTGATCTCCTAGACTTTTATATCCTAAACGGTATTTCGGTCAACTTCACGGAAGTACGACCCAACTTTGATATAAATTCGGATCACACGCCTGTTATTGCCACCATTAGCACAACCGTTATAAAAAAGAAAAGCAAGCCAAAGTTGTATAATAAGACCACCGACTGGGATTTATACAAGGAATTGATAGACCAAAAAATATCCCAGCACTCAGTTCATATAGAAACAGAAGCTGACATAGAGGACACAACAAACTTTCTCATCACCTCTGTTCAAGAAGCGGCTTGGGATGCTACTCGCACATATACACTAGAAGAACGACAGACACAAAATATACCTATGGAAATAATGGAACTGGTTAAAGAAAAAAGAAAAGCACGAGCGAGATGGCAAAGGAGTCGACATCCTGCTGATAAAAATACCTATAACAGGCTCATCAACAAACTAAAGACCAAGCTACGAGAGTTCAAGAACAAAACATTCACTGCCTATGTGGAAAATCTAAGCACCAAAGACAATACAATCTGGAAAGCTACAAAAGGGTTTAAACGACCCACCCTCACCATATCCCCAATTCGTAAGCCTGATGGTACTTGGGCCAGGCGTGAGAATGAAAAAGCAGCAGCATTTGCGGAACATCTTGCACAGGTTTTTCAACCGCACAATAATAACCCAAACCCAGAAATAGAAAATTTCCTTGACGCTCCCCTCCAGCTGTCTCCACCGATTAAAGCTCTCAAACTGCAAGAAATAGAACAGGAAATAAAATATTTAAAAAAGAATAAGGCACCAGGATTTGACCTAATTACCGCAAAAGTACTATCTGAACTCCCCAATTCCGGATTATTGTTTATAAAAATCTTATTTAATTCAATCCTAAGACTCAGTTACTGGCCCACTCAATTTAAACATGCAAACATAATACTAATACCTAAGCCAGGCAAACCGCCAACGGAAGTAGCTTCTTACCGGCCTATAAGCCTCTTACCGGTGCTATCAAAACTTCTGGAAAAGTTGATTTTAAAGAGAATAAATGAAGATGATTTGTTAGCGGATCACTTACCTGATCACCAGTTTGGATTTCGTCGTAATCACTCTACCATTCAACAGTGTCATCGCTTGACGAATATTATTTACACCGCTTTTGAAGATAAAAAATACTGCTCATCTGTCTTCTTGGATGTGAAGCAAGCGTTCGACAAAGTGTGGCATACAGGCCTCCCACATAAAATCAAGCGAGTGTTCCCACACAACTACTACGAACTGCTAAGAAGTTACTTGCTAAATCGTACATATCAAGTCAAACATGGAGAGGAGCTATCACAGATATTTCCCATAACCGCAGGCGTTCCTCAAGGTAGCGTTTTAGGTCCTCTGCTATATTTAATCTTCACTGCTGACCTACCTACAGCCCCAGATGTTGAAGTGGGAACATTCGCGGATGACACGGCTATCCTATCGACACATGAAGATCCAGCTACAGCGTCACAGCAGCTTCAAAACTACTTAAACCTCTTAGAGGACTGGCTGAACCAATGGAGAATTAAAGTTAATGAAAGTAAGTCCACTCACATGACTTTCTCCTTAAGAAGACAGCAGTGTCCTCCTGTTTATATTAACACTGTAGAAATACCACACGCTACCGAAACTCGATACCTGGGACTACACCTGGACAGAAAGCTAACTTGGAAAACACATATTACAAAGAAAAGGAAACAAATGGACCTCAAAATAAAAAAAATGGATTGGCTAATCGGTAGAAGATCTCCACTTTCCCTCGACATCAAACGGCTTCTCTATAAGGTAATAATTAAGCCCATATGGACCTACGGGCTAGAACTATGGGGATGCTCCAGCATGTCCAACTTAAACATCATACAGAGATTCCAATCGAAGGTACTCAGACAGATTGCAAATGCTCCGTGGTATGTCAACAACCAAACTTTACATACGGACTTAGATATGCCAACTGTAAAAGAAGAAATCTACCAACGGGCAGTGAAACACCATGACCGCTTGTTAGCACATCCAAATCCATCAGTTCAACCTCTACTAGAAGAACCAGCCTTTAAAAGACTTAACAAGAAATGGCCCCGCGACCTGCTCAACCACTAACGTCTCCAGGGTAACACCAACAGGTTAAATCCCTCAAGCCTATAATCAGCAAATCAGCTAATAGAACTTATATGTATTGTGTTTTATAAATATGTACATAGTTCTGATTGTTGATGTACCACTTATCAATAAAAAAAAACTGTTGCAACTTATCACATTAGACTTAAATATTAGCTTGCATAATAACATACTCCAACAAACAACGCAAATCAATAGATAAGTTATTGACGACTTGTGTCCTGTGACCCTTAACTTAGACTTGCTTACCAAGCGGCTCGTAAAATTTAGGGGAGATAGATGATTGAACAAAATATGCGACTAAATGAGAAACGATAAATAGAAAAGTTGTTCAGTTTGGTAAGCTCTATCACAGGTTAAAATTATTGCATGGACTTCCATAACACCCTGTATTTGTCAAGATTATATTACATATTAGGATTCAAAATATTTCCGGAAGTGGTAAATGTAATAATCAAAACTTAAAAATGTACCTTGAAACTATCACATATTTTAAGCTTAACAAATGCCTACACGCATTATCTAATGGTGGAAATAGCTCAGTGATTAACACAGAATGCTTTGTAGTTGAAAATTCATAGTAACCTACATTATCATTGCTCAAAATGTGTCATTATATCACGTCCAAGAAAATTGTCCACTTAACTATGTAACATATCTTTAAGTATAGTTTTAAGTTGGGCTACCTGAAGATTGGCAGCCATTTGTTTTAAAACTTTGGCTTCACAATGATATAGTCTATTTGTTACAGAACAATGATTCATACCTGAATAGTCTTGCCTAAATTTTGAATATGTTTAATTCTTGTCGATAGAAGCTTTTATCAGGAACCTTCACGTCGCGCTCATTTTCCTCACCGACGACGTTCGTGGGTTGCTAATGGCAACTTTAACTAAAGCACTCGTGTTGACGCTCAAACAACAGAAAACTTAATTTAACTTGACACTGCTTACTTGATAGACACAGTTGTTCCGCATTAGGTTTAAAGTAAAAATGCAGCCGTTTTCTTAGCAAGTGAGTACGTAAATATTTAAGGACAAGAAAATAGTTTTTGGTTTAACCGAGTAGCACGACTGTTTTATTCTACAGAGCTGTTGCTAATTGATTTTATAACAGTGTAAATTTACGATGCCTTTACACAAGCTTTCTACTCTATCCTGTTGTTTTGTAAAATCTCTTAATTTTTGTTGTTATTTCAGGACTTCTTCAAATATAGGTGTAAAACTTCTTTATTGTCCTCCTTTTGTCCCTTTACTACTGAAAGGCTTGAAAGAGCCTCATGAAGTACCTATAGTGTAGCCTGTATCTCTGAGGTTTATTAGTAAACTAATCAGTCCCTTTATTTTGTCTTCCTTACATTACTGTAACTGAAGTGACTATCTGTTACAAACCAAATCGTCACCGAACATGAGGAAACACACAAGGCCCCAGATCTCAAGGGCGTCATTTTGTCACAGGCGAAAACGGCACTTAATACAAAAAAGGACAACCTGTAGCAATGATTTTCTCCAGCTAGCTTTCAGTCAAGACAAGGACAGTTCGAGGAACCTGAAATGGGTTTGTTTGCTCTTTTCTAAAGGGATGCGCTGAGAATTAGTTACTCCAGGTCTTCACGACGTCTCTAACCTTTGCTTTGATATATTTATAAAGGGTTTTCACAGCTGGCGCTATTTCCCTTCACTCAGCCACTTCATCCATTCTTTTTTGTCTTCCCAATCTCCGTCTTCCAACCCTCCTGTCATTCCTCCAAGATTTCTTTGGTCATCCCCGTTTCCTTCTTTCCATGGGGCTCCATTCCTTTATTTCTTCTTACGTGTCCGTACCACTTCAGTTGTTTTTCCTCTATTCTACTTGTAGCCTCTTTCTGTACTCCCATTCGATTTCTTATCTTCATCTATTTCCAGTAGCTCCGGTCTTTCTGTGCTTGTTGTTAAGTATTCCGTTTTATCAAAATTGATTTCTAACCTCGCTCTGGTATATTCTTCTTTAAGCTTTCTAACCATAAAACTGAGATCCTCTTCGTCGCGTACTATGACACCCATTCCCCGACATTTTGTTTCCTTTAGTTGTTTGAAATTTATCGCTTAGCTTTGGTCCTGTCTTAATTTGCACTCTGTTGTTCTGGTAAATTGCATTTACTGCTTGTATGAGCTAATAATTTGCTTGAAATACGTTTCGCATGTCTGCCTTACAACAGAAGAAAAAAGCACAGGCTAATATTTCAAACACTATAATGAACACACCAAGTTACACGAAATTGTGGTGTAGTAATCCTACGACGAATTTTATTGTGCTGTCACGAGAATATAAACTATGAAAAGCTTGACTTCAAATACCCAAACGACAGCCAAAAGGCATTCAAATTCTCTGACGGGGTTCCTAAAGCGTAAATACAAATTTAGAAGGTAACAGTTCGAACATAAACCGAAATCCAAGCACTTCAGAAAGGACGGTAAGTTGGCGACACCAAACACAAAATTTCCACAGCATGCGAAAGTTACTCAAGTACGTTTTTATATTAGCGTAAATTCAGAATTTACTGTGATACCTCAAGCTATCGAAGAAAGGAAGTAGTGTCCAATAGTACATCACCAGATGTACGATCCACATAAGGCAATCAAGAAGATGCCGTCTTGGCCAAGTCAGCGAGAGATACTCACAAATGGGGAGATCTCGGCTGAGTAGCAACAAGAAGCGGGCTAGTGATGGAGACACTTCGCAGACGTATCATATTCAGATCCGATATAAAACCAATATTTGAGGCCGACGGTGAACGAAATGGGAGAAGAATTTATTACAGGTGCGCAGGACTAACTACCATACCACCTATATTGTCCAGCTTGCGAAACACCTACCGGTGCCCTTTGATCCTTAAAGGAGTTACAGGACGAAGAAGAAGAAGATGCCAGCAGTAAAGATGATACAGTAGAAAGGCCCGGAATTCAAAAAGTTTATGTTTATAACACAACTTAATAAATTCGAATTAAATCAAGTACTCAACATCCGATGTTATGCTTGCAAAATACTACAGTCACGAATCACAATAGCGTTAGTACCTATAGTAACATTTAACTCAACAGAATATAACACATCTGGTAGATTTTTGATAAGTTATTAAGCTACCTCTCGCAGCAGCTTGGATGCTACATGATCGTTAGAATGGTAAAATTCGTCTAGCGGCTGAAAAGCCAAATTGCAGTTCACAGCCTCAATAATTCCCCTCGCGTGGGGTGTAACGGCGGAAGAAGATAATTCCCCCATAATAGCATGCAAACGTTAATTGTAAGAATTTCAATCTTTCCGTGCGCGTGGAGTATAACGGAAAATGGAAATTGTAACAGCAATGCGATGTTTGCGAACTGCATCAACAAGTGAACAGCACCGGCTTGGCCCGAAAACTCGGAAAATAAATGAATTACGACATATAACCTTTCGGATTACAAATTAACTTAACATATCATCTAAAATAAATTTTATTAGGATTCATCAATAAAGCAGTTTTTGTAGCTGTTTTTCAATTAATTGTTTCCGAGATGGTTTATCTAAAAGATTTAATTTAAAAAGCATTTAGTTTGTCACAAACGAAGCAACCTTCGTTCCTGCTGTAACAAGGGTTGGTTTTTATACATCAGTTCGAACTTTAATCAACCTCTTATTTTCAAAGAAAACTGATGTTCGCAGTTATGCTTGCTATAAATTTGTAATTAATTAATTCACAGAAAATATTCAGACCTTCACTATAGCTTCGTTTTTCTTCACTTTCTTCGCCAACAGCAGAGCTAAAAATATTTCACAAAATGCATACATGTGGGTAAGATGGATTACTTGAAAGTGTTGCATGAGGTTCAGCTTGATTCAGTATCATTAAGACCTATCTCTAACGTTTTTTTTTGTTTAGATACACTAAATTCAAATTATTTCTATTAACTAAGTTGCTTTTAACACAATTGCATCAAAATTGTAAATACAAAAATCAGTGCACTGTGACCCAAATGCAAAATGAGAGATGACAGAGAGATTGTAATATGGATAATTCTTAAATTAATTATAAAATGTTCTCTTCGGGGGCGCAATTGAAAGAATGTTCCAGTGCTAAAACAAACGGCCTCCCTCCAGATCCTACAATTTTCTTTTTGTTTGTGCAATTTTCTATTCGTAGAGTCATGGCGTTCCTTTAATATCATCACTTTACCTCATCTGTAATCTTCGTTTTTCGTTTGATAACTTCTATTTAAATAATTTTTTTACCCTATTTGCGTTCTCTTTGTCCACATGCCCCGTTCACTTTTTTCTATTACATTATCGTTTTAACGCCATCTTTCATTTGCGATCTTGTATCGTTGTTCCTCATACTACTATTTTCCCCTCCATTGTCTTCTTATTACCTGCTAACTTGTTTATCACTTTTTTAGCAGACTCAGCTCTCTACACCATGTATTACTACTGGTAGTATGTTTTGATTTGAATGGTGTCGTTGTCTCATTATTTTATATATTCCTAGCTCCTGATTTTTTCCAATTGTTACTTTTATAAGCGAATAATAGTCTGAAGGGTAACAAACAGAAATATGTAGACACCTATGGTAAGTCACGAATTATACAAGCCATCAGTTAGGAAATACAGCAAAGAATGCCGATAAGCAGAGAAGTGAGAAGGTGGATAGAGAAGAAGACAACCCAGAAGGATATGGCCGAAAGCGGTAGAGGAAGATCTGATAGAAATCGGACTAAAGGACTTGTAAACGGATGTAAAGGATATGAAGATCTGACAGATAATAGTGAAGCGATTCGAAGACGTAGTCAACAATCCTTTTTACTTTATCATTACCAATTTTAACTTCCTGTTCCTCTTTCGTATCTAAATTGGTCATGTAGTGTGTTTTATTCAAGTTTAATTCAAAGCCGATTCTTCAAGCCCACTTAGTAGTTCTTCTTTGGTGCTTCCCCTGCACTATTCGATTCTATTTTACCTATGGCTTTATGTTTAAGGGTATCTTATAGTACGAATGTGAACAACTTCGGTGACATAGTATCGCCCTGTGATACTTTTCCGTTGACTCTTTTTATTTCAATCACATCTGCGTGCTTCATGTCATTTAACATTTGATTAAGGTATAGTCAATTTTATTTTTGATTTGTCCAACCGAACTAATTCACGAGAAAGTTGATCGTCATTGGTGAAGGTTCTAAAAATAAGATTTTAATTATTCTTTAAATGATGTCCGCTGAACTCGTAATAGTGACTATATAAAGAACAAGAAGAAATAAATCAACTATTAGATCTTGGGTTTAGGGCATCCAATAACCGTAGTAGAATTTACAAACTGAAAGGTTGGTGTGTCGTGGTATTACATTAAATCGAAACTAAGTGTTCGATACATATTTGATTATTTAATGCCCGTCTGATGCTCCCTAATACGAGCTACGCGCGGTAATTTCGGGCAATTTGGTAAATTGAAAACGTAGGCATCCATCGATTGTCATCGGTCAAAGTTTAATGATGCCATTCATTCACTTGCGTTGTTGTTTAAGGGTTTTGATCGCGGGCGAGATTCGGACGCCGTCACGAGATGTCGATGCATTTCCGGGTGCAGTAATTGCGGCGGCGCGGCGGCGCTCTTGTTCAACAAATTGTAGATTTTATCGCCCCATTCGTGCCGTGATTGCCGCTTATTACGACGCATTCAATAGTTCTTACTCCGGCTAATAGATAATTGATAAACGGTCGTTTGTCCCTGTCAGTAAGACGCTTTTTGCGGCGCGGCGGAAAAAGCGTCCCGAGGGCGCGCGATAACAACGACAGCTTACAATTATAGCTTCGGGGGCCACCTGCGAACTAGCGCATTCATCAGTAGACCGCAGATTGAAAGGCATTTATTTTTATAATATAAGCGCCTATAAGAATTTTAATTATTAATCTGATTTTAATTTGATTTGATAGAAGTAAATTTGAATTTATATCTATTTTTAATAGGTACATTAAAAAAACTGTAATTAACTTTTATACATGCTGTTTCCTTTTGGTAAATAAAATTAAAAAGAAGCATCTAAAGTTGAAAGAAGAAACAAGAAAGATAATCTGGAAATAAAAGCTCTGATTAAGATTACTTTGTGTAAGTATTACTAGAAAAATTACATTGAACTCAGGTTGCAGCTACAGTTTTCTAAATTGTTCGCACAAAAGTATTGCTTCCGGTTGTTACAGAAACATTTTTTGGTGACAAATTCCTCAATGTGCAAGTTACATACAAATTTCTGAGTATGCTCTAGTAGGTCTATTGGAAACGCGTCTAAATGGGCATAAACACTTTACCACAGCAAATCTTAATAGTGTATATTTTTCTGGACAAGAGCGCATTCAGAAGTGAAGTAGCAGTGATTTTAAACAGAACTTTAAGCGATATAGTAAAAGGATATGAGATTTTCAGTGACACATAATACTTGGTACAGCTCATTCACAATTAGGCTACCCCACCACTTCGGCGGCTACGCATCGTTTACCCACATGCAAGCTAATATATGTTGAACTGTAGTGAGATTTAATACAAGCCTAATCTATATAAACGGTATCCAAGAGTGTACCCCAACGAGCGAAGCCGACGATTAAGAGGTAGTCAATTCTATAAAAAACTAGAATAAACAATACAGAACCCACCGTATTAAGAAATCAAACTTTGGGCTACATTAATGCGCAAATCTCTACTACAAAATATCATGATCAGCGCAATGCAATTGGCAAATACGCATTAGGAAATAGAAACGAGAAAGGTAAGAAGTTGTTACATTTCTGAACAGACAAACCTCTTTATTGTTAACACGGATTTCCAACACCATCTAATCCATCTATAGGTACACTTCGTGTTACCCAGAAAAACGGCAGAGATGCAAAATTGATTACATAGTAAGCAAGTCATGCTAGAAAACATCAATGAAATATATCAAAACTTACCCAGGAAAGGAATGCAATAGTGATTACTAGTTCCTGGCAGCTGAAGTACATACGTACTAAATCAAAACGTACAACTGTTTCACAAAAAAAATGGTCTCAAAGCATTGTTAGTAGTAATGATACTTTCGACGAATCTAACTCACTGTAGAAAAAACCGAAACAACGCTACATATTGCAGTGTCAATAACAAAACATAAAAGTATATTTGATGACATAGTTGTTGAAATGCTAATGGCACTCATGACGCGAGAATCGATACAATACAAAGAATCTGCAACTGCTTGAAGAAGAGTTTTTTATGTTTTATCATATGACGGTCTTGGAAACCAACGAATAAAAACATTACCTAAAACCTTATTCCACCTACGAAAAACAAACATCTCGAAAAAATAGATGATGCAAGAATTCGCAAAAATACGTTTCGCTAAAAAAAGGACGAGTAAATATGGGCCGATCCGAGAAGAGAGGAAAAAGGGCAGAAATAAGCTAAAATTCTATTATATGCATAATAAGAATGTTAGTTGAATGCAGGTTTTCACGACCGTTGTCCATAATGGTAGATTCTTCCGTGTTATGCCGTGGTCGTCTATTTAAACTTGACATTTTGCTGTTCCAGCTGTCAGCTTCTTAAGAAGTTTTCTAAAAACTTTAGAAGAACCTACCATTAAGAGGAATGTTGTTCGCTTGGATGAAAGGAGGCTTCGAAGGCGGTCTCGCACTGGCTCGCGTTTGGCACACTCAGCAAAAATAGTTTAGACCTTCTACGGAATAAAGGAAGATGAAGTCAGGAATGAAAGACGAGAAGAGTTAGTAGTAGAACCACTAGTAGAGGTAGCACTACAGCAGCAACTAAAATTGTACAGACACACGCTTCGAATTGGAAGTGATAGGTTATTAAAGCAAATAATAGAAGCATGGAGAGAAGGAAATAGATGAAGAGGAAGGCTCAGATTAACTTAGATGGATACACACAAAATTATTGCAGAGAAAAAGGGAAATATAGCTGAAGCTAAAACAGTAGCGCTAAACAGGACCGAATACCAGAAGTACGTTGATGAGTCGACATTTTGGGGTATAAAGGAAAGAGAAATAACAGGAGATTAACGCAATGTTTTTATTTTATAAAAATGGATATGTAATTTTTTAATAAGAACAAAAACCGAAACTTTAAATGATTTAGCTTCATACAAGAATGCAAAAATACATATAAATCTTCAAAAAGCAATCAAAAGTATATTTTTCTCTTTTATGCAGTTTAGTAAATATTTTGTTATTCTAAAAACTACAAGATATTAAAATTCCAACGTTAACAAGCAATAAATATTAATTAGGTTAACAAGCAAAATTCAGCTTATTTCTGCAGATCAGAAGGAATCATCAGTAAAATGATTACTTTTGAGCACGAGGGAAGAAAAAAGAGCAAAATAACAACTAGAAGAGATGAAAGACTCAACATGTAAGGTAAATAGATATTTACATTTAATCGTCTAATATCTTTTGCGGTAACAGTATTTGTGGTTTAGCTCTCACGCGTTACTTTAAATTTGAACAAGACGTTTCGTACACCTCAATATTGAAATAATTATTTTACCATTTGCTTACCTTGCTATCTCAGTGAACATGAAACTCTTTTAACCTCCCAGTTTGCGGCTTATGAACGATCACTATCTGCCAAAACAAAAATTCGGTTCCCTTTCCTCAATAAAAAAAAATGAATATCAAATAAACACAGGATTCAAACGTAATACAAACTACGTGCAAGAGAGCTGGATTTACTCGCCCGTACGTTTAAATATATCAAACACACAAAAAACATTATTGAAGATGTGTCAAAAAACGTGAAACGATTGTCTTACAAAAGAACGCAAATGTCAAAATATTTTTATAGGGCCCTGGCGTAGTGATACCGTTGACTGCAAACATTTTACCTGGATTCCGGTTCTCAAACTTGCTAGGTCCCGTTTAATTCAGCACGTCTTAGATTGCGGCATTTACCCTGTACGGTACAGCACTGTGAAATTCTCCGCATGCGTAAAGGCCTCACAAGGACTACTGAGTTGATGCTTCCCAAAATGGACGTAAATTGCGTTTATTGGACTTGTAGATAGTAGTATTTGTTTCAGTTGTATAGAGTAATAATTATTGGCTGCACGGCTCTTTGAGGGCAGTTCTTATTATTTAGCCTCAAGGCGACTTTCTCCATGCATTTCGGAGTCGCAAACAAGTTCGCCCGCAATCTTGAGCAGCTCGTGACTAAAGCTGAACTTGAAAACGCCAACGAAAGATGCTTTAAAGATAAATCTCCTATGGCCCTTCGGACAGATTGGACGTATATTTATCACAGCACACACGAAATTAATATTCACAATACACTTCCCCGCAAGACCGGCTCTGCGAATCTTTCGATGATACTAAATACAATCCTAAATCCAGTTATAACAATAAGACATAGGATAATACAAACTTGGCTTACATTTTCAAGTATGAAAAGTAACATTACAGTCTAGGGATAGCCAAGGTCCGTTTCAATGTACCACCTAATTTTCGCTTTAGAATAATCCTGTATTGGTTATTGCAGCATCTAGATGTACACAGTTATCCGGAAAACTAAATCATGCAACTCTAACAACGCAAGATGTCGATAAATCTAATGAGAAATTTTATAACGAAGCAATTAAACGGAGGCACGCTTTATATCTCGATTTTCTGTAAGTTACATTCCAACGTTCTTGGAATGACACGAAACCCAAGCAAAAGTATATTTCTTATTTGTTTTAGAAGGAAAGCGGAAACGTAGTGTGAAAAAATACATATTTCTTTTGCCATCCCGCACATATAGCCCAGTCAATGAAGACTTGACAGAAAACAGAGGAAAAGACAGAGAATCAAAACTGGAAGCACATAAATCTCTACAAACCGACGACTCCTATCACTATAGAGAACAGTTTACAAGGTAGTATCTTTCTGTCAAATTGAACATCACAAAGCTAGGCAATATGTACAAACAAAAAACCGATGGTTCTGTCCAAGTAAAATTTAGTACTTTTTATTATATTTTTACTACGTGCTTCAACTTGGCTGAAAACCGAGGCGAGCTATACTTGAATTGAATTAAAGAAAAGAATTATAATTGCAGATGGCGAAGAAAAGATACAAGAACTTGGAACCCAGAAAAATCCATATGAAGCGTGCCGAAGCTTCTTTCAGTCTCTTGTGTAAAAAGCAAAATGGATTAATCGTTTATCCAATATTCAATAGTAATATGGTGTTCTACTAGTTCGTTTTAAACGGGAAACTAGTAAGCTGAGCTATTACTAGCTTATTTACACCGTAGCTCACTTTGCTCTTAACATGGTAGATTATTTAGTATGTTTACAACTCACGTGACTTATAGGTACTGCAACTCACTTTCGTGTTTTATGAATACTTTAGCTCAATCATAATTAATTCTCCGCTTTGATTTTTTACAACTGCCAATGCAAAATCTATGGGTTTCGGCATTTCTTGAATTGTTGCATAAAATTGTGAACAGCACCCGACTGTTATTTTTAATAACTCACTCGTGAAGAGATCCCACTCAGCCTGACGGGCTCGAGAGCTAAACTTTTCTCCTCGTGGATTATTTGTAATTTACCACTTATAAATAACTATTTCGTATGGCTGTAAGGAAAAGTTTATTTTGCCAAAAATATATAACGGTTTGGTTACAACTTTTAAGTCATCTACCGCATCTCAGTTTCCACATTTTTCTATCAGCATATTCGTCTTCTTTCTATTTTATAACTGTGTTTATCCCTTAAATACAGGTATCGCAGCAGATGTTAATTAAAGCATTTTAGAAGTTGTGCAATATAGGCAGAAATCGTGCAAAAAACACTGTATACGCTTGTAACAGCAGAATGCTGCGGATTTATAAATATGCGAACACTATACATCTAACTTTCATCTTCCTAATTTCACACCGAGCGCATAAGAATCTCATCAACCTTCTTCGAGGCACAACGCAGGAGTTAAAACTCCGCATTACGATAATATTCAAATGAAGCCGAGGCAGATTACCGGGCTAATATGATAATTCCTAGTATATTTTCCATATTTCTCGATAGGGCAAACGCGGATTTCAATTTCAAATAGCGGCTGAAATTGTAGCGTTGTCGAGGCGGTCGTAAAAGTTGAAGGGGATTTCGGCTAAGTCCGTGTTGTATCGGATTCGAATAAAAAATGGATTTGTGTAGATTTTGCGTATGACGGAATTAAATCTTGATCGGACAATGGGCCGGAATAAATCTTCGTTGTTTGGAGTGGAACCGATCCGTCCGTCACTTAGGACGGATAAGAGGACAAAATAAATATCCGGATCAATGAGGCGTGATTAATTGGACGTGGTTGGCCAGGACAGGTGGGACAATAGCGATGGACAGCCCATGAATAACGGGCCTCGGCTTCCGGACAAAGCGGAAAGCACCCATCGCCCATGATTTGTTTATTATGGAGGCGTCGCGTCGGTCTGATAAATAGCACGCGGATTTTATGGAAAACGTCTTTTGCTAGTAATTCATGCGGTTCAAACTACTGCGGAAATTACAGAGTTCACAAGAAACACAAGCGATTAACACCAATTTTATTTTGCCTTTTTTTAAAATTTTTTGGGGTAAACAGTTATTTACTATATTTTTACAGCTAAAGCTGAAACAAATTTTCAGCAGGTAGGGTTTGTATAATCAGTGCTCCTCAATATTTTCAAAGTAAGACCCGCATTATGTTGTTCTTTGTGACCCTCTGGAAAATTCTAATTTAATTATATCATCATATACTAAATTGCTTAGGTCTGCAAAGAGACTGAAAAAGCGTAGAAAAGCGGCGAATCTAAAAATTTACATTATTGTTTAGATGTTTGTTAAGGATTTCATTGATTTTTGAATTTTGTTGCCCGAGTGTGCCGGAAGATGCTTGTAGATGGCTCACCTACTGTGAATTTCACCACCAAGTAATTGCCGTGAATCATGAAATGGCCAATTCTGATGCAGCTTGCCATAGGTGCACTTCGTGTAAGCACGTTCTATCCTATTTAATTTGTGTTTCGTTCCATTAAACTTCTTAATTTCACAAGTATCAAATTGACAGATGAATTAAGTGCAAGTGTGTTAACTAATTTAAGTCATCAGTTCTGATTTCCATAACCATACTTTGGCGTTATTTACTAAAGTTAGCCCTAATAATTTACCTCACCTGTAATTTTCCCTAAGAGCTAGATACATTTAAAAGGATATAGATTGGTGTTATTTTCCACAGGTTAACGTACTTTGAGGTTCATTGTAGGTATGCATTCTCCCCGTCACTACTAATGCGATGTTTCCTGATTTTGTTAGGCCCCTCTAAAAGTGTAACTTCTTTTAATTAGCTCAGGTAACTTACATGCTCACCTATTTGTAAACAAGTGTTTGTCTTGGCGCTTTAGAGGTAATTGTTTGGCTTATTTTACAAGTTTAAAAAAACACTGCTGCAGTCTTTTGCTCTATTTGTGTCAGCTTATTTTAAGGTCATTCCTGTTATTACATTATTTAGTATCTGGTCGAATATGCGCGTGATATCTCTCACTGCCTTAGCTTTTTAAGCATTTTCGAATCGATTTCGCCGTATTGCGTAGGTACTCTATTTCGCAAAGTTATGCGTTCGGTTGCCGTAAATTTTAGTACGGTTGCTGAGTAACTTCCGTTTGCGGTGAGATGTTTTAAGATCATGTCCTACAGTAGCAATCAGATTACTTAACAGCCCTTCTACTTTTGAATTATAAGTTTTGTTTTATTCTTACGATTAAACAACTTTTGCCAGAACTCGTAAAAACAAACGATCTGAAATAGCCGTCTTGCCTTTATAAAACATTTTTGGAGTTTGGTGGTTGCGGTTCTTTTCTATCTTTCCCAATTCTTAGTTGTGAAATCTGCGAAATACACCATGTCGGTGGATTCATATGGATACAGCAGTTTTTTTATTATATCGTGAAAACCCATGAATTTATTTTTACGGATTTTAATGCCATTCTAGATGGTTTTCAATACAGCAACAGCTCCTATGGAGATTGGAGCACTAAGCAGATTGGCACCTAAAGTGAGTTTTCCCAAAGACGCTCCGCAGTTGTACGCTAATAGTGTCTTATTGTTATAAGGCTTTCAGTATTTTCGTATTTACACCTAAAGGTTATTCCGTTTCAATGAATTCTGGATGTTAGTATCTATGTATTTATCGATTTGAGTATCTGGATTTTTCAGTTTATAAACTTGGTTGAGTATTGCTCCGCTTTGACTTACTTCCCTTTCGTAGTCTGTATGATTTGCCTATTTGGTGCCATCCTATTCAGCACCTATGCGAGATTGAAAATCAATCAAATCCCTTGATAGACGCTAAATTCAATATACAAGCTACAGCCTTGTGCTAGAACTAGAACTATTTTTGCCACAATTTACAATGTATCTGCGTGAATAGCTTTAAGAACTGACGATATTGAAATTTTCCTGTTTACACCTGATTTACCATTTATTGATGTATTAATACATTAGTGATTTATATGCGTAGTTCCTATATGTGCGATGTAGAGGCATTGGATTGAGGTTTCAGCAATGTACCGTACTCTAGACTCTTTAACAGAATTAATCTTGTTGTGGCTTTGGATTTAGCACCTTTACATAAAAAGCTGAAGCGATAACTGGCATAAGTAGGAGAGTAGAAAAAGACGTGAAAAGCCGTTCGAAACTGGTATGCAATAATTACTGTAAGGTCGCATTGGTACAAGTAATCTCGGAGAGGATAAACCGTTCCTTTTATCTCAAATACTTTTGGAGCACGGGAATAACTTTATAATGTTAAGTCGAGTCGAATATTCGTACTTAACATAGGACAAGACTCTTGATTGTGGACAATAGCAAAAGATGTGGCAAATATTGACCGAAATGACACCCCTACCTTACTATAATAAAATGGATATTACAGCACAGGTGAGAGTGAATAACTAATTAACGGTGCCATTTAAAACAGATCATGAAGTTTTAAAGTTGCTCATTAAGTTCAAATATCTTATTATGTACTGAGAATGAGTAATTTGAAAATCTACAGAAAGCTTGGGGGAGATAGTTTAGTGGTTTGCACCACTGCAACTGTTATGATATTTATTAAACGTAGTTCACCACTGTGGAATTACGCTCAGTAAACTGCAACCGTTTGTGAAAAACAATGACGTTCCTTCTATTTACTTTAGCACACATAAGAAATTAGAAGCATATACAAATTCCTCAGTATTAATTTAAGTACCAATGCGAACAGTGAGTAGTCTGGTTTTCAAAACGGAATTATTTATTTATAACAGACCTTGGAACCTGAGCTTGGTCCTCGACTCCACCAAAATGCGTCAAGTCGGAATATACAGAAGAAGTGAAGTACCGGAAAACTAAGCTACCTGTGCTTATATAGGTTGCACGTGAATGGAAGGGATATTTCCTATTCTTTTTAATACAATAGGATTGCCCAGCTAAGCTCCCTTTATCACTATTGTCGCACAAGTGGTTGACAAAACTTCCGCCAAAAATGGAATTTTCCTTTTGCCTGCTTCATTGATAGTCGAGTAGTTTACGACTGTATTGTCCATCAGGGTTCACTTTCCCTTTTTGTATTGTTAGTCGGAGCAAAAGGGTATTTACATAACTCTTCGCTTTTGTTGGCAGATATCCCTGCGTTGGATCCTTCTGTGCTAAAAGTTGCATCGTGACGTTTAGAAAAGTTAGTCTTATTCTTCAAATCGACGATACAAGTCACACTTGACATTACATATGTTTCTTACTGCACGCGTATAATTTATACTTGCTAGAACTGTCACATTTCACATGCTTTGCTTTATGGCGTATGACGTTTTCAGGCCGTTTATGCAGCTGCGCTACAATTGTAAGGTCAAATGTGTGGCAAGAAAATATGCAACTTAAGGTAGGCCGATGACACCACCATATTTGCCAAGAAGAATCGATGATGTTGCCGCACAACATCGAGGAAGTGAGTGCCGAAGATGGACTACGAATTAATAAAGGAAAAATCAAAATAAATTATAAATAGATAATTATAGATCAACAAAACAACGGCAGGTGCGACATAAAATCAATAAACAACATGAGTGTCGTGGACAAGTTCACATATCTTATCTGGATGATGCATCCATGAAATAAAAACAGGAATAGTAATTGACAGAGAGGCCACAGCTAAACTAACAGAAATATGGAAAATTCACGGCATTACAATATACACTGGAGTAAGGTCTTCTCAGGTGGACACTTAAATAAATAAAAACGACACAACGCTGCCTTTGAGAAACAATAATGGAGACGGCTGCTGAACTTGGATCACCGCAAGAGGAACCAACCAATTAATCTTAGATTAGCTGAAAACTAAAACTATAGTAACAGAAAGAATAGCTACATTCTTTGGCCAAGTCATCCCCAGAAGAGCTTAGAAAGAATTACAATTCAAGGAAAATGGTAGGCTCGAAAGGACGAGATATCTTCCATACGATACACTAAGGTCTTACAAACAAAACATTAGGAGCACCATTAGAACGATGCTATAGAGTAGTGGAGGACAAAGGCTAATGGAAAGATATAACGCGTATTAACTCATAACGTCATGACACTCGTAACGAGTGACCGACAAAGGAGATGTGGCACCGATGAACGCTCAAATACGTTATAGCACTAGAATAAACTAATGAGAATATAATTCGTTGAATTTTGAGCCAATCATCGTGTCTTCAATTTAGAACGTTGGCTAATAGGATGCTCTACCATACTGACAATGTAGCGACTTGCGATTTTCAATTTTTTACGAGCTAACTTGGTTTTGTTGCACTTATCAAATTAGCTGATTTAGAAATGCCAGTTGATTTTTCTAGGTTATCCGTGCGTTTAAGCATAAAAAGCGACAAAAAAGTGTTTGAGACAAACATTAATCATTAGCATTGATTACTCACGTAATAAAATAGTATTGCGCTCTCTCTCTGGTATATATTTTAAATCGTTATATTCTCTTCCTAAATCTAACTCTTAGTACGCCTAATAATCTATCATTTTTGAAGAATATAATTTTGTTGTAATCCTAGTGCAAGAAAATAAACTCGTCCTATGGACTCGTTGAATTTTTAGATTTTGGATTATAACTCATAATATTAATTTAAGAATAATCTATAATACGCGTACTACTTATTATATTGCCCTGATAATATTGAAACATTTCAAAATAAGCAGGATAGCAAGTTGTGAACACCTAAAACAGTTCCGTAACCAATACCGTTCAACGGGCCAACTGAACTACTCCGAACAAGAGAATGAGTTGACACTAAATTGATCAAAACTAAATATATCGTACATAACTCGCGCATCTAAGTTTGAAAATTCCTCGACAATATGGTAATCGCAACTTACATTGAAGGGAGATCTATCAAAATTGCATTTATCAGATGCAAGGTCTTTGATAAGCTATAACTTGTTATGGAAAAAAAAACATAAAAACTGTGCAATTGAAGTGATATTTATATCCAATCCATGCATGGAAATAACATTAGAACTCGTGCCGAAAGCAATTATTGAATTTATGTTATTTCAAGGCAAGATGAGGCAAACTCAACACTAAACCCACGACGTGTACACGAGGCAATAAATATACCTTCTAAATCATTGAATTAGGTACTCTCGCATTAATTTTCTTGTAACTTCTAAACCAAAAGTCATTCTATCTTTGAAACTGGTGTAACTTTCTAAATAACGAATGATTCGGTTCTGCATATTTATTTAATAACATGTGCATTTCTGAAACAGCCTTTGTCTTCTTATTTAGTTGAATTGCATAACGTTCGGTTATGGATCAAATAACTTAGAAACGTAACAAAGCAATTTTTATATGATTCATTCTTATTACGCTTTGAGTTATTTCAGCCGTTATAATTTTTGTTTTCATTCGAATTAGTGGAATGTAACTATCGCAGCACGATTATTCGTCCATGATTTCATTAACGAATTTAGTCTGTTTAAACATATTTCCTCCCTTTGTTTACCTGACTTCGCTTTCGAAACCAATTATTCCATGGCAGTTAGTTAAATATTTGGTCGTTACGTTAACTATACGAAGATTGTTCAGTTGGCTGTCTGCTATGTTTTAGTTTCATGTTTTAGATTTACCACTGTTTCACTTCGCAACAAAAATTTATACATTGTGCACAATGTAAACAAAATTACAACCAAGCCATACTAACTATAAATACCCAAAAAACACTAGGAATCAAAACCAACTGCATATACTCTACTCAAGCGGTTTAATAGCGCTTAGAAATGCTCACAAATTACTCTTATTTTTAATATCAGCCACTCGGCCGTTTCAGCAGACCATCCGCTGAAATATTTACAACATTTGAGTTTATTAGCACAATTTCCTGAAACTAACCGTGCAACTAACCTACTGATATCGATTTCCTGCTGGTTACTTCCTGCACTTTGTCGTTTTCCGATATTAAATTTCTCTGTACGCGCCTTTTGCACAGAGTAAAAACCATGCAGATTTTCGATGCCTTTGTGCAGCCCGTTTTTTGCTAAAATAAGCGGCCGCGTCTAATATAGGCATATTAAAAGTCAGTTAGGCATTATGCCTTTGTTCTAGTTCAGTTTTCCCGGAAGCCTTTTCTTCGTATCTAAAGAAAATATAAAAAGCCGCATCGATATATCATACGATTACAGAAAATATAACAATAAAGTGACTTAATTGTTATTTAGGTAATGCACATTGCCAAAATTAATTCTTGTTTAAAACTTCTTTGATTTCTGGACAACTTTACTATTACACTGCATTTGCTTGTGAAGTAGCCTAGAGACATTATATACTAAATTTGGCCTCCGCAGTTATAGATAACAAAGAAAAATGAAATATTCAATAAGTTGTATTTTAATTGCAGCGATACAAAGTAGAAAAACGGTCGAACAGAGCACTGCAGTGTTAATGTATGCTAAACTACCTCTCGGTTACGGCTTTCCAGGCAACTTTTACTGATTCATATCGCTCGTTCTTGTTAAGTAGAAAATCGGTGCAGGTAGACACTCATTTTCTACTAAACAAGCGGTCGTGACCAGAGATGGATTACTTAGGCAAATTGTTGAATTGCTACTAGCGCCTTTAAAAACATTTGGTCGATATTCACCATTTTGGTTTAAGTGCTTGTTGGAGTTTAATTGAAGGGTAGCAGATTTGAAAAGAAAATTGATCGCATGGTAACCTATTTCTCTTCAACACTATCTTCTTAATGTAAATATTTATAAAGTAATGCAGCAAAGCTTCAAAATGTTTATACTGATGTTTCCAAAGAGTCAACCTTATTTCAAAAAAATAACTCCGTAATGTTTAAATTTTTTTCTACGGTTGAATACATGCGCTAAAATCCATTGTTAGGCGCGTTTTTGTGTGTTGTTAAAATTTAAATTCCAATACTTTTGAAATGTCTCAAAGTGGTGGATGCAACACACCCATGACCACAAGGCGGTACTGGGGTGCAAACAGTGCAGGTTCGAGCCTTCCTTGGCCCAGTGGCGGAGGCAGGCAGTTAAATGTAAAAGAACAAACTTACTAACCTGTATATCTCATCGATAATAATAATTGACTCACCGGGGGTGGCCGCCTCCCTGGCCCCTCCGTACTTCCGGCAGTGACAAAACAATACTTGGACTTGAATGAATCAGCATCAACCCTTTGAGACCTCATTGCTGCCTTCAACGCCCAATACATTCGCCAAGATTATATTACATTTCAGGCCTCAAAATATTTATGAAATGGCAAACTTAATAATTAAAACTTAAAAATAATGCATCCAAAACCATAAAATATTTCATCCCTAACACAACACATGATGAATAAAATTATATTCCGTTTTGGAAACTCTATTCGAGTTGAACATTATCACATTTATCGTATTGTATCCTACTTGGTGTGAAGTTGTGGCTGCACATGGATGGAACTAAATTGGATTTTAAATTCCCGAGAGACCTTCCCATCGCTTCGTCGTCTATGAGTTTATGTTTCTTCTATTTCTCGATTCATGTGCTCTCCTCTCTCTGCTTTCTACCACATCAAATCCATCAGTGCTTCGATATGCATAAGAAGGCTGAAATCACAATCACCCTGAAAAATGTAGTAAAGCTAAACTAGAAGTATTAACATGTGAGCAAATGAAAACGAAATCAAGCTTGGCTTTGAAATATTTGTTGTATAAATAATCTGTTGATGGCACTGTAAGTCTATGTCAAATTCGAGGTTGGCAGGTTAGGTTTTGCGTCGGTTTTGACACAGACTAACGCAAAACCTAACCTCCTAACCTCGAATTTGACTTACAGTGCCACCAACATATTATTCATACAACAAATATTTAAAAGCCAAGCTTAATTTCATGTTCGTTTCCTCCACGGCCTGCTGAATTGTGTGACAAATGTCACTTTCTACGGCCTGGGCATTTTTTTGAAATCCATTGTTGTTTTCATTTCTGAGAAAACGCCAATTTTGGCCGTTTGGCGCCACATACCCACGATGACATTTAAGTGTCAACGGCTGTCAAGACTAATTCGTGTTTAGAAATGATTTTTTAAATGTAGTATCAGTAGGATAAGGACCTATTGTATTGAATGTAATATAAATATGAATGGTGTAATCTATTTAGTGTCGTGTAAGCACTTTAGAGATCTATAGTTTTAATATCTTTCTTGAGGGAGGTGTGGAACTCCAAGAATTCGTAGTTGAAGACGGATTCATATTTTCAAGCAGGTATTTTTTGGATAGCTCACACATTTGCTCTAAAATAGCACATGATATGCAGATAATTGCATTTCTTACAAATTTGGATGATGTTCTAGGTGGTAATAGTAATGAAGTATTTTATTCTGTGTGTTATTGCAAGGTTGTAAGTTTATGTGTAATTTATTGTAAAAAATTTAAAATTAAACGTTTAAAAGTTTTTTTTTAATTAGATATCTATCTGTAAATATAGTAATTAAAAATGTACTAAAGGAAATCAATGTGATTTTATAGTCTTCGCCCAGAAGAAGTTACTCGGAAACACCTTTCTTGAAAGCTACAACTAACAATTCTTTCCCGTTGTTTATGGATATCTATTTAAATAAAAATAGAAAATAGAAATCGCTAAAACGGTACGTTGTTTAAAGCACCAGTACAATAATTTAAATGATAAGATCTTCCCCAATTGGTATATTTGCACGTTGTAGAACCGCTTTCTATTTTAACAATACCAAACGAAATAATAAGCAATAATATAAATTAATCAACAAATTATACTGTGAACGTAAATAATATAAGTGAGAAAATACACGAAAAAGCTAGCAGGAAACTGATCAAAAAACACATTAGAAAATCAAAGCAAAAAATACACGGGAGGGTTATATTATTGTTGTAAAATTTTAAGAAACGTAAAATTTTATCAAATATTTGCATTGTAGTCAACATAGTAACTGATGCAACATTGCAAATTTGAAATTCCCGCTCGTGGGTATACAGCGCTCTGCGGAGAATCGCGAAACTTCACATATACCCAGGCCTAAGGTGCTATATTTATATGAGCAAGCTTCTCCGCCATTTTAAGTTACTGAAAGTGGCGGCAAATTGAAATTCTAGTTACTTTCCAAATAGCATACGGTAAGTCGGGAAAACAAGGATCATGTCATTTAATTTAATCCGTTTTGAAAAAGATTGGTTTTTAAACAAATAAAAAGAACGCAGAAAAAATCGAAACTAAAACACTGTTAACTAACACGCATATGGTTCAAACTAGAGAACTTTAATACCTAGTACCTTAGTTCAAACAACAGTGACGAGTGACAGAACTCAATAGAACTGACACATACTGTTGACAGCACAGAACAACACCTACACACTGTATAGATTTAAATAACCACACTTGGATGAAGACTGTAATTATAATTAGCATCGTAATGGAATGCACCAAGATTTAAATCAGCATGCATTGTTCGTCTGCATCGAGCAGTACGTACACTCCAACGGTTTCTAGTCTTGCTTGGTTGACAGACGACAGAACGCACGGTTACCGGTCAGCGCAGCCAACGGCTTGGCGCTAAAATCCCTGTGACACGAAATCTAGTGGGATAAGCTTGCCTGGTTAATAAAACACTCTACTCAGGCCGTATACACGGTATACAGTGACGTTTGTCAAACATTTCAGCAGGTCTAGTCCAGTCGTTGAAGGTTTTCCGCTCCGAATTCTTTGAACCTTGACCGATTGACGTGAAATTTGGTGAGTGGTTAGGGGATGGCTCAAGGAGCAAAAGTGACATAGCGCTGATGTGCGCTTTTACCCTGAGAGTGGATGCCACCATTCTCGGGGGTGGAAATGTGTTCACTCAAAATAGCCCCGGAAATGGATATAGGGACAAATTCTAAGTAAAAAATGTTCTATATAGTTTCTTCGATAGATCGATATTTTTCGAGCTATTTGCGATTGAAAACTTAGATTTTTCGTGATGAAAATGCATGTTTTTGGACGGTTTTTCGCGAATAAGTCGAAAACTTCGCGTTCTATCAAATAAGTTGCAATAACCAAAAATAAAGCTTGGAAAACCGCAAAGGGATTGGTTTTTATGAATGCTCTAGGTCCATAATAAAAGAAGTTATGGCCCGTTGAAGAAGATTTTTTTTGCAACAACTTGGTTCGAAATAATCAACGTTAATTAACGAAAAACCGATGCATTTTTCGGGAAAAACGTATAGAACATTTTTTGTAGCGATTGAACAGACCTTTAAAATTATCACTGTTAAAAGTCGATTGCATCATAACTAAGCGAGTTACAATGCAAAAACAGTGGGCCACTCGAATTTTTGAAAAAAAAATGAGCGCTGAAACCCCAGCCATTCCACCAGAATTGATATTGACCATTATCCCTTTACAAATTACTTTATTTTAGTATTACTTATGTAATACAAAAGTTTGGGAGGGTTAGAATGCGTATTTTTCGAAAAAAATATGATGAAAATGGAGAACGTGTTTTTCAAATTTCTTAAAAAATACCTTATTTTGAAAATATCTAAAACTAAAGAAAAAAACGTAAAAAATAATATAGTACAAAAATGTGGATTTTTTCTTAACGAACATTTTAGTTTTTTTTTATTTTTGTAGGAAAAACAATAACGGAGATATAAATGTTAGAAGTGCATTATAGTGCGCGGACCACCACTCCCGAGCCCTTCAACCCTTTATTTTTGAATATGCAAAGTCTGAGCATGTCGAAAAACTTTTGGATTACATGAGTAATACTTAAATAAAGTAATTTGTAAAGGGATAATGGTCAATATCAATTCTGGTGGAATGGCTAGGGTTTCAGCGCTCATTTTTTTTTCAAAAATTCGAGTGGCCCACCGTTTTTGCATCGTAACTCGCTTCGTTATGATGCAATGGACTTTTAACAGTGCTCATTTTAAAGGTCTTCTCAATCACTACAAAAAATGTTCTATAAGTTTTTCCCGAAAAATGCATCCGTTTTTCGTTAATTAACGTTGATTACTTCGAACCAAGTTGTTGCAAAAAACAACGAGCCATAACTTCTTTTATTTTGGACCTAGAGCATTCATAAAAAACTAATCTCTTTGCTATTTCCTAAGCTTCACTTTTGGTTATTGCAACTTATTTGATAGAACGCGAAGTTTTCGACTTATTCGCGAAAAACCGTCCAAAAACATTCATTTTTATCACGAAAAATCTAAGTTTTCAATCGCGAATAGCTCGAAAAATATCGATCTATCAAAAAAACTATATAGAACATTTTTTACTTAGAATTTGTCCCTCTATCCATTTCCGGGGTTATTTTGAGTAAATACATTTCCACCCCCGAGAAGGGGTGGCATCCACTCTCAGGGTAAAAGCGCACATCGGCGCTATGTCAATTTTGCTCTTTGAGCCATCCCCTAACCACTCACCAAATTTCACGTCAATCGGTCAAGCTTCAAAGAATTCTGAGGTAATAGCATATTTTTACCTTCAACGACTGGACTAGTGGTTTGCTCACATGTTACTTCCCCGTTAATCACAATATTTCTATCTGTAACTACACAAAATCATTACCCATAGAGAAATATTTTGAAACCCTAGGCCTCCGACGTCTGCTTTTATTGGGTAACACGTTTAACATTGTTTCTAAACCATCAACCTGTTATACGGGATGAGTGTTCTGAGCTTTTAATAAAATAGTTTCCCCCTGTACGATTTAGGATGAAATAGTAAAGGAAAACGGACATAGATAATGTTTAAAGATATTCTGCCGATATACATTTGGACAACTTTATTCATATGCTATCAGTACGATGAGAACCAATGCATTATTAGTAGCTCTCCATGAGAACTTGATTTAACAAGCATTTTTCAAGCTAGTCGATTGAACTAGCAGCCCCGTAATGTGGCCAGTACATACGCAGTGTCTACTTGAGCATCAAGTGTTTACCTATTAAGTCATATGAAATACAGGAAGCACCGTTATACCATACAGTGCAATTACTTCCATAATAAATTAGAACTACTCGACAATATTCAATCGAAACAGTATAGTCACAAAAAGAAATAATATCACACTTGTTACAAATAAAACTTAGTATCAACTATCGTAGTGTTCGGTAACCTTGCCTGTGGAGTCAAGCATTTTCCATGATCTGGTCGATCGCTAGGTTTACAATTTCTGGAAAATTCTTTGATGTCAGTGACAGTTTTACAACGTAACAGGGTTTCTAAATCTAAAATTGCGGTTACAATTACCCTTTCGGTATAGCTCAGAAGGCACGGCTCCAGAATGAAAATACGTTGGTTTATTAACAACTACTATATGGCACAACATTTTAAACTCTAAATGAAATTCGCAAACAAAGTATATACTACCAAAAGTGTATAAATAAAAGAGTGTGTGTTTGAATATTTAGTTGTTTTCTACTGGAATGGCCAAACTTCCTAAGCGTGGTCACTATTTTTTGTAACTCAAAATGTATAAACACAGATTGGCGTGCAATTTACTCGATGTACCCAAAGCAAGACTTTGGATTGGCCGGTGCTATGAGAATATTTCTGAATGTGATATTCCACAACTGTCTGTCTCGGGATACTGTTCTCCACGTAAGTTGAGCCTTAAATTTTTGCTTCCACTTCCTATTGGAAACATAAGGATCTAAATTCGCCGGCCACACGCGAAACTGCCGCTTGAAGCGTCTTTTGCGCTGATAGTGGTCTGCAGCCCGAGACGCGGTTTAGGATGGGTTTGGCCACCACTTAGAGGCTCGATAAAGTACAGATTTCGGCACTTTTGGGTAGTTTTGAATCTCTGAAAGCCTTTTAGGTATAAGCCATTGACTTAGGCTCTCCTGCTGGGCTGGGATTACTTCACCGGGATGAAGCGGGACTCAAGTGTCTTGCACTGGCCGGGCATTGTCCTTTTATACCCGTTCGAGTCTCCGTCTATTTCGACTATCGCACTGCGAATACTTGTTACACAAAAACTGGCATCGTGTGGCTTCCATGGATCACCTAGTGCATCCGCAGCAAAGGACACACATATGTGGCTAACATCTATGATAGCTAATGCATTACAATTTCTTTACTTGAGCTTTATTTAAACACTTTGATATATTAAAGAACTTCAATTACTTTTTAAAATCTGTTCGAAGCGGATTTTAGAGAACTGAATCATCTAATGAACGATAAAATTATGTTAACTGAATCTTTTCTAGTTTATACAAGGTTTGCATTTAGCGTTACTCATGTGCGCATAACGGTAATTAACAAATAAATAGGAATCATATTTAGCATAAGTGCTTTGAACACAGTTTTGTAATCTCTTTCTCACACTTATTATAACCCTTTGCAGCAAACAGTGCTGTCAATGAACGCAACTTATTTTCGAAATATGTTTAGCAGTACAACTTTTTTTGTGAAATAGTATTTCATGATACTTATCTCTCAGATATCTCTATAAAGGATAATCATACAGATCAGAATATTCACAATTTTATAAATTTTGACAACATGCGATGCCAACCATCGAAGATTACTAAACAAAACAATACCGTTCAAAAACATCACCACCATGACAAGACCACCAAGAATCAAATACAAAGTTGGTGAACACGGGATCTGAAGATATACCAAAATTGAGTAGGGAAGAAATAGAAAACACGTTACACGTTAGGGAGGGCTTACATCCAGTATTAGGCCAAGAAAGGCTGACGATAGTGACGACGATTATTGTTTGTCAGTTTGACATACTTCTTCTTCTAGCAGCTCCTCTTCATCCACTCCTGGACATAGGACGCCCCTATTTTCTCCATGATTTTTTGTTCTGTGCCAGTTGGTGCCATTTATTCCTTACTTTGTTCTTAATGTCGCCAACCTAACGACGTTGTGACCTATTAACATTTCTCTTGTGTAGTCTTGACCTCCATTGTGTCATGCGTTTTGTCCATCTGGTTTCATCTTCAATTTCTGTTGGGCAATACGTTTTATGACATCGTCTTCTCTAGTACTGCGCCTGATTTCCGTATTCGTGACGTGATCTCTGAGACTTACCTCCAAAATCATTCGTTGAATGGGCCTTTGTGTTGTTCTAAATCTGTTGGTTGATTTATTGGTGAGTGTGGCAGCTACCCATTGCGTAGGTAATTATGGAAGGTATGCAGATGTTGAATATCTTCCTTTTAAGGTTTATTGGAATACTTTATTTCTAAGCATTTACGATACTTTTTCTGTGACTATCCACGTCATTCGAATTCCTCTTTCTATTTCGGCAGTTTGGTTCTCGTTTCCCAGTTTAATATTGTGTCCTAAATAGACGTATTCTTCCACATTCTCTATGACGTGGTCGCCCAGGCGAATTTCTGTGTTGTTTTAGTTTTGGTTAAGTTCATGGTAACTTCGATTTTTTCGGATTTTGATTTTAGTTCATTCATCAAGCCTTGCAACTCCTCTATGTCTTGGCTAATGATCACGATGTCGTCCGCGAAGTGAAGGTGGTTTAAATGTCTGCCGTCTATATTAATACCTTTTTTATCCCAATCAATTCTTTTCAAAACATCCTCCATTGCACGAGCAAGCAGGTTTGTGTAAGATGGTGTCACCCTGTCTGACTCCTCTTTTTATTGATATTTTATTTGTTTTTGGTATCTTCAGCGATATTTACTTCGATTGTTGCAGTTTCGTATATGTATTTTATCAAGTTTTTATATCTCGAGTCCACGCTTGCATTGTTTACAGCTTCAAAAATCGATCATAGTCCCACTGTGTCGAAGGCTTTGTAGTCAACGAATGCAAGGTGGAGTGGTTCGTTACATTTTTCAATAAGTGAACGAACGGAATGAATATGTTCGATAGTGCTGAAGCCTTTCCGGAATCCGGCCTGCTCAGGAGATTGGTAAGAATCCAATTTATTCGAAAGTCTGTTTGTTATGGTATTTGTCAACAACTTGTACGGATGAGGGAGTAGACTGATGGGCCGATAATTGTATATTTTTAGTTTGTCACCTTTTTTATGTATTAGTACAACCTGACATACTAAGCGGGCTCTACAGTATTTTATGTCTTACTAGTACATTATTTGTTGTTTATACCTGTGATACGAAATATATAAACAAATCCATAACAATCGAGGCATTATGAGCGGGAATTATGATTCATAACGTCAGCTCAGTATTAACGACCAATTGCGTATCTCGATGCGTCGATGCGCACACAGCAATGGATGATTATCCACTTTATGGTCCATTATTTAAGTTACTAAAAACCAGTAGTAAGACTGCTACCAACAGAAAATACTAAGCAAGACTTAGACCCAAACCAAGGTGTCTCAATTTCTTAAATTCACTAAAATACCATGCGTAGCAGTCTTGCTACAACTTGGAAAAGACTTGAAAAGAAAACAATACCTCAATAGTTGGATTTTTATACACAAAATATTAATAAGCATGAACAAGGATTATATTAATTAACGATAATCGACATTCCGTGGTCGGTACTTTAAGGATGACCAAAACCAATTTACAATTCCAGAATTACGGCGTTCAGACAGGGATGTTCAAAATGCATAATGGAGGCTAAAGTGTTACGGTATATCAACGTAACAAGACAAAATTTTATATGCATCACTGGCATTACTTAATATTTATACTCTCAGGCGACTTACAGAGCATCAAGCCCAAGACTGTCGCGTCGGACGTGTAAGCTTTTTACCCTCGAATGGTATAAACATAATGTCTTAGGTACATAAATAACGGCCCGCTTAGTGGTGCTTAGCTAAGAAAAATAATGTTTGTTCCTTGGGATGTAAAGTGACACATTACGCCCTCAAAAACTAGGGTATAAAGTGACCAACTTCATCCCGTTGCACATAAATACCATTACAATATTAATAATAGCCTACTCATTGATCCAATATTTGATGTAAAAAACCGGCAAACTTTGTTTAACTATCTAATTCACTATTAAAATATTTCTTATTCGAAACCGAACCCTCTGTATATAATGACTGTGGCCAAGTTTTCATTTAAAAACATCAAATGAGATTCCGATAATGTCATAAAGGAAGGCAAAACCATTGGAACTGTTAACTACGTGTCAATATAATTTGGCGGCCTATTAGTGCGCTTAGGCAGGAGACAAATAGGGGCGAATATTCCGCTGTAAAATCAATTATATTTCACTTACAGAACGATTTATAGTCTCGTCCTGGAATAATTGAGTTCGCGCAGGAATTGGTTTGTTCGTGGACCGTTCTTCTAGCTGCGGTCGGCAGGGTCAAATTAGATTCTAATCCAATTAAAAGTTTGCCGAAGGTTTATCGGCGCTCGAGACTGACCAGCCGGACGGCGACAACTCCATCGCGTTCAACATTGATGAGCAGGTGCCCGCATCTTAGTTGGGAAGAAAAATAAAACGTGATGAGCGGTGCACCGGAAGGCCGGAAATTAGTTCGCCCAGTTTGGGGCACAAATGGCGGCGTAAAAGTCACTCGCCTTCGGATTAACGGAAGCCTCGGTGCTCTTCCAGAGGGTAGCCGTCGCGATGGACTCAGTTGTAGCTGGATCTCCTCGCGTGTAATCCCGCTATCAATCTCGGGCGAAAGGCGCCATTAGCGTAGGAAACGGCTCCATGCCCAGAAATATTCACTTACATGTAGATAACTAATTTCGGAGCTAACCTTTAGCCGCTGAAATACGACGTTCGGCCACGAGATGCTAATGGCTGCGCAAACTTTTTATGGCGAAGTATCGATAACGCGCCGCGATGTAATTTCCCTAAGTAAATGACAAGTTTCATTGTGTTAGCCCGGGGCGCGCGCCCTCTGCCGGCGCAAGAAGTCCATCGTAACGTATATATAATACTTATATAATCGGGTTATAACATCTTCATGCCTAACTTCCATTTTATTCCATTTATCCAATTCTTTTCCTTTAAGGTTCTGTTTCTCATATATTCGTCCCCTCCATATTTTCCTAGATCTCTCTCAGTATTTCAGTTTCCTTGGTAAACAGTTCATGATTATCTTTGGGAACATGCCTTCAGTCGTTATCCTTACGCACCTAATGTTAATATTCTCCCGCAACGCGTCTTATGGTACTAATTTCTGGAATTTGAAGTTTTCGACTATCTTCCATGTGTTTGACCTCTATAGATGGTTATTTTGTATAACGGTATCATGGCATTCTTCTTCTTTTCCAATTTCCTTTCCTGGATTACATATTTCTAATTTCATTTCTGCTTCTTCTGTTCCTTGTGAGTTGAATATTACCCCTCGGTATATGTATTGTCTGCATAATTCTGTATCACCCCTTGACGTTCTAATTCCATGTCCGTACTCTTCTCTCCTATGCATAAGTATTTTGTTCCGTCTCTGGCGTCGTAGGAACTCCGCCGTCAGGTGTTATTTAAAAGTATAACTTTTCAATTTCCCATTGCGAATCGTATTGTATGCATAGTGCCTGTCACTAATGCAGCATTTGAATTTCAAATCGAGATCAAATATTCAGGAAACGTATGTGTCTGGTTGACGTCCGTGTTAAAACATTTCGCGTGATTCAGACGGGTTTGATTGTAGCAGAAAAGCGTCGACCCAAATCCAGTCGTAAAAATCCATGAGTCGTGTTCCGCAGCATCCTTGTAACGATCCAGCTACAAGCGCCAGCCCGACTGGCGCCCGTTGTGACACAACTAAACCTATTTGTAGATAGTTTTTGCCAGTCTACGACCCGGCGCCAAATCTGTCGGGAAAATGAATAAAACGAGGAGCGGGAAGGAATCAACATGGCTACGACTACTGGAATCGGGGCCCCGGGCGGACAATGAGATTCGCTTATAGCATCCCCTGAATTGAACTCGCTCTCATAACAAGGAGTCGCGATCCAGTCATCCCCTGCGTTCTCAATATAATTCTACAAATTGAACAAACTATTTACGTTCAGACGTACATACATTATGGCGAGCTCGGAAATAAATTTTGCGGAACTGCACAGCCCGAGTCTTAAGTCCGTATATCCGCTCGACCATCGCAAAAGGTAATATACGGACAAAGTAAATTTTACAGCCCAGCAGCTAGTGTATCATGGTACAATGCAAGTGGATACATATATTCCTTCACTTAATTCCTCTTGTTATAGTTCATACGAAAATACCAATAACATTAATAGACGTTAGCAGAATTTATTTACAAACTGTTACTGGTTAAGCAGACTCCCTTGTCAAGGATTCGGAGCATTCTCTACAAATTAAAACACATAAAATTGAAAAAAGATTACCCTCGCAACTACAATCGAAATGCTGATTCATATATATAATTAGACGATAGGTTTGTCATGTGTCCACACGGATGCCACACATTCTGTACATAGTGTTGGCACATATTTTCAGTGCCCAGGGCTAATTTATTTTTTTCTGGATTCAGATCGGTTCACATGCATAAATTTACACGAACTGGCGACTACCAGAAATTTTATAACGCCCCTGCGGTCTGGGGGTTGTAAATCAGAAACATGATACTGGGGGTGCAAAGCGAACGACGAGTTCTTTCATGTAGCAGGTGGTCACATACGCCCGACCGCGAACACAAACTCAGTCAATTCCACAATCAGTCATGTAAGCAAAACAACAAACATTCAACTCTTAGCAGTAATGTGTTCATAGGGTTTTATGGACCCCCACTGCCTTCCCACGTTGCATCTCGAAGAAGTCATCGGCCAGGGATATCCTTCGGTACACCACCGATTATGCGTCTGCAATAATCCTGCAAATACGGATGCTTACCGCATTTAGTACGCATTAACAGAACGTTAACTGCATCAATGGGTCGAACCCATGTCAATGTAACCCGCAATTGCGGTGGCCGCATGGACCCCAAAATTCACAACAAGCCATCTTCAGGAAACGGGTTTCCCGAGCCACCCAGTCGCGCTCACTGCGATTACTGATAAGCAAGGTGCTTAACAGGTCAGGGATCGCGGGCCATCTCGCCGAATAGCCACTGATCCAAGCACGGTGCGCTCTCTGCGGCAAGTTAACCACAGGCCAACCATAACAATGAACAACGACACAATTAATAAAGCTGTCTACAATCAGCATTAGTAAGAACAACAATGTTAGGCTCAGCTGTACAATAACTACATTTGCAAAGCTACGCAAGTACTAGTATTCCTTTTTACATACCTCATCGTTTCGTCCACTCTCTTATAGTCCATATAACTACCGCAATTCAATTCACTTCAAAAACACATAATCGCGGCGGAATGACACCTGCGGTGCATTAGCTTTTGCGTCTACACATGTACGACCTCGCCCACCGACTCCCAAAGCACATCAGTCCTCGCATTGTAAAAAATGCCACCCTCGGTCGCTTCGGGCTTCACAACATTAACATATAGGCATTCTCGGTTAACTGCCTTCAAAGTCCCATGGATATTTAAAACTACCTGCAAAAAATGCCTCTAATTTTAAAAACAGCCCTTGGTTTATAAATTAGCTTTGGCCTCGTTTCGATTCTGGTCTAAATTTAGAACGTTTCTTGTTTCGGTGGTTAGTTTAGTCGAAAGTCTATAATTATCCGAATATAAATAAAATGATAGAATATTTTCAAAGAACACAAAATTAAATATTGCGACAATCGTAACATACAATCTACAATGCAAGTTGAGGAACACGGCAATATTCCATTCTGGTGAAACGTAAATCAGGTGGTAGTATAAGACATGTACTATAGGCAGTCTACAGGAAGAAAACACACACGGACTTCTATACTAACTCATACCGCCACACAATGTAAAAAGCAACAGTTGTTAATACTTTAACAACCAGAGGATACATATATTACATGCAGAGCATCTGGGTAGCAAAAGGCTCTCATTACAAAAGAACGAATACACAACTTTTGGTATACACACAGTGTTTCATAAAACTATAACACAAAAGGCAAAGGGTAAGGTGTTAAATTTAAAGAAACTGGTAAATATAAAATTTCTTATTCTTACGGCTTGAGTTCTATTAGATATACTGGTTGTTCCATCGACCTAAGAATTCAAAAATATAAAGGAGACTTCAAATATAAAAGCACCACCAAATCAGCCATTGTCATTACACTTGTACTTATAAATGGACACATCCTAAAATTTGAGGACACCAGAACCACTTTCCACGAATTATAGGTACGTGAAGGTATAGAAATAGGAAAACATCCAAACAATATTAACAGGAAGATGGCTTTACACTTAGTAGAACATGTATTGTGCATGTGCATGTTGCGTTATAACCACAGCTATTTAGTCGATTGTGCGCTTAAGTATCTTTATATAAAAGGTACTTTAAGAGCTCGGACCAAAACATTGGTGGTACAAGGGTTCACCAGCCACCAACTACCATTTAATAAAAAAATCTTAAAGCTTTTAAGCCACTGTTGTCCTCAGGACAACAAGAGAAGGGTTATCCAATCAGGTAATAATCACCTAAGGACGAGAGAAGAGCAAACCGTGTTGTATATAACACCAGAAATAGTCGAAAAATACAATTAAACATACTAAGATATCAAGCTACTTGATTGATCAAAATCTCTTATAAAAACTGTGTTTGCAAGTATTAGTATCAGGATTTTTAGTTATTTTCCAGTTGCCTGAAAATATGAACAGATATTTGATAAATTGGAACAATACAAGCAAAAAAAATAGCCTGCGTGCGTATGGCTTAAAGGAAGAAATTAACGAAGATTTGGAGAAGACTGTAATCGACTGCAAAGCAAAGCTAAAGTCGGCATAAACTTTATCGATAGATGCCATCGAGTTGGACGAGTGCATGAAGGGAAAGCACATCTCGTCATAGTATGTATATGAACGATTTGGGTTCAAAATGTGTGGTATGTGGATGGTGTGGTAAAAGTGAAGTGCGGTAACATCTTTTCTGTAACAGTTAAAGACGCCTGTAACGCCATCAAAGTTGATTAGGGCAAAAACTTATCTCGGCCGTTCTGAATTTGTTAATGTTTAGTTAGTTAATACAATGAAATTATTCATTAATAAAAATATAATATAAATATTCAATTGTTGATTTGTAGCTTAAGTGATATAGTTACGTAAGGGATCATGCAACCCTTAATGAGTATAATGCCTTCGCAGTCAACGAGTCGTGGTTAAAAGACGATATATTAGACAAAAGTGTCAATATTTTAGGATATAGAATAATTAGAAGTAAGCAAAGAAAAGGAAGGGGAGTAGCGTTCTATATCTTAAACTGTTTGGATGTTACTGTTATACCAGCATCTGCATTAATGGAACAGCTGTGGATCAGACTTAAAATCAATAAGAAACAATATATTTTTGGAGTAGTTCACAAGCCGCCTGATATGAATTATAATAAGATCTTAGACGTACTTCATAACACTATTTTCTTTTCATAGAAAAATGTGATGAATTGTATTGCACTGGTTATCTTAATATTGATTGGTTTGAGGTAGCCGACAAGAAAACTATAGCTTTGAATTTGTTACCTGAAAGTTAGAATTTAAAACAAATTATTAACCCACATACAAGAATTACTTGTATACTGCTAAGCTTATAGATTACACTATCGTAATGCCATCTAATAAACATGAACTAGAGTGTGGCGCTTCTGTTCTTGACTGAACGAACCATGAACTTGTGTACTGCACTGTGCTGCTTGAAAGTATAACAAGGGGGTCTAAATATAAAAATATCCAATCATATAGTAAATGCTTCCATGAGGACGATTTTCTGGAAGATCTAGCACATATGCCTTTATCTGAGTTAATTGTTATGAGCAGTGTTAATGATAAACACGCACCTTATACTTCTTGCTTCTTTACAAAAAAACCTACTCCAGGAATCACTCCTAACATTAAATTAATGATGAATCTCCGGAATAAAAAAATGCAAACGTACTAAAACTCAGTCTCATTGGAATTACCATAAACAACTTAAGAATTATATTCCGCAAGCTTTCGGAAATGGAAAAAAGCATTTTTTTGAACTTGAATTACAAACTACAGATAGTAAAGTTCTTTTGCAAAAGTTCTCAAAATTTAACATCCACTCTAAACCTAATGCAGAGATGCCACCATCGCTGAAACATGCAGACAAATTAAATATTTTTTTTTATAAATTCAGCACCTAATGTGATCAATAAGAGCAGCTCGACGGTGAGCTTCTATAATCAAAATAACTTATTATATCACAATATTCTGTTTAATTTTTGCGAAGTTAAGGAAGATCAGCTCTTAAAAATAATAAGTACAATTTAAACCAATGCACCTAGTGCAATAGTTTAATCATTAAATTGATTAAATTATGGCTACCATATATTCTATCTTATATTTGTCATATTATTAATTTTGGTTTAATTAATGGTGTATTCCCTAATTCTTGAAAATTAGCTTTAGTAACTCCTATTTCGAAAATTAATAATCTTGAAGAATTTAAATGTTACCGTCCTATTAGTATTCTGCCGATATTTTCAACGATTTTAGAAAAAATAATTATATTGCAAAGCAGAACCTACTTAGAAAAATACAATATGTTAATTACCTGATACTCAATCGGGAATTCGTTCGAGGTATAGTTGTAATTCTACCCTTTTGAATAGTATTGACTATATCCCGTCAGCCTATGATCAAAACAAATGGACCTTCTTGTTCTACTTGATTACAGTAAGGCGTTTGACACACTTAATAATGAAACTTTAAATTATATCGGTTTTAATGCTGCTGCATTGGCTTTATTTAAAGATTATTTGAATAATAGGAGGCAAATTGTCCAACTTAATCAGCATTATTCATCTCGTTTGCGATTGAAGTCAGAAGTACCCCAGGGTTCCGTATTGGGTTCTTTGCTATATACCATCTACACAGCTACTTTTGCTAATCAGTTACGATTTTATTCATCTCATCAATACGTAGATGACACTCTAATATATTTATCCTTCAAGCATAAAGGCGTTCTCTTAACTTGTTCTCAAATTAATAATGATCTAAAGACTTTGTTAGAAACTTCTAGAAATCATTCTTTAGAAATGAATGCCTCTAAAACTCAAATAATTTTATTGGAACCACCACATCTTAGGCGAGCTGTCTCTCCACACGTGTCTGCTGTTGTGGTCAACCAGTCCGTCGTTGTGGTTGATTTAATTAATAATTTAAGCTTGGCTATTGATAAGGATCTTAATTGTTCGGAACATGTACAAATTCTTAAAAAATCTTATGGCTCACTTAAAGCTTTGTATCCTTGTAGACACCTTTTATCAACTAAGATTAAAGATGTGCTATGTAATTCACTCTTGCTTTCACATTGGAGTTACTGTGCTGTGGTATTTGGGCCTTGCTTGAGCGTTGTGGATAAAAATAAATAACAAGTACAGCGATCTGTCTGCATTACAGCTTTGAGGTGAAAATGTTTAACAGTATGTCACATAAGCTCAAAGATGCGTGCTGATTGTCTACACACCATCGGATACTACTTCATGTGGCTTGTATGTTCATGAAGATATATCGTAATACTAGATGTCCTACTTATTTGTAGTCAAAAATTGGTTTCAGGTCTGTTTCACTTAACGTTAGTATCATTATAAACCTTCGTTCTACATCCCTTGACTCCATACCTTCCCATAGAACTGAGAAATATAAATCTTGTTGCACTTATCAAATGCCTAAAGTAATTTACTCGTTTAAACTTGATTATTTCCTTCATATCTATAATAACGCGTAATCACCATGGTTTCTGTGAGTTTAATAATGACAAAAATTCGTCAAAATTTAACCGCGGTTAAAAATGTGTTAAAATTTAATTGCTTGTGAATAATTGTAACATGACGCCAACTGAAATTTGTGATTTATTCAGGAAATAGTCACGCCGAACATCCCGCGAACATGTAAACTAGCCTGAATAAATTTTGACGATTTTCGTTTCAATGTCTTGCTCTGAAGAAATATATCTCGTACATTTCTTAGCAAAATATTCTGACTAAAAAAGTCAAAATTTAATCGGCTATTTTAATGCACTTGGGATATTACTGTTGATTATTTCCTTCATATCCACAATAATGCGTAATCACCATGGTTTCTGTCAGTTTAATAATGACTAAAATTCAAACGTCAAAATTTAACCGCGGTTAAATTTATGTCAAAATTTAATCGCTTGTGCATAATTTTAACATGATTATTAAAGGTGCTTCACCAACTGAATTTTATCTATTTATTCAGGAAATAATCACTTCGAACATCCCGCGGGCATGTAAACTAGCCTGAATAAATTTTGACGATTTTCTGTCAGAATGTTTTGCTCTGAAGAAATATATCTCGTAAATTTTCCGCTTCAAAATCCCTCGTGCTGCGCACTCGGGATTCTTGTTGAGCGGCAAATTTACTTGACAAATTTCTTAGCAAAACATTCTGACAGAAAACGTCAAAATTTAATCGGCTATTTTAATGCACTTGGGATATTACTGTTGAATAATTTCTATTAAGCTTTGTGGAATTCAAGAGAAAATATAGAATGCATCTCCTTTCTCTGCAAAATATGGTTGATTTCTTATTCTGTTTTTTCTAGACTGCAATTTTTTGTAGTTTTTGTAATTTTTAAGTTGATTGATATTGCGGTAACACACGAAACTCCTTAGGCTGTAAGCTATGTAATAATATTTATTTTGTCCAGGACTGGGTGGTAGAGCAGCCTTTGCAGAACCTCGCCTTGCGATTTATTTTTGTAAATAGATGCAAAATGAATGAGCCATTGTAATTATTATTATTATTTTTTATACTTCAGAATTCTGCAAAATTAGCAACTATCAGTAATTTTCTACTTAACCAGTTATTTACTACTTATTTGTTTTCTAATTAGCCGGTTATCTATGACTTGATAACAGTAACTATACTCACAACTATTCTTAGGGATTGCTCTGGATCGGTAAATATAAATTTGTTTTCTAGTTAAGGGTGTTTAGTTTTGGTTTGCGGCAACGTGAACCGATCATATGTGGCACAACTTTATTTCCCTCCTTGTGCAAAGGAATAAAGCGTGATGCGAAATTACAGTTACTCAGTGCACTTACTGCTATGACAGCGCTCTTGTATATTGGCAGAATAAGTGGTCTACACGCATAGCCTACACGCCCGTATTCAAGAAATTTTAAAATCGACAAGATTAACACCCAGTAATACTGATCGTTGCAATAATGAATCGAGGAGAATTTTACTAAATTATTGTACTAAATGGATATTATTTTATAGACTAAAGCCTTTATTCAATTTGCATATTTCGCAAATATTTAATACAGAATATGACATACTTGTATATTTTATTAAAAACAATAATGTACAATGGTACTTACCTGTTCAAATTCTACTAAACGTTACCGTTTTTTATTCAAACGTCTGTTTTTTCTAATACAGATGATGCTCTTCTTTTACCGTTGTTATTACTTTGCTTATAATTTCCCATGGTAAAACCGCATGCAAACACTGATTGCAGTTGTTTACCAAGTAGTCGCCAAATACTGCTGAATGCTGCACTGTACGATGCAATAGGCTTACAATTAGCCAACGATTTTCTCTAGATGATGCAGCGACTATTTGTAACGGGTAATTGTGCGATCCTGTATTCTTGAAGCGTTGTTCGAGTGAGCAAGCGCTATGAAGATTAGCGTTTGCTTGTGAGAGATAGATGAAATGCAAGAAAAACTCTTTACACTGGTTCTAACGTAATTAACTTTTTACGAAAAACAGCGTTTTACTCACAATTAATCTCTTTCTAACTAAAGTAGACTTACAGAAGGAAATGAATACTCCAATTGACGGCGTAAAGTATTTACGTGTGGAGTCTTTAAATGTGGAGTTAAGTCTTGTTCAATACCCTTAACGGCCTTAACCGGTAATCTTTGACTTCTATGACGGTCACTACTATTCTTCACGGTTTTTCAGGATCTGCAAATATAAGATATTTTGTCGTTCAGCACCCTGTATGATCAGCAAATATTAATTGGTTTTGAGTTAACAGCTTATCTGTGACTTTCAACCGCAATTATCATCACAACTATTCTTCTGCAATATTAGGAACATCAGTTGTTTACTAATTGCCCTGTGGTCTCTTACTTGTGAAAGGCAACCATAATAACAACTATTCTTCGGGATTATTCAGGGTTAGGAACTATTAGTTATTTCCTAGTGAGCCGGTTATCTGTGACCTTTTAACCAAAAACATAGCCACAACTATTCTTCTACGAAAACATTTCTGTCATTAGCGATTTTCATGATCATAACTTTTCGAGGCTACCCGCAAAGTAAGTAATGATCAGTTGTTAAATACGTACTATGCTACACTTATCTTCAACATGTAATTTCTCTAAGCATCATATATTTTCTATCTGATTAAAACAATTTACAGTTCAATGTCTAAAGTTACGCTTACTGCTTTACATCAAATCTACAAGAGTATAACATTATGCCAATCATCAATATATTCTGAGGCGCCAATGCTGGGAAATTTTACTGATTGCATAATGTTAGCCAAATTAATCTTCAGTTGTTATTATTAACAAGCTATAAGTAACAAGTCATGCATATTTTTGTTTAACAAGTTACTGGTTGACCATGTTTCACCAAGTATTCTTAACCGATGTTGGTTAGTATTTTGTAGTTAACTGGCTAGCGATTCAGATCCACAAAGCGGAGTTTAAAAATTAACTCTCGAAAGTTCTGATCTTCATAGCACTAACTACCGGTTTACTTTTAGCCGGCTTCGAAGGATTGTAACAATATTTGTGGTTAATTAGGAAATGACCTTTAGGAATAGGTAGTAACAAATCTGATTAATATCAAAAATAAACTCGGAAGCTACGCAGTGACATCGCCTACTATGCATTTACTGAAAGCAGCACCTAAACTCTTAGCAGCCGTTTTATTTTCCTATATTTTTATTGCCACCGGAAAAATATAGAGGTTTCGCTTGACTTCAGAATGTTTAGCGTGACCTTTCCTGCTGCTTGCCTCCAGTCATTTTTACCGTTTAAGTCCTTCCATAACGTTTCTGTGGAACGTCGTCTTTCTCCAATTTGTATCTCACTGTACTGTCAGCCACTCTCCCTCGCTTTTTAATAACCAGCATCCCTTTAAATGATTGTTTAACTACAGTTGATAAACATTTTTAATGTTTTATTTATTACATTTTAATTGATATTTTTGAAAACTGCCTTTAAAACATTTTTAGTTTGAATGCACTTTGTTCAATGCCATCTATAAGTTATTAAACTTCAATCAGATTATTTGAATAATCTAAAAGTAAGGATTCTCATCCTCGTTTCTAAAAACCTAAAACTGCAATTACACGTCGTATATGCTTCTGGGCAAGCCAACAAAAAGAAGCGTTCTTGCGTCTGGAGCGGCACCAAAAAATGTTTGGATGAAGTGGAAAGCAGTTCAAGTTCAAATACTTGCAGGAACGTAGTAAGAATTCCGAACAGGCTTTGTAAATGTAAATACGAACGTCGTCATACCGACCGACCTTCTGGGTTTGAATGCACAAAGGGCTTTATTTATGTCATAGTCTGTAATTGGTGTCACATGAAATTCCCCAAACTACGGATATAATTAAATTATGCTCTCGCTTATGCGATACTGTTTCTTAGCTTTAATAAATGACCAAACCAGGGTTGAACGCTCTTCCTACATTCTTGTTTCAATATTCGTTCTGTTATAATGCCACTATTTTGAGTTGTCCTCTAAGCTTATTGTGTGCAACTATATTATTTTGGTTCTTGAATGGCAGAATCAATATTACCAACTTTACACATTAAAATAACGGTCTAAACTTCGACACCTGTCGAGAAGTGTCTAATATTCTAGAATTTCTAGAACACCAATAAGGTAGATTTTGAACAAAACATGCAAACGTATAAAAGCAACATTGAGTGATAAGCTAGTAACTATTATAGTTGTGTTTATTAATTTTGTGGACATCTACGAGTAAACGCGTAAACGTGCAGATGTTTAGTCTAAGTCAGTACACCATAATTTCAATCCCGAGGAAGGGGTTAATCAGAGCAACCCTCTTTTCTTGCGATGCGCCGCTGTTTAAAGAGCAATGGCACGTGCAAATAGCAGACACATATCGACAAAACAGAACAGGAGCAGCGAGCTTAATCCTTAATCTGTCCTTCTTATACGAGCTGTAATTGCCGAGTGTTGGTGAACGAGATGAATGATGCTCGGGGAGTTTTTATTATCAATGTAGCCTTACATTCAGATCTCTGTCGATTATCCCGAGTGGATGTAAAACGGGGAAATTTAAATAAAACGGCGATGTATTTGTAATGGGGTTATTTTTTGTTGCAGCTGGCTGCGACAACTGGCAGGAATGGTGGACGTACGACGGCATATCGGGTAAGTCCTTGCACTTCCGCTTCCTCCGCTTCCTGCACGCATATATCCGAGACGTTATCACATTTTTATATTACCCAGACATCGGTAGATAATACGCTAACGTTATACCCCCTATAATTTAAGCAAATTGCCAGTCTTCGCAGAAACATGTGCCGATAAAATTGAAATGCCGGTAATACGGGAATTCACTCAGGAAACTTTGAGGTTCTAACTTACATCTCTGGAGGTATAAAGTGCGGTTTATTTTAGAACAAAAGTTTGAAAGCCATGCCCTTATTAACAAAAGATTGAACTATCACAAGGGTCTATCGAATAACTGAGTAGAAAATCACTGTCAGTACTCAAAAAAATTATTAATAAATGTGCAATATAAACTGAAAACAGTAATACGATAGTTTGGGCTGCTTAAAAACCTACTTTTGGATTATTTAGCACATTTAAAATTGCTCTAATAAAAACTTATAACAGCGGGAAACAAACCCTACCAAATTTAACCTTGTAATTGGCGACTTCAATGCCATAATTGGAACTAAGAAAGAAGCAAGCGTAAGTAGCATTGGAGATTATGGCCTTGGTAAAGGAAATGAACGAGGGAACATGTTATTAGCATTCATACAACAAAACAACTTATACGCTATGAATACGTTCTTTAAAAAAAAGAAAAAACGTAAATGGACTTGGGAAAGTCCAGATCATAGAACCCAAAATGAAATAGACTATATCATATCTACCCACAAACACATTATTAAAGACGTTACCGTACTGAACCAAATTATAATCGGCAGTGATCACAGAATTGTACGCACTAAACTACAAATAAATACGAAATTAGAAAGGTTAAAAAGATCTAAAAAAAACCATGGCAAGTAAGCCCGTTGCAACTTACAACGAATACAGAAAGGTACCAAGAAGAAAGAGGCTGATGGAAGAACAACAAAATATGGAGAACGTGAAAGATATGACAGTACTAGACCACCAAGCTAAAATACTAACAACATCCATACAGCAAGCAACAGCAACAATAGCCACAGCTCCAAAAGTTATAAACAAAAAAATTACCCAAGCCACTAAACAATTAATGAAGGAAAGAAGAGAGTTAAAACCAATGGAAGATCAGAATAAAGAAGAGTGGACAGAACTCAATAAAACCATAAGACGAGAAATCAAAAACGACATACAAAACTATAATACGCGAGTGATAGGTAATAAAGCAAAACAAAGGCCCTACATCTATACAGAAGGAGTTGTCTATAGGAAGAAAAGAAATAATAAAAGTCAAAGATTCAAATGGAGATCTAATTACAGTAGCCCAGTAACTTTAGACGAAAAAGAGGTGTTATTTCTAAAAAATTAGGACCAAGCTGGATTTTTGCATACACCTTCATTTGGACGTTATAAATAAACTGTGAAAAGCCCCATCGATATCGTGACCGCTAACAAAGTTATACGGGGTCAAAGGTCACCGAAATCAGTTTTTCACTTATGTCTCGCTTGCTATTAGTTGTAAAAAAAATTTTGCTGAATCAAAAATGTATAGCGGAAAATTCTCTACAAAAATAGTAACTTACAGTTTTTACATACGACCGTCCGTTTTCAAGTTAGGGAGCTCACAATGCGTCAACATCAGGAATTGTGCTGTAAATGGTGGATGCATTCGTTTCTGTACCACCTTTGAGGTAAAATGCATGGCACGCTTCTTTTTACGTGGTCTTCCCCATAGGCCTTGTCCATGTCTCTCTCAAAATAAAAAAAGCAAACTTCCTCTTCTTCATCGTCTTCTACACGAAGTAGTGACTCATTATTAAAGTCATCATTAGCGATTAATGAGTCCTGTTGTAATCCTTCTCCGCTCTCGTGATCGAGGTCTATGAAGATGTTGTCTAATCCTTCGTCCTCTTCCAACGTATTTTCAGATTCGGATGGACTGCATTGAGACAGGATTGACCATGACAGTATCCACAGACAACTGAGCATGGCAATCCAAGCTTTCTGCAACCGCAGTTTGTTCCACAACCTTTTGCACACTTGCAGAAAATCATATGAAGGAGTTCATCAGGCGCTGGTGGTAACAAAGTCTTTACCGGAGAACTCTGATGAGACGCCTTTACGGCACTCAACATGAATATTCACAGAATTCACGTCACTCAAAAGTTCCAAATGTCCGTCGTTTCTATCTACACTGGCATTTCATAAGGTTTGTAAACCGCGCTCCACACTCACAGTATCACCGATTGCATTCTATCAGCCACAAATAAAACAATTATTATTATCCCCCATTGCAATAATTAAACTACACCACTGCTACAACACAGCCGAAACACGTCTACGTCCTGTAGAATTCTTGCCGAAGGGGATTATTACATCGACGAAAAACATCTACCAGACAATAGGCGCGAAAAAGACGCGATTTCCTGATGTTGACGCATTGTAAGCTTTCTAACTTAAAAACGGACAGTCCTACGTAAAAAGTGTAAGTTACCATTTTTATAGATAATTTTCTGCTCTACATTTTTTATTAAACAATAATTTTTATGAAACCAACAGCAAGCGACATATAAACGAAAAACTTATTTCGGTGACCTTTGACCTCGTATAACTTTGTTAGCGGTGATGATATCAATGGGGACTTTTTATACGTTATTTATAACGTCAAAATGAAGGTGTATGCAAAAATCCAGCTTGGTCCTAATTTTTTTGAAGTTAAACCCTAAAGTTACTGGGCTAACAGACAGAACAAAAATTATAGAAGAAATAGAAAAATATTATCGACTACTATTCGACACGAAAGCTGCACCCAACATCAATGAAAAACGAAGATACGACAAAATGCAAATAATGAACGTAGGATCTGAAGAAATCCCTGAAATTACACCACAAGAAGTAGAAAACGCCCTTAAAGCGTCAAAAAATAATAAATCGCCAGTAAACGACGCAATAACAACTGAAATGCTGAAAGAAGGAGGACATGTTGTGTTGAGAGAGCTGGTAAAGCTATACAATTTATGCCTCGAGAAACAGAACATCCCAAATGCCTGGTGCCAAGCAGAAGTAATACTTCTCCATAAGAAAGGAGATATCGCAAACTTAGATAACTATCGCCCAATAAGTCTGCTCCAGCAACTGTATAAATTATTTACAAAGATAATTACAAATACATTGACATTTAAATTAGACTTTTACCAACCTAAAGAGCAGGCAGGTTTCCGTAGTGGTTTTAATACTTGTGATCATCTACAAACAATACGAGTCTTACTAGAAAAAGGTAATGAGTATAATTTACCGATATATATGGCTTACCTAGACTATGAAAAAGCCTTTGATTCAGTGGAATCATGGGCAATTTTAAAATCTTTGAAAAATTGTAGAATTGACGGTAGTTACTCCAACATAATTAAAAACATCTACGATAATGCACGCATGTACATAAAAGCATACAAAATTACAAATGATATAAAACTCAAAAGGGGAATCAGACAGAGCGATACCATCTCGCCTAAGCTATTGACAATGGTAATGGAGGACATCTTCAAAATGCTAGATTGGTTTGAGAAAGGGCTAAATGTAGATGAAGAGTACCTTAATCATTTAAGGTTTGCAGACGATATAGTCCTGCTAACCAAGAATATCGAAGAATTACAAGAAATGATAGACGACCTAAACAGACAATCAAAATCTGTAGGTTTAAAAATAAACGAAACGAAAAACAAAGATCATGTCAAACATGAATAACAACAATGAAATTCATATCATGTTGGAAAACAAAGAACTAAAAGTTGTAGATGATTATATATATTTAGGGCAGTTAGTAACTACATCTAAAGATAATATGACACCGGAAATTAATAGAAAGGACAAGGTTGGGATGAAGAGCGTTTGGAAAATTAAAATACATTATGCAAAATAATATACCAGTTGCACTTAAAAGTAAATTATTCAATCAGTGTATACTTCCAACATTAACCTATGGATCTGAAACCTGGAGCTTAACGAAACGTAATGCTAAAAAGCTTCAGACGACACAACGAGCCATGGAAATATAACCCTTAAAGATTGAAGAAGGAACGAGTGGAGAAGGCAACAAACAGGGGTACAAGATATGTTACAAGCGGCACCACAACTGAAGTGGAACTGGGCCGGACATGTGGCGAGGATTACGGACAATAGATGGACAATCATGATATTACAGTGGAGACCGAGGACAGGAGGAAGAAGCAGAGGCCGCCCAAAAATAAAGTGGAGGGATGATATAGAAACAATTGCGGGAAGAAAATGGATGAATATTGCCCAGAACCGTAAAGATTGGCAAATATTGGGGAAGGCCTACATCCAGAAATGGAATGAAATAGGCTGGTTGTGATTGTGATAATAAAAAGAAATAACCAAATGCGAATAGTGATTCGCCGGCAAACTATTCTAAATTGGAAAGACATTAGCGATTCTACACGAAGTATAGTATGATCAAAAATTATTTTCAGCTAGTATGGCTATAGAATAGTTCGTGATTTATGAATCATACCAAAAGCAATTAACTAGAACCACATGTAAATAGTTTACACTACACCAAGTTCGTTGTATTCGAAGTTAACTCTGAATTCAAACTATTAATATTGTAACGGTGCACGACCTGTTTGGAATTAATTTGTGTATCTACGTATCTACTTTGTGTATGCTTTCTGGGCATTACGGCGTACTTCGGCTGAGTTACAAACGATGACTCTAGACGGTGGTACTTAGATTAACCTTACTCAGGTTGTATAGCATCTGGAGACCTTCGCTTCTCACATAAAAAAAACAACGTGATGGAGATCTAATATTCTTTAATATAACCAAGTACACATGCACTACATACTTTTAGAAGCACTGCGGTGTTTCGTAGGCTATAGTGTGGTCAGACGATTGTCGATGGCTCGTCTAGCAGCAAGGCTACCAGTCTGATGCAAGTTACTGCTGTGTCAGATTGTATTACACCTATTGATGTAAAGGAAACAAAAGGTCAGTGCGAACACAATCGTACTAACAGGTTTCCCTGCGAAGTCGAACTGTGCTGTACCGAGTGAAGTAAGGGTTAAACTAGTTGTGATTTGTTACAAGAGTTATCCGTATTACGCATAGAACTACCACATGCACCAGACTTGGCCTTCTTTTCATCTCAGTACTGTTCAGATGCGTTTTATATACATTACGGTAACTCCTTAGCGGAGTGTTTAACCAATGACAAATAATCTAAATTATGTTGGCAAGGCGGCGCTGCGCTAATTGGTGGTTGCCCTTCCAAATCTCACGGCTGCTTAAACCTTTTCCAATGAAGTTTTAAATTGGGGTTTCCCACGGCGTTTTCAAAAGTGCCCTCAACACGTGTTCCTTTGGTTAAATATCGACCTCATAAATTTTAAACTAACTTAGTTCGGGGTTTTGGGCTGTTTGTTTCGACCGCCGGCCGTTCGACTACCGCCTAATCTCCCTGTCATATATTTAATATAATTTTCGGCTCTTGCTATGTCATCCGCCAGAATATCCCATTTTCACTACAAGCCCCGCTGCATTCCTAACAGCTGCAAAAGATATCGGCTTACAGCCTCTTCAAATCAAATAAGAACTTTCGTTTAAGATCTATAATTGTCTGCTTGTAACTACAATGACTCCTTACATCCAGCTATTAAAACACGTGTGCATACACCGTGCATAACCTACCTTTATAATATATAGATTCATGCAAAAGATTCAATGAATAACTAGTGTATGGATTATACAAAGAAAAAGAAATGACTAAATAAGTGCACTCGGAATCGATTTAGGCGAAGTCAGTAAAATGAGGCCTCTCTGAAACATGATGCATATATAAATAACATAAAGTTTAACGCATTAAAAGGTAGCTCTTCGCATAATCTTCGGGTGGTGGGCTTATCAAAATTACCGCTTTACTATCCTTGACAAATAAAAAGTATAAGTATCATCAATCCGGAAAATACACGAAGCGCAAATCGGTAAACAACTAAGAGTTGTTTACTGGATAGAAATTATAAAACAAGCAAAGTTGGTAAACAACAGTTGGTCGATTACTAGTTACAAAAGTACAATGAATGTAAAATGTACAACAAATAATCTTCACAACAAAGCTAGAACGGAACCGCTCTACCAGGTGCTATGATTTTTCTTAGCGTGCCAAGCGCATCTACAGCCAATAAACAACAATGTACGGCTTCTTCGGCATTCGCAAGGTTAACCTAGAAAGCACGACCAATTGCCAGCAGAATTCTGTTACTATTCTGTTCCACTATTTTGAAAGATTCGACGATATCGCCATTAAAATGTATCTTGCAAGAGACAAATATTTTGAACCTTTTAAAAACTCTTTCTACAATGATAACTTACTAGGCTATATAAACCCTCTGCTGTTTTTAGTAGGAAATTATTTTTCGCAGTAAAATTTTTGATGATTTCGAATGAGTTGCACAATAAACACGAGTGGGTTCAATATAGATCCTTGTGGTGCCCCACGGTGGAGAGTTAATGGATTTGTACACTTTGTTTTGTATTACTCAAATAATTATGAATTAATTTGATATCATTACCACTCAAACATATATATTTTTTATGACACGTGGAACCATCTGCCTTGGTAGAATCAAAAATTGTCAGCAAAGAAATTTCCTTAAACATTAGCAATTTATCCACGCACATTTCTCAAAATTGTGGCACTGGTAAATTGTATTTTGCCGAAGAACTTCATTAAACTAGAATCAAACCAGTATTCTTTGTGTAAATATTTTTAGCATCGTATGATATACTGACTTTTAAAATTAGGGGTTTATCACAGATCGTTTTTGTAGCAGTTGACTTAATTAACTTAGTTTTTGCATTGACATTAGTGAAACTAAGAGTCCGTAATATTTGTAATTTCTTGTTTTTCGTTTATTTATTTTTTGCGGAACTTTGTTGGAATTTGAGCTATTTCTGTAGTACTTCTAACATCTGCGAAATAAAGCAGCAATGCCCAGAAAGAGTATTAACTTCTCCGGAATTTACCTAATTTGTTTTTAAGTGGGAGAAATCTGTACAAGTTAAATATATTAGACATTAATTGGCAACGAGTTCTTTGTACTTAAACAAAAAATTAATTTGGTTAATAAACTGCTTTTCAGAAACGTAACTGCAACTGGGCGATTTTGAATTTCAAATACGTTTATAGAATTCCCAAAAAACTCCAGCTTAATTCCGGCTTTCTTGCCAGCCGGCGAATTAGCAATAAAAATGTAACTTGCAAAACGGTGCTTGCGAACTCCAAACAGCGTAGTGGCTCAATAAATGTCATACATCTTCATAAATATTTTACGGCCGTGTATTTTTGGGGGAAGTTTTAAACTATTACAGCTCTTGGGCTTTCGCTATACCACGCTCCATCGACAATCAATCGGACATTGAACGCGGGATTATTTTTCCTCCTGAGTATTGAAACACTTGCCGAATAAAAGTCCTCTGTACACGCCAATCGCTTGTGGAGGCATGGAGAATTTTTTTTACAAGGTTACACAACTTTTCCGCAGTTATATACTAACAAAACATTTAAACTTGACTAAAAATAATTTAAAATTAATGAGTTAGTACAAAGCACATCAAACAATGATGTCTGTTCGAAAAGGTTCTCATCATTGTCAAGTTGATACACGATTTTAAAACTTGATGATCATGTACTTTATTTCTAGTTACAATTAAATTCCTTAAATGAGTTAATTGATAATTCACACCTCCAATTTATTTTCTCTATATCTTGAGCGGTATTTCCAAACTTGGCAATCCAAAAGCTAGCAAAAATTGGCGAATAGTCGAAACACCGAATTTCCCAGAAGTCACAGATTTCACATTGGGAAAGAGTCGGCAACATTTAAATCCTAACCTTATAGTAGAGAAAAATCGTATATATCTTGAACGATAATGCATAAAATCTTTAGCCGAGACTACTCCGCAATAAATTTTATAAAAAATATAGATATGTATGTATGTTTTGGTGTTATATCTTAGGAGGTGTACAGCGTAAACTTGAAATTGTATGTATGATAGATAACTTGATGCTAATAGTCTATATGGAACTGATCCTACTGTTGCAAAACTAAAATAAGAAGCTTCAACTTTCACTGCAGCGAAATCATTCTATATCTGAGGAGTATTCATTCCAACATTAGTAATAATTAAACTACTAATGATGATTCTGTATAGCATTGACGCAACTAGGCTGAGAAGCTCCTAATTATCCCACGGGGCGTCCAAACGTAACAAGGGCAGATCAGCTAATGAGACGCCGCGCTTCTTTTGCGCAGAGGATCAAAAATGCGAACAGTATTAAAATAAATACATCAAAGGCATGTGATTGAGATACGTAAAAGCCAATCAAGATCGGAAGACCCTCTGAATCCAGCCGTCACGCTTGTTAAAGCTAAAGAAATTAAATAAACGTCGAATGCCAAAGAGGCCAAGCTCATCCTTAGACCGCTCTCGCAGCTCCGGAATCTCCTTAAAATCGCATTTCCAGTCCTAATTTTTCGAAATCCGTCCACGTTCTGCTGGTAGTTGAAGGGATAATTTCGAATCCAAGTAACAAGTATGGAGTAGTTGCATTAGAAAAATTTAAAATAAAAAACTCTCGGCGTTTCTATTGTTACTTTGATACCTTCAAGGACCTTTGAAATGTGCTTGACATTTACACCGACGCGTTGCTTGCTTGCTTTTATTCCTTTCCTCGAAGAAAATACTATTTCGAATGCGTTCTACTTGTCTTGCTGCGCGAAAACCGCTACCTGAAATTAATCGCATAAAATTTCACTGGCGTATTGTGACTTAACGATCTCAACGTACACAAGGCATACTTTTTATAGATTGACGAACAAGAATTGAAACGAGTCCGCCATGAAAAATGTTAGTGAATATACCATACATTTTTTAGACAAAACCTACAAGGTAAAATGGCAGATCAAATATGAGCTTCTTTAAAATATCAATGAAACTCTGTTTCGTAAAGACTACCTGTTATGACCAATATCAAATTGTTAGCTGCCTATGTCGGCATTGATTATTTACAGTAACAAGCTTGAGGGCAACTACTTATCTCACTCTGAAACATTAAAACCCGCTCAATCTACTTAACTCCCTCACCCGTTAGGTACCTACATCGATACGCTCTCAGTTCGATTCGGAAATGCAGATGCTGTTGCTTTCCTGTCTTCTGATTGGTCAACACAATTACCAGTTACTGTCACATATTTATTATAGGCATCGCCTAGCTGGCGGACTATATAAAAGCATTTTAAAAATTAGTGCGCAATCGCAACTGATTGCGCTGTAAGTCCTGAATTTGACCGGATAAACGTATACGTCTTACTTTTGTTTCGCTGTTGTTCAGGATGTACACAAATCGCAATAGGTTATCGCTTCATAGAACACTAACAAACTCTGCTAATAACCTAACAGTCAAAGAAACTCAGATGTGCAACATACCATATTTCCTCCTCCCAACCCGCACCGTCGTTTAGGAGTCGTTCGCATTTTTTTAGTATAGCATTTCTGTGGCTCTATGCTACCTATTCTAATTAGTGATGGGCATAACCGGACCGTTTTCATAACCGAATTATTTGCATTCCAATGATATTAATAACCGAATGATAATTTGAATTTGAATAATCATTCGAATAAATTTTGGCTCTCGATTCGTTTCGATTAAGTCAGCCGGTTTGGCGGTTGGCGGTTCACCGTCTTCTGCATCGACATCGGTTCACCGTCATCTGCATCGACATCGTAACTTGCAGATAGCAGAGGAACTAAAACATAATATGTACGATCAGCGCCTTAGAAATCGGGACACGTAATATGTTCTTCTAGTCTTTGGAGTATTCTTGCTCCGGTTACTTCATTAAGGTGGGATGGCATTTCATAATTGACAAACAATGAACAATCTGACGTAACAATTAAAACCATAATAACTGTAAAAACCCAGTTTATACACTAAAAAAATACATGCAAAATATATCATAATAGTGTGCCCGATTTCTAAGGCGCCGACCGTACATTATGTGTTATGTATTGAAAATGAAAAGGTATTTATTAAGAAGTGTAGAAAGAAAGAAATGTGCGGGACTGTTTGCTAAGCGCAATAAAAACAGTGGTAAAACATTAATCTTTATCGATCGGGCGGGTTAAAGGCGCCGCCTCTTGTTTTGAACCTTTGGAGATGTAAGCAAATAAAAAATTGTTTTATAGCTTGATGCGTTTGCAGTTTTTAGGCGTTCAGGTTTCAGGTCCCCAGAATTTGATAATTTGATATTTTTATGATAGGAGGTAGGTACGCGATAACCAAATGGTGTTTTCAGTACAACCTGCTTTGTTTATGAGTTATGACGTATTTATATTTACAGAATTTTGAGCACTGCCTAGGTCGCTGAGATATGGCACGTAGTACCTTTGAATATAGGTTTTATATTCAAAGCGTAGTACGTATCAGCATGAGGTTATTTTTCATTCGAATACTTGAAACGAAAACCGAGTTACATAGGTTATTTCAATAACCGGATAACCGGTTATTTTTCATTCGAATAAGCCCATCACTAATTCTGATATAAGTCGGTAGCTCATTCGAGGAATTAAGTACAGCTGAATTTCATTATTAACACTTATACAATATTAATACTGTAGAATATTATACGTATGCTATCAAAATCACGGGTATCGCTTCGGCGTTCGATTTATTACCTAAAAGCACAAACTGCGATTTCGAAGCATACATTTCCGCCTGCTGGAAAAACGTTAGATAACTGTTTTTGCTCACGTTCGACCTCCAGCGGTACAAGTGCCTATTAAGCACTGATCTGTCTACATCCATCCATAAATTATAATGGAACTTTAAATCCTCATACGCCACGCTCTAGTCGATCGAAGCAGATTAACTACATCCATAAAACAGTTATTCGATCCGTAATGTGGGGCGGAATAAAACAATGTAACGGTGGTGCAAGGTGGCAAGTTATTCGCGATTCTGCTCTGTATGCTCGTAAAATTGAATCCTCTAGTTGCGCTATTTGAGGACTTTATACTCTCCAGTAGGTCAATCGCTCGTTAAACGCCGGTTGACGTGTTGTGCATCATTCCTGCACGCGGAGCTTTTATGCCTGGCAATAATCCGCTGCGAATGCGTGGTCCAGGTGCGTTACAGCGTTTATGTCAAAGGCATAAACCTAACCTCATAGTTACGCTGCTAAATGATGTACTCCTCTGGGCGTTATTCGCTTAGTGGTTAGTTTTATGTAGCTAAGCGCATGTCGAAGGCATGCAAGGGCCGCCCTCAAAGTAGAACGATGAACTGTAGTTGTAAGGCTATTCCTAATATTATTTTTTCCTTAAGTAAGTGTGTTTGCCGACATCTTTAATATTCTGATGTGACAAATACAAATGTGGCAGCTCGAAGATAACGAAAACGGAAACTATGCAATTACTTCCTTACTGCCATGGCATAATATAAATAAAATAATAATGATTATTGTTGAAATATTAAGATGGCTAGTAATCGTAGTAGTAGTAATAGTTGTTGTTGCTGTGGTTGTAGTAGTAACATCAGTTATTAAAGAAAGTTCTATTTCTATTATTCTATTATTCTGATATATTCTTTACAGAATCTAGAAGTTTCAGTATAAACAGTGGTCGACAGAATTTTCAAAAGTTTTTAGAATAGTACATAAAAGCATTAAGATGTTGGTTCGCACGATAAACTGGTAAATATTGTATTACTAAACAAAAAAGTGGCTTAATAGAAGAGGAAGGAGAAGAAGAAGAAATGCAGTTACTCCTTTAATCCACCTGTCGGTACTACGTCAGTTGCCAACACATTTTATAAGTAACTGGGTTAATTAACAACAATAATAGAGAGGCCATAGACGATGAATGAATGAATGAATGAACTAATATTTCAACCTTAAAGAGCTTAATGCTAACTAAGCTAAAAAAATTTAGCAATCGAATTTTGGCCATATTTGATATTTCTTGTTCTTAGTTACTAAAACTAAACTACCCTTCAGCCCTTTATCCGTTTTTAATTGTGCTCCACCCGTAATCTTTTGTTTTTATCTCGAACTATCAAATTGCTTGCCACCAGTCTGTCTTAGTCGCATGCGCAGTGATTCTCTCCAAATTCCTCAACTACCACAACCTGCTGTCATTCAACGCCTTTCAGCCAGACGTCCATGCTCAGCCTTTAACGGGCACTGAAACAACACCTATTCCGCGATGTCCGAGCCCTCGTTCCAATCGCAGGTGTCGTCATCGGCCTTTGCGATCTACACCACGTAGAAACGCAATCCTTCGAGGCAAGTCACGTGTGCCGGTCCAGCCGCTCGGCATATTTACTCGTGATTGGAGATTCGAGATTAATCCTTTGTTCACTCGCCCGACCATCCAGCTCGCATCTCATCGTACCACTGTCCGTCACGCATATTGCGCCTTACCAGACCTTTGGATACGAAGGCAAACCTAATGTCGCCGTCGTCCGTTAGAGCTTTTTTTCGCCAACTCGTCCGAGCGCTGATTGCCCTTGATACCGAAGTGTGCTTTCACCCAGTGAAATCGAACCTGTCCGCAAAAAGTCATCGCTGCCTGCCACCCTTCTGCTTGGAGCATATCAAGTAGCGCCATAAGCGCAGACACCAGGTCCGACAGTACCGAGACTGTTGCTAGTTTATCACCTCGTGATATATATTGGAGTGCCATCCGAATGGTTCCATACTAGTTTTGTATCGGTTGCGACTGGCCGAAGGCGACAAACACAGCGCGGGTCTGCCGACTTCCTTACCCTAACCGTCTGCTTAGCATCGTGTGTTGGCTTGCCAACGAAGAAGATAACACCTCCAACATCTGCCGTTTACCACAACGCCAGCTCGTCTTAGCCGCAACGCTTACTATGACCTAATTAAATCAGTCTAAAAAAAAACAAAACGAATAGGTAAAGTACTGTTCCAGAAAACACCTCCGACATAGTGAGGTACATTGGTAGAAGCACACAAAATCTAAACTATAGCATACAAGCCTAGGAATCGAACTCAAAGATTGAAGTTAAACACTACATTTAACCGAATTTATTAACCAGGTGAAGGACGTTTTAGTAACTGATAACGATGCGCTAATCGATATAATATTGAAAAATATCCAATAAGTAAATGTGACTGATAAAAATACCTAACAGCCATTTTTTAACAAGCTCCTTTAATTATCAATTATTTACCATCACATTGTCAGTAAACGTTTGGAGAAAATATATCTAAGTGTCAAAAAGAGAAATATGTGATCGCATTCTGTCAAAGGCATAACAATGAAGCTAAATTGAATTTCTTATTCCCAAACTGAACAATTTCCACGAATATCGAAACCGATAAATGATTTTGCTCATCCTTACAATTTAGAATAAATTCGGAGAGCTTCCGACTTTTTTTATAAAAATTTCACTCGGGTTGAACTCTTCAAGCAAGGATTCCGACAGGTTGTTGCATCTAGGAACATTGGCAGCCTTCCAAACATTTACAAACGTTCACTGTTTGCACGAATAGATTAGTTTTATAGATTCTTCGAAGCCATTGGAAGCTAGAGGTGCTGAAAGTTTTCGTACCAGTTAAAATTTAAAGAGCAGCCGAGTTGCAGTTGTTTACCTTCACCAAAGGAGTTATTAAAAGCCGGCTTCCGGAACTTAGTCCAATTATGTAGAAGGCAGAATAACATTAAAAAGATAATCCGGAAAATTCGGAAGCAAATTATTTGGCGCGATAAGGGCGTGCACCCCGTTATTTAGCAGCCAAATTAGAGACACGGAATTTGCATAGCTACGAGATGCCGATGCAGACCTACCCGAATTGGGTCATCGAAGGCACGGATTCGGTCTTCAAACTGTGTATTAATGATGAACACATGTGGCAGAGGTCGTGTCAATCACGTACAAGGGCAGCACAAGTGCATGGTGCCGGAGCATAATTGGTCGCCATTGTCATTAGTCTGCGCCATGGAGCACCATATCGGGCTACACACGACTGTTTGTTAAACATGGCCCTAAATGTGCAAATAGTCGTAGTCGCCATTACCGGTCGCCGGCCATTAATTACAGTTTTAATATAACTCTGGATTGCTCTGCGGCCAAGGAGCCATAAACCGGGATCGATGCGCCCGATCCCGAATCTGCAGATGTTTATAAATGTTGAATGCGATCCGCAAACTCCAACTTTATGTAGCCATCACTTGTAGATTTAGTAAGCACTTCGGCCGCCCCGGCCGTTGTTAATTTAAGAGAAAGCTTTTATGGCTGGGGGAAGATTTCGGACGAGATCACGAAAATAATATACGAAATGACTGATATTGCCGACCCCCCGTCCCGAACTAACGAATTTACCTTGATAATTATGAGGCGCCCGCACGCACCCTCTGCTAGCCGTTCTAACACCATGAGATCTATTTCATTTAGGCCCCGTTTGAGGTCGACACCCATTTACCCTACTTAGAGGGTCACAACGGAGATGATTCGTAATGCAGCTGTCGAACTTCTTAAAATATGGCTTCCCGGGACATCCGCGCTTCTTTCAATCCAAAATTATTTGTTATCGGAAACTGACCAAGCAGAACGTTATGGTGAGGGTTTCACACTGTCAGATGGTTTTTAGTTTTTTGCTTCTGTTAGTTCAACAAGTTATTTAATGTAGTTTTTAAGGCAACAAATGTATCTACAGTAAGAAGCTATGAAGGTCTGTTTCTATTTGATTGTCATTTAAAGATTTTAGTTAGTTTGAGAGGCTTAATGATTCTGGTAGCAATAAATATACACTATAATTCAATTTAATCACAGTACGATCATGATATCTCTCTTTGAAGATTAAATTCAGCTATCATTACGCGTAGAAATTTGTCCAGTTCATTTACTTCTAAATTGTATTGATCCAGGCTTCACCTTCTGAATTTCATTTGTTTAATAAATCTCTTTAATGTATTTAATGAGTTAACTACCAAGAGTAATTCCTGTCATGAAAAACTATTTTATATTGTTTTTAAGCTAGGATATATGAGCTAAATTTGGCCGCTGATTGACTAACCTAATTTTTACAGTGGTAGCCAAACAGTTTTAAACTTAATAATTTCATACTTGATTGCTGCCACAGTGTTGTTATATAATGTTTAATTCAACGTAGGCCAATATATGCAGGCGCCTGGATGAGATGCAGCCCTTATAAAGAAACTTACGCTTAATTTGGCTGAAGTGTAAATTTGTTGGGTTGTACTGTATAATATGACTAGAACTGTTCTATTGTTTGTTGCTGCAAAAATGCAGGACAACCATAACTTATGTTTGTTAAAGGTCTGATCTGTTGTTCATAATTCATAACTAATAACTTTTTTATTGTAACTACCGTTTATAGTTTTAATAATTTTGTTATCTTTTTTAATCATCTTGTTGCAATTATACGAATAATCTATTTTCTCATATGAATAAAGAAGAAAAATTTCTGGAAATTATTGAAGACCACATAAATGTGAAGGCAAAATATATTTAAGGCTGGAAAAGAGTGTTGGAAGTAGCGATTCTAGAACTAGAAGGGCTGCAAACGTATACAAACTTAAAAATCAAAAGAAATCTCATATGTCGACAAGTATGTTTAAGGTAAAAGACGATGAGTTGTGCTGGATAAATTTAGTGAAATTATCACTGACTTTCAAATAGAAATGAAACGATGGAAAGAGTAGATGTAGTAGATGAGAGAGAAAAATTCAGCAATAAATGTGTAGAAATTATCTAAAACGAACGAAATAAAAAATAATGCATGCAGGGCACAGTAGGAAAAATAACAAGAATACAGCTGCCGAGTCAAGTTTTAAAGCTGATAAAAGACATATGACCATATGGGTAGTTTTTTAAATGGAATACAATAGATATAATTGGAGGGAAACAAATGCTTACAATTGGTATTGCTTGAGCCGATAATATTTTCATAGATCTATCATCATACACTCCACCTTGTGTAAAAAAATAACAGCATTATTCGAAAAAACCTGACAGACAACTTTTACTTTTGTTTATTAAAAGGCTGTCGTTTATTTCGTAGCAGCCCTGAAATGCGGCTTTTTACTTAGCCCTATACTCTACTGTACTATTAATTTATATTGCCCTGGATTCGTTAACTCAAATAGTCAGGGAGGTATAAGACTCTATTAGCATCGTCAGTGCGGTTAAGGGTAAACTAATACTGTTTTGGAGTTGCTCGTTGTTACTTGAAATGCTGAAATGATACATGCAAATACTACCAGCAATAAAAACCCAACAGTTTACAAAGAAAGATATATAATCTGTAAGAAAAACGAAAATATAAGAGAATACAGGTACACAAAACAACAAGAATGAACGACGTCCAATCATACAGTGAAGCTGTTAATAATACTTTAATTATCTACAAGCGACATCTGTTTCTACTCGCATTATTGCATAAAAATACATGGAAAATACACAATACTCGTATAAACAGGATGTATGCTACATGCACGAAAACACCTTAAATAGTGCTCTACTGTTCAACTGTGTACGCAAAGCCAAAATCCAGAAATGCGAAATCTAATTGATTTCCTCCCACAAATAAACTGAGCCAAGTTCTCTATTCTTGAAGTGCACTTGGGCTGAAAGCACGGCCTGACGACGTTCAATTGGAGCGACGCCCTGGGTGAGCGAATGGCGGAATAACTTCGCGTCGACTTGCAGGTAAACCCCCGTCATCTTTGATACGCAATCATTCATTGTAGCAATCGCCAAATATGTTGCAATCGCTTCTTATTTCGTATCACGATTTCAAATAGGAACTAATCTTGCATTCGGTTGCTCCCAAGGGTGACGCTTCTGTGACGTTGACACAACGGCTTCCTTATGGCAGCGACAGCAGCTTTTGGTGGTGCGGCCCAAGTATTTGATGCCTTCGTAGTCGATGTTCCCACTTAGAAAACTTCTTGTGTCGGCGGCCAACACTTCACAATTATGGTACTTCTGATGCCGTTACCCCGCTACCTGGAATGATGCTGTTGTTGCACATTTCTCATCACTCCGCGAACTCGCGTCTAACACATATAATGCGTAACCACGTAATACAGCGCAACTACTTATACTGCTTAACTACTTGGTTAATACATAGTAAGACATGCGGTTCGGCATTATAGCTAGCAGGATATAATAAAAAGATATGAAATGCATATATTCAGGTGGCACGAATGGTCCGTTACAATCCCTATATGAAATCTAATCATCTCCTGTGGCAGGCATGAGCTATTTTTACAACCTTTTCTTCAATTTGGATATGTTATTAGCCGTTGAGCGGTTTATCAAATAATAGCACCAGCCTATACTAATGATTATCCTCACACTCTTTAAAGCAGCGAATTGTAAATAGCGAAAAATGGTCCCGTGAGCTTTGCGTTCACCATGCCAGCTAACTTCGCAGGAGGAGGAATTGGGTTACCACTAAACTGAATATAACAAAATACAAGCGCCACCAATTTAGATAACCAACAATTCGCTAATCTAAATTGAGAAATTCTGCAATATTATGAGTATGTAACTTGCAATGAAGATGAAGTCTCAATAGTTATTAACTCTATGAAATGCACACGAACTGATAAACTATACTTTGTTAAGGTAAGAAGAAGACATAAATGCGTCGCAAGTAAGATGAGATATATTATTTTAATATTATTAATATTATTAAGAATAGTAAGCATGCGGCAAGCCGATATCGCTTACGTTTATAAATACAAAATAAACATATTTTAACATTATACAGCTAATTATTACTATTTACCTTAAACATAATATATACTTGAAATGAAACATTTTACAACAATATGGACATGCACATGCATATGAATAACTATACATACATATGTGCAGGTTTTGTATGCAAAAGCGGCAGTTACTCGTTTTGATGTCTATATGTAGTCCTGAATTTATGTCATTTAACAGAACATAGCAAATTCGCGAGTTTAAGTTAAGTTTAAGACATACACAAATTTCCCAAATTAAAGGAACGTAAAAAATACATATCGAACATTAGTGCCTCAAAAATGTTCATGACCTGATTTTTCGCACCACTTTAATATAATTTAAGTTTTGGCCAAATACTTAAGTAACATGTAAATGAATGTAGATCAAAGCCAAGAAATCTACAAAGACCTATTCACCAACAACCTTCCACAAAAAGACTCGAGCAAAAAATAAACCAGCAGCCATTTATAAATACTATTCTCCAAAAAGAAAACAATCCATATTAATCACAAAAACGATCCACCATCCACTAAAAGCCCTATAATAGGCTTGTCATTATCTCACAGGAGTGTTTTGTATCTAAACATGTTATATGAGATTAAAAACGTCTTCTACGTGCTTTTTCCAGTTCTACGAATAATCCGGAGGTCTTGACTTAAAGAATTGAATGAAATTTCGTCGCAGAGCCATACCATAGGTTACAAACACATATTGCTGAATTCGTTTACCTACATCGTCTAGGTGCTTATCCTGAAACAATCCATACAGACGAATCGACAACTATAAGGAATACATTGATACTTCTCAACCCACAAATCCCTCATTTAAGCTGAAGTAAAATCGAAATTTTACCAAGTCTCGACAAATTGTTTGCTTCTTCACAAGTTGTCATATTCTATTTCCTATCAGTAAGCGTCCAAAACAAAAGGAGACTAATACCAACACAATGTGACGCAATGACACTAGATTACCTAATTCGAACTGGAAGTTACTACAACATCGCATTACATCGTGTGGCAGCCAACCTCCTAGCCGCAACAATGTGGAAGCCCTCCCTACTCGTTTCTCCCCTATTGAGTTTACTCATTAATGGACTTTATTCCACATTGTTTTTATAGCTTCGTTCTTACACAATTATGTTTTACTTTATAGTTACTATTGAAGCTTGCCAGAATTCGGCAACAGTTATATGATACTAACAAACATGAACCTCTAGAAATTTACTTTCCAATTCCAAATCAGCTATTTATAATAATTCTTAACGCCTTGTGACTTGTATATTAACGAATCAGAATAATTCTAATGCTGTCACCTCTAAGCCTAAAGCATGTCTTTATCGTGGAGCGACCAAGTCTCAGCCACGAACCCTGAGGGAAATTTTGTTTTAAAATTACATCCCACAATGGTATTTACATATTTCGGCAACTAAATTTCCATTAAGACGGTGTGCCGCTAATTTTAACGTGCTTTGAGGAGCACTGAACTTATTATCGCGTCTTGGCTGAACACGGAATATAATATAATATTAATATCACCTTACACTCCCCGAAGCACTATTGTCGCAATAAAAACGCCGTTTCGGATGAATATTCATCTTGCGCGCTTCGGGAGGGCGGCCGCAGCGTCCGAAGACAATTAACGGTTTGTTAGGGCACAATAACCTGCCGGCTGTGAGGGAAAAATGGAGCATTATCTTGCTACAAATTTATCGGCTAAAGCGAAGGTGCGAATATAATGAATAGAGTCGAGTACCGCTCAATTAAGTGTAGCGTGGCCTGTGTCATAGTAGCAGACAACCGCACTCTTTTGGCTTGGCAATCCCGTTTGTTAAAACCTCGCTAATGTTAATTGCAGACAGGAAGTGCTTTGAAGTTTAATTTCTACAGCAGCATACAACAACGTGCTATAAGCTGGGCTCTCTTTGCATTAAGTCCGCACAATTCTTATCTGTTTTGATATGTCTACAGTTCTACAACTTTACATTACTCTATATTATTGCAGGCAGAGTTGGCAGTCATTAATTACAAATCAAATCCCTTTTTATTGATTTGTCTTGGAATTGAATTATTTTCAAAATACAATAATTTTAATTGGCAATTGCCATTTTTGTTAAAAAGTACTTTTGACATTTACTTTTTAACGGTAATTAAAAACTACATTCAATTACTCAGTTACTGATGAGTAATACAATTACAATAAAGTATTTAAATTACTTTACAAGCATTTTCTCGCCATAATTCAATTACCTTCTGGTAATTCAATTACTAAATGACTGACCTCGTTTGGGCATTAAATCTCAAGAACGCAAGAAATTAGGAAAAGCCTTCTTAGGTTACATATTAAGCAAATCGTAATAGGGTATTCGTGAACCAATATAAGCATCTTTTATGATTTCCTATGATAAGTCACTTAAAAACTAATTTCGTGCAGCATTTTGCAATTCTAACGACGCCGACGCCGACGTGTGCACACCCAATAAGGAAATATTTGATGCAAACGCGTATGCTTGTAGATGGGATATGCATGTGTGGCGCCTTGTATAGTGTGGGTCGTGAAGAGTGTAGCAGTGCGGCTTGCTAATAATTATTGTGTAAGAAGCGAAAACTATATTTGCGGTAAGTACTGTTACAAGTAAATTACACTCAAATTAAAATTAATTTAATATCGAGGAGTTGTCTTGAGCTAATTATTTTCAATTATTATTTACTTGGTATGGCGTGGTTACGTAGTCACTTTTTTGTTGATTTCCAGTTGGTTGCCTACAGTATTAGTTCATTTCTGGGTGGATTTCCTTAATCTTTGGAGG
>OW679197.1:49442241-49531097 GCA_940337035.1 Agriotes lineatus
CCCACTGAGCTATCGGACCCCCGTGTAGACTACTGCGGTATATTAAATCTGTTTTAGAGTGTTGAGTCCATACGAACCCATATCTATTGATTATCTGTTTTGTAAGTTCTTTTTCTAGAATGTTTAAATTTTGAATTGTGTTTCCATGAGCATCCCCCTTTCTGGTAGATTCCCTCGCTATATATAAAGTATTCAAAACTTCTTCAGCATCCCAAAACACTGTTTTGCATCAGTTTTTTTAAATAAAAAAATTGCTTTGCCATGTTTTGGTGGTGCTCATATATCTACACCGTGTGAATTCCAGTTTCGTGGAAAAATCCTCGATATTACCCAAGTATCAGCCCCGGTGATGGTGATAATCCGGGAAAACTCTGTCACACTCTAACGTAGCCAAATTTTCTTGAGATATTCTTTTTTTGCGCAGGTGTCAATTGTAAGAATTCGGGAAATAGTCACCCCACACAGATACATTTTTGGTACCCAAATCATTACAGAAAGATTTTAGAACACTGGTTTCAGGTATGCTAACTTAATCTGCAATAAACTGGGACATTTTTCAAGAGCGTTTAGATGCAAATCTTAAGAAGCCAAACAACCAAAACACTGCCGATGATCTAGATGCCGCAGTATCAGACATAACGCACTCAATAACTGAAGCAATAAACTCATCTATTTCAACCACAATAAGACGCCCATCGATAGACTGCAATCGTTCTCCAAATTATATAATCAGTTTGATTCAAGATAAGAGCCAATAAATAAGGCAATGGCAATGATCACCAAACCCTGAAATTAAGCAGCTACTAAACAATCTAACGCACCGTATAGAAATGGAACTGGGTGGATATAAAATAGAGTCATACAAAAAATACATCCCACAGACATTGGCACGAGAGACCAAGGGATGTGGAAAACCACCAAAAAAATTTGAAAACAGCATGACGAACTACCGACCCTTACCTCTATAATCGACACACTTAACACGGATGCTGAAAAATCCGAAGCGTTCGCCTCTCATCTAGAAAAGGTATTCACACCATCAAATATCTACAACCCAACGCAGACACTTCATATAACTAACCATATCAAGAAAAATCTTCCCATTCCCGAAAACATTGAACCCACATCACCCAGTAAATAGCCCAAATCATAACCGCCTTACCTAAACTAAAAGCACCCCGATGTGATCTCATACCCAACATTGTACTTCAGCACTTAACCAAGATATGCCTAGCATACCTAGCCTCACTGTTTAATGAATCTTTCCGAAAAGGCTTCTTCTCTAGTAAATGGAAGCATGCACATATCCTCATGTTCGTCAAGCTGGGCAAAAACAAAAAACGGCATCAATAACTAGAGACCTGTAAATCTTGTAACCACTCTCTCCAAAATCCCATTGAAAAACATAGAAACAATACATACCCTGCCACTCTCTCAATTTGATGTTATGAGAAGCATTCAACATGTCACCAGCTTCAACGCGTCAGCGAAACCATCTCAACTGGCTTTGTAAACAAATATTACACTACAATGGTATTTCTCGACGTAGCATAGGCCATCGACAAGGTCTGGCATCTTCGCATTCTTTGAACACAGAACATTTGCAGTTAAAGTAAATTTTTGTACATCTCAAGTCAAAGAAATTCACGCAGGTGTTCCACAAGGAAGCATTTTGGGACCAATTCTCTTCAATATCTATACTTCTGACATACCAACAGTAACATCATCCATTACCTTAGCCTTATCGACGATGCTGCTATAATTACACAGTGATCCAGCTTGGATGAAGCAGCTCATGAATTACAATATTGCCGTTAACAATATCATTAAATGGTACTGGAATATCCGAATCAACCCCGCAAAATACCAAGGCAAGCTATCCGCTCTGAGACGAATTATCGACCCACCTAATATCGAAATAAGTGGAGTTATCACACCATAGAACCCAAAAGACAGTGCCGTTAAATATTTTGGCGTTCATTCAGATAGTCGTCTTAGCTGGAATTATTACATAAACCAAAAACTCTCCCAAGGCAACAACAGACTAAGACAGCTTTACCGATTAATAAATCGGAAGTCGTCACTGTACGAATGTACTATACTATTATACAAGATTCTACTACGACCATTAATACTCTATGCTAGTCCGGTTTGGCTCAACACATCCAAAATCGACATACAAAAATTACAGCAATTTCAAAATAAAATCCTTAGAATAATTGTCGTAAACGCTCCTTGGTACATCCATAACAATCAACTCCACTTCGTATTAGGTGTTTCGCCAATTCAAAACTTCTTGATAAAATGTGCTAAAAAGTTCTTTACAGATGCAAGCGAGGCAATTTTTAAATTTTATAAAGTTAAAAATGCACACAATTGTTGCTTATACCGTGTGTTAAAAAAATACATAAGGGTTGGTTATGGAAACTAAAAATAATGTAAACAGCAAGTTTTAGAATTCATTAACTGTCATTATTGTTGTTGTCATAAGTTTATATTACAATCTTCTATGGAAATTCTAAAGCTTGCTGTCTCGAAAGCTTACTGTTGATATTAGTTTTTCTTTCCATGGCCAACCCTTATGTAGTTTCTTTTTGACACATAGTACTTAAATCCTATGGTCAAACTCAAAAAACTGTATCCGATAAAGATACAGATAATGATAGATACTTTCGGGTTGTGCCGTGGTCGTCAATTTGAACTTGACGTTTCGCTGCTCATGCTGCTCATGCTGTCAGCTTCTTCAGAAGTTTTCTAAAGACTGTCTTTAGAAAACTTCTGAAGAAGCTGACAGCATGAGCAGCGAAACGTCAAGTTCAAATCGGCGACCACGGCATAACCTGGAAGAATCTATCATTATGGACAACGGCCGTGAAATCCTGCATTCGACAAAGATACAGATGTTGGTATTTGCTGATGACATGAAATAATTTCTATCATTAAACAAGAGAAGCAATTATAACAAATCGAAAAAATATAAATATTCAGAATTTAATTAATACATATAGGTTATATTATATTACTATTAATTTACAGGTTAGAAGTTAAGTGTTATAAGTTAAACAATGCTATCATGTAATAGTGGTCTTCTACCATTCCATCTCTCAGGCTGATAAATGCAGTAAAACGGTAAAACATTTGCTTCATGAATGCGCCGTTGTAACAGTACATTTAATTAGCCCTGTACTATTAATTTATATTGCCCTGGGTTCGCTTAATCAGTTGTAGAGATATAAGACTCTAGTAACATCGTCAGTGTGGCAAAGAGTAAGCTAATATTCTTTCGGAGTTGCTCATTGTCACCTGGAATGCTGAAATACCAGCAATAAAAACCCCAAAGTTTACAAAAAAAGATATATAATTTATAAGAAAAAACACAAATACAATAGAATACATTTTCATAAAACAACAAGAATGAACGGTGTCCAAACATACAGTGAAGCTGTCAACAATACTTTAATTATATACGTACGTGCGAAAGCTGTTTCTACTCGCACTATTACATTAAAATAGATATAAAAATAGACAATAAAAGGCTGTACGTTCTATGCATGAAAGCACCTTAAATAGTGCGTTAAAGTTCAACTGCAGACGCAAAGTCCAACACCCATAGTACGAAATGTATTTAAATTCCTTGCACAAATGCACTCGGCGAAGTTGTCTATTCTTGAAACGCGCTGGTTGCATGAGCACGCTGTTAACACGGGTGCTGCCTGGGCACCTTAAATTCAAGTAGACGCGCTGCTTTAGCGGATGACGCCATAATTTCATGTTGGATACGTGAAAACCGCGTGATCTTAGGCACGAAATCCTTTATTGAAATATTTGCCCAAGATGTCGCAATAATATCTCACTTCATATTGTGATTCTAAATAGAAACTAACCTTGCATTCGGTTGAACGACGCTTAAAACAACGGCTTCCTTCTATGGCAAATGCAGCAACACAAGGATAAAATTTACACACGAGCCGAAGGCGTGTGTTGCAATCATCCAAGTGTAATACAGCTATTATGTGCGAGTCAAATACAATACAGCAGTACTTATAACCTATCATTTCCATCTCCCGTGGCATTTTAATACTTTTATGCTCTCTCTTCGCTCTTCCATCAGCACATAGTGTGGCAAACAATGTCCGGTGTATCTGTCTGGATTTGTTGTTCCTAGAAATGTTGCCACTTATTTCCCCATTATTTTAACAAACTTACACGTTTCAGTGGAACATATCACACTTTTATTAATTTGACGTTAATGTCATTTATTTAAAATGTAGTCTACTAAAAATTCAGGATCTTGTCCATTCTCACAATGAGGGGATTCCGTAAATTATTGCAAAATAAACACTGTCTTCCTCATACAAATTAACATATATTTAACATACGCAACATGTTTCGGCTTATATATTAAACCATCTTCAGGCTAAAATATAAAGCTTATAAAAATACGAAAAAAAACTAAAAAGCAAACACCTCACCTAATGTCAAAAGTGGACAGTCATAAATAAATAAACAATTAAAATTAAAACAGACACAAGACAACGTGACCGACATGTTAAATGAAATAAATTATTTGTTTATCTACAACGGTCAGCCAAGGTGAGAACTTTAAATACATATCAAAGCCACAAAAACCGATAAATGGAATAAGTTAAGCAATTAATCAAATTTTAGATTAAGGAATATATAATTGCTACTGTTTGCAAACTCTGTGACCTCATTGAGGCAACGATCGTTTAACCGGGAGACAATTTCGAAGATTTCGTAAAAAAATTATTGCCTTTAGGGCAGACGTGAAGAATTTTAACATTGGAGTTCCGGTCAAATCTATGATTATTCTCAATAATGTGAGAAGCAAAAGCCGATTTATTACAGTCAAGATAATGAATGTAATTTGATTTTATTAAAGAAATGTGTTCAGACACGCGCTTTTTGAAGGATCTCCCGGTTTGGCCCACATAAAAAGAGTCGCATGAACCACAATTTAAAAGATAGATACCTGATTAGTTAAGGAGGGGGATAGGATCTTTGTTATGGACTACGATAGTATTAAGGGAAAAGAGCGAGGAAAACGAAATTCTAATATTGAAGCGTTTAAAAATGTTTTTTAGAGAATTGACAAAAGGGGAAATGTAAGGTAGTGAACGAAACGTGGTGAGCTCACTTTTGGTTTCAGAAGATCTAGTACATAACAATTTGGTTTGAGTTAGTGAATGTTGTAACCGATGAAAAATAGGCATGATAAGGTTAAGTGAGTAACCGTTATTAACAGCAATTTGTTTTATGATATTCAGTTCATTAAGGAAGTTGCTATTACTTAGAAGGGTCAGAAGCAAACGCCTAAAAAGGAACCTGAAGGAACTCAGTTTTTGAGAGAAGGGATGGTGAGATGAGAAGGGAATGACAGAATCGGTGAATGTGGGTTTCCGATAAATTTTAAACTCCAGTGAATGTGAGGCTATGTTACGGGAGATCAAGAGATCCAGGAATGGAATAGATAAATTAGTTTCAAGTTCATAGGTGAATTTGATGTTCGGATGAAGGGTGTTAAGCCACTGTAGATAGGTTAGGGCTAACTCTGGAGGTCCCTCGAAAAGTACCAGGATATCATCTACATATCTGCCCCAAAAGATAATATGTTTTTTAAAAGTATCATTCTTGAAAATTACAGATTCTAGATTGTCGATGAATATTTCGGCGAAGAGAGGGGAAAGAATAGATTCCATGGCCAGACCCGATACTTGGGAAAAGAAAGATTTATCAAACAGGAAGAAGTCCTGTTTTAAGCAAAGTTTAATTAAAGACGAAAGACATAAAACCTAATCATTAGATAAGTCGCTATTGACCAGACGTTGGTGAATGAGGGTAAAGCATTCATCGGACGGGATGCTAGGAAAAAGGTTAACAATGTCGAATGAAAGAAGAATAGTGTTGTCAGAGTATTTAGAGTTGGATATATCATGCACTTATTAATTGACAGTTGTAGATAATAGCTATTTATGCAACAAGTGCTAAAAGTCGACGTTTATGCACGAGACATGAAAATTATGAAACGAAGCCGAAGGCTGAGTTTCATAATATGTCTCGTGCATAAATGACTTTTAGCACGCGTTGCATACAATATTTTATCTACGACCTTAATTTTACCGTTATTAATCCATAAATATCGATTTAACAAATGTTTGCATCTACGACACTTCTAATTTATGTCATAATAAATAGTAGGCCATGCGTGGGCGAATGTTTGCAAAGCCAGTGCTGTCAAGGTCAGTTAAGAAATGTAATTATTAATACTCCACATCTGAGTGTATTCATTACATAACGCTTTAATTATTTCAAAAACACTTTACCTGTAACGCAAGAAGCAACTAGAATAACTTTACAACTTCACTTCCAGTTCGAAATTGTAGTTTTATAACCTCACTTCACTTTTAGCACTAGAGCTAAAAGTAAACAGCTGATTTCTTTAACCACGGTAAACTATAAAACGTCACTTTTAGTGAAACAAGCTAGCGCTAAAAGGCCTACTTTTAGTAGTGATCGTAGATAATAGTATATTTCATGTCTTCATATATTGTTTTACTACATATATGCACATCTCCAGGTCTGACTTTCTATAAAATGCTCGAACATTATACTCGTATGTTCATAATACTCCATAAATATACCAGCAGTGTTATCTCAGACACGTAAAAAACGACAAGCTTTTCTGGTGATAGTAATTGGTAATGTGGTTAATACACCTGATTTATAGTTATAGGTAATTATACGGCCACTCAATCACGGCAGTCACGCTACTTATACGCTAAGCCGCCGTATTATTTATGACACGACATTTTCAGACATTCGCGTGTCGCCCTCTTGTTCGTAATGAAATGTATCTGCTGGGCCGCGATTGGAGTGCGTGAGGCCAGCGTCGCCTATTAAAAGGCCATTAGTTATTCCGTTTCCGTTAAGAAGTCAACGCGTGACGGCGACAAGCGCCACCTAGAAACAATTATCACATCGCCTCAAAGTTTCATTTGTCAAGCAAGCGATGCTCCGGCGCTGCCGGCGCCCGAGCCCAACAATGCGGTACTATCAATTTCCCGAAACCACTGACCCTAAACGCGCTAAACTGATACAGTAATTAATAATAAACGCAAAGGCAATTACTTAGTTTGCGGTATCGCCACCAATACAAACAATAGTGCCACTAAATTTTGTCCGGCTTTTCTCGCCGGCATAAATCGCCAGATATTGGCGATTTGTCCTTTACATCAAACTGAAACTCGGGCCTTACGTCAAAACTTCTTGCTCTGCCTGCTGTAATTGGTGCCGAGTAGTCTACTTTGCATGTCGTACAACAGAGTTAGTTAATTATCATGCTCAGAAATAGCAGCTTCCAGATATCGTACGGTTTGTTACATTTTCATCCTTCGGTACGACTTATGGAGAGATTTTCGTCTGACGTGTAGATTACCGTTCTTGTACTTGAGACTGTAAAGTTGCATGTTTCACTTTCAAATTTTGGGTAGTAATACATCTACGAGACACATTTTTGAAAAATGTTGGTCGCTCTTGCGACAGCCATTAATAACGAGGAAACAAGTCACAAGTTTTGTACAATCAACGTCATGTTTTAAATATGGATAATTACGCTAGTTGCATTAAATTTTATACTGTAATTGCTTTTATGGAAGATTTCAATACGGTTATTGATGTAATTTCCAAAGAAAAATGCAGTAATTTTGTATTTCTACGGAGTCACATGGTTATGTACCCATATTTTTTCCAATGTGGAGGTAAGGGTGGTTTAAAACGCCTCTTCCACTTGTGAGGCCACTAAAATCAAGATAAGTTGAACGTTGTATTGCGAAAAAATTATATTTAAAATACATACTTGAAGTGCAAACCACACCTACGAGTATTTACAAGGAAAAATTTAATCGATCCAACCTGAGCGATTAAGCTAATAACGTGCATTCTGCAAACCTACTAAAGTTAGTGAGAGGCAGGCATGTACTGCACAGGCTTTCGTTTTGGTGTCATCCGTCGTCGTCTAATAAAGTTCTTCGAAAGAGCTGTCGTCTTGGAAAGATTATCTTCTACCTTTGTTGGGAGTATCAAGACAAGACGGGTTTGTTGAAGCTGTCCATGGAACTGTATTGGGGCCTGGATCTGGTGTGCTAGCTGCTATCAATTATATTCTCGGCATATTAGAAAAAATTTAAGACACCTCAGAAAAAATCATGTATTCCTGATTTTTGGCACAAATGTTCTTTAGTGCTGTAGGAACGGCCCTTGAACAGTTTCCGTCTCTGGGGTCCTGGCGTCGTAGTTTCTTGGAGCAAAAAGCAGAAGAAAAAACCGCGCGATTATTAAAAATAATCACGATACTTACTTTACTTTATCCGATTATATTACAGAAAAATTATTTAAAAAATTTGTTCAGAATGTAGTATTATATCAGAAATATCGGCCTACCTTTAGCCGTGTGTATAAGACGAAGCATTTCTACAATTCCTTTTAATAAATACAGTTGCATAAAAGTCATTCGATATTTTTGAAATTTTGCATAGCCCCATAATATTAGATTGTAAACAATATTTTGCCGTATTTAAAACAGAAATGATATGACGCCGGCACTCCAGAGGCGGGGACTTTTAAACGGTTGCTACTAGAGAACTAAAGAACATTTTGTGCCAAAAATCAAGACTACATACTTATTTTATTGTGAGGTAGATATCTATTATGCATGGGCTATCAGTCTTTTACCGTCTGCACTTGTTTATGGTTTCGCTGATTTTCGACAACATGCAAGGTCAGATCATTATGTCTTGTTGTTGTGTAGTTTCCATTTAATTAAAAAATGCTTGCGCCAGCCTAAATATTGAGTCGTTCGTTGAAATTGTGGTTGGTTAGAATCGATTTCAGCATCGATTTTTATTTTTTACTCAAATTACCCATTTATATTTAAAGATTATTACCTTAAATTTTGCTGCAACGAAATCCTAGTTAATTAATTTACGTTTTATTGCTCTTTTATCGATTTCTATATTGACTCCACTTATTAAATTTCGTTGTCATTTAAATGTAATCAAAGTTTAGTAACTTTTAATATTTCTGGTAATTTTTAATATTTCGTAAGGTAACTACCTCCTGAGATGTTGTATCGGACCTTTTCCACTGTCTCGGGTGTTTACCACACGACGTTTCGGAAGTTTTTGGTCTACTCTCGGCCTCAGATGAATGAACTTCTGGTTGTAGCCTACTACCTCATGTTACACCGAATCTAAGTTAAGTCGACTTTAATATTTGGTGGGTTTTTAGTATTTATAATTTTATATTTTGTTAATAATACGTCAAAATTTTTATTCAAATATTCTTATTTCTTTATTTATTTCATGACACTCTGGTTTAATAAAGGTCTTAATTAGTTGGTTAGGCGTCTACCCATCTAACATTTGACTAATTAGTTTATTTTGAATTTAATTAATCAACTAATAGAACAAGAACAAGAAGTAATAAATACACAAATAATAAATTGCATTGACTTACCAATATGATGAAACTAGCAGGAGCGGGATCAACGGAATTATATCAATTTCGTCTTCAACAGAAATCGACTGCTGTTTCACACAGGGCAAAAGGTCGTGCCGAGCGCGGGTTACACATAAGGCGTTGTTTTAGTTCGAGGGAGGTTAAAAGAATAGTGCATTTCCGGAGGAGGAACAGGTATATGGGTTGTTATGCATTCAAGGCAACACATTTTAAAAATACGAAAATTCATCATTGTTGGTCCCTCTATCGGTGATAATTTTAACTAACGCCGTTGATATAATATGCAAATGCGGAAATAATTAACTTATAAAATAATAACTATACTAAAGCTATACTAACCTAACATATTTACTTGTCGATTATTTGTTAACTCCAAGTACTTACGTTTTATTTATGTTCTTTTAGGTCTGTAAAGATTTCACTTTGGCACATGAGTTTTCTACCCTCACGCATTGCTTTAAATTTGAACAAGACGTCTCGTACGCCTTAATATTTGACTAATTATTTGCTTTTTAACCGGTTAATTAGTTCAGTGGCCATGAAACCCTCTTAATACCTCAGTTAGCGGCTTATAAAAGATCGTCATCTGTTAAAATAAGAATCTGCTTCTCCTTGTAATACTGTCGAACTGAAACTGGCTTTAAACCATTAAGAAGAAAAATCATTTTTTTACATCAATCTATGGACCTTGCAATACAAATAAAGCATAGAAAAACACATAAAAATACAAACCAAATATAAGAAAATACGTTTAAATTATCAAGTAACCTACGTGCGAGGCAGGTGGGTCTATTCGCATGTACTATTGCAGTAACATAAATCGTAACGATTATTTTTTTCCTGTGTAACTAAGGTTTCACGCAGTGACGTACACAATAAAATTGTCATTGCGGTCATTTACTTAATTTTTACTTCCTTTTACTACTATAAAGGAAGTATTGGATTCACCCCAAAAATTCGAAATTGAGTTTTCAACAGATCTTCACGTTTTAGAGTCCCCTGATCCCAAAAAACATATTTTTTTTCATTGGTCTGTGTGTCTGTCTGTCTGTCTGTCTGTGTGTCTGTCTATGTGTCTGTGAACAGAATATCTCAAAAACGAAAAGAGGTATGGCGTTGAAACTTCATATATAAGTTTTGTGTACTATGTAGATGAGACAGCAAGCTTTTGAAGAAAATCGCATAACCGGAAGTAGGTGTTTACTCTTGTGATTTTTCAGTTTTTTTCGATTTTTTCAAAACGGCTCTAACGATTTTTTTTAAACTTTACATTTTTCTTACATTTTTAATGTGTATTGATGTGAGATAGGTGATTTTCCAGTTGAATACTTCTAAAGTGGGTTTCTTTTGTTTTTTTTTCTATTTTTTTTATTAACTCCTATTTTAAATAAAACACCCGGTATATTATTAAATTTTTGAATTCACCTTAAAATTCTAGAGAAAATTTGTCTCTTGAACTAACACTCGATTTTGTACCGTTTTTGTAGAATTTGTAATTTTTTAACATTTTTAACAAATGGTTAAAAATTAAAATGAAATTTTTGACTAATTATAAGATCACTGTAAAAGGAAGTTGTGTGAGTGTATCACACCAGATTTTTTTGTTCTAATAAAATTAAACATTCTCTTTTATGTTATGATTTACTACCTGCTTAAAAAAGTTTTTGAAATTTAATACGCACACCAATGACTTTCTATCAAGTTAATACTAATGTCAAGACCGACCCAAAATGCCTGTTTTACAATAAGTAATTTTTTTGGAAACCCCGGCAATGCGATAAAAAATCGTTACTATTTATGGGGCGGCAATAGTACGTTCAAACACGTCTATAAAATATGAATAAAAACGTATCCAAATAACATTGAAATAATGTCAAAACGGTCCTGCCTTAACGCCGACTCTGATCGCGTTTACATATATTTAAATCGCTGCGAAATACACAACTAAGCCATTCCCTAAACGTGCTTCCCACACAGCTAGACGCGTACTTCATCGCGTAGCTGCAACACTTTCCTATATCAAATTACCTTCGCTTCTCGAAGGTGCGCTGGTGTGCATCATCCAATTCTGCAAGTCAAGACGTGGAAAATTACCACACAAGCTGCAATGGAAGAATCACAGCCCTGTTAAATGTTGACTCATAATCATCTGACGCACCTTTGGCTGCGGCGTAAATCAGTGTCTCGAAATGGACGCTATAAATGTACCTTTCAAATATGCTACAAAATTGTGTACTCACCGGTACACCCGGAAAATGCGTATGCGTAATTACGCATGATAGCTGCATTTTTCACTAGTATGCAGCAATTATTTACTGAAAATCTCTTTTTTTTTGCATTTCTAATTTAATCTGCCGCAGTCGATCGTCGCACGCAGCACTCAGAGACCCAAACCTTGTTTGGGGTAAGGTCCGCTAGCCACTTACCAGTTTTTCTTGCAATTCCCATGATTGAAACTTCCCTCATCCCGCAAACCGGCTTTATCGTGCTTTTATCGCTGCACTCGGAAATTCCACTACACAATGCACTTATTATGCATGACCGTTACCGTTACATAAAATACAACATTAAACCTAATCATATAACATAGGAAATACAAGCTGGGTTTTAACTTTGAATTGATTATTTAACGTATTTTTTTGGTGAGTACATTGCTTATAGCGTAATGCTCCAATTGTTTTAATAGTTGAATTGGTATTTTACATCTATTCAGTTGAATTGTTACTATCATTAATTTTGATGCTGGTGTTTTTCCGCTTGCTTTGGTTTAATTAACCAAGTTAACAAACTATTTTCTACTTCGTATTTGGTTGTCCTCTTGGGTTTGTTTTGTACTTATTTCAGCTTTTGGGCAACCCGACAAAAGAATTCGGCTGCTGTGTCAATCGTTCGGAAATATTGGATCTGGTGCCCAAACTAAGTACAACCAGCGTTTGGCCCATAACAGCGCGAAAGCTAGTTTGGCCCATTTATTACGAGTGTAGCAAAACCCGCACCCATTTAACAACGTTTAACATTATTTTTGGAATTTTTGGCGTAATAGGTTGTTCAACCTTTATTTTTGTATTTGTCAATATTCTAACAATATGTGTACATGTCAAAGCGCAGATCAATACTTGCATTAGTTGCGAAAAATGATCTGGTCCGCAGTACTGAATTCTGAAGCTTTAACTACTACATACCAGCTTTAGATCAACAGAGACAGCTTAAAGCCGTAGATTGATGCAGTAAAAAATTATGGAAAAATTGCAGGTGGTTGATATTTATGAAACAAACCGTAACACTCACAGCTGAAGCCAATTTCACCTAAGTAAAATACTCAGCTGGAACAGTTGCTTACGCAAGATTGGTTTATGTACAAGTAGTTACATGGCATATTTTACTTTTGGTACTATTAAGCATGTTTAACAAACACAAGTCTCAATCTCAACAGCAACTAACCTAACAAGCGACAACAACATCCGCTTATTTATATTCCACCATCGCCTATGATTTTTGTACTGTAGACTAGGAAGTATATGTTTACTGGTATCTCTAGAAATCGGCAGATCTTATTTCAGATATTGCAGAAAAAAATAACAATATATTTTCGAAATTGGTAATTTGAGCTGGGAAAATATCGGAAATTAAAAGACAACACCTACGGGCTACAGCACTAATAATTGCAGGTCATAGCTGTTATTTTTTAGAGTGAAAACGGGAACGGTATGCACTCCGTGGCGCAGCTGACTTTCCCACCGCCGTTTGTTACAGATAGCGTACGTAAAAATAACGAGTGGACAGAGCGGCAATCGCGATTTGCGCTCGTCAAACTAAAAATAAACAGAAATTATAGCCGATCGCGGTTTTGTGTGAGCTGCGGTTCCTTTGGTAAACATTGGCGGGCTTTTTATGCTCGCGTGTCGTTGGACGCCATGAAAAATGGTGTCGAATTCCGGAGTGAGGTTGTTTATTGGGCAGCTAAGAGCGCGCTATCTGCTCCTGCAATAGCATGATTTACACCGCCACGGGATATCAGGCGCAATTTATTGCGGTCTCCGCTAAATAAACCGCAATTTAATTACCTAAAAACATTGGAATTAATTAAAACATTTCTATGCCGCTCCGGGTTCATTTTCACGTTACCGATATTTTGCGCCCGCGCGACCTGGATATTATTTGTTAAACTTGCCGCCGATATGATTTAACCGTTCTAGACACCCAGTTTCACACTTCGTTACTACACCTACTGCCTGCTTATGTAAGACTGGTAAAAATGTAGCTGTTAAATAATTTTCATATTGATTCTACTTGGTTATAAATACAAGTTTTTTAATCCACCTAATCGTCAATACATAGTTGATCTAAAAATATCTCCTACTACTAGCTATTGGGATATGGCAATGGAATAAAACCAGTTACAACATCGGAGACTTGATTGTTGAAATTTATGTTTATATTTGAAACAGCTTTTAATAACAAATTAACTCAAGTTAGGAAAGACGAGCAGATTTTAACTAATTTTTCCTCATCACAATTTCTCTTGCAATTTTCACGCAATTTCATAAAGAAATAATAGCAACACGCCTTCTCACTGTCTCTTTTTCTCTCTCATGCACTTACCTTTTCTTCTGGCCTTGCTCGGCGATTAAGCCATAACAGGTAGTAAAGTCTTATGTGGGAAGAATAAACAATAAAATGTATTAATGCGTAAGATTAGAAATGATGTAGAAACCACCCATGCGCCCATACAGGATCAAATCTAATTCTAATTATAATTTTACTGCAAATACCTAAAGCGTATTTCTAAAGTAACGGTATAATAAACATAAAGTATAAATTCTAGATATCAATATATAAAGATTAAGTCAAATATCCCATTGTAAAATGTTCCAGTTACTGAAATACAGGGTGTTAAAATTAAAACATTAGTAGGTAAAGTAAATATTAGTTTCAATGTTTTTGTGATAAAAGTAAAACTATCAGAAGTTGTTTCGATAGCAAGCTGTAACAAATTAAACGGGGATCCGATCACTCAGTGGAAAAAGAGTTAACCTCATATTAATGTGTGCTCCCCGAATGTCAAAATAGGGTTACACCAAAGAGGTGCAGGTCAATTCTGGAAATTCTTAAGCGCCACCTACTGATTCAAAGGATGGATGCAGTGGAAAGCCTTTGAATAGGATGAAAACTGTTTAACGTTTACTAGTTTTTCATAGAATCTGCGCGAAATTGGAATTGAATAGAACACGGAAAAACAAAACCTAAACTATTCGTTGAAGGCCATAATAATACATTAGCTTTGGCGTAATCTACTGATAAGTGGTTAGATCATGCAAAATTCAAAAGAAGATTACATTCATCATAAACTTAACTAAAAAAATAACGACGGTATTGATCCGCCAGTACTCTTCCATTCAGAACCCGCAATCTTCCAAGGCAGTACGAGAACGATAGAATGCTGCACCAGGGTCGATGTTAGAGCGAACAGCTTTGCGGGCAGAAAAATCTGAAGTAATTCGAGGTTATTTACCTCGCTTGAATTTCTCGAGATGCGGTACGTTATATACACTTTGAGAATGACTCGTTTTGCCCGTACCCACAGGCAATGAGTATTATTTCTCAGAAAGCTCAGCCATTTTCTGCTGGAAAAAATTGGGTCGCACCGTAAGTGCCAATGGTAGAGCTTAGGCGGCCGAGTTGGAAACTTCAAGAAGCTCTGCCTGCAGTATAATCGACATTTTACGGTAACGCCCCCGACTTTCCGAAGCTCGCTAGCGAGAAGGGGTGGTCCAAGAAACCCGTGAAATCCGGTTCTGTTTCAGGATAGTCAAATAGCGGAATGCCAAGGCGCCACCGTAAATTCTTTGCTAACTGTTTGATAGCCAAAGACAAATGCTTTAGTTAGAGCAGTTCAGCTCGCCTTTACAATTTTATTTAGAATTTTCTATATAATTTGCACCTAGGATATTCATACGCTTAAGACCTTAATTTCTTATTCCTTTTAACTTCTACTAAAGGAACACAAAAGAAACTTAACAAATGCGATTTTTTCTGATAGTAAATAACTAGGGTTTACAAAACCGACACAATAAACGTATACAATGTAAAGACACAATAAAAAAAAACGTAAGACGTAATACCATAAACATAATAAAAAGCGAAGAAATAGTTCGGTTCCAAAATGATTGACTTTATCGATACAAATCGAAATGATTCTTCTTAAGGGAGCAATACCAGACTATCCACCTACATTCATAAAACAAACATTGATATTGATTGCCAAATAGACACAAGCCACGCGCGATGAGCATAAATCTTCCGGTAACTAATATCACACATAATATCAAAATGGTTCACAAACTCGTTAATCTACCGTTCTACAGTACCTAAAGAAAGTTAACGTTAAAAAATATTGGAGCTGCCACAATTCTGCTTGATAGAGATCCAGCCCAGATCTAGGACAGCTGAATGGTATATTAGATATGAATTGCCAGGCCGGGATCACACGAGTATCGCTCATTGGAGTTGCCACAAAGGCATCTCGAACAACCAAACCGGTACAAACTTCACATTCTGTATTTTAGTAATTTATTAAAGCTGAAATAGGTTACTACTTAAATTCATATACACGAAGTACGCTTCAAATGCGCAGTATTTTAACAAATTGGATTGGTGCTCTATTGCAAATCTAGGAAATAACTCCGAAAGACTTAATTACTCAACGACACAATAAATGCATTGCACACAACTCCTGCACCGACCCCACAAACTTTCAACACAACTCCTGCACCGACCCCGCGAACTTTCAACACAACACCTGGGGTGATGAAACTTTTCAAGTGCTGCTTGAACTAGATTTCAATAACGAGTCTTGATGCACAAGTTAATTTAAGGGCTGCTCCACGGCCAAAGCCGGGGGCAACAACGGCTCACGCATTAACGGCTTCAATAGCTGGCGACAAGTGAGTTCAATTCTCCCATCGATATCGACATTTGCTTTCTGTCATCTCACTCTAACGATCACGGGCGCTTTGTCCCTCCCTCAAAACAGAAAGTTTTTAAAGCGTAACGGCAGCTGCAGTCTTCAACAACACAACGGAAAAAAATCTCGACTGAGTTAAAATAGCACGGGGTTGTTTTCTAAATGACATTTTTTAGCAGTGGTCTATTATGACTTTTTCCAAGTTCGATAAAATATATCATAGCACGGGGTGTTTTTTATCAGCGCGTTGCGAAAAAAATATTCCAAGTGCATGATCAGACACGAATCCGTCTAGAAAAGCAAGTGGCAATTTGTTTGCGACACAATTTTATGACAATTAGTTACAATGCCGGATTCTGTGTTTTAAAATAAGGCTCCTATGACTGCGATAAGCGGCTCACGGGCTACTATTTCTTAAAGATAACTGCGATAGTGGAACACCACTAGCGCGCAAGCAGAAGAAAATATAACAAAGAGCTACTTATATCTCGACCAGGTTGGAAAGCCAGAGCGCAATTGCGCGTCAACATAATGATTTTACCTAACAAGGTTTCAGTATCACAGCTTTTACAAAGAGATTTGAAATAGTTTAGGTATTTCTATATTGCTTCTAGCGGGAGCTACATAGGATGCAACAGTAAGGTTACTAAATCACGTTAGCTGACGCTAGAACTGGTAGGGAAATACACTTTGACAGGTTTAAAAAACGAGTTTGTCATTGTCAAATTTATCATAGGCGCTAGTATTAAGTGCAGAAATAACAATTTTTATTATACATTTACCTTTCGGAATGCGAGAGCACAATTCTTTATCTAGGTTAGGTATATGTTAAAAAGATGATCATTTTTAGGCGTAATATAAACTACTGCTATACGCAATTGAAAAACACAGTTTCGTTTGATAGAAATAGCACCGAGTTTTCTTACCTGTGTAAGTGGACCTAGCATGATTTAGTGACCTTATACGACAGATATAAACAATCGCGGTTGCACACTTTTTGCTAGAACTCTACAGCCATCTTGGTATAAAAATATTACATAACCATTATTACCAAATAATAGCTATTTATGCAACAAGTGCTAAAAGTTGACGTTTATGCACGAGATATGAAAATTATGAAACGAAGCCGAAGGCTGAGTTTCATAATATGTCTCGTGCATAAACGATTTTTAGCACGCGATTTAACTTTTCTTTACGAAGAAAACTGTTTTTAAAAAGTTATACTTTTTATTTACAGAAAATACGGAGCAGAGTTACAGCATTCGATACAGGTGCAAGCTACTACTGACTAAATTATTCCCACAGGGGCTTATAAATGAAAGATAACAGTCTGTATGCAATATTATATCTAATCAAGCGGATGCAGTCCTATCTATAAAAGCACAGCAAAATAGATCACGTAATTCGCGTTGCATACAATATTTTATCTACGACCTTAATTTACTGTTATTAATCCATAAATGTCAATTTAACAAAGGTTTGCATCTACGACATATTTATATAATTTATGTCATAAAAAACAGTAGGCCTTGGCGCGCAGGCGAATATTTGCGCAGGCAGTACTGTCAAGTCAGTTACGAAAGGTCTGACTGTATTCATTACATAACGCTTTAATTATTTGAAAAACACTTTACCTGTAACGCAAGAAGTAACTAGAATAACTTTACAACTTCACTTCCAGCTCGAAATTGTAGTTTTTATAACCTCACTTCACTTTATACCACACATGCGCTTAAAGTAAACAGCTGATTTCTTTAACCACGCTAAACTATAAAACGTCACTTTTAATGAAAGCAAGCTAGCGCTAAAAAGCCTACTTTTAGTAGTGGTCGTAGATAAAAATATATTCTTGATTAAAGTCGCTAAAGTTTAGCTAGATTGCTTGCAATCTGTTTGGAAGCCAATTATGCACAATATTCCTTGAACCATAACAGAAGTGTTGGCAACAAAAATAATTATAAATTGGTAAATTGCCACTCGAAGTCTACTACCATCTCCTTTCCATAACTATAAACGTTAAAAAGTCAGCAGATGTGCTGTACATTAGAACTAGGCTAGTAAAATATCCAATATTAAAAGATCACTCTAATCGTAGTATATGGCAAATTCTTAAGTTCATCTAATCAGGAATTAGTATGAACTTTTATTCTAGAGTGTACAGTTTTTATTTAACTCAATATTCTATTTATATACTTTATTTAATATTTTGATAGAAACATTTTAACCAAAATTAATTACAGACATTGCTTAGAATTTTAAAATCGGCCGATTGGGCTGGCTTTTCCTGAATGACGAAAACATAACGTGCTCAGGGTCTGGAAAGCCCTTTTTATTATACGGCTGCCATTTACCAGCCCAAAGTGTGGCAGAGTCGAACTTTTAAGAGATAAACTAAGCGTAGGGTAGGGAATAATAAAATTGCAAACGACAGCCGTAGAACCTGCCTTTCTATTGTATATGTCTTATTTTTCTTACTAAAAACTGAACCATATTAAATTATATCTTTCGAAAGGAATAACGTTTATTTGCATTTTGCAAAATTGCTTCTTTCTGTATTTCCGCATTTATTTGTACGTCTCGTTTGAAATTTCTCACTGACAAAGCACCTACGCAATAAGTTCGCAACCTTTAATCGGCTTTCTTTTGCAAAACTGATAAAAGTTGTCTGAGGACTTTAAGCTGAAAGTACGTTCTTTATGCTATTGTGTCTGTAGTTAGTTTTCTCAATATTTTTAACAATTAAATACATGTCAGCAGATTTTCCTCTTTCAATTTGATGCGTTTTAGTAATTTATTTAGTTGGTTGCTTGGTTGATTAGATTCTGAAATCATGTAGTTTATAACAACATTTAATTATTAAACGATAACTAAGAGGCATGATTGCTTTGCTTGCTTACTCAATCCTAACGTAGCTCTACGTCTCGGTGTCGGCGTGTGGTTTAGCCAGCTCGGGTGATTGTTCCCCTTACATATTCCTCTCCATCTTTGGCAGGCCTTGTTAGTTGTGCTATTTTTTTTGCTATTTTTACATCTCTGCTTTCTATTGCCGCTCTAACTTTGTCTCGCCACGTTTTTCTTGGCTTTTCCTTTTTTATTTTTCACTGTTATGGTTTGACAGATCTTTCATCTTCCATTCGATTTACGTGCCCTAGCTACCGATTTTCTACATTGTCTTTTCTATTAGTTGTACGATTAGCTGATACGCACAAATTTTGTTTTGTAATATACCTTCCTTAAAACTACGTTTATATACGTATAAGTTTGCCTTTTATGGAAAAATGAGAATAAACTAACGGAAAACAGATAAAGTTGGATACAAAAATATAATTATAAAAGTGAATGCATATTCCCTGGGAAAGGAAAGAAAACAGTTTAGGAAATCCTATCATCAGCAATCACAAGAAACTAGAGCAACCCACACATGGGTTGTTTAATGAGATGACCACACAAGACAATGGTACTGATTTAAAACCATATCAACTAAAAGAGCGAAAGTAAAATTGGATAATAAATCGGCTAGCAAACGTGCATGAAACTGAAAAAAAAAGAAAATCTCTTCTACCAAACGAAATGAACAAAGCGAAATTTATAGTCGAGCGTCGCCGCGGATGAGTCAAAAATCAGTGAGCGGGGTTATAGTTTACCGTGTGACATTTCAACCCTCTGGGGGGAGGGGGGGGGGTCGAAATTACTGCCAAAATTACTGCGAACGGGTAGCTGTAAGTCGGAGTTAATTTTGTTCCCTCAGATATAATAATATCAGCAAACAAACACCAGGATACTACCTTAGCTAGTTTATTCTATTTTAATATATTTACAAACATAATAAGATGTATTTTATAATAAATTCATAATTCCTTCGGGGCGTTGTGCTTCGTAATTTTGGCTCTGCTGCAACCCGTCATACGTCGGTGTATGGGATGCGCTCCTGGGACAATCCCTCTGGTTCCCCGGTCGGCTCTACGGTACGCCGCTGCCTGGGAACTCGAGCGCTCAAAATTGGGCCGAACGCGCAGACTATTAACCTCAAATTTGGCCTGGGTGTAAATGCAAGTGGGGCTGTAAACATAGAGGCGATTAGGTTATCTCAAGGGGTGCTTACGCTTCCGGAGCGTTCGTGAAGGTCGCCAAGCCTCCTCGGAGTTCGCGGCCTTGTTGTGTATTTGTGCAGTGCGCTTTATTCGGTATTTCAGCTGGTGCACCGGCAAATGACCTCGAGCTGGCTGCGGCCGCTCGGGGATGTTTCCCACGATGCGGCTTAGTCTGGTGGTACTGCGGACGATTCCCTGCGCCCCTGGAGAAGTCTGGCTGGTAGGCAAATATCTGTGGTTAAAGTAATTAGCACATATTCAAATGGCCACGAAGTTTGCGATACGCAGGGCTTTTGTAATATGAGATCTAGTGTGCTTACTTCGGGATCAATTACGCCGAGAGGTCGGCTTGCGTAATTACTATGGGAAACGTGTGAAGCGGTCCATCGAAAGAGTCTTCGCTTCAAAATAAGTTTCCGGGCGAGTTTATAAATGTCTGGAGCTAATTATTTTATGCTGGTTTCGGACTATAACATTTGAATGAATAAATCAGGAAACGGTCCCTCGAAAGGGCCTTCGTTTCAAAACTGATTTCCGGACGGGAATATATTCAGGCTAATTAACCAGAAACCGGCCTCCTGGTAGAGTCCTCGGTTCAAACTGGCTACAGGTAAACTTGGAACGGGGGTTCAGGATTTTAAAAATGCAATGAATGCGAATGAGTTCTATTAAACGGACGAGACAGGAACAGGATGGGACAGGAACCTCTGGGAATTCTCGGGAATGAATGAATGAATTAAAATGCTTCAATGGCCTGTAAACTGGTCGAGAAGCTGCTTTTATATCTCTTCTCATCGCGCTATCAAAAATCGAAACAACCACTTCTGACGTCTTAGGTGGGAGAGCGGCGCGTAGGTGTACCTGCGACTTCTCGCGGTGACGTATTTTATCGGTGCCCGCGCGGGCCAAAGATTCAATGTTCCGATGCGTAACGTAAACCACGTTATGGGAGAACACGCGAATTAATTTCTAATTCAAAAAACGCGTTCGCGCTGGGCGAAACGTTACAACCGTGCTTTTTTGCTTCTTTATTACAAACGTGGGGAAAACTTTAAGTTCTTTTATTTCAGCAAGAACACAATCCATAAATGCAGGAACAGCAAAATAAAAGATCTAGAAATGAATATCAACCGACACCTATATTTTATAAAAACAAGAAAATTGAAGTGAACTAAATGAGGTATTAGAACAATGGAACGAACATTTTTGAGAAATTATAATCTGGAAAAAGACTATCTTGAAGAGACAATACCGACTATAAATGAAAAATAGAAAATAGAACTGCCAACAACAAAAGAAATATTAAGGACCATTTCAGAATTTAAGAACAACCAAAGTCTAAGAGAAAATGGAATAAACATGATAAAATACTGCGGAGCAGTTACAGGATGAGATATGTAGAGTGACCAGAGCGCTGTGGAATAATATAGCACTGCCGAAAAAACTGGTCAAATTTTTACAGATTCAAACTGGTTTGCTATCTACAACAGGTTTGAAGTGTTGCACCTGAGAACTAGTGGAATGGACGTCGTCTTAAGATAAAAGAGCAGATGCTCGCTTACGAAAATTATTCAATGAAACAAAGTACAAAAGAGCGCCACTCATCCATCACGACAAAACATCAGCCCAACATACAGTCTAAATAAAACTCGCTCTGTTCGACGTCTAGCTTACGTAACTTATACTCATAAAACATAATATAACAGTAGTAGGAAACATTAACAATGCTAAATAACCCAAACTGTTTGAATGCAGTTAAATAATACAACCAAATGAAAGCAAACATTAAACAATACTGGTCAATGTAAAAAGCGTTTTCTTTTATAGCAGGTGTCACACCTGCTTTTCTTCACGCTTAATTTGAAATACTTTATGGGGTTTCGACGAGGTTTCAATGACGACATCCAACTTTCCGCCCCTGTCTTCTTCGGCCTCCCCGAGTCTCTTTTTCTTGTGGGTTCTAAATCTCTTGCTATTTTAATGAGCCTGTCGTTATGTGCTCTGCTGACATGATTATCGCGCTCTTTCTTTCTTCTGAGCCTGGACGTAAATGGTACAATTAGTTTAAAGTTGGTACAAACATGCGAAACTTAGTCGGTAAATGCAAAACGACTTAAGAAGTTACATGTTACTAAATTATAAGAGAGGTATGTTAGGCACAAAAGAGAAATCCAATAAACAAAGTGAAATATTAAAAATATATTATTAAAATTTGACTCAAAAGTAAATTGCGCGTATAACAGTATCACAACTATAATCATAATACGGTTACTGAAACTGCGCAGGTATTAATCTGTAAACACCCATTGTATCTGACTTGCAGCCTTTCACGTGCTCGCAAGAAAGCTAATATCTGACTTGAGAAGTACGCAAGTCTGTCGATAAGCCTTCGAAAAGTATAAAACATAGTATGTACTATAAAAATAATATTGAAATACGCTGGCTGCCTTAAGTGCTAAAAAACAACTTTCTTCTGTACTATATTACTCACAACTCAGAATAAAAATTGAGATTGTAACATAGAGCTAATGCCCTAAGTGATGGCCATCGGGTTTTTCTGAGGCAACAACAGAGTCGCGTCGCAGGGAAGGAAACAAAAAGCTTACCGGAACTCTGGATGCTGGATCCTCTCAGATTCAAATAATTCTTTGGCTTCCGCGAAACAGTTTTCATCTTCTTTTCTTCTTCTTAATATAGGCTGAGAGTCTGTTATTTCCACAAATTGAGTGCGTTTTTCTAAGCCATTTTAAGCCGCGGCCGGAGTAGGTGGCTAGCCTAACCCCTTTAATTAGGGAAGAATGCCCTCACAGGGGTCACGACCATCAAAGATATTCGTATGATGGCCAGTTTTCGTCTGACAGATAAAATGTTTCAGGGCAAATTAAACATGCGTGCACCAACTACTGTAGCGAAGCGGGCCTAGCGGTTCCTATCGTTTTCTAACGGGCCTAGACGAAAATCGCACTAAATCAATAGGAAAATTGCGACTCTTAAGGTTGATAATGGTTCACGTTCACGTGCAGTACAAATTTGAATTAGTCGGCCTGCATCTTGGGACGGAGAGCTGCAGGAAGCCGGACACACTTCCAACCATTCGATAACTTTGGAAAAATAAATGGGAAACTAATCCACAAAAAAGTTCTCCACCGCCGACGCTCAAACGACTTAGGTTGCTGGCTAGCAGAACGGAAGCAAAAGTCGATCCAAAATTTCACTTTCCATCGCTTTTGAAAAATATAGAATAAAGTTGCTCTACCCCTAAAAATTCCATTCAGCTAGCAATAAACAAGGGGAGCAAACACAAATTATATAAAAGGTTAGAACCGCAAATGATGGGGCAGACATCACTATCATCAGTCATTAGCCGATGATGAAATGAGATAATTTTATCATGGAAAACTTTTTCGTATTTCAGGAAATGGGTATGTTCAAAGCTAAGAGTTGAATTTACTTTACCTCTATTTCCTGTGAATCAAGGTATCTTACTTCCCCGAAACCGCGTACTGCATTCTTCCTTATAATATATCAAACAGAATGTAATCTAACACGATTATATTAATCGCACAAAGATACATATAATTCTCGGCGGGGTAGCAGCGGGGGCTGGGCACCAGCAACTACAGACTAAAGAAAACAGTATTGATGGTCGGACAGCACGTTAGCCACCGGTTTCAAATAACTGTTAGAACACCCAGACGGAGAATCTCTCAAATTGTCAGTTCGTTAAACGGTCGGTTCTTGAAGAATTCCATGCAGCTTCAATATTATATACACAAAATGGGCGATAATACAAGTGCAGTATTACACAATGACGTAGATACACGTAGCTTTGAATGTAGTAGAAATTGACAGTGCAAGACAAAAGGCAAGGCAGCTGAGCCCCGGCTCGAAAGATGTCTTCTGGCGACAGTTAGGCAAACCAAGACGGCTGGAAGTTTGGACCCCTAAGCGGATAGCCAAGATTTTGAATTTAACGGCAACCGATTAGTCGTGACTAAACTATAGCGAACAGGACCTAATATAGTGCTTGCTGAATCCAAGTTGAAGGTGAAATTCTACAATGCATCAATGAAACGTCAACAGAAATTTAAGCAATTTTATGTCTGGAAAGCTGTTTATATGCGGCGTAAGTTGCCAGTAGGTCCATAAACCGATTCCAAAAAAGCAAATCACATCGCACTCAATAAGAATTGTCACTACACACCCTGACCCAATGCTCGTTCTCTGCTCTGTTCCGCGTTGCTCGCGTAACAAGAAGTTTGACTCGTAAAAAAGCGTATATTCCCTCCCCTAATATAAAATTAGAAAGCTCAGTATAGTACATAAAGTAACGACAAAAGTTTTAAAAGAACCACTTCATACGCATGTAGAGAAAATCGATGATAGAATTTCACACTCTGTTTATTGTCTTTTAAAAAACGTATCACACGCAACAACTGTACGAAGGGCTGATAAATCTGCGTATTCCAGAAAAAAATGATGAAATTAACAAAGATGACATTGCAGCAGACAGACAATATATTACAAGTAAACGGCAATACCTCAGTTGCCTGGACAGTAAAAATTGGATTGAGACAAGAAGACCCACATTCTGCACTACTTTTCAACATCGCTTTAGAAAAAGTAATTAGGGAAACAAAACTAAAGTCACATGGGGCAATTTAAGCATATGCAGACAACGGAACCCTTGTGACACACACTTATATAATATTAAAAGAAATTAGAAAAAATCTAGACATTGACGAAAAGAAGATATTAAAATTAACCAAGAACAAACTGAAGATATGGCAATGGGAGAAATACAAAAATGGACAAACCGAAAAGGTGTTACGGTCTTAAACGGTCTTTACGACACCGCGCCGGCTCATACAACAACTAAACGGCCGGCGCGGGCGAAATTAAAAAATCGGTACGGAAGGTTCACCTAGGCCGCTGCCCATTCCGCAACAAGATAATGCCGGCTAAAGCATCAGTGGAGCAAGGGAGGGTCCTTCACGAGATCACCTAAGGGCAACGGCCAGAGGGGCGGTAAATAACGATAAAAGTAAATAGGGCGCCACCAAGTCTGTCTTTGAACATAACCCTATAACCGGACCTGGACGGATAGACGGGGCGAGAAGTACACAGGGTACTACGTCAGGAAGGTACTCGAGAACTGTCGAGCTCGGACTACAAGTTCGAGAATGAAATACTTGAATTACTAATTCGGGTATTGGCTGCCACTGCGGCGACGTCGCCAGACGTACCTGCACGCTCCAACGCTCAAGTTTCGCCGTACATCCATCTTGACACTAGCTGTTTAACTTGGAAAGAGCATGCAGAAGTCGAACACAATAATAAGTCCCTTATTCAGATGTTCGTCTATTGTCTGACGTTACAAAACTGGCAACGGACACGTCGCCTGAATTATTGTAGGCCTTAAATTAGGGCCCCAGCTGGAGTTAGCGCGTCATTTCTAATGCACACAAATACAACAAATGGTCAACATAATACAGCCGGCCTTGGTTGGCCCGTTAAGCGAACTGCAGAAAGTTAGTGACTAATTAGGCATAATAGAGACGGCCGAAGCTCATTAAGTGACAGTAACTGTATCGCTTAACTGGGTCATACACAAAGCTAAGGTTTACTCATGAAAGAAAGCAGCCAAAACACAAATTTGCAACACTGTAATGTTTAATTTAGATCAAGTACAAGCAAATATTTAATTACAAATGAGAGCGACCAAAATACATCAACTCACAACAACAATCTCGCTTAATTTAGGCGTGCCCAGAGCTACTGTTTAATTACATCTACAAGAATGGCCAAAGCACATGGATCAGCAGCGGCTATATTGCAAGCGTGGCTCAAACACAGAGCAAATGTTAGCTATGAATTACAAACGGCCGCAACGCATAAATTTACAGCAATGGCGGGCACGATGTCAGTAACATAAATAGCGATTGATTAGTCACACCAATGGCGACCAGAAATGCGGTAGTTTAATTAATTAGCCCCGGTTGTGGGCTACATGCATGACAGTTCAGTCACTCTGCAGGCAACGAGTTAGGCACAATAGCGTTAACACACACGCGATGATAAGTTCGCGTCGTATGAAAAATGGCTACTAGATTACACAATAATTTGCAACGATACCTGTATTTTTGGGCAGCTCCTGAGCGTTGCGTGGGCAGCCACTGGCGGTGCCTTCGGCAAGGGTTAGGTTTGACAGCGGGGGCGGTACGAAAGACCCTTTGGGGCCTGAATCCGCCTTGGAATGGCGTTTAATTGGGATGGGTCTCGCACATGAGACCGAATACAACGATAGAATCGAGGGCACTCTACACGTCCTGCCAGCGAAATCCCCTAACCAGTGGGAAGGAAGGATTACTCCTTAAACTACGTTGCAGAACGTGGCCATCGGGAGCACCAAAAACAGTCAACGCTGCGTGCGTTACCGTCAACGGCTCTGTCCGAACTCGCTCTCGAAAGGCAATCACAGTTTTACAAATAACTTGCTGTAACAGCACGAACGGAATGCCGACGCCCCCGCGACAAGCGCGGGAGCGTCGCACGAACTCTCACTGAACGACCTCTTAGCTCGGCGGCTCCGGGCCGAATACCCAAAGCGACCGTTAGAAAAACTCGCGGGAAGCAAGCGCGTCATCAGGTGACTATCGACAGCTAATGGCAAGGCGAAGTCTTAGGCGGCTGGAACTAGTTTTTCCCGCGCTTAACGAGCACGTGTTTTACAAAGGCTGGCCTAAAACGACGAAAACGAGACAGCTGCGCCAATATACAGGGTGTTCGAATTCACAAATTGTTAGAATATGTGATGAGAAGTTAAAAAAATGCTGGCATCGGATTTTAAATACAGACAGGCTGTTCTAAAATCTTAAATGATTAACTCAGTTACTGAAGGCTGCAAAATGGCTTAACAAAGGAATTTTAATAGTTGAGATTAACATAGACATAGGGCATGCATTTGGAGTGGTACAGACAGAAAAATATTATGAAAGCCCAAAAATAAGTACAAGAATGGCACAAGAAGTATAAGAGCGGGAATAAGTCCTATGTTCAAAGAATTTGCCAAGAATTGCTCAAATGGAAATCTACAATACAAGTCCACGCTAACCGACACCTGTGAAGTGTAGACACTTAGGGGAAGAGTTGAGAATAATACATGAAACAAACAGAAGGAGGGTGGACGAGAAGAACGAGATGAATATATACGACAAACCAACATTAACAGCTACGACGAAGGCACAAACATTCGGTAAATTAGGTACATCGATAGACTCGACAAAGAAGGAACGACAAAGATGATACTCAAGAAAACACCATTAGGTACGATGGGGTGGGGGGGGGGGGGGAGACCGAAAGTAAAAGGCAAAGAACCGACGGGAATGGAAAAAATCTGGTAATACATGGACACAACTTTCTGCACAGGTTTTAGTGTTAAAAGTGGCGTTTGTAGCACCCTTAATACTAGCGCCCTTATTTTAGAGGTATTCAATAGGAAAATCACCTATCTCACATTAATACACATTAAAAATATAAAGTTTGAAGAAAATCGTTAGAGCCGTTTTTGAAAAAATCGAAAAATAGATCACAAGTGTAAACACCATACTTCCGGTTATGCGATTTTCTTCAAAAGCTTGCTGTCGCATTTTTTTGCACTTTTGGGAACATTATCATCAAATATTTACAAAATTTGGAATCTGTCAATTTGGAAACTGACAATTACAATTTATTAAAAACTGAATTGCAGCAGGTCCTGGATAGCCTGAATCAGTTGGCAGTACTGAAATGTATTGTCATTATATGTCAAATTCGAGATTTGCAGGTTAAGTTTTGCGTCAGTGTGTGTCAAATGACAAACAAAACCTAACCTACTAACCTCGTGTGTACATAAATTTACCATAGTTACGGTATCATTTTTACTTTAGTCCCTAGGGATTAAATGAGCTACTTTAGTCCCAGTTTACGGGGACTAAAGTATCAACTTTAGTCCCGGTAGTGCAAAAAATACATTATGTTGCAGAGTGACTGTCTTTTTAACTGCTTCGCAATTTGAGAGTCACCTGTTGTTCTTCGTAGTCTCTAATACTGGTGTTTATATACTACCTTTCTGTTCTTGCGCAGTGCCTGGAATACAAGTGTTAAAGAATGTGACAAATGCTGTGAATAGAGGGGCAGCAGCAGCTTTTTGAACATCATTTTTACCATCAAACATTAAAATCTACCGCCTGTTGGCAAACAAATTCTGTTTAATTCCCACATATTCCATAACGTTTCCTCTCTTTAACAACGACCCTAGGCTTTACGTTGTCTTGAACGTTAGAAAGACTGGGTTGATAATAACATGAATAAATACACGTTGCCTTCCACCTGATATCTCTCAATTACAACAATTAGCTACAAATCCATTCACTAGTCCAACTCATAAACCTCTGAAGCCCCCTTCAAACTTTTTAATTGGACTCTGCTGCACAAGAACATCAGATCCTTTTGTCGCCCAAAGCTTCTTTGTTTCTTCCCCGATCCGTTTCTCTAAACGGCTAAGTCGATAAAATATTCAAGACATCGATTTAAAGACGTCGAGGAGCGGCGATGCAGGCGATTGCAGCGTCTCGGTTGCAAAAGCTCGTAAGCTCGCAATCCGATTACCGGCTGCTTTGCACCTCCAGCGTTAAGTCTAAACTGGCGCCGACCCGAGGAATCAATTTGGCGGTTTGTAACAATACGAGTGCTATAACTAAACGGTCTCCATTTATAACAACATTAGTGGAACTTGTGTAATTATGCCGGCTAGTGGCACTCCAACCTGTGTAGATATTGTAAGCATTCCATTCAGCGGTGTTGCTTTCACAACCTGATCTCATTACAAAGTTCGCGTCAGCTCGATGATTGAATTATGTTGCCGCACGCTCGCACATATATTACAATTTGCTGTGGCACTTGACAATGTATGTCTTTGTCGGGATATGCCGAAATTTAACAGCCAATTACGGCGGTCTCCGAGCCCCAAGCACCGTGATAAATATCCAAAAGATTTAATTATTCGACTTTGCATCGAAAATCTGTAAATTCAAAAGTCTCGCTGTGCTAAAATGTTACTGGCTTTATCCTACAATTTGTATCACTGTTCTGGAACCTACATACGAGGATGTAAACACAAAAATTCCTTTAGCTATGGAACAGAACAACTTTTATTGGCTCGACATAGCTTTTTTTAAATTGACACAATTTTTATAGCGATCCCGCAATGCTCTAAAACCCTTTTTGAAAACTTTCCGTATGCAACTACAGAGTAGCTATTATCCGGTTTTCTTTGAAAATGATTGGAAGTCTTAATTTTATATCTGAAGCTATGGACTCGTTTTTGTTTAGGGTTCCTTTTCATGGTGCTTCGTGAGCTGATTAATCCCAAAAAATCATCACTAATCTGGTACAGATTTGATTTTATCGGTTTAATGAATTGCTGCACCTGTCTGATTAATTCAGGATTTGATAGTAATTGGAAGTAAAACATCGTTGGTTGCCTCAAATCTCAGGTACGATATTATTATCTCTATTTTTACATAGTCTAACACTCATTCAAATTTATTTTCAGTCCTTTTTTTATTCGCTTTTTGTTTCTTTCTCCGTTCGTTCTACGAGTAGTCCCAAAACTTTTCATGCTGTCCGCCGCAAATCTATGAATATTGAAGTAGCGGCATCTTGTTAGTTGCCACATGTGTTGGATTGCAAATTTGGCGCTGGTAAAAAACAAGAAACCTGGCACAGCTCAATCGCGCAGCCCACGCTTTTCGCTACGATTGAAATGCATAGCTTATCGAATCACGTCTATCATGAAGGTTAATCGCCACAAATCTCACATTTCCTTGTAATTTACTTTTAAGTAGTGAACAATCACTAGTTGTGAACCAATTAAACTTTTTTTTGTGATTTTGTAACCGGCAAACAGCCGTCAGTCGTTTATAAAATGTTATTTACTTATATATTTTTTTAAGTTAGTCTGTAATTTCTATTTGTCAAATATAGTAAATGTATAAATCCGAATGTTTTCTTTTTCAATTTGGGTTTTTACCACTTCTCTAAATCCATTCCGAGCTCTCTTACCTGATCTAATCTACTCGTGTAATAACTCTCTTCTAAGTATTTATATGCCAACACGGCTTTCGGTGCATGAAGACCGATTGTTTTATCAAACGTATTGTTCAACACTGCCGTTGTTGTTTTCTTGAGTTTACTATCGTTCCTTAGCCTATATTTTTTTACACCGTATGGTTCGGTGGAGTATGCCGCAGTATGCCCCGCGGTTTTTCTCCCACTACTGGTCGTAGGCAAGTCATGTATAGATCAGGTTTCTTCGTGGATAATTGATTTATCCCTTTTTCTGCGAATTATTCTCGGTCGATGAAATTGACAGTGTTACCACTCCATCGATTAATGTTTTGTTTCCAGCGCAAAGTGGTAAATCCAAGTTTTATTCTGATTCAAGCAGTAGTGACCATTGTGTTCAAAACAGATACAACGGACTTTTGCTGTTGTTACTCGTGCTCACTTCTGATCAGTAATCAACATTTCTCTAGTTTACTCTTCAGCAATGTTTTTATGTTCGGTTCCATATGTATAATATGAAATAAGAGTTCTTATGAGATCGATTATCTCTATTTGTCATCTTAGACCAATTACACGATTTTTCGGTAGTCGTGCAAATTGAAGTAAGGTCCACTGATTATCTTTCCCGAAGCCGAGTCGTCTGGTATAGCTTTAACAGCCAACTAGATGTGATTAGGCCATGTGAGGTCTAATTTTTACGAGTAGGAATAGGAATGAGGATTCCAGGTTTCCTCCTGCTTTGAACATCAAGATTTTGCATTTTGAACGTAGCAATCTATTTATTTATCATAGAATTGGTTGGACAATCTTCTCCTCGACCTTCTTCATATTTATATACAAATCTTTCATACTATTTATATCAATTTTAAACTTGCATGATATCCTAGGCGTCGACATATAGCTCGTCTCTGTTAGCAGCATCTACTAATTATAGTAAAGGTAGACAACAATTGCATTTTCTATTCTCTAAAGGTCATAACTTCCAGCAACATTGTCTAGACATGTAAATACGTTATGCTTTAAATCCATACTAAGCAAGTTGTAAATTAGCTAGTTCCGTTTAGCATATAGACTGGTCGGTCCGAAAAGTATTATTTTGAATTAGCATCAGCCTTGGTTAGGCACAATAAATGATCTTGGTAGACCTTGATAGTCATACTATTTTCTTCAGATAAAATTGAAAGCAAGCGGGGTTCAGACGAAAAATGAGCATTCTAGTTAAATAATTCTAGACGATGAGTTAGCCAACCTACAGTGTAACTTTTTCGTACAGCTGTCAACAAAATCATACTCAAGGTATGATAGCTAATATGATCATTGTTTAGTAACGAATGAGATGCCGCTGTATCTTTTAACGAAATATTCAAAAGCAACGACTGATAAGTTGACGATCGCTTGCTACAAGGCAACAAACATCGAACTTCAAGTCTTTAACAAAATGCCAAATAATCCATTTTAAATAGGGTGCTATATGTACGGATGTCCAGATATGTATTGTTTCTTCTTCGGTTCTTTTGGTGTCTAGCGATTCATGCTTGAACACTGTTAAAGTCCTATTAACTCACAAACCAAACTAAAGATAACAATTTCAAGGCGTCTGCTAATGGAATGTATCTAGCTAAATCATATGTTGATAATTTTCAAAATCAATTGAAGGAAATGTATTTCATTTGTTAAAATGCATTTCCCGTGTCCCAAATGATTTGTGTAAGTGTCTAGTATCAAAATTATCATACATTTTCCAGAATATCCAAAATAGGAATTCATTTCCACTCATCACCTAAATCAGCACAAGTACATACTCGAAGAAACAAACTTCCATTACGGAAATATCCCACAGACCGAGAAATTACCATCGGACAGTTCCAATTAGGTACAAATTTGCCTAATAAGTTCGTGTGACATGCAAGGACTGTATTCAGCGTATCAGAAGCCTGCTATTATCATAAATCATAATAATTTCGTAAAGCAGCATTTTCGTGCATTCTTTTTGTGCTTGTAGCTCTATCTAATTTATTTATTAATGCAAATGTGTTCTTACGAGAAATTTCTCGGCACACAGCTATCTACTGAAATTATATGTTCCAAAATAAATTTTTAGTGCGAGTATAAAAATGTTTTTAATGGAAATAATTATTCCCTAAGGCAGCAAAACAGATATTAATGAACCACAGTTTATATTAAATATTTCTGATGTATCCACATGCCTGAGACTCTATGTGGATATTTTGTTCGTCCTGTTAATCTATTTAAAACTATCTTATTTAGATTAATGGTTAATCGAATTTCTGTGTTAGTTTCCGTACAATTTCAACACACAATTTATAGTGTAAGCTTTTAAAGCTTCAACAACTTTTAAGTTATTACATTACGGTTACCATTTACCGCTCTTGTAATGTAAATCTATTATTTTCTGTTGAAACTTTGTTATCATTACTGGCTCAGCTTAAATTAAAATAACAAAATTGCATAAATCCCCACACTATGAGTATTGTATTAATTTTAATCTAATTAATTAACGCATTTACTGAGAATGTTTGGTAGTTATACACATTATGTAGCGTAAATGATAAATTACTGCACGCTGTAATTACATGGAACAACCTAAACGAAAACTCGGAATACCGAACAATATTAAAAAGTTCCGGTTTGTATTAAATTTTATCTAGGCAGCCCTTTTGTGCTTTAATTTGCATTAGATTTTTTCAAATCAATCAATATCTAATCTCCCGAAGCAAGCCTTATTCAGAGATCCTTGTTTGGGTTCGACTGTAGTGATATATCGATTTATGGAAGTCTCGAATATGTAGAAGTATAACGTATCCATATATCGATATTTCCAGAATCACATATCGTTTATGCGATATATCGTGAAAAAATCCAGTCTTATACGCAGCGCACAAAACAAAAACAAAATCATTTGTTAAGTGATGGTTTCAATAGGTTTTAGACTAACCTTTCTCTGCAAGCTTCTTGCCATCAAAAGTTACTTTTAAAAGGCTTTACAGTTACATGGTATTAATCTGAACCCATTAAATGAAAATTAATTGTCCTGTAGATTAACCTAGTTACTGTATGCCACTTTAATAAATGCTTAAAGCGAACATTTCCGATTTTATTTCTCAAACGATTTTCAGGCAAACCTTGTACCACCAGCCAAAATACGCCGGAATAAATAAAGGTCTATTGTGTAAGGGATAACGCAAAGTGCTGTAAGTACCCGTACAAGGAGCAGAAAAACATCTCGAGACACAAAGAAAGCTTTTAGTAGGGCATTAGACATATTCATACAGAATGGGGCGTGCTATTATGTAAATAAATGCACAATCTTAATGTCAATAACAATATCCAGCCAATTTGCATCTGAATGAGATATGCGAGTTATTCCAGACGTTACTAGACGTTCTGCTCTCGTAGTGAGCGAAACGGGCTGAAAGTATAATAAAACCCATATTTACAATATTCCAGGCTATATTAAATCAAAACAGGCTTCGGATTTAAAATTTTCGGGACGAAATCTACGATTCTCCTTCTTTTCTCCATTGAAATAAGTCGCGCCCTGCATTCGAGAACCAGCCCGTATCTGTTTCGCCTATTTATTTCTATTGTTATAAGTTAACAACATAAAATATGACTGCATTCTGCTTATAAAATAAGTCAGCCGATTACACATAAATTTAGAGAAAGTATTTACCGTATAGAGCTGATCGTCAAAATATCAGTGTCCCAGAAAAAGTATCGCATTCGACAATGTTGTTAGTGAAAAAGGTTATCTTGCCTTACAAATGGCACCAAGCCATCAATTAGATTATCTTAAACAATGTTACTACGAAAAACTGTTAGCAGTAAATATTTTCATGGCTCGTGATGGCTGTATTTATTAATCGGTAATAAATCGTTTTGCTTACATATCGTTGCAAATATTTTCGAAATAGTTGCTTAGCATTTTACCACGGTCACCGAATACGTAGAAAAAAAGCCCACTATGTATACAGGGTGATTCACAAGTATTGTGATTAAATTAAAAAGCTGTATTCTGACCTCAGTAGAAGTACATTGCACTAAAACGTAATTGCTTACGGAAAGTCGTGGTATTATTATTAATTTTTGAGTTATAGTTTATTATGCAAAATTGTTCTGTGGGCTGCCATGCTATAACCCTTAAATTTAATGGGCATACTTATGGATCACCCTGTACATTTTTGAATGTATTTAATATTCATCATAACTGAAATCTAGTCGTAGATAATAAACTAATTATTGCAGGTAAGATATAAATTTGACGATTGGATTAGTTGGCATAGCCATCCAGTTTATGGATTTACAGTTCAAATACGACTACCCCAAAGGTTATTTTAATAGAGATCTATTGAAGGAAAGTGCATTTATAAAGATGACAATTTTTACTAGGCAAATTTCTTATTACACATCGTCGAAATTTTTGATTACAAGCTTTTTGAATGCCACATTTTCAAAACGATATCAGAATAGGTATTACAACTGAATTTGATTGGCCGCACTGCTGAAGACTACATTTTACTAAACGACAAAATTATCTAAAGACATATTTCATAATGATATTGTTACCAACAAAGTTAATGAAATGATTTGTTTTTCTCGACCAGCGAAAGAACTATTTTTTTAAGAAAAGTTAAACAGCCCAAAAACTATTAAAAACATTGGTTTTTAATGCAGTTTAAAAATATCATGATTAAGAGTGTTGACTGTTTCGCTAGGTACTCGTGGTAATATCATATGAAATTGCATTTATTAGGTGATTGTGTGGTTGAAAATTTTTGGAGGTTATAATTTCCCAAATATGTTATAGAAGATTCAATTTAATTTCAACATTTCTTAGACCATTTTTAACAATAAACATTGTTAAATTAGGATATCCAAATTAAATTTTTGTGCAAATAATGCAATCGCAAACTTTAAATTTTGCAACTCAAAAACTGGACGAAGATATGGTACAATTCCTCACATTAAAATAAAGCAGGTTCTTCGCACAATCGCCGTGCGAAGCACATATACATATAAGTAAAATTACCCATTTACTATTCTTAACAAATAGAAAATACGGCATAAATTCTGAAAGCTAACAAAGCAAATAAAAGTCTTATACATCTTATTGTTGTTTACTAGTAAAAATTTCTACATAATGGTGGTTATTTTCTATTTAAACAGAAATTATAGTCAAATTTAAGAGCTGTATGGTGGACGATATTCGAAAAGCTATGTATTTCACTCGTAACAAGAAGCGTGTTCTACGACGCCGGCACGCGAAAGGTTGGTCCAAAAAGAAATCTGATTTGTGCCGCGGCTACTTGCAAAATTCATCCAGAGGAGTCGATCAGAACTAACTCGTTCTACCAGCTGTTGCGGTTTTACCTAGCGCAAATTTGCAACCCAACAGATGGTAGAGATGCGATGTGCTGTTAATTCAATATTTGCGGATTTGCGGCAAAAAGCGCGATGAATCTTGAAATTACCTTCAAGCGGTCAACAGGTATTTTACTTCCAAATACTATCACATCCTAAATTAACAAAACGGGGGCTGCAATCCACTAAATCAATAAAATGAAATCTGCACCAGATTATTGCCGATTTTTCAGTATAAATCCGCTGAAAAGCATCTACAAAAGGAGCTCCGAACAGATACTGAAGAGATCATCGGGGACAAAAAACTCAGTAGTTTACTCAAACATTTCAGCTAACGGAAGTTAGAGCGCTAGATTTTACAGCTTTCCAAGACACACCCCGCTGAACAATACAAAACGCGACGTAAAAGAGACTATAAAAATATAGTAAACATGAACAGTTACTGCCGAACATAAACAATGAAATTTTTAGACGTCGGGTTTAATACATCAAAAGACATATTGTTATAAATTATAAATATTTAGAGTAGAGCTATTATTATGCATAGTACACGCGAATTATGCAAACAAAAGGGTTTGATTAACTAAGGGCGCTCGGAACCGAATCAGGAAAATGGCAAAAGACCATAATTACTGAAAAAGCATTAATTACGAATAAGGCTATTTAATGACAAGATTTACGTATCGCGCCGCACGACTAGTCCTCTGCGAACTGACGCAGATGTAAATATCATATAGTTTATTGCATTAAATAATAAAGCACAATTACCGAGGATGCAGATATATCACTGAAATTACCCATTTACTATTCTTGACAAATAAAAGCAAACAAAGCAAATGAAAGTTTTGCAAACAATTTATGGTTGTATACGGGAGCTTAAAGTTTTGTATTAAATTGTAATATCAAATTGATATTAACGACTCTACGCAAAAAAACTTTTGAATTTCAGGCGGATGCTGTAAGAGAAAAAAATTTAATAAACTTTACCAAAAAATTATGTTTGATGTTGTTACGTTTAAGGATTATTATACCTAATTTATAATTAATAAATGACCATGGATTGTGTTGAGGTAGCTATTTTCAAATATAATTTAGTTAAAATGACTAGACTTAGTTATGTCGCCACTTCCTCGTTGAGGTACGTTTGGTTGCACAGCCCCCAGGTCTATTTTTATACAAATTACAAAACTTAAGATGTTTCCGGATTTCTGAAAATATTGCCCATATATACAGATTGCGGCAGGCAACTACGACCATAGCAAAAGCAAGGGGACCTTACATGTGGCCGTAATTGTGTTTAACAAACGAACAATCAATGTACGACAGCGGTAGGTCGTTAGGATAATTATAAATACAATGTATATATTCAATTTTAAATTTTTTTAAATACAATTACTGCCACATGTAAGGTTCCCTTGCTTTTGCCATGGTCCTAGTTGCCTGCCGCAATCTGTATATAAGAGCTATCGGCTTCATGTGGCTATTTGGGGCAGATTAGTGACCGCTGATGCTGCTGCTGCCTTGGCGGATTTTTAATTCCACCGATATCTTGCAATTTCCCAATCAGTATTGATGTGTGGAGCATGCAGTCGCTGAAATGTATCTAACAGTGCTAGAATTCAATAATATTTCATAAATAAACTTATGCGAAGCCTCCTTTCACCCTCAGGTAGGTTATTCTAGGTCGCCTTTATAGTCACTTCACGGTGTTGGAATATTTCAGGCCTGTTTCTTGTGCCACCCGCTTAATGTATGTATTTTCGTCTTGGGGTTCTGATGCAATCTCATGAGGAACACATAGAGAAAGGATTCATTAATAGTTTGGGAGTGCCCTTCAGCTCTGGAAAAAATACTACTTCTGAAGGCCTTTTACTCCTACGATGTCGTACCATCATACTGCGGAAAAGCCTTTTCCCCCAATCCTGCAACTGTATTGAGGCAGCTGTATCACCCAACCACCAACCAGCACGTTCGACATTTTTAGTCGCATTCAACTACTTAACGTAGGGCACCTTTAACAAATAACCCTTGTAAGCGATAACGATCATTTCGAAGGAGTACTGAGGCTTTGTCTTGTTGATCGTGGCACAATTTGCGGTGTAGTAAAGATATTCGGACGTAAATGACTTATGCGCTGAAAACTTGATTCCTCAAGTAAATTAACTTCACATGCGAATTGTTAGCATTCACACTCCGTTTTTCCCAATTTTTAGTGATGGTAGGAAAACGTGTAAATGTGAATGTAAACTAGCTGATAAAACTTTGCTACACCGCACGACAATTTCTGGATGTCAGTGTCTTGTGATCATAAAAGATTATTGAGCATTAATTTTTAATTTATATAAATTCCCCGTGTAACAATATGAACCAAATATTGAGTGTGAATAGTGAATCTGAGTATTAAAACGCTATATAAGGTGCTTTTTTATATTGAATTCCATTTATATTTGCGTACTTTTTAAAAGCTCGTCTATTTTTTTAATATCGTATTTCATCCTTTTAAATTCAACCCTTTTGAAGATAATATTTACGTTTAAACATGAAAATTTTGGTTCTCAAAAGAGCTAGTTTTAGACAAATATAGCTTTATATTAAAATTCTTGGCATTTTAAAGCAAAACTGTTAAACCTCTTAGAGCGTTCTATTTACAAAAGTAAGAGTGGTTCGCCATACTATTTGTTACGGTACAAAAATGACATTTAACGACAGCACGCCAGCTCATACGAAAATCCACGAAAAAGCTAGAGCGTACGATATCTCTCAAAATCGTGAAAGTAACTCACATAGGTCTGCTGCCCAGCCCGTAACAAGAAGTGCCGACTAGACTCAGTGAAGCGAGGGGTGGTTCAACACGAGATAACACAAGGGCAACGGCCTAATGAAAAGTAAACAGGTCTAAATTAATTGAGCGCCACCCAATTGCATTAAGATTCCACGCTTCGCGACTTGGAACACACTCTGCTATTAATAATCGGGAAAGAACAAACTCGCAGCCCAAGCGAACGTCGACCCCCAAAGGGAAAGACGCCACTGGGCGCTTACCTCAAAAACTCACTGTCTTCTCGTGACCGATGCCAGCTCCCAAGTCCCAACTGACAAAAACAAAAGCACGCCACGCAGCCAAAAGGAAAAACTGGAAGGGCGGCTGCTGCAGCCCATGCCGCATAAAACTCCATACATACTTAAATTTAAACGGAAAAATATAAAAATCCTATATACACACTATGTCGTAATTGAGACAAATTGGTAAATAACTTGAAAATGTCCTGACATATTCTGAGCCTCTATGTATAAGAAATTATTTACTGATGTGCACCACTTTCGTACTTACAACTTTTATATACGCACATTTTATGTAACTTTTATACCTTTAGAAATATCTTCTACCTCCGCATCGTTCCCAGACACTGTATAGCAAACAAAAGTTTGTATTAATAAATTCTGCCGGATTATGGCCAACCCGATTCCAGTTTCCACAAGGAAAGTCAAAGTTAAGAGTGGTTGTTCCAACTTCCGGCGTACCAAGATCGAACTTTAAACTTTGGTGTTGTATTTTTTACTTTCTTTTACAATAAAAGAAGTATTGAATACACCCCAAAAATTTGAAATTGAATTTTCAACAGATCTTCACGTTTTAGAGTCCTCTGAACCGAAAAAACCTGTTTTTGTTCATTGGTCTGTCAATCTTTGTGTTCATGTGTGAACAGAATATTTCAGAAACGAGGTATGGGGTTGAAACTTCATATATAAGTTTTGTGTACTATCTAGATGCGACAGCAATCTTTTAAAGAAAATCGCATAACCGAATGTATGGTGATTTGATTTTTCAGTTTTTTTCTTTTTTTTCAGAAACGGCTTAACGATTTTTTTCAAACTTCAGATTTTTATTACATGTTTAATGTGATCAAATTTTTGTCTAATTATAAGATCTACTGTAAAAGGAAGTTGTGTGAGTGTATCACACCAGATTTTTTCTGTTGCATTGATTAATATGCAAGTTAGTAATCGGCGAGTAGTTTTGATAAATGTTTAGCTTGGTTCGGTTTGTACTACGGTTAAGAACGGACGTGTGTGTTATTCGAAGCCGTGTGCAACGTAGTATCCGAGTGCGAAATAGTTAAAAAACCAGGCAATGTATAACAATTTTACATTCAATCTAGGAAACACTTAGATCATAAATACTAATCCTACCTAATATGAATGAAACCACTGAGGGCTGCTCTGACTACAGGCAGCCACAGAAGACAAATGAAATAGCTTTAAAAACTACTGATAATCAAAATCAACTAAACACACCCAAAACATCTTTCGCAAATGTGGCCAAGTCACCTGTAACATACCCAACCAAGGAGCAAGCAATAGTGCTTACATCTGCTGACGGACTATCGATTAGAGATTACATTATAGCGGTCGGGTCTAAAATAGGCGGTAAAAACATTGTATTCGCCTCCAGGATGTCCAACGGGTGCATATGTTTGTACTTGAAATCCAAAGAAATAGCTGAGGAATTTATCTCAAACCACAAAACCATAAAAGTAAAAGAAGTAGAAATCCCAACCCGCAGATTGATAACACCGGCAAAAAGAATAGTTTTGTCGAACGTTTCACCATGTATACCACACGAATTTGTTAAAAATGCACTTCAAGCTATAAACATTAAACCAATAACACCAGTAACTTTTCTAAAAGCTGGGCTAACCGAAGATGAATATAGTCATATATATAGCTTTAGAAGACAGACATATGTAACACTAGAAGATAATTTAGTCATACCAGAAACAATCATTATAAATTTTGAAAACGAAAAGTACCGAATATTCTTAACAGGAGATGAAATCAAATGCTTCATATGTAAAGAAACTGGGCACACAGCAACGAAGTGCAAATATAAAGTGGAAGAAAGAATGACAGTGGATACAGATAATCAAAACCAGCAACCAAACAAAAGACCTGCCCCACAATCTCCGGATGAAATTCCTACATCCTTATCCCTAGAGCAAAACTTCCAAACAATACATCCTAGACAAACCTTACAAAATATTAAACTGACAAACGTAGATGAAAAAAATCCCATAGATAATACAGAATGGAAGACTCCAGCACGAAGAAAGAAAATCCGAAAAACCTCAGAAACATCACACATGACAGCGAAAGATTACCTTGAACCTGTGAAAACATTGATTGAGGAAAATGAAAGCAACTACGCTATCTCATATGAATCACTTGTCAAAATGATCGACCTCACGAAAGGCAGCACCACACCCCTCTCAGTTATTAACAACTTTACGACCAATACAAAAGAAATTATAGCTACGCTACAAGATATTTACAAGCATCTAAGACACAGAACTATTAAAGCGAGATTTACAAAATTAATTAAACTTCTTAAAGTAGAATATTATGATGAAGATTCGACAAGCAGCTGGAGACCAACAGACATATCAAGCGATATATCTGAATCACAAGAAGACCAAGAGTTTTATTAAGTAAACCATAAAAATATTCAAAAATGGCCAACAAAAAAACAAAAATAATTCAATGGAACTGCAACGGTTATTTTTCCAAAATTGAAGAACTTAAACAGTTAATAGCAACTTACTGTCCAACTGCCGTATGCATACAAGAAAGCCGCCTACTACCACATCATAAACTAAATAACCCAAACTATCAGGTTTTCAGAAAAGACTACACCCAAGGTACAATAGCATGTGGCGGAGTAGCCACATTGATACATAAAAATGTGTATGCAGAGCAAATTCAGTTAAATACTACCCTACAAATAATAGCTGTAAAAATCAAAATACGTGAATGCTGTCAGATGTTAACAATATGCAATATTTATGTCCCACCTGACAATGTCCCCCTAAAGCAAGAACTTGAAAGAGTAATAGACCAACTTCATAAACCATACTTACTATTGGGAGATTTAAACGCACATAGTCATACTTGGGGATCAAATAATCAAAACAAAATCGGAAAAATGATTGATGAAATACTAATACACAATCCAAATATATCTTTATTAAACAATGGAGAACACACTCATATGAATTTAGCGAATGGAACTTTCTCGGCTATAGACCTATCACTGGCAAGTCCATCCATCCAGGCATATGTTAATTGGGAAATACACAACGACACTTGCAACTCAGACCACTTCCCCATATTTATATCTTTCACCGAAGTAAATAGTAATATAAACATAAATAAACCAGTAAGATGGGCTTTTCATAAAGCGAACTGGAATTTATACCAAAACTGTTTAAATGACATAGAAATAATAGATGATGACATAAATAAAGCTATTAAACACCTAAACGGAAAGATTCAAAATGCATGCGAACAATCGATACCAAAAACAAATCCAAACACATTCATCGGCCAAGTTCCTTGGTGGAGCAATGATATTAAAAACGCCATAGAACAAAGGAAGAAATCTTTAAGAATATATCGCAAATATCCAACGTTAGAAAATTTAATAGCTTTCAAAAGAAACAGAGCACGTGCCAGGCTTCTAATTAGACAAGGGAAGATACAATCGTGGAAAAAATTTGTTTCCCAAATAAACTCCTCAACAAGTCCTACAGTAGTATGGAATAACATTCGTAGAATAAATGGAAAACATACTTTCGAACCTATTGCAGCTATAAAAATAAATAACGAAATAATTACCGAACCTTCACAGATTGCAGAAGAATTTGCAAAATACTATGCTGAATCATCACTTCCAGCTAAATACAATCCTGCATTCAAAAAAGTTAAGGAAACAGAAGAACGATTTAAAATATCATTTGAGGGTAACAGTAGAGAAGAATATAACCAACCCTTCAGCATGATGGAACTGACAAACGCTATAAACGAAACAAAAAATACAGCGGCAGGACCTGACGACATACACAATCAAATGATTAAAAACCTTCCAAACCAAGCAAAGATTCAATTGCTGAAAGTATATAACAGAATATGGTATGAGGGCACATTCCCCACAGAATGGAGATTGGCCACAATCATTCCAGTATTGAAGCCCGGCAAAAATAAACACCAACTGAACAGCTATCGTCCAATATCACTTACAAGCTGTGTATGTAAAATCATGGAAAAAATGGTAAACAAAAGACTTATCTGGACACTAGAACAACAGAACCTCATAAGCAACGTTCAATCAGGCTTTCGGCGACAACGTTCTACTATTGATAACGCAGCTCTGCTGGAAACAGAAATACTGAATGCTTTTGCATCCAAACAATTCCTAACAGCAATTTTCTTTGACTTGGAAAAGGCGTACGACACTGTATGGCGATACAAAATACTTAAAACGCTAAAACAATGGAATTTTTCTGGTCCGTTAGCTATTTTTATTGAAAACTTCCTAGACAAAAGATTTATAAAAGCACGAATTGGAAACACCACATCTAACAAACACATACAAGAAAATGGAATACCACAGGGATCTACACTGAGCTGTACACTTTTTTTAATTGGGATAAATGATATTGCAAGCGTTGTAAAGGCACCTGTCCAAGCTAGTCTATTTGTGGATGATTTTACAATATTCATACGTTCTCACAACCAACAAATAGCGCAAGAGTATCTACAAGAAACCATAAATGACCTAGAAACATGGTCAAAGCAAACGGGATTTAAATTTTCGACAAATAAGACAGTATGTGTAAATTTCAGTAGGTTGAGAAGAAAGCTGCCAATGAAACTAACTTTAAATAAAATTCCTATGAAAATCGCAAATACGGTTAAATTCTTGGGTTTAACCTTTGACCAGCGCCTCACATGGATTCAACATATAAAGATGTTAAAGGCAAGGTGTCTAAACTCGTTAAATATCATCAAAGCAGTGAATAATAAATCCTGGGGTGCAGACAGGAAAACACTAATGAAAATGTACCAAACGTTAATCAGATCCCAATTAGACTATGGCTGCGCTATATATGGCTCTGCGAAAGATTCGTATCTAAAACTACTAGATCCAATACACAATACCGGTATCAGAATTGCAACAGGAGCGTATCGCACAAGTCCAGTGTCGAGCGTTTGTGTGGAAGCTGGCGAACCTCCTCTACACCTTCGGAGAGATGTACTACTAATGAGATACAGCATAACTTTGTTGAGTAACAAAAACGAATTTATAAGAAGTAAAATCTTCGACCTTGTAAATTTTCGTAACTTTAACAAATGTCCAAGAAAACCCAGACCAATAGGACTCAGAGCAACATATACATTCCAAAAGTATAACATAGATACTAAATCTATAAACTTTTTTGACTCACCCCTTTTCCTGTACCCTTGGTTAACACCTTACCAAAAAAACGTCCTATCTCTATCAAACCACCTAAAGGAAGATACAACCCACCTACAATATCAAGCTATGTTTGCAGAACTATGTGCCCAGTTTCCAAATTATGAAATATGCTACACAGATGGCTCCAAATCCATAAACCATACAGGATATGCATTTTCAATTAAAAACACAGTTATTGCTTTTAAACTACACAACTTAGTGTCCAACTATACAGCAGAACTGGTAGCTATAGCAGAGTGCCTCCAAACGATACAGTACCATACCTGCAAAAAATTTCTGATATGCTCCGACTCTAAAAGCGCGCTACAATGTATAAATCAGATGTATCCACTACACCCTATTGTACAACAAATACAGCAGCATCTTCAAGACCTACATAAGACTGGCACAGAAGTTATTTTTACTTGGATTCCGGGTCATAGTGGCATTCCAGGCAATGAAAGGGTGGACAAGGGAGCAAAGATGGCAGCAACTAGGAAAACTGAAACACTAAATAGAGTCACCGACGAAGACCTCAAAAATTACTGTAAGGCACAAGTACTACAAACATGGCAACAACAGTGGGAACAAACAACAGGAAACAAGCTCAGGAAAATTAAAACAGTGGTAGGTGCGTGGAATACGTCATACAGAAAGTGCCGTGCGGAAGAAATTTTACTAACTAGACTCAGAATAGGCCACACCATCATAACCCATCAATACCTCTTTACACATGAACAACCACCTGTATGTGATGAATGTAAATCGCCTATAACTGTTCAACATCTACTAGAAGACTGCAAAAAATATGAAAGGAACAGACAAACAGCTAAGTTACCAATCACCATTCAAGATATCCTTGATGACAATCCTCAGACTATAAACCAAGTGTGTGAATTTATTAAAGAATCTAAACTTTCAGTATAAATGTTTAAATATTAACTGTATTTTTAGGGTGTCATATAACCTCGTAGTTGGTACACCTAAACCAATAAAAAAAAAAAAAAAAAAAAATGTTTAGCTTTCTAACAATCACCAAAAGGATATACCTACGACAAAATAATTCATAAGAATAGTATTACGCCCAGGTATTGTTCAAAATATTTACTTTCGTTGCCCAAACTTTTCAAGATCGGGCAATCTGCTATATGCGCATTTTTTCCTGAGAAACAAGGCTCGCCTCTTCGGAAAGGTCCAGCACGTCCGTCCGGAAATAACACAATTAAGGAATCTCTTTGGAACAATGGGAGCTGCAATATTAACGAGGCCGCGCGGCCGCGAGAATCCATTACGAAGAGAGTTACCAACTCAAACATGAACTAGCAGCAGTTTTACCGCGCAAATCCTGCGACTAAGTACATCATAAACCGGAGCGTTACATTTAATCAGCTCGATGCGAACCGCGAGCAGGTGTTAATCCCGAAGGATTAAACTGTGTGTCAACCGCGTACACAGATCCGTCATCAGACGCATTGCTCCAATTCCCCCGGCTTGCGATATTACCCACTGTTCTGTCAAGTGAATAAATAGCGATGTGTCGTCGCTTACAAATGGTGGCTGCATTCAGATTCAACTCTCTTAAAAATGATGGCCATTATACGGCAGACAGGTCTCAAGCAATCTGACTAATGCAAAGTGGGCGCTTGCTTTTGTGGATCCGTCCCACAGCGCCACCTCCCGGCGACCGAATACACCTTCGGCACACGTGCACTCGCCTTCTTTATTGCCCTGTAAAAATTAATCCCTCTCTTGATTAACATGGCCAAAAAGTTGCAAAAATTAGTGGCATCCTGCATGTTCTGCGAAGTTACGGTCCCACCTTACAATTTAACGGTTCTTCGCCACGAAGGCATCGCCCAAAAGCTTAATGCAACAACAAGAATTATATCGCGCTGCAAAGAGGATTGCCAAAGACTCCTCCTGGCGAATGTTCAGCAAATACTGCAGAAATGCTAATTTTAAGCTCTCCGGGTTGTTTAAATTAAACTCAGATTTTCTCACAATTTTAACCTCATAAAACTGCGAGTCGGTTCAATAGAAAAAATGAAACGCTACAGCGACTACTTGTTACGTTTTAAATTACTAAAAAAACTAATCCTACTTAAATAATTTGGTTAATTATAAAATACTTAAAAATAAGTAACTTAGTTGTTAGTAAAACTAATAAAAAAGCAGTAGCTAGATCAATGTCCTATTTGTATGTTGCATAGTGAGGTCGTAAAGTTTGGAATAAATTCAGTATTTCCTAACATTTACGTTTCCGGCTAAACCGCTCGGACCCGTCGATTTTTATTTTTATTTGAGCATATTTTGAAATAAAATGCATACATACAGGGTGTCCCGTGTATGAGGTATAGCGTTATCGATGTTTTTTTTTAATGGAAACCCTTTTTTTTTAAATCGACGGGTCCGAGCGCTTTCGCCGGAAACGTACATGTTAGGAAATACTGAATTTATTCCAAACTTTACGACCTCATTTATAAATATGCAATGCTACACTCTGAGTATTGTAAAATTTTGGAATTGGTTCTACCAAAGTTTCCTCACATTTTTCTGATAATAAAAACCCTTATCAACTACTTTGTGTTTCGGGATGATTCTTTGTCTGTCTTTGATGTCTAGGAAATCCGACCAGATAGAGTAAAATTACAGTTAGTTTAGTATTTTCACAGAATTAGTTTAGTTTAGGAGCACTTAGATTTGAATGTTTTTGCAATTTTAAACCACATGCTGGGATTTCCTGCACATCACATCTTCGACGAAGCTGTAATTACATTTTAATACGTTCGTTAGTTACTAATTTAGTTTATCTGCTTGAACTGCTAGTGCTTACATGTGCACACTTATTAATTATCTGCTCCGACTCGAACTCGTAGTCCTGTCGCTGTTCGTTTGCTTGTTCATCCTACCCGAGCGATATTGTACCGTTCTACCCCTAACAAAAGAAATGTAGCAGAAACCTGAAGCATCGTATTAGACATTTGGAAAACTTACCACTTAAAAGCTACCCGCAAGTACCTTCGCAACGCTGACGCTCCTGCAGGTTACGTTGTTCGGTTTATTTTAATCTGCAGTCGACGATTCATGTCGAATTGTGATTCCATCCACCTACGAATTATGTGTTATAGCTAAACAGTTTTAGAAAATTATAATTCTTACCTGTTACTTAAATTAGAAATTACAAGATATATTACTTAAGTATGTTACAGTATACAACAATCATTAATACCCCCTAATGAATATTCGTAGCATGGCTCGCGCCTGTGCGTCCCTTCCAGCCCATTTGACTCCATCTAAAACTCAATCGGGACGGAGTTCGAACGATTGGGCACAGTTCAGGGCGAGGTACCACGCTAGAGGTAGTTGACGATAATTGCTTAAAAAAAATAGACGGGCACCACGACTTTTGGGAATGTAGATCTAAATTCAACTGACAATTGGCCAAAAACTGAAATCCAATCGCCGTTGTGTCGCGTTGTTACCCCAAGAAGGCGCTCCACAGTTGTAGAAGTTTACACCTACCTTTGGGTGTCCCTTTTGCAGTTGTTTGGGCCCTGTACAGAGGAGTATACACAACACGACAAGAATACCAGTTCCTGTCAGTTTAAATAAACACACAAAAATAAGTACAAGCATTAAATTAAAATAAGGGGATCTATTAACTCAATATTTACACATATATGAGTTTGAACACCTACTATGCAGTAAACTCGGGGTTCGCTAACGTTTTTACAATGATTAACTAATGTAAGACGGGGACCGCACGTTCACTAAATCAGTTGGTACCCGAATCCAAGAACGACCAGTTTAAAATGCCAATTTAGGTTTTCCTCGGTACTTGGAGAGAAATTACCACAGTATCTTTAGACAAAGCTTCGTAAACGCAAAGCTGACGGTACCTAGTTAATCTTGTAAGGTACAACATAGCATGCATGGTTCAACGAATGCTTAAAATGCGCACAACAGTTTATAGAACAACGAGCACTCTTAAAACGACAGTTTACAATACCTTTTTGTTGGCGTAGGAGCTCAATAATTGCATTTCCTATGATAACAGGGGGAGAAGCTCTCACCTAGGAGTACTCTACGATGATACTATCGAATAGTTGATGTTTTGACGTACCACAACAACGAGGGTTGCAACGACAACTGCGGGGTGGCCGACCACTTAGCCGGGGAAGCGTTGTAATAGAATCCTTCACAAGAAGATTTGGGCTGGACCGAAACGACGGTCGACAAAGATCCACCCTGTAGATAAGCTTGGGAACGCGCTTCTTTTTGAAGATCCGCTGTTTGCAGCGTAAGCACTTAATTACGGCACTGACTCAACGAAGCGCGTAGCATGTGGCTTTACAAACACTCCCAGGAAGGACACGACGCACCCCTATTGACGATCCCTTGATATTAGTTTTTGAGTGCTACAGAACCATACGTTCAGTTTGAAGGCGTAAATCGGACTCTCCTAAAGGGACGCTATTACGGGCATCACCGCCGAGATTTCATCATGCAGGAAAATTCCTACTCCGTTCATCTCGCTTCCACTTATTTGAACTCTATCGGCGATGCTTGGGATTGCATCATCTTAACTCAACGCAGCGGATCCCATCCCATCAGTGGACAGTTCGATTAACTAATTAGCGGGACGTATACAATATGGTAACGAATTGCAGAATTCTATTCTGTAGTATGAAAAGGTGCCTTCCGGTAAAGCTAGGGCAACATATGTCGTAACCTGTCTTGCAATCAATCACGGGGCCTAGAAAGTCTGGAAATGGGTTCGATACTCTCTCAGCAGCTCGGTGCTCCCGGCACCCCGACACTGTGTAAACAGTATAAGGGGTTACAGATTATGTATGTATGTATGTATTATTTAATTAGTACATACATAATCTCTAACCCCTTATACCGTTTACACAGTGTGGGGGTGTCGGGCGCACCTAGCCGCTGACGGTATGTGCATTTTTAAATTCAGCGGATGTACTTGAGGTAGTGGAGCCTGTCTAAGCTGGAACACTACGGTTCTGCAGATGTTCACCCATCCAAGTACTGACCAAGCAGACTGGAACTTAACTTTTATGTAATACCACTCAGCCGTACTGCCGGCATTACTTAATTAGTAAACAAATAACATATCGATGAGTCTTGCGACATTACTTCTGCTGAATATACAGAATATACAGTCAAATAATGCTTACACTGACCGAATTACTACTTTGCTAAGGTATAGTTTTACTTGTACATTTTTTAATTTAGTAATTTGTCTGCGATTTACATAGAAATTTAACGCTTTACCTATTTCTTGAAGCTTAATCTATTTATTGCATATTGTTATTTAAGACTTGAATATATTGTAATGGTTTACTGCCCACAGCAATTCTGATTACCTAATTGACTAAATGAACAAGGTCAAAATGAGCACAGAATTAAATATTTTATTTATTGCAAGATAATCAGTACTCTACATTAATAAGTGCACTTGATGTGAGCAACAGTAACTAATAATTTGAAGGATAAAAATTAGCATGATATAAGGCAGGTTTCAAAAGGGTTACGTTCAGAGTTTCAGATATGATAAATGTTCGGAAGGGCCAATGCAATTTAATCTGTAACTGACGGATTTGATCTTAGTAAAGCCAAACATAATATGAATAAAATGATACAGAATGATTTGTTAAGTTCAGAAAATGTATGAGCGTTACATATTAAAGGTTTATAAGCCAGCAAACGGAAAATTAGCTGAAAGGAAAACGAAAAAACAGTGCGAGCAAAGCAATAATTGCAAAAGAGCAATGGAAATGTAAGGCAACCGATCGAAAGGCAATTAGTGGGACGCTAAAGGAACTCAAGTGTATCAGTGCATTATAAACCAAAGAGATTTAAAAGGAGAGTAAAGTGTAGTATTCCTTGCCCTAATTATAATTTTATATTTTATTTAAATCCCCATTATAAAGCGAGGTACTATTACAATATACAAGGTGTTTCAAAATTGCACAGAACACATATAAGGGCGTTAGTCTACATCAAAAAATTTTAATGAACATATGTCCTAAAATCATTCACTTCAAAGATATCTTTGATCAAATAATTAAATATAGCAATTCGCTTTTAAAATCTTTAAAATTTAGTACACTGGTGTTCTGTTCCAATACCTGTTTTTTGTTTGCATACATTATGTGGGCTTTGTTCTATAATAAAAATTAGAAAAATAATAAGCATGGGTTCCAAAGTAAATTATTTCGGGTTTATCTTTTTTCTTTTCTTCTTTTTTTTTCTTTTTTTTAGTAAAATGTATAGTAACTGTTCGAAGTAACCCCTTTCTTCTGTGTCAGTCATAATAATGCTGGCAGCTGTAAGTAAAAGAAACAGTTAATGAAAACAAAACACCAGCCTACTAAATATAGACGTTTTAAAAACGAATTTTTATCTTTAATTCTTTGATCAAGGATACCTTTCCAATGAATTGTTTTAGGACGTATGTGCATTGTACATGTTACTATATTTTGAATCTTGTTACTATAAGTGCTTGTCTTTTATGAGTCTTTAGCGTTAGTGGAAACTTTGGCGTTCATTCCTTCCCTTTAGAAAATATTTATAAATTTTATTGGAAATAGCGCCCTTGGAAAATTTAGACTTTTGCCCACGACCCTTCGCAAAACCTAATAGGGGTATATTCCTTACTTGCATGATTATCTCCCATACTCGGACATAAATTGTGTAACATACTATACGTATGTATGTTATTTGGTGATAACCCAATATTTATGTTGAACTATTGTCAGTTGCTTACCTCTAGGTATCGAATTTATTTGTATACATTTTTAAGGTACCGGTAAGTTATAATAGTGACGCAATAAATGCCCTCATTTTTACTTGCCTCGCCTAAAACGAATGAGGTATAGCAATCCTGAGAAAAAACCTTACGAGATCTCCACGTTTCGGGGTCCTAACATGATCAAAAACATGTTTGCTCAATTACGTCTGTCTGTCTGCTGACGCTATAGCTCAAAAATTATTTGTTTGGAGAAAAACGAAATTTCGCATGCTGATTAGATGTCTACCTTACTTGAAACCAAATATAGTTTTGGTCAAATATATACAGAGTGAGCATCCTAAAATTCAAACTGTTGTCTAATTTTGCTTTAACTCAGGAACTAGTATCTAGATAAAAGTAATACTTTGCACATATCTCAGGTTTTTATACTTGACGGAATTAGACATTATTGGACTCAACAGATCCAGGGTGATCATCTTAAAAGAACAGAAATGTATAGTGGCCGATTCGGTAACTTCAAAACTCTTGGTTAGAGAGAAATAATATTTTACATATGGCTTTCACTTTTACTTTGGGGCGAAATATGTTTATTTTAAACCCATTAGATACAGGGTGAACATTTTGTTCTTTGAAATTTGCAAATGTTTATTTTCAAAACGTCCACTTGCGAGGGAAGTTCAGTGTAAAGCCTTTTACAGACCTTTAGTTGGTGCTTATTTTAGCACTGCCATGCCTTTCTAATTTTTTGCATTTGCCTTTATTACCTTTTTACTTCCTTCGTCTTTTAGCTGCGAAAAATTCACTTACCTAGACTTTTTCAGATCTGCACGTATTAGAGCCCTAGATGATGAAAAATAGGTTTTCTCAATTCCGTCTGTCTTTGTCTGCCTGTTGGCGGTATAACTCAAAAAGTATTTGTTGGATGAAGACTTACTTTGCATGCTGATTATATATCTACCTGACACGAAACCGAGAAAATTTCGGAGAATATATACATGGTGAGCATCTTAAAAGAATATAATTTTGTTCATTTTTGCTTTAACTGAAAAATAGATAAAAGTAGTAATTTGCACATAGCTCAGTCTTTGTCCTTGACGGAAATGAGACTAAACAGATACAGGATAAACATCGTAAATGGAGCAGAATAATACAGTGTCTTTATAACGCAACAGAAACAATTCGAGCACGGTCGTGGCCCAATTGTTGAATCGGCCGCAAGCGACAAACCCAAGCGGCGGACTAGAAATTGGCTTCGAAATATTAATCTCATTCCTCTGCGGACAGGGACGTTTAGGCGCCGCAACTTTAGGCGCGGGGACAGTTATTAGTCGCCACATGAAGGAAATTACCATTATTCTTGATTTAAAATTTTTTTGTTAGGTAATTATTGCAGTCATTAATGTTGAAGAAAAATTCAAACCTTTATAAACAATATATATTCAGCTTTTTACGAGTCTTCTTCAGTGTTAAAGTTTTACATATTTACATAGTCAATTTACCTTTTATCGATTACGGACAATTAGTTATTTACATTTTGTATATGGATAGTTTAACGTAGTGAAATTATATGGTGTGTATAATTCCACCACGTTAAACTATCCATATACAAAATGTAAATAACTTATTTTCCGCTGTCCACGCGCCTAAAGTTGCAGCGCCTAAACGTCCTAGACCGTTCCTCTGGGAGCGTGGAGTTCGAATACCAGCGGACATTTTTTTATTTGAAAATTGATGTATTTTACGCGAGAGAAACTTCGTGTGACGTTTTCACAGTTTTTTTTTAAGAATGTTGGAAGTATATCCATTTTTCCAATCCTCTCGTTTTACTTCCCTCGCCCAAAAGACGGAGAAGTATCGTAATCTTGAAAAAATCACATTTCAATATTTATTCAGATCTTGCCATTTCAGGGTCCCTGGATGACAAAAAACATGTTTTCTCAATTGCGTCTGTCTGTCTGGCTGTCTACCTGTTGGTGGTATAACTTAAAAACTATTTGTTGGAGAAATACGATAATTGGCATACAGATTAGATATCTATCTGGCTCGAAACCTAATATACTTTCGGTCAAATATATACATGGGCACCTTAAAAAAGAACTACTAGTTAAATAACAGTAATGTTTCGCACATACCTCAGGTGTTTATCTTTGACAAAAATTTCAAGAAATATCTTTTTTCTTTGCGTTGGACGTGTATGGATACTTAGACTAATTATACAAATAGTAGGTTGACAATTGCTGATTCAGAGCCGCTCAATCTTGTTTGTGTAAAACCCAGGAACACCATCGCGAGTTACGTTTGTAAATTGTAACACAAATGATTGAGACTTTACTATTGGCATTAATCTTATCGTCTTGATACTAAAACTTATGTCCCTCGATAGTGAATACGCCAGTCATATTGAACTTTATTTTATACGTTAATTATTTACTAATTATAAGTTGCTCTTGCTTATAATGATGGAATGCCCAACGTGACGTGGCGTGCAATGGATACCAGTTCATTAGCGACTATTTCCATGTTTAAAGTACAAGTGAATAACTTTATTGAATATACTTTTTTAGTGTTCAAGATAAAATTCCATTTTTCAACATACTCGATGGCAAACTATTTTGCTAAAGAATAACCCGACAGATCTTGAAGAAGCCGCTCGCCCCCGCAGACAATTCCTGCTGTATATCTACAATTGTTTTAATTTTATAGGTTGTATTGTGTTTGTCTGTGACGTATTTCTTAATATGTTGGTATTATGATCATTTAGTATAGCCACTACTGTTATTTATTTTTTGGTACTTAGCCAACAGCCGTTAGGCCAATTATAGGCGTTGCTGTACATTTTATGGGGACTTCCAACCCCACTAACGACTGTTATGATGTTATTATGACATCCGGGACCAACTATTTTCGTGACAGCCGTATCACGAGGCTCCGAGAGAAGCAGCCATAGAACTCCTATCCAAGTTCTGACCAGAAAGAGCGTCGCTTAACTCTGCTGATCGAACGTGGACGCTTGTTCAAGCTACACCACCCGGGACCTATTACTCTTTGTATGTTCATTTACATCTTGAAGAGCAAAAATAAAGCTTTTTACAATAAGCGTATCTTTCACTCTAGTAAGGTACTTAGGCTGAGTAACCAATTATTTCATAAGACTCGATGGTCTAGCGGTAAAGACACTCTCGGCTGAGGATATGGCACACTGTACCACTGCTGAATGAACAGGGAAACCTAGGTTCGAATCCTAGTCGAGTCAATTTAGACGTGAAGTATCCTAGGTTGGAGTGCGTTTACTTCATGTCAAAGTGTTTTTAAATATGTTAGGCTTTTACAGTCTGTTCTAAACACTATTTAAATGTTTGTTTGACCTCGAATATAAGCTTGGGCTTAATCGTGCCCTTTGTCTTCTACATGGCCTTGGCCTTGAACTTAAGGCAGGGTGGTTCCAGAAAGGTCCACAACACTCTACTCTCGTGTAAAGCGCGGGTACTCTGCTTTTTTTGTTTAAACGACAGTTACTGCTTGCATTTCAGTAATGATATAAAATCTAAATCACAGAGCGAACTAACCAAGAGTCATTAGCATTCGCAGCAAATTGGAGCGTCTGTAATTAAAAATGTATCCACACGTTCATTAAATTCCTTATGCAAACCGTAAAACTGCGCTCTTCATTGCGGAAACTCTTCCAGGGCGCTGCAGCAGTTTTTCATATTTCCGGCCCGGAATATACCTGCAGTCCATCTAATATATAAGCATAGCTTTTGTTTCATTGCCGAAATGTTCCTTCTGGGAGTAACGCGCGTGAATCGGAATACGCGAGGCAGAATTCTATAATCCAGCCATTCAGGATGATTAACAGAGGCGAGAGCAGCCGGCGCTGGCGCATGGCTTCAAATCGGTATTCGTGTTAATTTAAATAGGCATTTATTTGCACTATTTTCGGTGCGGTGGTTGTGAAACGTTGATTTCGAAATGGACTGGATTCCCATGACACTGCAGTTGCTAGACAAACTACCGTGCAAATCGGCTGAATTCTCTGCACGTACGCGCTTCCCGACCACTTCGCCTCTGCTCTGTGCTTCGTTAAGTTATGGAACACGTAGATAAATTACGGGAATAAAGTGACTGTATTTCGTTAATTGCACGCGTTGATTGTCGAGCTGGCTTGCATATCCTGAAAGCTCGCTGAAATCTCTGAGGACTCCCATCGTTAGCGCGTCTCTTAGTCTACCTGTCAACCGTAAACGAACGAGGAGATTTATACAGTTGCTCGCGGCCGGAATTTTGCGTAATTCTTTCCTCTTCGCCTTGATTAGGTTCGTTTTAAATTTAGTTAAGGGCCTAGCCGGCCGGATTTAATGAATTTATTTCCTCCGCGGACGTTTGAGTAATCTGCGGCCCGCGCAGCGAACATGTTTTCTGCAAATCGGCACGTTATTATGCAAATTCTTGCAAGATGTTCGTTAAGTTCGCGACTCGTGTCAACTTTAAAAAGGTAAATATGAGGGGGCGGCGAGGCCGCTCCAGACGCCGGGTCATCGTGATTGCGAAACTTAAGACGATGTTCCGGCAACTCAATCAAGGTGTTCGCAAATTTCGAGCGGCTTGTAATGATCGAAAAAGTTGCGCTTTTGAAATAATAAAAAAGTTATTAGGAGCTAATACAACGTGCGAAAAATTGGAAAACTTTTATTACCGATCTGAATTTCTCTCCCGAGTTTGCTGTATTTAAATTCCGAATTATCCATTAAATTTGCGCAGAATTTCGCGCGAGATGGAAGCCTTAGAATCGGGAAGTTTTGAGGCAAAATAGTCCTACCTCGTCGGGAAACAGAAGTCAGAAAATTCGACTTAATTTAGAAAGTAGGCGCGGCGAAGGACTGTGGAAAATGTAAAGGGCAAAAACCTCCTCGCAGATAAATAAAAATTAAGCCGGCATGTCACCAGTTTATTTTTATTAAAGACGAAGAGAGTTGTAGCAGGAGTTTCAATAAAATTTAATGCATACATTTGGGTCTTAAATTTTATGATTGCCTCGGCAAAATTAAAATCCTACGCTTTCGAAAAATTATACAAAACTATACATTTTGCTCTGTTCAAGAGTTTTTCTGATGCTGAAAGTAAGAAATTACTATTTTTGCACAAGATATCTATACTATGAAAGTGTAAGGCATACTATAAACTTATATGTTGTTACGTGTAATTTTTCATTTAGATGCAGTCAGGAAATGTTTCGAGTGACCTGCAGTTCCTCAGTGTGTATTTGGTGGCATACCTACTCATTTTGCATAATTGAGATATTTTGAAAATCCTTGAGTTTTAGAGGATTCTAATAAATTTTCAAAATAGATTGTGAGTATGATTTCCGGCGGCCATTTTTTGATATTTGAGATTTCGTGAGATTGTTTTTTCTGAGGCTGTATATGTAATATGGAATTTTCGCTTCAAGTGGATATAATAATTCCAAAATATTTGTGAATCCTGTTGATCAGCCGTAGGAAATTCGGTGTGAGATTTCTAGAATAAAGCCAGTTATACTGGGATAATAAATTATTTCTGCACGATCACTTACTTATGGCCACCCTCCAGCTTTGGTATGTTTTTTGTCGTTTCGTTTGCAGACCGATTGCGATATTGTGTCATTTTAGGCCACTCCTTTTTACTCGTACCCTCTTGTGGCTTAGTGCCATATTCTGCATGTGCTCCCCCTTTGGCTTTGACGTCACTTGCTAGAGCACTTGGAGGACCAACTCCTACGCAGTTCTGAGCCCCCTCAATTCATGTGGTTGCTTCCGAAGCCGCCGCCCTGCTACGCATCACCATGTAACTTCTGCGTGTAGAGCTAGCGTATTTATTCATCTGATTTCAAAACCAAAAATATCATTAGTGATGTTACTATAAAACACTAAGCGTTTTGCCTACCGTTTATGATGGCGAAATTCCTAGCCGATGCTGCTGAGAAATTTAGAAAACCCGACGGCGCTGCGATATATTCACCTTGTGCATTTAGTTATGCAAATTAGTTAGTACGCTTTGTATTTATTATTTCCTAGATTGGCTGCTCTGTCAGCGTTTTGGTCGCGTTCAGCTCGGGAATTTTGGGACACGCCCCTCAACGTTTTAAAATTAATGCTTAGGCGAGAATCTCCCGGAGACAAAACATTAAAAACAACTCCTTTTTAACGCTGAAAATGCACAGTTAAGTGTATAACACCCTAGGCATATGGTACCATTAGCGTAGATTTGCGTTTATAAAAATTAATTGATCGTTGAAGCGATTTGATGGTATGGCAGTACTTGATTTTTAAATCACTATCTACTCATAGTTGAGATACGTGTACTCTACGAATTGCGAGTTAAAATCATAGTTTTGCTTTTCATTTCAAATTTATTAAAAACTACAACCTTGTAATCGTTGATAATTCAGCAATAACTTTTTCGGTTTCATGTACAAGTACTATAGTTATTCAAAATATGGCAAAAGTTTATTAAGGAAAGTTACTGGAAATTCTCCCAAGTACTTGTATTCTAAATTTTAAAAACATTGGTTATGTTTGAGAAAACACAGTGTATATGAAAATAATAAACTACGTATTGCCAATTTAATGTACTTAGTGCTTACAATACCGGACCAAAATATTAATACCGGTATCACTATGAGAAAATTTACTTATTAGATTTTTACCGAGTTATGAAATATTGAAAAATAATATTAAAAAACATAAAAATTTGTTTTAATTAACATGGACTACAAAAGGAGGTTCATTAACGTATTTTTTTTTCTTTATAAATAGATAAATAAATAAAGTAGATGAACATATAGCAAATTATAAATTCTATATACATAACAAGATAAAGTTTTTATGTGTAACTGATAAACCAACTAACAAATACATTTTTTTTGACAAAATAATAATTTTCTTTATAAAAATGTGCTCTCAAAAACATTGGAGTCGGAAAGTATTGTTTACTACATCGCGCGCGCCGTCGCACCACGCTGGGCGTGAGAACTGTCTGCACTCTTGAGATGGCACCATGAATTCTGGGATCTGTTTACGTTTATATTGATATATACTTGTCTTACACCTATTATGTGTGATATTGATGATTCTCTACATTATGTCTATGTGTAAATTTTGATTTATTGGTCACACAATGAGACATATTTAATTTTTAACTTAAATATTTTTATAAAATGTAACTTTTATAGGAAGATGTTGATACCGAAATACCGGTATTTTTTACATGAATACCGGTTTTCAATACAGGACAAAATTCGTCCGGGATCCCGGTATTCAGGATCCCGGAATCCCGATATTGTAAACACTAACTGTCTATACTGCAGCATTTTAAATTAAGCAATCGTTTTCAAATTTTGCATTTACGTTCCTGACAAGTTTGCCGACAACTTTTCTTAATAAACTATTGCAAAACTTTCATTAATTATTGTACTTTACACGAAACCGAAAAAGTTATTGCTGAATTATCAAGGATTACTTGATTTCAACTGAATTGAAATTATGGTGAAAGTAGGCTTCAGGGCATGCAGGAACCATTTTCCAATTATGAAAATGCAATGCCAACATTTTTGGGTTATCATACGTACGTTAAACTCAGTCGGGGAACACGCTGTATATACTTGGGTTTATATCGCCTTTCGCTGCTTTCCGGTTCCCAAACGCCATAGTTCATCCTGTAGTTGGTATGTCATCATAGCTTTACGAATACCGCTGTTCCAGGGCTTTCTTGGCCAGCCTCTTGTACGTTTTCCTGGGGAAATCATACAAAAATTCGTTTAGGCCATCTCTCTTAATTCATTCTTAAAGATGTCCGAATCATCGCATGCCTCCTCTTTGAATTCTTTCTCTACACTGTCTTCAGTATTCATTCGTTGTCTAGCCTGTTCATTTGTACTGTGTTCAAGTTTCGACTCTCGAAAGCTTCTTCAAATATAGTCCATTTCGATAGTTTGTAGTTTTCTCTTATATTCGTCATTAACTATCCATGTCTCACAGCCATATTATAATACAAATTCCACCATTGTCTTTTTTATGTGTTTTTTGATGTGCTTGAAATATGTCTATCTCACCATATTGATTTTAACCTTGCTAACACTTTTCGACTATTTTCTATTATAGATTTTATTCCTTCTTGGCCTATATCGTTTCTTGTTATTATTGTACCCAAATAATTAAATTTTTGTACTCGTAGAATTTCTTCTCTGTCATTAATAAGTAGGTACTTAAAAGTGAGTGTTTGCGTTTGCATATAATATTCAATTTTTTTATATTTATGATTGTCGTTAATTGGAATCCTCATACCACGTACCCTCTTCTTCCAGTCGTCTAAAACTACTTTTTTTAAGTATGTGTTAAATAGCAGTGGCGATAAACTACACCCTCATTTTAGTCTTTTCGTAGGAGTAAAATGTTGTGTAAGCTCCCTTCCATTCTTAGTGTAAGCTTTATTTTCTTTGTACATTTCTTTTGTTACGTTAATAAGTTTTTCATCTACTTTCATTATTAGTAAGGCTTGCCACAATTTATTACTAGGAATCGAGTCATATGCCTTCTTTAAGTCGATAAAAGCCAAATGAGTTTCTTCCCTTACTGGTATTCTCTTTTCTATTAGCTGTTGTAATATGAAAATGTTGTCGATACATGATTTTTCCGGAGTGAATCCACTCTTTTTGACATTGATGCTGTTTTCAGATTATCCTGTAGTTTACTTGTTAAAATGTTTTCGAATAGTCTACTAAAAGTACTATTGATGCTCAGGCGTCTATAATTATTCGAATCTGTTCTTGTACCTTTTTCAGGAATCGATATAATATACGACTTTTCTACTGTAATAGTATATTACATACCGAGGTGGGAACTGTTTCATTACTGTCGAGAGATTAGGTTTGTTTGTTTGTTTGTTTGTTAGTTTACCGAGACGCGTAGCGTCGAGGTTAACTTTATCTCGAGACAGGGATGAAACTTTCCACCGTGGTATGTATACTATTTTACTTGCAATCATCTTATTTTAAAAATAACTACAATTGAATTCTGAATAATAGATATCTTGATGTAGCTAATATTTTTGTTACCATGAAAACAACCCACTCAATGTTTTGTTACCATGGAAATACCCCACTCTTCAGGTATGTAATATTTTTCGGGGTATGTAATAATTTCCTGGCTAGTTTCAAGTAATCATCTAGTTCCCAGCTGTTGTCATGTCATGAAATTGACACATTACAATGTGATTGCGAATAAAAGTACTTTACTGTGATGAAGACAGTTATTAAAAAGTTTCGTTATTCTCCATCTTTAAGTAATTCGTCTCGTATACCTCCTGGATTGTCCCTTTTTCATATTCGCTTCCATATCTTCTTCGTTGATCTTTATTTATGTATTGTCGTCAATGCTGCATTCGGGCTTTTTTCTACTAAGTCCTTTGTAGTGTGTAACGGTACGTTTATGTAACCGTACACTCTACTGTACTATTAATTTATATTGCCCTGGGTTCGGTAGTTTAAGCAGTCGTAGAAACATATAAGTCGATTTCGTTTTTCAGTATGGCTCGTTGTCATCTAAAATGCTGAAATTATGCATGCAAACACTACCAGCAATAAAAACCCAACAGTTTACCTAAAAAGATATATAATCTGTAAGAGAAACACAGATACAGGAAAATACATTTACATAAAGCACCAAGAATGAACGATGCCAATGCATACAAGTGAAGCTGTCAACAATATAAATTCCTTACTGTAAATATCTACAGGCAAAAGCTGTTTCTACTCGGGTTGTTATAACATACAAAAAAATACACGTAAGAACACACAATGTTTATATACGCAGTCAGCCATGCATTACAGCTACTAAAATATTCACGCGCTTAAGGCTGACGCTACATGCATGAAAGCACCTTAAATAGTACGTTAATGTTCGACGCAAACTCAAGCACCGATCTTGCGAAATATATTTAAATTCCCCGCACAAATACCTTCTAGGCGATGCTGGCTATTCTTCAATCGCGCCCATTGCTGTAACGCCAACGATTGCCCAAAATTTTGCAATAATTTCTCACTTCGTATTGCGATTCTAAATAGAAACTAACCTTGCATTCGGTTGCTCCAAAGTGTTCTCGTGGTTGGACAAGAACGACGCTTCTATGTCGTTAAAACAACAGATTTTTGCTATGGAAGAATCAGCAGGACCTCGGTGGTGATACCCAGGTGGATCGATGCTTTCGTAAGCTGTGGTCTCACCCAGAGACCCCTCTAAGTCGGCGGCGATTAATGCAAGCCAACACAGCACTGCCAAGTGCACTTTGGTGCTTTGATTAGCACTTGGCGTCTCTTAGATTTTAGGACGACGTGTGGCGTACACTTATTCAGGCGCGACTGCCTTCGCGGTCATTTACACTCCGCTGGCTTTGGTCTATTTTTAACTACACTGCTGGTAATCAGCTGCATTCGCCCATCCCCTCACACCCGCAAAAGTTGCAATGAGTATCAAATTAATTAATATACAGGGTGAATGAGACCACCCGTATCAGTATTTTTTTTAAGAACGGTGAGTCGTAGAGAGTTGGGATAAAAAAAATTATTATAAAAGTCATACTAAAGAATCGAATGGTGATATTATTATTTCTCGAAAAATTCTGCATCACGAGTAGTTTTGTCCACAATGTTCAAAACTCCAACATTTTAAATGGCACCATAAGTCGAAAAACGTATTGTTGAAAAGATCGTTAAAAAGGAACAAAGTTTTGTAGGAAAAATTATTTTATTACTACCACCCCTTTTAAGTAATATTCGATTAAAGTTATTAAATTTGAAATTCGTTGTTAACAAACAAAATTGAAAAGTCGGCTTTAAAATCTAGTTACCGAATTAAACGATGTTACACACACGTTTTAATGTCAATAATTCCATTTGTTGTATTAATCTACACTTGTAACATTGTTTAATTCGGTAACTAGATTTTAAAAGCCTACTGTTCAATTTTGTTTGTTAACAACGAATTCCAAATTTAATAACTTTAATCGAATATTACTTAAAAGGGGTGGTAGTAATAAAATAATTTTTCCTACAAAACTTTCTTCTTTTTTAACGATCTTTTCAACAATACGTTTTTCGACTTATGGTGCCATTTAAAATTTTGGAGTTCTGAACATTGTGGACAAAACTACTCGTGCTGCTGACTTTTTCGAGAAATAATAATATCACCATTCGATTCTTTAGTATGACTTTTGTAATAAATTTTTTTATCCCAACTCTCTACGACTAACCGTTCTTTAAAAAAAAATACTGATACGGGTGGTCTCATTCACCCTGTATATGAGGAATAAGGTTCAGTTTTATTACTAGCAGGATATGGTAAAAATATATGAAATGTATATATAGGGTGACACGAATTGGCCCATTAACAAGTGTTGGGTCAAAGTCGGTGTAGTAATAGAAATTGTATTTTCACTGTTAGTATTTTTTTCATTATTTCGACACATCGTCATACCTCCGCTCAAGTTCTAAGCGTTTACGTTCCCATGTAGAGTTTTTATACCGGTTGCCTAAAATTGGCGGAAACATCGAGAATAGGTGTGTTAGACAGTAATGGATATTATTTTACGAAGAGAAAATAAGATGGTACATGTACTGTTATACTTGTTTCCTAGCTACCACAGTAATTATTGCATTTTTCATTCGGTTATGGAAAATATAGTATTTGAACTCTCTCCAACTCATGGAATTGCCATGTTCCGTAGAATTTTAGACAACCTGTATATCGTCATTTTATTCTTGATTATTTTATTTAGGCGCTTGTATTCTTGTAATGTTTCCATTGTTCGTTTAGTCAGCCATTTGTGATCAGTTTTTTTTTCAATATATTCCCCTATTTCTTCATTTCACCAATACGTGTTTTTTTGTGTGGGTTGGTCTCTATTTTTGTTAAAATATCTTTGACAGACTGTGAATAGCTTGTGATAAATTGATATAATCAATATATTCATATTAAAATCACTTACGTTATTTGCTTAAAGCCCCTATTTTCACGCGTACATCAGTAACACTAATCTTTTGTCGTTGGTTCGTAATAACAGAGACTAAAATAGATTTCTGTCCAAGTGACGGAATGTTATTCCTTGCACACAATTATTAAGGTTATGTACCTTGTATCTAACCTCAAATTCTTCGATATCCTCTCTTTTCCGATCATCATAAAATGTTTGTTGTTCTGCTGTTGGTTGTGTCTATCACGGACTGCTTCCCAAACATTGGCTAAACTTTAGAGGTATGGAGTAATTTGAGAAACAAAGTTGTCTAAGTGAACAATTGCACGGAGATCATTGATGACGTCATTTAAAGTATGATCCCGAAAACTAAATAAACTAGCGTTGGTTGCCCCAGCAGTATCACAGCAAGCAAAGTTCGTCGTAAATCAAATAGTGTACAACTTCTCAATCCAATATTTGAATGTAGCTTGCTTAGTTCCAAAGAGTTCCACCCATTTGAAACACAGATGTTCTATATAGCTCACCGAAAGGAGTTTTTGGTAAGGAACCAAACGGGTTCATGGGCAAGGTCTCGAAGCCCTATGCGAAGATCGGAGTTTGAACTAGTCTAGCTGGCTTTAGAGTGTTAGCTCTATAAGGCTTAAGGCATCGCTTCACATATTCTGTGATATAAACGCCGCTTACCTGGAAAATAATATATTCTGGCAACTCGCTGACCCCATAATGAACAAGAGTAGAAGAGTTATAGTCAATTTTCATAACCTTTTCTCGCTTCTGATGGGAACAACGAGTTGATCCTCTTCGTCTTCTTCGGAACAATACTGATGAAGAATGTCATTTTACATAAGGGATCCTCTGTCAATCCAGCGAGAAACATCATCTCGGAATTGATCTTCGAAATATTCAAACAAATACATCAAATCTAATACAAAATTGCATTAATATAATTGTCTTTAAAACACAAATAGAATAAATGTCTCTTAACAAAACCGCAATGTCAAAATTGCCCGATACGATACTTATTTAAAGCCGACCCTGTTTAAATGCACATGAAAGCTACACACATTATGTATTGATGAAACGCGCTTGCAAAAGCTCACAGCTGAACGCAACATTATCGCGTTGACCCAAAACCACGTTACTAGGAAATTCTCTCTGTATCCTCGAAAGCTCTTCCATTGCTGCTACTGGCTGGCACGATGCTGAGCATCTCCGCTTGCTAGCTCGGGTACCGCTTTCCTGCATGAGGTCACAACTCGTGAGAAAGTAAATGCCCCTCTTATTGGCAGCGTAAATTAACGTCTACAAATGGACGCTTTAAATGGGCTTTCGACTATGGTACAAAAGGTGTACTTACGTGTACACGTTGAATAATGCATTCACTTCAAATGTAAATTCTGAAGAAGACGTATACTCCAGCAAACGTTGCCTGGTGAACCCCACAAAGACTAACACATTGCAATTTACCCATGTAAAGGCTATTGAAGCCGCTTGTATTTACTTCGCTCTTCATATGGCGAAATTCACATCGTCAACGGCACACCTCCCAAGGAGATGGACACGTACGCGCTTGGGCAAAATCCCGCAAGTCTTCTTCAACTTGCATACCGATTTATTACTAGTGAGTTTACTTAAAGGCTTCGGCAGCGGCCACGAATCTTCTGTATCAAGTACATGCTTGAAGAAATAAAATAACTTACTTCACATTGGTAGTAGTAAATATTGCAGTGATAGCTGCAGCTTTATAGAGGTCTACATGTATACCATCCGTTGAAACGCGACCTAAGTGATTAATTCGCGACACACAAATACACACTTTTCCCGATTTGTTGTTAGTATAAATTGGTTTAGACTTTAAAAAACTCGATCCAAGTCTTCAATGTTTTTAAAAACAGTTTAATAGCACTGTAGCAAAGCTGCACAAACGGCTTGAAAACGTCATAGGCCATAAACCAGAATGTAAAATGTGATTTAAAGTGCGACACTAATTCAGCTAGTAAAAGTGGAGTTCGCGGTGTGACAGAGAAAGTATCAATTGTACGCGGGCAGTAAAAAACATCTGTAATGTCAAGTATGATTTGTGTCGTCGAGCTGAAGAATAAAACTAACTTTTCTAAACGTCACGATGCAATTTTTAGCACAACGCACGGATATCGGCCAAACAAAAGAGAAGAGTTGCGTAAATACCATTTTGCCCCGACTAACTATACCACCAGAAGAAAAGGGAAAGTGAGCCCTGGTGGACAATACAGTCGTAAACTACTCGACTATCAATGAAGCAGGCAAAAGGAATAGTATATTACTTTATCTACTAGCAACATGATATTGTACATTTTCGTCATAGAAACAAAATATGAAAAGCTACTCATAACTCCCAAGGGACTTGTCAAATTATTTCTCCCTCAAACTCATGGTAACAATGCAACTACAATTAACGTCTTAGATACCATACAATGAGGCAATCCTTGATGTTACTTACATATTCTAATTTTAAATGTCATTATGACATTTTGAAATTTCATACTATTTTTACGAATATGCTAGTAGATAAAATATTGTATGCACCACGGGAGATATTCATGTTCTTTACCTTCGGTAACATATTCATATCTCCCTTAATGCATAAATATCTATTACAAGGGATGTAGGTAAGATTTACACTACCGAGGACCGTTTGATGCCTGAGTGAGCGAAGCGAACGAGGGTAGCAAGGTACGAGGTGGTGTAAATCTTCCTACATCCTGTGTAAAGTACATAATTTTTTTCACTACCAATATTTCCTTATGTAAAGTAAATGGTAAGTAATAACCTGGCGTAAAATTATGACATTTGCTAAATTGTAGTAGCCTTATAGCGCTGTGACGTTTTGTTTGACAGTTATAAACGCACTGTGAAAAATTCGTGGAAAAAATGTGTGAAAACGATAGCGAATGCTGTTTTGTGAGCTATGTGATTGTATTCTGATTAAAAATGGATAATAGTACGAACGATAATGGTTTTCTTCGTGTTAACCAAGTGGCAGACATGGCATCTTATCAGTTGTAATAAATGCGGGATGTAAGTAATTCACTTCTCTAGGGAAGTAAGTATACTGTCAAGGAAACCGTAACAATTTTTGTAAATGTTTTCTACATCTCTCAAACTTGAAAGTGTAAGGATCACTTACAAATAAGGTAGTGAAAAAAAGTCCTTTTTTGGTGGAAGTTATTTCAACCTCTTGTGCGACAATAAATCAAAGGGAGCTTATCTGGACAATCATATTGTATTCAAAAGAATAGGGAATGTCGCTTCCATTCACGCGCAACCTATATAAGCGCAAGTAGTTTAGTTTTCGACATCACTTCACTTCACTTCATATTCCGACGTATTTTGGCAGAGTCGGCGACCAAGGTCAGATTCTAAGGTCTTTTATAAATAAATAATTCCGTATCAAACACTCACAATTCGTATTTGTATTTTAAACTAATATTAACGAATTTGTATATGTTTGTATTTTCTTTTATGTGTTCTAAAGTAAAAAAAGGAATGTTATTATTTTCCATAAACGGTTGTATTTTAATGAACGTAATTCCACAGTAGTGAATGACGTTTAATAAACATCATAACAGTTTCAGTGGTGCAAACCACCAAAGCACGATATGATCGTATTCTATCTACGAGCTCTATAGACTTCGCTGGGCATTCTTTAAATTGAAAATTGTAAAGAACCAATAAAATGTACCAAATGCAAGTATATAAAGTATGTTAAGTAATGTGATGCAATTAATCGAGGCGAGACATAGTATATAATATATATATATATATATATATATATATATATATATATATCACTCACGATTATTGAGCTTAACCTGCTGTAGCCTATACATAATTTGGTACAGACGTCTTTATTTGAAAGAGACTGTGTAGCCTGCTGGTGAAACGTTTGGGTTTACGGTCGGCAAGTAATAAGTTCTACCCGAGCACTGGTTACAACTCACGCTCTCCGCCTCTCCATCACCCTTGTGGAAGGGTAACCTTATCAATGGGTTAAACTAGCCGCCTATCCAGCCCGCGGACGAAGATGTGTTGTAAAATCGCAATAAGTGTAGTAATAATAGACTCTCAGTCTGTACTAAGAAAAGGAAGAAGCAGAAGTCACGAGATTTCACACCCTCGTCTTCTAACAGCTTGTCAAGGTGAGCATTTCAAAACGTCTCCTTTTCGGTAGTAAACTGCATCAGAAGTGGGGTATCCCCCAAGACTGAAAATGTTCTTATGGGTTTTTAATAATGAATTCAATTATGCTCGTGGTTTAGCATGGTGTCTTCATTTTGACGTAGATTCTCAACTGCAGCTAGTCCAACATGAGCCATAGAAGTAGCTCCAAGCCGTCTTCCTCTTGGATCATCGATAAAATTCGATAAGCGATTCTTAGCAGCCAAGCCCTTGGCATCATCTTCCATGAAACCAACGCCAAGCAAAGTGTTTTTAATTTCCAGAAACAGTCCATAACTAACATTGATTTAACGTTCATCCATGATAACTAATTTCATAACAGTAACTTACTGACCTGTAATCGCATTTCTTGTTTTTGAAGTGTTACTTAATTAGTTTTGTTAACAAATTTTGAAACCCTTTCATGTCAGTGTCAATGAGAAGCGCCGCTTAAAAGACCTTTACTAATATATATCGTAATTGGAAACAGTAGCGTTGGAATTCTACAAATTTCTTATTTATACACAGTGACTGACTTTCATCTGACATAAAGCGCTGAAACGTATATGACAGAAACTTTTAATCGGAACAATTCCGCATGCCCGGTCCACTTAAAAATAAATTAAGTAAGTTCGGACTATCCAGAACGCTGCCGGCCTTCTGCGCACCCTTGCCAACGGATGTGTAAATGTAATCCACCAAAGGTATTTTAGTTCGCTGGCAATATAGGGCCACTCAGGCCGAGTTCAACTGAAAACCGAAAGTTGGAAATTTCGTTAACCTTCCGCAGATTCTATTCATTATATTTGCGCCTATTCGCCGCTCCACAAAAGCAATTTAAAGTGTGCCACATTTGCATCGACAAAGCCGAGGTTTTTGTGTCGGTCAGCGCTCTATCGTAGATCCTCGCCGAATTAATTTTCTATCAAGTAATTTGTCGGCGGCGAAAGGGCACGTGTGGCCGCAGTGCAAAGTCAACAATGTGGTGTTTTGCTAGGTCATGCGCTGCTGCTGAAAACTTTTATGGCCCATTCCGGGATCCGCACGCACTTGCTATAATAATATATACGTCCGCTTCTTTGCTTAATGTTCCTCACACCCCGGCCCTTTCTTCCATTAAAGCGGGCATATTTTTACACGCTGCAGCCCCTACGCAATCTACGTGTGCAGCTTCAGCTGGGAATACTTGCTAATGAAATTGATTTTTTGCTCACAAAAAGTTCGTTTGCAGCGACACTCGTGCTATTAATTCAGCGTAGGTTAAAAGTCGTTTAAATAAATACCTGCCGCTGTATGCAAATGACAACATTAAGTGTAAAATGTGACAATAATGTAGATTTGTATGCAGACGAAAAACATAATGGCCCACTGGTTTAGCATATGGGCTCATGTGTAGATGTAGTGTAACAATTAGGATGATAATGAAAGGGCATATTTTAACACATATACTTAGTGAGTTACAAAAGTGTAAACATTGCAAGCATTAGTCACAATAATGAAGTTTTCAATATAATTACCATTTAACATTATACACTTTTTCCACTTACATTCTGATAGAATCTACACAATAGTCTACCTGGTGTAGGGATAATTCTACACGTGTTGTGAGAGGTTCGAGTTGAGTAGAAAAATTCGCTTTACTTTCTTAATAGAGCAGCGTTTGCTGAATTTACGTACTTTTGTCCGCACTTACAATAAAAATTAAAAAGTAACCGAATTAACTAGGATCGGGCAGGCTACATAACTTAAGGTAAAAACTCAAAAAGGGTAATCATACAAAGAGGCCACTCGCGAGAAGGAAGAAGGGTTGTGAATCGCACACAATGTTACATACTCCTCCTAACTACGTCATGCGCAGATCACTAAATAGTACTTACATCCAAATGCGGTAGAAACCGCTGCTCTAAATTTTTATTTTTAAACCAACATTATGAATTTCTAAGAAAAAGAGTAAGCTAAAAATGAAAGCACGCTATTGTTCAGGGATCTGAAATTGGAGTAAAAATCAACAAGATGACAGCAATGTAGTGTTGCTCCCTTTGTACAGATTCGCCTGGAGGCTGTAGAAATCAGGCGTCCGTTACGTTATTTTGCTGGTTCCATCCCTTATGTTAAGCGCAGAACTGAGACAGCAGTTTCCGCTTTAAGACAGCTTAGTCATGCCACTTAACGGGATGATAATTCGTCACTGTGTGAGATGCAGCCTCACATCCCTTAATTATTTATAGGCTTGGACCCACAGCGACGCAGTAAGTGAATCTAACAAGTAAATGCAGACTGGTTTATTACAAAAATAATTGTTCTATATATACAAACAAATTTGCTTAGATCATAGTAATATACAAAGTTCATTTCTAATAACAGGTGCAATGTATTATATTCAGTAGGTTAATTTACTAGTCTTGCAAAACAATACTCAGCGGTTTTGCTTCCGTGATATGATATGGACTCCATGAACTCGAGCGTCTTTTATGCTGAGCTGCGATTGTAGGCATTTAAACCTTGTCACGGCCTTGCGTAATTGTGTACGCGAAGCCGTGTAAAAATGCTGAGCGGCGACTGCGAGGTGTTTAAACTTGACTGTGAGTAGGTCGCCGCGCTTGCATAATGCAATATTGCGTTTTTGGTGGCTTTTAACTTTTAGAATGTTTCGTAAAATTTAAATGAATAATTATAAATTTATATCTGGTTAATCTGTTAAAGACAAGATTAAACATATTGCCAATTTTAAGCCACAAAAAAGCAAACCGATAAATTATATTGTTTCTTCGAGATTGAGCGTTTTGAGAGGATATTCTTCTGCCTGGGGTTGTGCGGGTGGTGGCTTCCTTCGTGTTATTCGTTGCCGAATGTAGTAGATAGCTCCTAGTAGGGCAGCGGTTCCCAAAAGGCTGCCTGTGACCCCAATAGACAGGTGAGAATGATGTCGGATGGCTTTCCAGGTGAAGTTTTTTATATGCTCCTGGAAATCTAACTGCGATGCTTGTAGGTCTTCGAAGTGGTCTGACTGAGTTAGTACAGGTTCCTCTGCGATTTCTGAAAATGAGTTTGTTGTGATTGGGTTGGTAATATTGATACTGATAGCCTTGGAGTATCCAGCCAGGATCTTGTATTTTCTGTTGTGCCTTGGGGTTAATGTATTCCTCGCAGTTTGGATGATGCAATCCGATGAAATTTGAATGACACCTGTAGTGTTGACGGTGACTTCTTCCCTGTTTCCACTACAAGTGATTGCTATGCGGGTTGGTTTACTGACTACAAATAGCCAGGTGTTTTCCATGTACAATTGTTTCCAAATAATGGACTGGATGCGATGTCTTCGTAGGAGACATTGACTGGTTTCTACTCGGTGATATATATCGTCAATGATGCAGTTTGGGTTGTTTTCAATTCCTTTAACTACCGTTGGACTGCAAACATAGGTAGTGGGAGAAATTTGTAGCTCTTCTTTGAATTCTTCATCTGTTTCGTGGAAGTACATTTGTAGGTTGTAATCCACAGCGAAGATTCCTTTCGGCACATCGATCATCCAGTAGGATCCATTGCTGATTTGGAGAGGAATTGGTGTCACTTTAATTAAGGAGTATTCCGTTTTTTCCACTATGATGAAATACCCTTGGACGTTGATGTAGATGTCGTCATGCCCAATGTCAACCTTTAGAATTGGCGTTGGTAATATCTCCAAATTTGGTGAAAGTTTACTGGTTGCATTAGCGAGGATCTGTTTAATTTGAGCAGGTGTTATTAGCTCGTACAGATTACCTTGCTGAAAGTGAACGTTTAAGATGTGAATATGGTAGTTGCACAGTTCACTAATTACATTTGTGGTGACTTGGTACACACTGATGATGTGAATATTTAGTCGGTTGGAGTCGGTTGCTAAGGTTTCTTGGACAACTGGGCCTTCAATTGTTTGGCGGGTTTCCTTGTCCAACACTTTTCTTGCGCCAACGAAGTTTGTTCCGTTGTCGCTGTATAGGTGTGCACAGCGTCCTCTTCGGGCAGTAAACCTCCTGAAGACTGCTAGGAAGCTGTTGGTTGTCATGTCGCTGACGGCCTCTAGGTGGATTGCCTTGGTTGATAGACAGACAAAAACAGCAATGTACCCTTTGTGCGAAGAATGCCCTCTTCCCTTGGATGTTCGGATCTGTATTGGGCCGGCGTAGTCCACTCCGGAATGAAAGAATGGAGGAGTTGAATTCACTCTGGTTGATGGAAGATTTCCCATCAGTTGCTGTGCTGCCTCTGCTTTGTATCGTAGACATCGGAAACACTTCTGGATGCTGGAGCTGACTGCTTTCTTCGCGTTGATGATCCAATATTTTCTTCGGATATATGAGAGAGTGAGTTGGGTGCCACCGTGCAGCGTGCGTAGATGCGCCTCTTGGATTATTAGTTTGGAAATATGACTGGAGTACGGGAGTATGATTGGGTGTTTTTCATTGAAGGACAAGGTGGAATTTTCTAATCTTCCTCCAACACGGATTGTTCCATGCTGATCGATGAAGGGATTGAGGTTGGCAAGCTTGTTACTGGAACTCACATATTTGTTCTGCCGGAGTTGAGATCCTGTTGCCCTCAAAATAGGATCACTTCCTTGGATGACCTTAACGAGTAGGAGGATGGTGTCGTCCATTTCCTTCACTGATAGGCATCCTGATTGAGTGGGAAGTCGCTTACACTTGTTGATGAATCTTCGGCAATGTGACATGACTCGTACCATTCTTGTTAGAGAAGAAAACGATGAACGACTTCGTTCTCGTCTTGATGAATGGTAGTTTGATGCACAGTGTAACTTCTTGCTTCTTCCTCGGTGGTTGCGGTGTCTGGTTGACACGGCCATGAACTCTTGTTAACTAGCCAGCTCGGTCCGTCCCACCATAGGAGATGATTCTTTAGTTTTTCTGGACTAGTGCCTCGGGAGATGACGTCTGCAGGATTCTCTTCGGATTTGACGTGGTTCCAATGTTGAGCCGGAATTAGATTGTTGATTTCGGCTACTCGATTCGCGACGAACGTCTTCCATCGTACCGGGTCTCCTTTTATCCATCCTAATGTAACCATGGAGTCGGTCCAGGCGAAGATAGACACCTTAGGAAGGTCTAATGTTGCAATTACCCTTTGAAGTAGATTGGAAAGGAGTACTGCTGCGCAGAGTTCCAGTCTTGGTAATGTCGTCTTGGCTCGGGCTGGTGCCACCTTGGATTTGGCTATTAATAAGGATACCTTGACTTGGCCGGATGATGTGGTGACTCTGGTATAAATCGCGGCCCCGAAAGCTCTTTCGGAGGCGTCACAGAATCCATGCAGCTCTACTAGAGATTCCCTTTTGATAAACAACCACCTTGGTAAGGTAATTTCTTCCACTGCCTTGAGTTGAGACCTGAGCGTCTCCCATTTGCCTTGGATATTTTCAGACACTGGGTCATCCCATTTGATATTTTCGAGCCATAGTTCTTGGATGAGTAGCTTGGCAGTGATGATGACGGGTGCTAACCATCCCAATGGGTCGAAAATTTTGGCAACTTCGGATAGTATGGTGCGTTTGGTGGATTCCTGTTGCTTAACGTCTACCTTAAAACAGAAAACATCTTCATATGGAGACCAGTGAATGCCCAAGGACTTTTTTACGCCGTCTTCACTTATTTCGAGGTATGTTTGTTCCTTTAACTCTTCTGGGAGTTCTTGAATGATGGCTGACTCATTACTGCACCATTTATGTAGAGTAAAGCCTCCACGCTTTAGTAAGGAAATGAGCTGACCTTGTTGTTGGATCGCTTCTTCCACAGTGTCGGCCCCAGAAAGCACGTCGTCCACGTAGAAATCTTTCTTCACTGCTTCTGAAGCTAATGGAAATGAGACCTTTTCGTCCTGTGCGAGTTGATGCAAGGTTCGAATGGCAAGATAGGGAGCTGATGCGGTTCCATAAGTGACGGTGCACAGCTTATATTCCCTGATTGGCTGTGATTTGTCGAATCTCCATAGGACTCTTTGGTACTCCTGGTCTTGGTTGTTCATTCTGATTTGTCGGTACATTTTTTCAATGTCTGCAGAAAAAACAATCCTGTGTGTCCTCCATCGAAGTAGAATGTCGACCAGTTCTTGCTGAAGTTTAGGTCCAGCGTACATCATCTCATTTAAGGATTTTCCGTGAGAGGCCTTGCTAGAGGCATCGAAAACGACACGAAGCCTGGTTGATGAACTTGCTTCTCGGATGACGCCATGGTGGGGAATGTAATACTTGCCGTTATTCTCATCTTCCCTTGCCACCTTTTCCATATGTCCTAAATCCAAGTATTCTTGCATGAATTTCTTGTATTGGACTGCTAGATCTTGATCTTGTCCTAATTTCTTCTCCAGATGTATGAATCGTGCCAATGCTGAGGGTTTGGACCTTCCCATGTGTACTGGAGTTTGTTTGAATGGAATCCTTACTACGTATCTTCCATCTACGTCTCGCTGGACTGTGTCTGTGAATTTATTTTCACATACCTGATCATCTGGGGAAAGTTTCCTTTGAGGAGAAGCCTCTTCAATGTTCCAGAATTTCTGCAACTGCTCATCCTCTTCAATTTTGGCAACCATGGTGTTGACCTTAAGGCTGGTGGGAGGTCGTCTTCCCATGGTTCCTGATAAGATCCATCCCAATTCGGTATTCTGTCCTAGGATGCCATCTTTGGATTTCTTGATTCCTTCGAGAATTATTTGGGAATATTCTTCAGCGCCTAGAAGTATATCTATGGGGCCAGGTCGGTTGAAGGTTGGATCGGCGATGAAGACATGTTTCCAGGCATCCATTTTTATGTTCGGAATGGGTGATGAAGGCATGGTTTTTGTAAGTTTGGGAAGTACCAGTAAAGTAACAGGTAAGGAAAATTTACTTGGAAATCTTGGCGTAATCAAACCTGTGATTTTCCATTTTGCGACTTTTGTTTCGCTGTTCCCAATTCCGGAGATTTCTGCTCGAACCTTGGTCCTGGGTAACGCTAATAATTCGGCTGCGGCTTCGGTGATGAAGGAACCTTGAGACCCTGGATCTATCAAGACCCTCAAGAGATGAGTCATCCCGGATGCTGCCTTAACTTGAACCGTTGCTGTGGCCAGTAGCACTTGGCTCTTCTTTGCGCCTAGGTTGGCGGCAATGATTGTGGGTTTTGGCTTCTTCTCTGGAGCGTTGGAGGTCTGCATGGCTGCTGCGTGAGAAAACGTCTTCATCTTCGGAGCAGGTATCGGCTTTGATGGCGGCTGTGCCTTGTGAAGCAGAGTATGGTGTGGAAAGCGGCAGATTTTGCAGTTATAATACGAACGACATTGTATATTAGAATCGTGTCGCAAACATCGAAAGTACAATCGGTAGGTTCTTACCACTTCTTGCTTTTCGTGGGTGGAGAGCCTCTGGAATTGACCACAGTTATCGATGTAATGGTCCCCATTGCACATCTTGCAGTTGAGATATCCGGCAGCGTAATTTTTCTGTGGCTTGTCCTGAGTTGGTTTTCGAGCTCCATCAATGGATTCCAAGGATTGGAACCGCATTTGTAAGAAGGCCATTAGAGTTTGGTGATCCTGAACTTCATTTGGGCACTGAAGCGAGTGCTCATATAATTTGTTAGTTTCAGGATCCCATTTTCGAGTAATAACTCGGTTAATCCACGGACCCCAGCTGTCGGTGGAAATGCCCAAATTTTTGATTGCTTCCACACATTCCTTAGTGGAGTCATGCAATCTTTTCAACCCTTGGGCTGATTCCTTGGAGAGGACCGGCTGATCGAAGATGGTGTCTAGCAATTTGGTTAGAATAAGGCGATTATTTTGATACCTTTGTTGCAGCAAATTCCAAGCGGTGTTGTAGTTGGCTTGAGTCACTGCGAGATGCTGGATTAGTCGGCTGGGCTCTCCCTTGACATGCGTTTTTAAATACTGCATTTTGATGACATCATCCATGTTTTGGTTGTCATCTACTAATTTGGTGAATAGGTCCTTAAAAGTGGCCCATTCCTCATAATTTCCCTCGTATATGGGGATTTTAACTTGAGGAAGCGAGATGGCTGATGCTTGCTCGTTCCTTGTTGGTGCTTGTAACAAATTAATTAAATTTCGGTACCTGTCTTTCAACGTAGTAAATTCAGGACTGAAGTGCGTCTGGTTTGAATCCATCTCGTTAGACATGACTTCTTCGTCCATCTCGATCACCCGGTCCCATTCTTCCTTTAATTCCCTCTTTGTGATGGCGGGCCTTCCGAGTGCTTGTTCCAGTTCGGCGTCGTCCAAAGATTGCTTAAAATTCTGCATCCGAATCTGCAGTTTTCGGATACGAACCTTTTGCTCGGGATTTACAACTGTTTCCTCTCGCCTCCTAGTTTCAGAGGGGTCGGGATTTTCAGTTGCCTTTAAACAGCTCTGCAAATAACTTTTTGCTTCGCAGTAGATGGCTTTAATTTGTTCGTAATACCCTGTGGTAAAATAATTATGTGTAGGAATACTTAGCTGCACCATTTTGGCGTGATTTTTGGTCACGGCGTTCCAAGTTTCGTCCAGCGTCTTGTTTCGGCTGGCGATGTAAGCTTCTGTTTTTCGGCTGGCAGGGTCCTTTTTGCTGTTGGAAAATACCTGCGTGATCTTCTGGCCGAGTTCTTCTTGGGCGACAGCTAGCTGATTGAATTCCTCCATATTGTTTGCCATTTTCGGGGAACCGGGTGGGTTGGTAGATGTTGTTTTCTTCTCGGGATGTACCTCTTCTTAGTTGTAGACAGATCCGGCTCGAAGGACCATGAACAGATTCGCCTGGAGGCTGTAGAAATCAGGCGTCCGTTACGTTATTTTGCTGGTTCCATCCCTTATGTTAAGCGCAGAACTGAGACAGCAGTTTCCGCTTTAAGACAGCTTAGTCATGCCACTTAACGGGATGATAATTCGTCACTGTGTGAGATGCAGCCTCACATCCCTTAATTATTTATAGGCTTGGACCCACAGCGACGCAGTAAGTGAATCTAACAAGTAAATGCAGACTGGTTTATTACAAAAATAATTGTTCTATATATACAAACAAATTTGCTTAGATCATAGTAATATACAAAGTTCATTTCTAATAACAGGTGCAATGTATTATATTCAGTAGGTTAATTTACTAGTCTTGCAAAACAATACTCAGCGGTTTTGCTTCCGTGATATGATATGGACTCCATGAACTCGAGCGTCTTTTATGCTGAGCTGCGATTGTAGGCATTTAAACCTTGTCACGGCCTTGCGTAATTGTGTACGCGAAGCCGTGTAAAAATGCTGAGCGGCAACTGCGAGGTGTTTAAACTTGACTGTGAGTAGGTCGCCGCGCTTGCATAATGCAATATTGCGTTTTTGGTGGCTTTTAACTTTTAGAATGTTTCGTAAAATTTAAATGAATAATTATAAATTTATATCTGGTTAATCTGTTAAAGACAAGATTAAACAATATTTTAAAAGTGATAGAAAGCAAATTTACTATGGTGGCGATATTCAGCCCGGCAATTATGGAAGCATTGAACATATTACAGCCGAAATTAACAATCACAAGTTATTAGAAAAGTTGCTGAATTTTCAATATAATCGAGTAACAAAACGAGTGTCCCTTGAAATTAAAACGTCTTCATTGAAAATGTTAGGATTTTCACAACATTACAACTTGGTTATAAACCTGATATAAATATAGTTGAAGCACCTGTACCCAGCCACCCCGCAAATATTTAGGTTGGTTTACCATCAATAATGTTTATTTACTGCGATATTGTGGAACCACAGCTTGTAGGAGATGTCCTGGCACCGCGTCTTCGTATTGTTAACGTGACCTCTGATAATTATAATTACGGTTGTCACAAAGACGCCATATTTTCGCCAACCCATTATATAAATGTCATGAAGAGGGAATTTGAGAATATCGAGATAAATATAAGGACCGAAACGTCGGGTGTGATGCCATTCGAGTTTGGAACGTTGAGTTTAAAACTACACTTTAAGAGGTTACAGCCGCTGCTATGGATTGTCCTTATAAACAATACTACACCACTCAGGCCGGCCAAGGGGTTGGAGCGATTTACAGAGGTTCACCCTACCAGAAAGGACAAGGGTTCGGAACTTTTCTTAGAGGAATATTTCGTAGTATCCTACCTCTTTTTAAAACCGGTGCTAAAGTTGTTGGAAAAGAATCTTTAAGGACAGGTGCTGACAATTTAAGGGTATGTTACTGAAAATCGGCCGATAAAAGAAGCGTTTCATAACCGTGTACAATAGGCTGGAAAGAATCTCAAACGTAAAGCCGACAGAAAAATAGATACTCTAATGGAAGGATCGGGATATAAAAGGCAACGCACTCTGAATTGCAATCAGTCTACAAGAAAAACGCTAGGAAGAAGCTGAGCAAGCTCACCTACTCCGATATCTTTATCAGCAAGTAGTTTTCACAATGGCGTTTTTGCATGCACAGTCTTGCGAGTGTGTTAAATCTGAGCTAGACTTGTTCGCGTTACCGGCGACCTAGACCAGCATTGAAAATGGACAATAGATTTTTTACAAACCTCTTTCTTCGCTTAACGACGATGCACCGATTGAATTTATTGTGCCTGGAAACGGTAACGATTATATCGATTTAAATCAGACCATGCTATACATTACTGCTAAAATTGTTAAACAAGATGATACATCATTAACCGACAAAGATGCTGTAGGCCCTGTTAATAATTGGATGCACTCTATGTTTAATCAAGTTGAGGTGTATTTGAATCAGAAGCTTGTGAGCCTCCCAAACAATACATACGCATACCGCTCATACATTGAAACTCTGCTGAATTACGGTAATGGTGCTAAATCATCGCATTTAACATGCACTCTATGGTACAACGATACAGCCAATAAAATGGATGACACCACTACGAATAATGAAGGATTGGTAAAACGGAATTTTTTTACTGTTGCAAGCAAACAAGTCGAAATGATGGGTCATGTGCATTCCGATTTATTCAATCAAGAAAAATTTCTTATCAATGGAGTTTAAATGAAAGTCAAATTTATCAGATCCCGAGATTCTTTCAATTTAATGGCCGCTGAAGGATCTACATTCAACGTGAAAATTAGTGATGCCAGCTTACTAGTGAGAAAACTGAAAATAAACCCGTATATTTTCTAGCTCATACCAAAGCTTTGGCCACTGCGCCTACTAAATACCCCATTACAAGAGCCGATGTTAAAGTGTTAACTATTCCGGCAGGTGTACAAAGAAAATCTTTAGATAATGTTTTTCTGGGACAATTACCAAAACGATGCATTGTAGGTTTTGCATCGAATAAAGCATTTAACGGTCATTATGCAGCAAACCCCTTTAATTTTAATAACTACAAAATAAATTATTTTTCCCTATACATCGATGGTCAACAAATTCCTTCAAAACCTCTAGAGCCTGATTTCTCTAAGAATGGCATGTACGTTCGAGCATATCACACACTATTTTCCGGCAGCGGCATACATTTTCTCGATGAAGGCAATGCAATAAAACGTGAAGATTACCCTCATGGCTACTGTCTATTTGCTTTTGATTTAACCCCCGATTTGGCTGCAAATGCCACAAGGCATTGGAACCTTCTTAAAAATGGATCATTACGTTTAGAAGAGGGGTTTGAACAGGCTTTAGAAGAAACTATTAATTGTTTAGTTTATGCCGAGTTCGATAACGTCGTAGAAATTAACAATCACAGAAATGTGGTGGTGAATTTTAGTAGTTAAAAACGCTGCAACAATTTTTAAAACTTAGTCATGCTCAAACATTTCGTCAGTATGGACAGTGCATTCGTAGATCTGCAACGGTTCCCTGGTGAGAAGAAGCAGTTTATTCCAAAGAAGTGGCTGTTATTTCAGCAGATGGTAATTAGCTAGCAATTTTCGTTTTAAAACCTGCAAATTATGTCACTCTGCCCTATTTCGTTAAAAAAGACATAAACTATATGGAGCATGGAATTCTGGTTCTATACATTTTGATGAATTTGAAACTGAGCTAGCAAGAGTTCTTAAAAAATTTGAAAAAGTGTACGTTAAAAGCCAAGAAAAAAGGAGGTTCTAAGTTTTCTGAATAAAATCGTGGTGAATCTGGAAGATCTCGGGTGCCCGTCTTTAAAAGTTCTGCGTTCGCCGGTGTGTGCTTTGGAAAACATACTAATTTTATCCGATTGGTGGCGCAATGAATACAATGGAAGTTCAAAAAATATTGCAAACAATCCCGAGTCTGTTGAATGTGAAACGCTATGTTTTTGTTTCTGATCAACTTCCTACAAGAATTGTGAGACCGGTGGCAATCATCGTCAACACAGATCTAGCAAGCCGACCTGGGGAACATTGAAATTCTGTGTATATAGATCAATATGGATGTGGGGAGTACTTTGATTCATACGGCAGGCCCCCAAGCGGTTATCATTTAAAATTTTTACAGCAAAATTCAATCAGTTGGTCTCATAATCCAAAAATATTGCAAGATTTTAGCTCTAACGTTTGCGGTATATATTGTTTAATGTATTTATATTTTAAAATGAATGATGTATCTATGTTAGCTTTTGGAAATATGTTCTCACATAATTTAGTTTCTAACGACAATTATGTAAAAGCACTATATGGCCAATACTTTACCTTAATAAACTTGTTTAATGTTATTTTAGAAAATAAAAACACAAATAGTTTGTAATTAAACATATTTTTATTACACACAAAATATTTAATAAATGTATTTTTTACAATTCTCCATTGCTTTATTTTACAAAAAATTAACAGCCTCTCAAACCTAACATGCAATTAAATCTAACATTGTAGCGAGGGCAGCACTTGTCAGACTCCCTTTTCGACAAGCGCGCCGGCGCAGGGATTCGCAGCACGAGAGTGACGCTCACGTGTAAACAACTGTTCTGTGTTATTTACGTAATCTAAGTTCCTTGTTTTGTTTTAGTTATTTTACCTCGTCGATCACTATTTTCACAAGTTGTAGGTGCTAAATAAATGTGTTAAGTTGATAGTGGTGTTTAATTGAATGCCTCTACAATTCTGGCTGCCCGACGTCGAGCCGATATTAAAAAGACTGTGATCAGTAATAGCTAAAACCTCTCATTAAATTGAAGTGGACGGTTCTTAATATATATATATATATATATATATATGCGAGTCTTTTACGGCTCTCGCCGTTTCTCGCTTCTCGACTTCCAACGTTTTCTATCTAGCCAATCTCCCTGTTGAAGACCTCTGGCAGCCATCGCTTCATGGACATCTTCCCTCCAAGATCTTGGTGGTCTGCCCCTTTTTCTTCTTTCTTGGGGAGTCCATTTCCATATTTTCTTCGGCCACCTGGTTTCCTCCATCCTTTCGAGATGCCCATACTCAAGTAAACGCTTGGTCTCGATTGTATCCAGGATAGTCTTCTCCACTTCCATGGTTTGTCGAATTACTTTGTTTCTGATATGTTCGAGCCTTGATGTGCCACTACTTCTTCTCCAATAATCCATCTCGAGTGCAAGAAGCTTGTCTTTCTCTCGTTTGTTCTTAATACCTAAGTAAATTAAGTGAACACCTGAACAGTGTTGTGAAACTACGCCAAACTCGCCGAGAAATCCGCCAGGACATCAGGAGTTTTTTTGTTCAAGCCGTTTATGCCAGTGCGTCGCTGCGGCCATTTCTACACCGCTGGAACCGGTTCAAACCATCCCTGCTTGCAAGGCCCGGCGTGTTCTCGCTTAAAGGCGTCCATATTGCACCTCGTGCTCTCGCACATACTACGTCATTGCTGTGACGTTACCGCTTCAGGTCGCTGTTCTGGTACTGTATATCGTCTTATTAAAAGGTAAGCGTATTTGTATGTACTAGAGCGGTTTTGTGCGCGTTTGAGCTTTGAAGTAAATGAACTGCCCGTGTTAGTGCACGTTTTTTCAGACTCCTTTTACTAAATAAATGGAATTAGCAACTTTTAAGCAACTGCTCGTGTTAGTGCGCGATTTTTTCAGACTCCTTATTTTACTAAATAAGTTTAATTAGCAACTTTTAAGGAACTGCTCGTGTTAGTGCGCGATTTTTTTCAGACTCCTTATTTTGTTAAGCAAGTTTAACTAGTGACTGTAAGGAACTGCCCGTGTTAGTGCACGTTTTTCAGACTCCTTTTACTAAATAAGTTTAATTAGCAACTTTTAAGGAGCTGCTCGTGTTAGTGCACGATTTTTTTCAGACTCCTTTCTGTTTATTAGGGTAATTTGTTATTGACTTTTACTCTTGTATCTTTGTATTAATATAATATTGGTACAAAATTCATGTCAAAAGACTCGCGTTGTATTGAGCGCATTAAAAACCTAACTGCGCAGTCATCAAGTTTTTCAACTTTACCGCAACCAACAGCTGTAACAATGGCGAACTCTCCAGTAGTACAAATGTCCACTGAGCAACTGCAAATGTTACTTGCTGGGGTCGAAACTCGCGTCAACGAGCAGTTGCGGCAAATGCAGTCAGATATACATGATCATCTGCGTTCACACGGCTCCACACCACCAGCAATAACTCCTACGCCAACGATTGTCGAGGGAAGCTTCGCGGAATGCACTGCGCGTTTTTCGGGCAATAAAGACGAAGAGGTCGCCGCGTTTATGGATGCCATCAACAGGTATCGCGATTGTTTAAACATTTCAGAAGACAATGCTATGCGCGGACTGTCTATGTTGTTAACAGGTAATGCGGGAAAGTGGTGGCTAGGTGTAAAATCGAGTATTACAAACTGGAAAGACTTTGAAACTGCGATTAGGAACTCTTACGGCCCGCAGAAACCGGCGTATCAGATCTATCGCGAATTGTTTGCACAAGAACAATCAGAAAATATGCCAACCGATATTTTTGTGAGCCACGCGAGATCCATGTTCGTCCAAATTGAACACGTTCCGTCAGAGATTATAAAACTGGACATGATATACGGCCTATTAAATCGCCGGATTCGCAAACGCGTTTCGCGAAGCAAAGTTACTTCTTATGATGAACTTTTAAAACTCGCGCGCGAAGCCGAACAGTGCCTCCAGGAGCTACAGTTTCCGAAAAAACCGGCATCATATGTGCAACAGCCTGACAAAGCCAGCAAACAACGTACGCGTTGCAGCTATTGCAAAAATTTTGGACATCTGCTGGAAGAATGCAAAATTCGCGAACGGAAGCAAGCTTCACGCAGCGAGCAAGGTGTCGTACCGCAAACTTCGTCCGGATCATCGAACGCACCTGTTTCAATCAAATGTTACGGATGCGGAGCTATTGGAACGGTGCGCTCAAACTGCCAAACGTGCAAAGGAAATCGACCACCGCCTACGTCTATCAGGGTTACTTCATTAAATTACTCAACAATTATGGAAGCCTGTGTTGTGACAGCACCCTGCACCAAACCACTGCTACCGTTCAAACTGTTGGACCGCGAAGATGTCGCCTACACTGATTCTGGAGCACAAGCCAGTATAGCAGGACGGCAAGTTTATGATTATTTGAAATCGGAGCAGCATCCTTTCACTTCGTCTCAAGTGACCATCGCCTACGCTAACGGTATAGCACGCAAAGAGAATATCCTCATCGCTCATGTAAGTTTAGAAGTCGCAAATCGCATCATTCCAACTGACCTGATGATCCTACCGGAGTTGCTCAATAACAGGACGCTTTTGGGAGTGCATTTTTTGCAGAAAGCGAGAGTGGTGATTAACCACGGTCAAGCTACCTGGGGCTTTGCTGACGACCCCGCCTCCATATACGACTTCGCAGAAGACATCGAATTCAAAGAAAACGAGACCACCAGCTGTACATATGCATCATCCCTATCTATAGAATTGGAAGAATTGCAGTTACGTGAGGATGAAGGTGCTAATTTAACTAGCGAGCAAAAATAGCAATTAAGTCGATTAATTTCAAAATATTCAACTTTAGTTCAGTCCAGGGGGAGAACCCACACCATTTGCTGAACACCATATAGAAACTGGTGACCAAGAAACTATGTTCATTCCACCTTATAGAAGGCCACCTGATAAGCGGGAAATACTACATATCAGACCTCACTCCCTTTTTAGGCGACCCCCAAGAGACTCCACAGCAACCCTTGAGAAAAAGAAGCAGACCCAAGAAAAATGCATCCTAGATCGTATACGAGGACGTTATTTACGATCTAGAGGGGGAGACTGTAGCGAGGGCAGCACTTGTCAGACGCACTTTTCGACAAGCGCGCCGGCGCAGGGATTCGCAGTACGAGAGTGACGCTCACGTGTAAACAACTGTTCTGTGTTATTTACGTAATCTAAGTTCCTTGTTTTGTTTTAGTTATTTTACCTCGTCGATCACTATTTTCACAAGTTGTAAGTGCTAAATAAATGTGTTAAGTTGATAGTGGTGTTTAATTGAATGCCTCTACAACATGCAATTAAACCTAACATGCATTTAAAGTTAGCGCAAAATACAAAATATAAAATATTGTCGTAAAAACAGTTAGTTACAATGAAACTAGAAGCAATATAGGCACTAGTCTGCTTTAAATCGATAAGGTAATGTATCATAACTATCTTCAAGGCGCCGACGTTTAGTATGCTAAACCCGATAAATTTCTTTTCGGGCTTAGATATAACTTGATACATGCCTGTACGGGCAATTTTCAGGTCGGTCTCTACATACGTCGCCTCGGCATTGTCAAGAACCATGCGTTTAAGTGTATCGAAATTTATTTTTTCTACATTTTTGTAATTTAAAGTTATACCTTTAACTTTGCATAGAAATTCATAATCGTTTTTATTGCTTGAAAAAACCTTAAACGCATAGCTTTTAGGTCCCCTGCTAACAAATTCCGTTATGAAACTACCTGGACCATACTCCCTCATCTCGTCCGTCATATCCCCCAAAAAATCACCCACGGGGGGTGACCATTCACCGGGTTTTTGAATCGTTATGCACGAATCCGTGTCAAAATACAATACACTACGTCCTAATCGTTCCAAATATTTGTACAACGCAAGTCTCGCATTGGCAGTAGTATAAGCAGCTAATATAACAATGACAGTTTTGAGAGGTACTATCCCCGCATCAGGTCTATCCCAGCTTACAATTATTACTTCATCATCAACTATCATAATTGAATGAACTTCTATTAAAGGATCAGTCATAAGTTTAAAAAATTCATAATATTCAGAAACAATACTGGTCTGCATCAAATTCTCTCTTTGTCCAAATTTACCCCAGAATGCATTTAAATTTAATTTCGAACTATAACGCATACCCGGATTCGAGCAAATTTTTTCTTTATCTAAGGTTACGCCTTCTTTTTCTAAATATTCTCTTATATACTGATCCTTAGAAGCTTCGTCGTTACACCAAGCAGGCCATCCACTACATTCTTGTTTCGGTTTTTTAAAATTATCCACATATCCTGAAAATAGACCTCCGGTTTTAGTGTCCCTGTTGTATTGAACAACGTTGTACGACCATATTTCATGGTATTCGAGCACGCGGTACCCCAATTCAACTCCTTTTCTTAACTCATCAGCCACATATGTCCCCGTAAACTTACGCAAATCTTCTGCATGGCTGCAGTCACAAGCGAAACTGGTTTCCGCACATAATCTGCATAGAACGAACATTAGTTTTCCATGCATTCTAAGAGGTAAAGCTGGATGATAAAGATTTTGAGGCGGTAATACAGTGCATTTGATTAAACCTTCGATGGAATCGAAAGGAAGTTGCCTACACTTCGCATCACCAACTTATACTTTAGGATGATTTACGGGGTACTTTCCATATTTGTTCACGTAAGGATAAAGACTACCACATCGAAATACTTTATCTGTTCGTTTTCTTGACATTTATAATGCAGTGTTACAGCATTAGTACGCCCACCGAAAAAACTATCTCGCGGATTTAACGGGGTATTTCTAATAATATCGTGATTGTTTACAAAATTGGCTGCATTATGATTATATTTCAAAAATAAATTAAATTCGCATTCCCACAGTTCTACAAGTGTATAACCAGCCCTTCTAATCCTTGAGGCAGATGCTTCTGTTGCTTCGCGACGAACAAACATTGTATAATTTCTTCTTTTGCTAAATGGACGGTTTGGTCAGGGTAACATTGCTCACAACCGTGGAAATAGCAGCCGTGGAAATTAAAAACAGTGTTTGTTTCTGCACAAAAACCATCTACCAAAAGACCTTCAGGTAATCGAACTTCTTTATTATTACCGGCATGTTGAATTGCAATACCTTGTTCTTGCTCGATCCACAAACGCCATTTAATAGCAACCATAGATTGTCTATCCCCTAACCTATATCCGCCCGGTGGAATAATTGCTACAATATTTTCTTTTAAAAAATTTCGTTTGTAAACTAAACTGCAACAGCCAGCTATTGTACTACACTCTCTAAAAGGATCTACCCCATTTTCTTTGTTATAACGAACCCAAAACTCTATACAAGACTTGCGCAATATATCGACATCTTGAATGCAGCATTTGACTATTGCTTCTTGCATGTCAAATACTGTATTCTGAGCGATTTCAGCATTATACCACTCAAGGAACGCTGTTCGATCCGAAGGGGACATTTCATCAGCCATATAGTAATGTGTTGGGGGCATTACTCCAATATAATTTTGATTCTCTATTTTGTTAAATAAATAGGGGAAGCATCCTTTTGAAGCTTCAAATTTAAACGTTTTTGGTAGCTTAGCTATAGCTACAGGTACAAAATTGAGAGAATTTATGAACTTAACGTTAGGGCAGGTGATACACATTAATTTTGTACCGTTAGCAAGAACTTTTGGAACCCACTTTTTATGATTTTTAATAATATTCTGCATGATAAAGGATCCGTCATATCTTTTCATGTTATGCGCGAGAGCAAAAACGTTAGCAATATCGGCTAATCTTATATTATAAGAGCCGATGCCGGCCGTCCAGACCGTAAGCACAAGTGGCGCCCTCACAAGCAGCATGAAGGGCTTGCATACTACTACCACACGTGCGCTTGCTATATAGGTTTCTATAAACGCAGGTTTCTGTAAGCGCGCATGCCGACCGTAAGCACGTGGCGTATTTAGAATTATTATTTATTATATTATTATTATTAAGAATTAAAATTCAGCAAAATCATATAAATTTATTTAAGCTCTGAACTCTACAAAATCTCGAAACTTAATGAAACTTAATGTCTCCACTCCCTTCAGCTAACATTTGACCTTCGTCTCCTGGATTACATTACTACTATGAAATATAAGATTATTTATAAAACCGAATTCTTGCAAATGAGTCATCAGGCACCAGTCGCTTTATTGTTATGGTTGGCGTAGAGAATTGCTAACAAGTTATTCTTACACTAAGCCATATGATGGGGTTGCTCGTCGTATCCTCAACCTCTTTGAACTTGAAGGTTAAGGTAAGCGCCTCAGTGTTAAATTTTTTTATCAGCTTTCGACCCTCGCCCATCAACGTGATGTACTGGAGTCCAGGTTGTCCCTAAAATAAACGACATTGTTTTATTTTGTAACAAATTTGGATATAGCAACTTACATGTCCTGACTGGTCGTCAGATGTAGTCGAGTTTGTGCTAATCCCTTGTTGATTCATCAGCGAGTGTTTTGCAGGATCTGACATGGCGTTTGAGGTCGACGGTTTGGATTATTCGTTTGCTGTAAAATTATAGAGAAATATATTACAAAACATTTCCCGTAAAATTGATTGTGTATAGTGGTCCAATATGGGTTTATTTTAGCTTGCATAAACCAGAATTCTTTAATGGTTAATTTAAATATAAAAAACATGTCGGGATAACTGACATGTGCTGACACGTCGCCCAATATAGACGTCTTTGTGGTAGGTCCTTGCTGATTCACGTGCATACTTTCTACAGGCTCCAACATGTCGGTCGAGGTCGACGGCTTGGGCTATTCATCTAGCGATTCTAAAATTATAAAGAAATATATTGCAAACATTTCCCGTAAAATTGCTTGAGTATAGTGGCAGACATGTATTTTATTTTTAGGTTGCATAAAACCGGAATTTTCTAATGGTTAATTTAAATATAAAAAAAATGTCGGGCAAACTTACATTTGTTTGCGAATTGCCCAGTAGCGAATGGCGCGCATCTTCTTCTTCATACAAATAACGTTTATTACCAGCAGTTGTCGTGGATGTAGATGGCCCCTCCTCCAAATTGTAATTTTATATGAGCGTTTTTAAGTGACAGCCCTATGTGTTGATTTAAAATGAATAACAACAAATGAGTTTTAAACTAATGGTTTTTAGAATTATGGCTACAAAAGCCAAGAAACCAACGTAAATTTAATAACTTTTTTAAAATAGAAAATATATTTTTTTTCTCACCGATAGGAATACAAATGAACGCCTTGCACGAATCCTTCCGACACTTTGGCATAACTCAAAATAAGTAGACCAATATGCAGGTTCCAGAACTACACCCTCGTTAGTTAATTTATGTTGTATGGTTTTAAAACCAAGTAAAACAAATTCCTCATTTGTATATAACCCATTTTTAAAGTATTCAAGAATTTGGCAAACAAATAACTCGGAGGGATTCATAGTTACAGTTGAAAAGCACAGAACACTCGCTACAACAACTTGAAACAGAATAGGGGTATTGCAATAGCGCACAACTGTTTTATACAAAATACAAAAATAACACGCCACCGCACGACCAACCGTGAGAACTGCGACGTACCTAAAGTTCACAGAGGATGACGAAATAGAAAGTCAACCCTCGGGCTATGTTAGTGGTTGCGTTTTCCGAGCAGCCTTTGACAGGCAGCAGCGGTCAAAAATAATACATTTGAATAATTCAGCTCGTTTATTTAAAGTCTATTATACAAAGCCTAATAAATTGTAGTTTCATAAAATAATCGAACGTTAAAATTATCTTTGCTCGTTCGTAATTGGTTGCCTTTTTTTCATTTCAATAAATACACGAATTCAGTTACAAATTTTGTTGACCATAAAGCAGCCGTGCCATTTCAAAGTTTGAAATTTGATATTATAATGAACTTTGAGAATAAGTTAAACAAGCACATAGACCAACAAGCCACCGAGAAAAAAGTTTGTTTAAATTTTTATAGAGAATCCAACAGTTGCAGGAAATAAATAATTAATTCTAGCAAAACCACTTATGAAATCAGTTTTTTTTAAATCGTATCAACCTTTTAATACCATACACAATACAATTTTGCTGTTATAAATTATATTTTTCAAGAAATATTTAGTTTTTAAATCTGGAAGTATGACGACGCACGAGTGAAATGGGTTTCCGCTATACACCTTAAAATCCGTAGCCCTCCGTGGCCTAGCGGCATAGACGGTTGCAGCTAACTGTGAACACGAACGTCGTGGGTTCAAATCCAAGTCGGCCAGACATTTTTTTAAATATAAACATTTCGGTGAATGCAAGAGAGACAGCCAATACCCAACAAACACAAGAGAGACAGATGCAGCAATTTGAAATTCAAACTGGCAGC
>OW679197.1:49531197-49927041 GCA_940337035.1 Agriotes lineatus
TTTTTACCATTGCAAAGATATATAATACTTAATATTTTATTTTATTCTAAATAGACAAAATACCAAAAAACCCAAAATAATACGATTTTTTTAGTTGGCCATAAGTTGAATCGTAAATTTTTTTTTGTTAATGACATTAAAGTTTTTTTCAGAATAGGAAAAATGTCAATAGGCAAAAAAATATTTGTGTGGTTGTGGTATAAAACTCCAATTTTTTCTAATTCATAATTAATATAGGACAAAATATATTCTTTTTTTCCAAATCACAATTATGCAAAATTTAGATCTTAAGATATTCTGGCTTATGATTTTAGAATATTATAAAACTAGTATTAACTGTCATTAAAACGAAACATTGAAATGTCACTCTAAAACTATAAATAATAGCCAGTCAACCCATGGCCAACTAAAAAAATCGTATTATTTTGGGATTTTTTGGTATTTTCGCTATTTAGAATAAAATAAAATATTAAGTATTATATATCGTTGCAATGGTAAAAAAAATAATTTTATGAGCTACCCAGATACAGGGCGTCGCATTAAAAAAATTATAATTTTCAAAATGTCTCAAAAATAGAAACCCTTATAATTTTTTCAAGTACGTTGCTGGATTCTGCGTAAAAAGTTGCATGTTTTTTGTATTTAACATTTTTTTGTAACTCCGCTAATTAAGAAGTTACAAGAGATTACAAAAAACAGCAGATTTTGAGAATCACCCTTCTTCTTCTTCTTCTTCTTGTTATAGGGCTTGGCCTGTCGTTTCCTAACTTAGCCTCTTCTCATCAATTATCTCGCGATGCGGATGTCCAGCAGTCTTTCCATCTCTTTGGTGGTCTTCCCCGCGGTCTCGTTGTTTGCGGTCTTTCCATCATCGCTACTTTGGTAACTCGGCTATCTTCCATTCTCTGTACGTGGTCCCTCCACCCCCTTCTCCTATTTCGCACCCACCTAACCACGTCCTGAATTTCGCACTTGTTTCGTATCTCCTGGCTCCTTATCCTATCCCTCAGTGTCAACCCATTTATTGATCTCAGGGTTCTCATTTCGGTAGATCTTAGAAGTTGTTTGGTTTTACAGGTGTCTGCTCTAGTTTCTCCAGCGTAGGTCATGATAGGTCTGACAGCTGTTTTATAAATGCGTGTTTTGCTCTGCACAGACATATGTTTGTTTTTCCAGATAATGTCATTTAAGGCTCCTGATATTGCTGCCGCTTTTGTGGCTTGGCTTTTAACTTCGTTATATAGGTTACGACAACTGGAGATATTTGCACCTAGATAGTTGAATTCCATGACTTGTTCTATTGGATAATCGTCTACGACTAATTTACAACGTAGCGGTTCTTTGGACACAGTGAGGGATTTCGTTTTATTCGTTGAGATCTTCATATTAAACATTTCTGCCACAGATTTGAATTTGAACAGCATTCTTTGTAGGTCATCTTCTGTTTCTGATATTAAGACAGCATCGTCAGCGTAACAGATGATTTTTATGTCGTTATTTTTAAGTTTGTAGTCTTTTCCTGTTGTCTTTATTTCTTTAATTATCTCATCCATTACCAAACTAAACAGTGTTGGACTTTGACTGTCGCCCTGTCGCATGCCTGAAGAGACTGGTACCTCTTCGGTAAGTACATGATTTGTTTTAATTCTAGTTTTTGTATTGGTATTCAGTTCTTTTACCAGTGTTGTAATTGTGGGGTCAATGTTTTGTTGGTTTAGGATCTTTATTACATCACATAGCCTTACCCTATCGAAAGCTTGCGTAAAATCTACGAAACACATGTAGGCTGGTTTATCAAATTCAATTGCTTTCTCCGTCACTTGTCTAACTATAAATATGGCATCGATGGTTGATCTGTTAGGGCGAAAACCTTGCTGTTCATCTAATGGTTTTATTTCTTTCGTTATTTTATCTGATATGATCTTTGGTAACAGTTTTGAGATACAGCTCAGCAGGCATATTCATCGGTAATTTTCAGGTTTTGCTTTTGATCCTTTTTTGAATATAGGCACTGTGATGCTAGTTTTCCATTGATCAGGGGTAACTTTTGTTCGACAGATAATTTTAAACAGTTTTGTTATTTCTTGTATAACTTAATTTCCCCCATATTTTAATAATTTATTTGTGATATTGTCTACTCCGGGGGACTTTCTGTTTTTTAATTTTTTAACTGACTGTGCAACGTCTTCTTCGCTGATGAGTGCTTCATTGTTTGTTTGGTATATGTTGTCATTGTTATTGGTTTCCTCTATCTGTGACTGTATGATTTGGTTTGATGTGTATAAGTTTTTAAAATAGTCAACCCATATTTCTGGTTTAATAGCTGTAGTTTGTATGTATTCGTTTACTGGTTTTTTTCTGCTACGTACCAGGCTCCAAATTTTTCTTTGTCCACCGTAAAGGTCTTGCTCCATTTCTGCTGAGAATTGTTCCCAGAATCGTTGTTTTATTTCTTTTATTGTAGCAGTTACCCTATTTCTAACTTCACTGTATTGTTCCCTGGTATTTACATTGTTTTTATATAGAACATGTGCTCTTTTCTTTTCTTCGGCTAGCAATTTGATTTCCGGTGTGAACCAGGGTTTGGGTTTTTGGCGTTTATTAATGTTGATTTTTCTTTGTCCTAATGCTTCTTTTGCTGGGGATATTATGTTAGTGCACAGTTTGTTGAACGCTATCTTATTGTTATCCTCTTCATTTATTGTGTTTGCTGATATTTTGTTCTTGAGCCTTTGTTGATATAAGTGTTGTGTTGAGGTATTATTAAGCGACTCTATGTTTAATTTTTCTATAGTCACTGGTTCTTTCTTTTTAGTGTACGGTGTTGCATTTTTAAGTTTGCATAGGACCAAATTGTGTTGTGTAACTACGTTTGCTGATGTTAGTACTCGGACATCTAGTATTTGTGTTGGGTGGAAGTTGCGATTTGTTATTATGAAGTCAATCATAGATTTTTGTCCTTGTGTATTTTCAAAAGTGTATTTATGTTGCGGTTTATGGGGGAAGAACGTATTATTTATTCTTAGTTCATTTTGTGCACATATGTGAATCAGGAGTTCCCCATTTTCATTAATGGTATCTTCATTATATTTATTTTTTACGCCGTATATTACTTCGTTTCCGATTCTGGCATTAAGATCACCTAAGAGGATTAACTGGTCCGTTTTTGGCACACTATCTAGTGTTCTTTGCAGATCATTGTAAAAGGTAATTCTCTCTTCTTGACTTTTATTAATATCTGGTGCATAAACACTTATAATGTGCATTTTATTATCATTTGTTTCTAGTGCCACCTTAACTATTCGATCATTGATGTAGTCGCACTCAGATATGTAGTTTTCATATTTTTCGTGTAGTAGTATACCGACTCCTGATTTAGCATGTTCCCCATATCTCTTTCCACTGTATACTAATATGTAATTGTCATATCGCATGTTTCCTCTTCCTTTTTTCTTTGTTTCTGCGATTCCGCATATATCTATTTTGTGTTTAATCATTTCCATTAGTAATTCTTGATCTTTATTATTCAGGGACGTCACGTTCCAGCAGGCTATCCTCATTATACCTAATCTTCTCCATTGTTTCTTTTGCCGAGTTCGCGCCTTGGTCGTCATTATTACATCCTTCCGGTTTTCCGAGGCTGTGTTAGTTCTGTGAGCTGGTTTATTTCTTTTACCCCCCGATAGGGTGCTAACCTTGTCCAGGGGTAGATTTTTTAACTAGGTTTACTCCTCAAAACTAAGGTCCGTGGGTGCGTCACTTCCCAAATAGTACCAAAGTACTACCCCTTGCGGGGGAGAATCACCCTGTATTTCCTAAACCAATCTAGTTAGCGTAGTTCTGATTACGCCATTAAACTAACCACTAAAAAAGAGGACGAGACATATACTAGTTTTTTTGTATCTCTTACTCTTCAGTATATACCCTATAATATCAACGAAAAAGAAACCACCCTGTACATGTAATTTTCTCACGAGAAATCTTTAAAAACTGAGAAACCGAATTTTAGAAAATTTGCACTAATTTTTTTTCTTTGTTCTCAATTTTAGATTATTATTAGCCTTCTGGGGCACAGATCCCGTTTTTATTTTATTGATATCAATCTTATTTCTTATGGGCGTGGTTTTTTATTTTTACTTCGTGTGATATCATTCTTTTTTTCTAATACCAACGAAGTGCAGAAGTAAAGTAAAGTAAATAGTTCGTAAAGTTGCAGAGCGAAATATTAAAATTTTGTAAACAGTAGTCCAGTCAAAAGGTGCTCAAAAAGGGTGAATCGGGGAAAGTTTTGATATTTGGTCCCTATATGTTTTTTGGGTCGCTGTACACGAATATCAGGTTTGCCAACAAAAATTTTGACCGGAAACACGTTTTTTAAGCAAAAACGGTGTAAAAACGGGTTTTTCTGAGTTTTTCTAAGATTACTCGAAAACTATCCTATTTCGTAAATGTTGAATTCATATGAAATGAAAGAGGAAAAAATGTGCTACATTTTATGTAGGCGAGGATTTTTTCTCCGACCAATCGCTCAGCCGCGAGAGCGCCGCGAAGTTATAGTCCAGTCAAATGGTAGAAAATAGGCGAAAGCTTTGGAGTTTTGATATTTGGTTCCTATAGGTTTTTTGGGTCGCTGTACAAGAATATCAGGTTTTTGCTTAAAAAACCTGTTTCCGGTCAAAATTCTTATTGGAAAACCTGATATTTGTGTACAGCGACCCAAAAAACATATTAGAAACCAAATATCAAAACTCTACCAAAACTTTCCCCTATTTTCTACCATTTGACTGGACTAAAGTTGCAATAACAAATATAAAATGTCAGTCAATTTTCTAAATTCCGATACCTAGCCCTGTATTTTAGTTGTTCGAAATTTCTCGTGAGATGGTTACATGCAAGTCAAATTTGTTTGCATAGGAGCACCCTGCACGTGTAATATATATTTACTTTCTCTTTTTTATTTTTTTTTAAATTAATTAATACATTTTTTGTTTTGTTTAACGGCGGCGATTAAGTGGTAATTAGGATGCTAGTGATCAGTTGGCCTGTCTCTAGTGATGAGTTGGCCGGTTGTTATCTGATGCCGGTGATGAGTTGGCCTATCATTAAGACCTACAAAATTTGCTAGGGATTAGTTGGTGTTGAATTGGCGTCCGCCCATTCATTTACCCTTCTAGAGTGCTGCGAATAAGCTAATCAAGTCAGTCTTGAGATAATTTATTCCAAGCAACTTGGAGATGATTTTGCAGCTCTGCAACTGTTCCTTCAGGTTACGCTAAAGTATACGTCTTTCGTTCCATCATGTCCCAGATATTTTCAATGGGCGACAAATCTGGAAATTTAGCGGGCCACGGAAGAAGGTTGATATTTATACTTCCTATTCGTTTCTTTTTTACCAAAAATTGATCAATTATCTTGGTTGACTTCCTATACAAAATAGAAGTTACTGCATTTTAAATGGGCGTAACATTTTTAATATTATTTTGCCACCATCGCGACTAAATACTTCCATCTTTTACAGCTTGATACTTTCCTCTCATTAGCTTGATTTTCACATGGCTCGTGCAAATTGTCTTGAAATGCTCTGCACTCATAATTATGCGGATTCGCTATGAAGGCGACGTTATTGGACTTAGCCATAATGAAGGATTAGTTTAGCTGTGTATCTGGAAGCCGCATGGTGTTACATAGGATTACTACTTACGCTTTTAAGACGGTTTAACCAAATAACTCTACGCCAACTATAATCAGGAAAAAAAGACCAACATCATTAAACATACTCGAACGTAGAATTGAAGTAGCATTTAAAGTTGTTTATTATTGTAACTTATTGACATTTATCCACATTAACACAATCTATTCTTAGAGATACGCTGCGATACAAGAGCAGCCCTATTCCGGAACTCCCTCCTGTAACGATGGCCACTTTGCCCTTCTAGCGATCCATAGAAATAACCATCGTGAATGAACTGTAACGGTTTACAACAAAAATTCGAGTACCACTATAGCGAATTTTCCGTGCAATTTATATCGGTATCATAATATTAGACGAAGATAAGCGATTATCTTTTCAAGGCTGTCACTGAATTTACCTCAAGAGATTCTCCACTTTAAAATAATGTTACATAAATTGTAAACCAGGAGTGATTCACCGCTTCAGGTTCAATTTGCTTTTAATTTTATATAGCGCTCAAACTCAAACTTGATGCTGTGCCAAGTATTTTTTCATTTCCAAAACATCTATCAAAAAAGGCAACACCTCGCAGGAAATTAATTCGACATGATGAGAGTTATTAAAATAACCTTCTGTGTTATGCCAAAAATTATTGTCTTTTTATTTTTTTTAGATCGCAGATGATAGGGTTAAAGAAGAACCTATGAGTATTGATTTTGGTGTTACTACACCAGAATCGATAAATTTGCCATCGCCATCTGCTAGAGGATCGAAACTGCTCAGGGACCAAGAAACGCAGACTGCAGCAATAGATGATAAACTTTTCCGCTTGAAAAAGCAAGTAAAAACTTTAAAACAAAAAGTCAAGAGAAAAAATTTAAAGGTGTCTACTATGAAACATCTCATTAAGGAAATTTCAAAAAGTGGCTTTAGCAATGAAAATTGAAATACTGTCCTGAAAAATTATTTTAAAGGTTAATGATAATGCTTGTGTTAAACTATTGGACTTTAAAATTAATAATGAATTTTTTTTAGGTCTGCCTCTAGAGCTTGTGCTTCTGCAGAAAACAGACTGTGAAATTAAAGATCGTGGCCAAAGACCATAAATATAGACTAATTGTATTTTACATAATTTATTCATGTAAATATTTGTACTATGAAATATTATTAACTGCTGAAATGCTTAATATCACTATTTCTTTATATTGCTCTTGTAAGTGTTTATAATAATGTTTACAAACAATTATCGATATTAAGCGTTTCACCATTTGCATTAGCCGTGATATTTTAAATTGAAATAAAATCCCTGTTGAAATAAAAGTGTTACGAAATCCAGTTACTTATTGATTTTTGTACATTTTCTCATTTGTAATTGTTCCCTATATGTGTATCTATAATCTAGTATAAACATATAACAATATAAATTTTAAATATTGTTTTATCAGTCAAATAAGGGTTTTAAAAAATTTCAATAACTGCTAAATTTGTATGGTTACCTATCCAGAGCTTTATTAAATATTAGACAAATACTAGAAACAGTTATATAATTCTTTTACCTCTTAAAAGATTAAGGATTAATCAAATAATCTGTATAAATTTTAATAAATTATTTAAAAAAAGATAGGATAGGAAATAAAAAATAAAGCCTTAAAATTTGCTCATTTCTGCCATTTATTCAATATGTTAAACAGAGCGGGAGATACTACACACTTGCGGGTTGCCTAAAAATCAACTTGCCTCACTTTCAAAGCATTTAGGGTCCTTTCCAGTTGTGATTGAGTTCACTGAATGTATGCTTTAACCTTCCGAACTCCGACGGAAAAGTTAGCCGATCCTTCTATTCGTCAAACTATGTGGACGCCATGAAGTCTTTTCGGAAGTGTCTAGGCGTGCAAGGTAAAATTGCGTTGTGGGTGAACCCATTTGACGTGGGGAATCTACTACGCCGCAAAACTCTGGTAACACAAAACTACGAGATTGTGAAAGCGCAGTACCTTATGAAAAATAGTAAAGCATCCGGCAGCTAAGGAATTCTAACAGCTCCTTGCGAATGGCTACAGACGACAAAAATTCCCAAGAAGATGGCCAACGTCCTACAATCGTGTTGAAGAAAGACACAGAAGTAACCTAGAAAATTGTCAATTAATTTCGGTGGCATCAGAACTATACGGCCTATTTATAAAAATAATTATAAAGCAATTAAGTAACAAATTCGACGGATACCAGTCGAACAACCATGCTTTCGCAAACGTAACCGTACTACGTATTAGATCACCTATTATATTCAGCTTTGCCTCAATGCAGCGAATGGAACAGTTTTCACTTTTGCATATGATGCTATCATTCTGTACAGTTCTTACAGTACTTACAATCTAACTGTAAAAAAGTAAAAAAAACAAGAAATATTAAATATCTAGGCTTAATAATTGATGAAAATATAACTTGAGAATTGCATATGGACACAATAAAAATAAGTTTCTACAAAATTATATTTTTTCTTTGCTCACTCCATTATGAACTACTGCACATATTTTTGGGGTGGAACATTTGGAGGGTGTCGCTTTCTTATAACGCCATTGTGTCTAAATCCTCTAACTAGGCTTTCCTCTATGACCTTTTTGGTCACATTGTTCACACATGAAAATTCTTTCAATTTACCTCAGCTCGTAGCTAAGGAGCGCCAAAACCAGAAAACTGACCTGCATTTCAGGTGCTGGCGTCAACTTCAAAAGCTATTACCAATGAATTCCAAGGTGTTCACACAAATAAACGCAGATATATTTCCAGTAAAAGAACAAATTAACATTAACATGCATACAAGCAACCCGTACAGACTATTTCGCTTACGCATTTATTTGTCTATTAATGGCATTACTTGTTAGCCCCGATGTTTTTGCTCAACCCTGAGTAAACCCTTCCCTCCCAGAATGCAAACATCTTTTATATCGGATTTCCTTCAACTTTCTGCTTGAGAACTGGTACCTACTTCTCGGATAAACGACGTGATCAACCTTCAATGACACGTTAGCACGCTAGCGTCACGGGAAAATATGAAAGCTAGGAAACCCTCTTAAAGCCCTCGTAGATGCGTACTCACTAAGTATGTGGTTAATTGGCACTTACTTAAGAACTATTTACTGTCCAGATCAGACAGCTTTGTTTATACTGCTGCAGGCGATTTACACCTTCATTTCCCAAGTTCCTTCCGCTATCTCTATTAAATTCACCATTTTCGTTGAACTTGACTGAATACCAGTGGGTAAATTTGGTTTAAAAAATGGAACGTACACTTTAATAGAAAAATCACAAGTGTGGTACACACTACACTTTAACAGTAATTTTAAAAATCCTATATTCAAAAATCTTAGTATAGCTACGAAAATATTTACTCATGATATCATGAGCAGGTGGTATCACAAATATCCATCTTCCTTCGATACGATTCGAAGTGCGCTAGCACGAGTTCGAATTCCATGTACTAGAGACAAAAATAATCAATGTAACTTTGACTAAGAATGGCATTCGATCAACAAAACCATTTCATAGAATACATTTTTGGAGGTTAACGATAAAAAAACTTCCGGTCGGCTCATGACTAGATTAGCGTTAGGGTTAGGTTTACCTGAGCTCTGCAATACAGCTTTGTTGAAATCCTGTTATTTGTGTGCCACTGCAGGCAAGTAAACTAGATGTGTGAGATCCATAGCCTCTACCGTTGCTGATGAAAAGCTCTCGGTGAGAAAATACCTACTCGAGTTACTTATTAGTCATTAAATACTCTTAGCAAAAAGAAACTCCTTGAGGCCAGCTTCACTTACAAAGCTTACAATTCTTTAATGGATGCTAATTGAAGAGCACATTTTCTTGTTTAAATACTCAATTTATTTTTAAGGGAAGTCAAGCTTAGACTTACACAGAAATAGAAATTAACAAAATTGCCTTTATTTCATAACCAGAGAAACATAAATAAGTATATTAAGAAAAGAAATATAAAGTTCGTTTCTATATGAGTTCAAACATTCATAAAATAAGAAAAAAATTCACATGCGGCAATATTCCTAAGCAAGAACGGAAGATATGCAAAAACGACCCAGGACAGAAAGGGACGTTTCGCCGCCGCCGTTTCGCCACCGCCGGTTCGCCACGGCCGTTTCGCCAGCAAGCCGTTTCGCCACCAGCCGTTTCGCCGCCGGGCCAGTTCGCCGCCAAGATTAACGATTTCAAATTTACAGAATGCTAATGTCTACATTTAAGATTATTTTCAAAACAACAAATTCCGGGTGAAATTCGGTGCACGGTCCGGTCTATTCCGCATGCGCTGCCAGCGAAGTAAGGTTTATGGTACGATCAGCGTCCGTCAAAATGTTGTGGGTGCCGCTATCGTCTCGTAATTTTTAAAGCAATGTTGTTGCTTTCTCGGCGGTGGTTCAGGTTAATGGTTTATGTTAGTTGTTAGGTCTTGCTGATTTTTTTAGAGAAAAAATACGAGAGAGAGTCTGTTCAACGTTACATTTTTCTGTTCACTGTTACATTTTTGTGCATGCGCACTAGACCGGACCGTCCATCGAATTTTTACCCAAATTCCTTAACGTACCTAATTCGAAAATAACTACCGATTTAGTTAGGTTAGGTTAGCTTAGGTTAGGTCATGATCATGTGTGTATCTATATGCTATTCCAAATATTGAAATTGTTCTGGCGGCGAACTGGCTCGGTGGCGAAACGGCCGGTGGCGAAACGGCGGTGGCGAACCGGCGGTGGCGAAACGGCGGCGGTGAATACCCCATCTGGAACATGGGGCACTTCAGTGAATTGCACAACGTTGGGCATTCGCCGACTTCCTCAAATTTCTCACTTCGAAATTCATTGCCGCCCAAGGTAAATGTTTGACCTCAAGGATTAATATTAGTTGATTTTAGTACATGAATATTCTAACTTTGTGGGGGTGGGGGGAGGACTCCTACATTTTACAAATCTCCGAATCAGTTATTATGAACCGATGTCATAATGGCATTAACATAGGCACTTTAAAACTTTAAACTAGACGGTTTAATTTCCGCAATTTGCCGATAACTCAACGAAACGGTAAATTTGCAAAAGACATTATTTGCAAGGCACCATACGCCGACTGGGATTTTCTCTGGAACTATATCTCAAATCAGACGTCTTGGGCACGAATTCTTTGATAGAAGTACTAGAACGGATTCCTTTTCGCGTTCAATATGACAGCCCTACTAAAAAAAAATATTCTACAGCATTCTCAACTGTTCAACATTAATACACGCAGCTGCGGCAGTTATTTAAGGGAAATCTCCCAGAGATCTAAGCCCACCTCCTCCAACCAAGATTCGTAGCGGATTTAACCGATCGCGACTCAAGATGGCAAGGAAATCTGCTAAGTTTCTCTCATGACACAGAGGTATAAAGAAACTGTAGTTAATTAGAAATGGTTTCAAAAGATCAGGTCGGCTGTTTCAATGTTGATATTTTAAACAAGCAATGGAGAGACATATGTTGGGCACATCACTCAAAATCATCGTCAAACCCCATATTGAAATGGGTCGGTCACAATAAACGCTACCAGGACTAATAATGGGACAAGGCGATAGAAAACTGGTGTCCATAGATTGGACAAATATTAAACGGACTAGAATATATGTTTTTTATTTATATTATTTTTCGGAGCTTTGGTGCATGTACATTTATTTTCACAACCAAATTATTATTAAACTTGCGATTTTTATACTAGGCTAGTGCGCATTCTGGAGCTGCTAGATCCGTAATTCCACCAGTCCCATCTTGCCCTTTGGAGTAGGGTGGTACACCAATTGTATTTAAATACACAACCCCACTAGCATTCAAAGGGCAGTGCTCACCCATTACAGTTGTCGGGCATAACGTGCATAGTTTATTTCCGAAATCCTCACAGTTGCATGGAACGGCTAGAAATTCCTTGGATGTTATGCTCGCAGTGACGTACTGCAATGCTCTTGCGTGGCTACAGTAGGCTGGAAAACATAGTTAATCAGTTAATTACCTATTATGAAACTTTAGGAAATAGTAATGGCGGAAGTGAAAAGAATTGCATTAAATATATGCACGGAAAATGTACGATTATAGTAAAGAAGCAATTTGTTCCAAGCATTTACTGATTGACTAGGGAAATATAATACTGGCGTACTATATTCTGTTTGATCAAACTTCTATTAGCTGTAAATCACCACTACTCTTCCACGATAGTGCTTTGTGATTTGTTAGCTTTCGTTACAAAGCGAAATGACCATAGGCCGATTAATGCCTGAGGTAAGCTATTTTCGCAATTCGCTCTGTGTGGGCTAATGCCTATTTATTGTTTCAGGTTTCTTTCTTTTTCTTTGTTTCCGTTCTTTTTCTTGCTACGCTATCTCCGTTTGCTACGTTAATATGTTTACCGTTCATCGATGTCCGCATGCACTCTGGTCTGCTGCACGTTTTAATATGCGTTGTTCGAGGTAGTTGCATGCGCTGGCAAGCCGTTCTGATAGCTAGATCTTCAAAATGCAGTGAGGTCAGTTTGACCAATTTTGATGGCTTAGAAACACTCTTTGCGTGTCTACTAAGGAAATACCCGGGTTCGCCGATTTACACCCGCCGGCAAAAACTGTTCGACGCGGACTTTGAACATACCTTCGTTTTGCGTTAGAATACATGTTATTGTTAATAAACGATTGTACGTCGGTTACTGTTTGTAATTTATTGCTCTATTACCCAGATAGCGATTAAAAAAGTGTAACGTTGGAAATTAACCAATAAATTAACTAATGTTTTTATCAAAAATGCGAACAAGATCTCGTCGAGTAAAGTGAATTAATTCCTTGCTTTTTTGGAGCGTTAACCACAGAAAAACGAATGATTGTTTGTTATCAACCTATGCGCGTTGTTTCTTTTGTATTCTTTGGGTATTCGTTATTTCTTTCCCCATATTTCGTAGTAGTTCACCTGCTCTGCGTGCTTCTACGCAGCCTGACGCAATTAGTTACTGAAACTGCATCGTTATTGATGGATTCACCATTGCGTGTACTTTGGTAGATCAATTATTTACCTCTCTATGCCAACTACCCACTTTCCAGCATTTTTGATCTAGTTCTATGAAAAGTTTTAAAGTTATGACGTTGCTATTGTGCATTTTAGTAATGTTATTTTTTCGTCTTCTTCTTAGTATAGACTAACAGTCTCTATTAGTACACTGAATGCTGTTTTATCAGCCATCTTTGTCCGCGGAATGGGCAGATGGCTAGCCTAACCCGTTGTTAGGAAGAATGCCCTTTCACAACGGTCACGACCAGCAAAGATGTTGGTATGATGGCCGGAGAGTACAATATGAATCCGATAATGCTTAATATTTAAGTAAAACAATTAGCACCCTATTTACCAGACCTCGTAACAAGGTGGCGCTATAATAAAAAAGAAAAAGGTAAAAGAAGATACACCACTAAGTTGCGTTATTAATCTTTTAAGAACATGCCACGAAAAGCATCCGTGCAGTTAATAATCCCGTTTATGGTTCTGACGATATCGTAGTAATACTTGATGGCAGATGCACTTACGCATTTGTATACTTACCTACTAATAGGGCTTGATCTGCAATGCCGTCAGCAGGATACTCTTGATTAGCTGGGCAGCAAGGTTGCTCAGCACCGCACAGACTTATAGGTGTAGTCTGTGTATCGACAAGAACGCAGTTTACTTGGAAATCTATGGTGGCATATGGAAACGTGTATCCGAGCTCACCATTATTGGTATGCACAGCCAGAACATATGTTGCATCTTCTGCATCTACACGGACATCAGTGGAAGTGCCATAAAAACCAGGTCCTGCAGCATCCATTGCAATAATACGCCCTATCTTAACTCCACCAGTCTTGTCCTGAAACCGCTTGCCAGCACCGCCCGCTATGTGGGCTCCTAAAGAAAACCCGTTAATTTGCACGGCGTTTGGATTCAGCTGTCTGGCCACTAGCAGATCGTAAATCAAATCACCGGTAAATACTGCAACTTGTGGAACGGCGCAGAATGATCGGCTGTACCTATCATTAGAATAGTAAGACCAATTTGCTACTATTACATTTTCTGGACCCTGGTCTAGGTAAGTGTCCTTCATCTTTAATATCTCAGGTGTTCCACCATGTTGAGTCCATCCGTGGATAATTGTGCGAACAGGATTTGCAGGGTCAACCATATTAAAGTTGTTGGGTGTCAAAACGGTTCCAACTTGTCGATTTTCTTGTGTGTAGAGATTGAAGTTTATATTAGTCGGTTCAACACTAGGAATGTTGCTGCAGTTTTCAAATTCAAGGGGGACGCCGTATACCATACTGTATAAGTCTTGTATAATACCATCAGCAATATTTTGGCACAAACCTGAAACAAAGCATTCAATAATTCTTATAGTACCTAGTGATTAAATACAACCCAGCAGCAGACTATTATAGACGTTATAAAATCGAAACCTAAAGTGTGTTTATACTGTTAATTAGTAACAGCGTTTAAGGTTGGCCGTGACTTGAAAATCGTGTATTCTCTTAATGCAAAATTAAAAAATGACATGACAAGTAACATCAGAACTCAGAGCATTAAATCTAGACATGTCCAGTAAATCATAGGCAACCCCAAAGGTTGCATTAATAAACACCCTTTACTGAAACGATTTATGTTACTAATAAATCGTTAGTTAATAACCCATTTATTATACAAAATTAGGAAGATATGACAATTCGTGAACCTATAACATAGTTCAGTATTTACTTGGATATCTGCTGTAGCAGCCTTTGTGCATGGTTCATTGATCTTCGAAATAAATAAAAGTCGCTCGGTGCCTGTAACGAGAGCTTGATCTTACTCGCCTGAGCGAGTTCAGAATAGCGTGTCAATGTCGATTCGTACATATACATTAGTTGTTTTTTGTTCGTAAATTTCAAACGTAAATGTAGCCAAGTCAAAGCTCTTCCTAGGGAACTTCGACAACAGTGATATATTAAAATAGCCGCACAAAAACGGTCGAAATCCTGTATAGGTTGCTATTTGCCGATTCAAAGATTCAACCAGAGAACAACAAAAACTAGGCCGTTATTGAGTGACGCAATAGTAAAGGAACATCCGAGCTGATCATCAAGAACGTGATCAGGGGAATTTCGAATCAGGCAGTCGTTGATCATTACTGAATTGGAATGGATTCTTTAGTACCATATTTGGTCACTCCAGAGGGCGTCAACGTATGTATGGGCACGCATATGCACAGTAGGCTGTCACCACAAGAGCGTCCTTAGGAACAGCTGTCGGGTATTTAGTTAATCATTATAATATGTATGCGTAGTATACAGCTTTTTGCACGTAGATTGACATTATTATTTAAATTAATGCAGAGTAGAAAAAGTTAAGCGCTTTGCATTTTAGTATTTATGTCTATTATTAGATACCGTTGCTTTTTGCAGAAGATACATTAATTAATTTTGATTGTATGCGTAAACAAATTGACTTTTTAGTCGAATAAGTTTTTGAGGCTTAAGTTGTTAGATTAGCACGAGTACAAATCAACTTCGGCTTAATTTCAAGAAGGGCGTTTATTACCATTAACTGAGAGATCTCATTGCTATTGAGCTACCTGGTAGTAAGAGAGAACAAAAGTAATTTCTAAGAGTGTAGGAGCCAGAACTGCCTCTCTATAATTTGATGCCCACACCAAGAAGCTCCTTAGAAGCCTTTACTGCTATATAATTCCTTTTCACATTGTATTGCGGATCCAGCTCTATCATATCCTTTGCCTCTGCTTACTTTTGTTTCGAACATTCTGTATATCTCATTTCTTGTGATTATTTAGTTTCAGTGTCTTGTATTAGCATTCTTACTATTTGTTATAGACTGCGTTTAATTAATTTTTTTAGAGACAAGTCCATATGTGCACGTTCCTGTTTGGCAATATAAAGTCTTATGTAGCTCTATTTGGTCTAAAAATTACCATAGATTTTTCTATGTATGTTCCACATTTAATTTCTGATTAAATGAATAAATCACAGTTTTTCCCAACAGTTGTTACAGCTCTTTCACTTATATATTTTGAGCAGCCCTTAAAGGATTTACTTCGCTCTTTCTAAACAACCGTTTGCACTTATCTTCACACTAGTAACTGGTTAACAAATCCGTAGAAATCATAAATAAGTATCGTACGAAAATTTCTGTTCTAACAAATGTATTTGAAAAACTACAAAAAAACTGTAACTGTAACCAAGTTAGCTTAGTTTGAAAGTTTGAGATTTTGTAGCTAATGTACCGAAATATTACGAGAAAATATCTGTGAAGCTGTATTTCAAAGAAAGAAAAGAATCGATTAGACCTATTTACATATTTTTTTGTACATTACCAAAGTTAAAAAGGTAAATAATTACAGGTTTTATAATTTACTTCGACGCCTTAGCCCATATTGCTGTAGAACTATAAATCGTAGATGGAAACTCACCTGTGCCAAACAGTGTTACGAGGGTTAGAATCATTTTCATTTTGATACTAATACACAAAAATAATTTGATCCAGGTTTATATATCAGCGCAAGCAATCAAGTCCAGACAAGATAAGATCAGAAACCACAAATACAATCATAATGCAAAAATCTCTGTATGCTTTGTTGTAACAAATAGGTTTTTGCAAAAACAACACTAAATAAATAATTGTGTTCATCAAATGGTACATATTCTATTGTACACTTTTTATAAATGCACATAAATAGTGCTTAAAACAGCTGTTTTGTGAAGATACGCTTTCTTGTTGTGACAATTTTATTTGTGTGAGTAATAATTTATAAATTATATGGAGACAATGGAACATTTCGTTGTTGTTTCTTGTAGACAAGGTTAGGACATGCGGGATACCAGGTAGACGTCCACAGCTGTAATCATAAGATCAACGTCCTAGTAAAATGTTGATATAATACACAAATATAATTCAAGCTTGTTTGTTTTCCGAAGTAACGTAGGTATCTTTCATACATTTTGGTGAGTCTGTACTTCTTACTGAAATTAAATTAGCAAATGCTGATTAAATGATTTGTTATATTTTGTAGTTAATGCCGAGGACACGAAGCTGCTAGGGATTTGATTCGCCTCAAATTGATTTGATTTGACAGCAGCATATAATTGTATAGTTTAATGAAATCGAATTCAAATCGAATCACATTTAATCAAAATCACCCACGGTGACAGTATCATACTTCTGTTATTTATTTTAAATACATCCTAGGCGTATGTGCAAATGAAATTAAGAATGACACCGAAATGGAAATTTAAGAAGATATAAAACAACTCGATGAAACACTCACGCAAACAGTGGAAGAAAATATTGACAAGAATAAGAAAGAGGTTGAAGAAAAATTAAATGGGATTGAATATAGAATAAGCACACACAATAATGTAGATCGAAAGTTCGTTTTGATGGAAATAAATGTAGAAGAAAGGAGATTAGAAAAGCATAACTCAATATTGAAGAATGAAAACAATATGCTAACAATAGAAGACAGAACTTAAATGAAATGAAAGGATGTTGAGGAACAATTAAGGACGCTACAGAGTAGTTCAGTAAATGTAAATGGTAGTCAAGGAATGAATAATAGGAATCCAGGCAGATATATCACCGGTACTTGAAGGAAGAATGGAGAATTACCGATAGGCTATTAGTCGAAATTAGATATTGTTATGTAGATAGTGCACAACCAGAATAAAAAACTTCAAATTATAAATATGACCTTAAGAAACAACGCAGATGTGTAGCAGAGTATTATTAAATGAAAGTATAGCGGTTGTGAAAAATTTAGAAAATTATTCATAGAGCAATACTGGAGCAACACACACCAAGCACAGGTCAGGACAGCAATATACCTAGAAAGTGTATATTCCTGAGAGATGTACTATTGCACATTTATTTAGATTTATAACTGTCTTTTAATTTAGCTTCTGATTTTAAAATTTGATATGACATGTGAATAATTCTAACCTTAGTTAAGGTGATTTAAATAACTAAAATTTAGTAGCTGTCTTAGTTTTTGTAGTACTAATGGCACATAATTTAAAAATTTAACCCAGCACCTAACGCCGAAGTTATCGGAAGCAGCATCTATCTCGACATTTGGCAGCAGAAATAACGAGAGCAGTGTGTAACAGGCCTGACGCCTTTACCAGAGCTGTTTAGTATTTACACGCTAGATTAAAAGTTGTGCTGTACCTTTTCGATTGCGTTAAGCAAGTTAATAACGTATTTGAAAAGCGCGCCGTTAGTTAGCGCGTCTAGCTGAGAGCAAACCGGATGCGTCTATTGTTAGAGCGAAAAGACGCCAGTTTTCGAGTGTTTCGTGGGGGAAGATGGCATTCGCTGTCGAGTAGCGACAGTGAATGGTTGCGTCCGCAGGCCGCAGCCAACGTGTGGTTTTCTTGGAACTGAGACCTAGCTTAGAGGGTATAGTGTAGCATTGAAAAGCATCCCAGCGGTCCATAGAGATCCCAGCAGGAGTCTGTAGCAACGGCTCCAATACAAACAAACAGTACGTTAATACGGTTTTCAGAGACCTTCAAAATAAAAAGAATACAATGCAAGATTCAAATCGAATAGGAGTAGTTAAGGTTTAGGAGGAGTCCTTAGACAAAGAAAACTATATTTTTATAAATTTATGGAGAAACTTCATGAATTTCGTCATTTTATATAAAAAAACAAGAAAAGGTTTATTAGAAGAACCAGAGGAGCAAAAGCGAGCTGAAGCTTTAATAAAAGTGAATTTAAATATGTTTAAACTTGATTTAAACACACATAAATTTTATTTTCTAAAATTTACGAAATCCAGTTGCATGCTTTTAAATGCAATTCCCATTTATTAGAAAGAACTGTTTAATGTTGCAATCACCAGTCTTTGCCTCATAATTACTAAATTTAATATGTTTAAATTAGATTAAAAACTATATATTTCAGTTCAAATTTATGAAACATTATTCGTAATTTAAAAGCCAGTGTTATTACACAATCATACGAGTTAAAGACCAGGAAAATGCAATTCTGCACTCCTTGCATAATATCGACCTACAGTAGTAAGTTCAACGGGCGACCTTCGCTCTATCAGGAAATAAAAACTGCACAAATTGCTTATCTGCTGTTTTGTAATTTAAACACTTTGTCCTATTAAACTGTATATATGAACTTTGATATTGTTACTGCGTTAAGCATTTTTTGTTTTGTATAAATACTAGTCTATTTTCATAATAAAAATCAATCTGCATTTAATGTTTGATTCATTCACTACCCTTTCTAAGCCATAATATTTATGGGGCATGAGGCTGTGCTCCAAGGGTGGTTTTTTATTGTCGTCCGTTCAAGTACCATTGACTACATTGGTTTAAAACGTAAACACAGTCTTGTTTACGTGCTTGACGGATAGAATCAGTGCAAAATAACGGAATCCTGAAGCAGCCTCTCAGGCAACTGTGTTCAAATATGTACGTACATTTTGCTGTAATTGAGAGTGGTGCAATGGCCTCATTAGTAAAGGAGGAAATCATTTAATAATATTTATATATAAATATAATTAAATTTAATAAGGTAGATTTGTTGTCAGCAACCATACCAAAGATTTCTACTAGAAATTGGATGATAAATATTAAAATGAGGACACATAAATAGGAATATTATGTTAAATTTTGTAACTGCTTTGAATGTAGATTTTGTTATGGAAATATTTAATACAACAATTACATATTGAAGCAGGTGGAAGATGAATAATCATTTATCTCAAACAAACAATTAACACACGTGGCTGCCCTTGCACTGTAAAGAAGTTAAATGAACTCAAGATTCTATCTCAGGGTCTTTAGGTACGTATTAATTTAACGAGGCCCCGCCAAAGCATGTTAGGTAAAATATTACTTACCTAACATTCTTATTACACATACAAAAGAAAAATGTGTACCGTATTCTTTCACTTATTAATAAATAAATAGCTGCCATTGTACCAGTGTGCCATTTGTCGAAGCCCAGTAGAGGTTTTGCAGCAAGACTCTGCCAAAATCTCTTGCTAGCTGTCTTGGAACAGAATACATTTCTAATTTAGAGTGACCTGGGCTGTCTTAGCTTTAGGTAAATTCTTTGAACTCATCCAGAAGTGTCATTCTCAGATATTATAACAAAATCAATATTGTTCAATATGAAAATTGTTATAGAAATTATTTTGCTGACTGGATCACAAAATAACACAGCTTATACCATAGAGCAAGAGCAAACTGCAATTGTGTTTACGAGTCGAATAAAAGATAATCTGACTATTTTTAACCAATGAAAGACAAAACACAAAATCGAAAAGGAATTAAAACCAGAACTACATTTCTATAAAATTACTCCCATTCCGACGTGATTTGGCTGGGAAAATTGAAAACGCAGATTACTTGAGAACGGCATAGCATGTTAATGTAAAATTTTACATAATAAGCAAGATTAAATGTTAGAAACTAATTAAAACTAGCGTCTTACAACTAAATTTACTTTAATTTAGTACAATGATTGTAAATTAATATTACCAATGTATAAAGTTTTTATGAACCATTGAATAATCAGATGAGCTCACTTATTACATTCTCTTATGATCCATTAATTTTTTATTGAAATCTTAATCAAACACATGAGCTGTGAAAGTTTTTGTAATCCACCTTAATTTCAATTAATTTAAATAAAAATTTACTTAGCGAGACCACCCGTTTTTAGAACAAAATCTTTCTTCAACTGCCCATTTGGTCTCTATGCACAGCAGTATTTTTTTAAAGATAACTAATCATCCACTGTCTGACATGGCGTAAATCCCAAATCTTTTACGGCGCGTTTAGCCAAGATTTCGTACGACGCTTAAGCCTTGTAACTTCGCTTGATTTGGCATTTTATAGTTGACCAGAGACTGTACTCTTCTGAGTCCGACTCATGTTAAGTATTTATGTTGCATGTACGAGGACTATCGTTTCAACCTCCGAATTAGCAAGAATAAGAAACAAGAATGAATATAAAAGTTGTATTTTATAGATTATACCACTCCCTCTAACATCAACCAATGAAGAACAGCAAAATGCATAGTAACGCATGTACTAACTTTTGATAACGTGCATAGCAACTGATAATCACATACCTTCCTGATTAATAGGTGATAATCACACGCCTTCACAAACATCACGTTACCTGCTGTCAGTACAATTGTCATAACAACCACATTAACTGTACTTTTAAACTTGAAAATACGCTATTCAAACGTTGTTTATTGACTCGTGATATAATCTAGCCGAATGCAACTCGTGTCTTCTTGATTATCAAATCATTTCTGTTTCCACTCGATATATTGTTTTAGGCAATCACGCTCGTCCTTCGGACTCGCGCGATTGCCAAACAATATATCTCGTGTAAACAGAAGTGATGATTGGATAATCAAGAACCCACTACTTGCATTATATATGAAAATGCAAGTAAGTCTGTTAGCTAAATTTCTACATAACGGCCATTTTGAGGAAAGCACTTATCATATCGTAGCACGAGTTTTTCTATGCCCCCCTCAAAGAAGGTTGCCGCCTGGTCACTCAGCCAACTGTTCATGTTGGATTTCAGCTCCTTTTTTACACTTTATGCACCGTTCTCTCGAATAGCTATCGCTTATAAGCAGTAATCCTGTGACCATGAATTATGACTATATTATGCCCGTCAGAGTCTATGCTTCCACCTAGAAGAAAGCGAATTACGGCCCATAGCGCGTAATTTATACTTGGTGTGCGCAGTAAGCTCTAATTCGCTTTCTTTTATCTGAAGGCTCAACACTGAAGGGCATAATGCAACCGATGATCAATGGATTTTGAGAGAAAGGTGCAAAAAGTTTAAAGAAGAATCTGAAAACCAACGTGAAGGGTTGGGTGAGTGAACAGGTGGCAACCTTCTTTGAGGAGAGCATAGAAAAACGCATGCCACAGTATGATAAGTGCCTTCATCAAAAGAGAGAGAGATGTACTATGCACTAAATGTTTCATATCCATCCTTATTTTTTATTCCTAGTAAATCGGAGATTGAAAAAAAGAACCCACGTATTATTTGCCTTTATTTTTAAGTGCATATGTTATACTGTGCTAGAATGAATTGTACTTATCATAGTGTAACCTAAATTTCCACTAAATGTTGCATGTGTTTAACCGTTGATTGAGGTATTTGGGAAGATATCTCACCTCCGTGTCTTAAAACGACGGTCAGGTAGTTTTACCCCTCGCTCGTCCCACCCCGCTGACGCTCACGGGAAGTGCTGCCGCATATTACAAAATCATAGTCCAATGTTAGGGTTTAGAAATTTGCTTATTTCGTATCTATGCGGTGCGGTCCGTTGCGACAGCGCCGACAGCCACTGGCATAGCGCTGTTAAGGGTCATATAATTTACGGATTTACAAACCTACATCCGTATTATACAATTTAAATTTAAAATAAATAAATAAATTGAAGGAGTGAAGTTTTATTTGTTTGAAACTTGAAGATATTTTATTAGGCTTTTATTACATTTCATGATTAAGTAAGAATGCAGGAACGGCTTCAGCTGCCACAAACTCGTTCAGGACCGTATTGATACGTTTCACGCGACCCACAACAAGAAGAACATGAAAAGAGACATAAAATCATATTAGCGATTAATCGGACTTTCGCGTGTTATAACTTACCGCGGGGTTTGCACCCCCTAGCGTTGACCTCTACTGCATCGCCTCTTCGGCTCCAACCGTGGACATAATTCATAAAATATACAAGGAGAGCCTACAGGGTGTTTTTTGAAATATTTTTTAGTTTTTTTAGTTTTTTTTTAAATTTTTATGTTTTTAATTGGTATTTATAATAACTAATTCTTATAATTATTGTTAATTACCTTAAAGTACCTGTCGAAATGAAAATTAAAAAATAAATTAAAAAAGTTAGAATTTCAAACAGAACTCGCTATTTAAGTTAGCACAGAGTCAGAAACTGTCGAAATGGAAATTAAAAAAGTTACAATTTACGTTTAGTACTGTAGTGTAACGTGTAAACTTACGCAAACTTTCGTTTACCAATAGTAAACCACGTTTAAATACTCGACGCGACCTATAAAAAAAACATGCTTTTTAATTAAAAAATGTATTTATGAAGCAAGAATTCTAATTTTTCTGTGGGGTTTAGCGGGTTTAGCATGTAATACAGTTCTAGATTTTTTTGTGGGAATATTCTCAGTCTCCCATTTTAAATTTCTAAACAATTTAATTTTTAGTAACTGATCTAAAATAATTAACTTATGATCTTGGCAAGTATCAAGTTCAAACCAGTTATTATAATTTTTATTTACGAAATCTATTAATTGAACTCTAATACTTTTTATCATTTTTTTTTCTAATTTGTAAAGACTAAACCAATGATTAAAGCAGCGTAACAAAGAATCTACAATATTTGCAAATTTATCTTCAGGCCTGATTAGATGTTTTATAGTGTCATCGCCATGACCATAGTCCTTATGTAATAATAATAATTCTCTGCTGTTTAATAACACTTCATTGTTCTTAATGAATTTTTTTTTGCAATGATTACAATTTACTTTTTTTAAAAAGTAGTGAATCAAATAACCTGCTACATAAGTATTTGTACAGGTTTCTAAAGTGGCCTTATTATTGTCCTGCTGGTTTAAATCGATTGTTTGATCTTGTACTCTTTCGACTTTTTCTACGTCTTCCGGAATATTCATAATATGATCTTCGTCTTCTAGAATATTCATATGATCTTCGTCAAATTCAGTTTCATTTTCGTCTTCTGTTAATATATCTGTAGTTTTGGGTATCATCGCCAACACTTCGTCGTCATCTATTTCACAATTAGCCCCTTCGACCGACATTTGCAAACGAATTTGCATATTATGCTGCAAAGCGATTCGAAATTGTTTCACGGTAGGCTGTGGATTATATCCGCCTCTGTTTCGAATGACAAAAAATGCATTTTCTAGGGGATCCACGGATTATTTACACTTCCACCCAACTTTGCAATAGCGGTTCTATTATTTGAACCCTGATCGCATACAAACACTCTTGGTTTCAAGCCGATTTTAAACAATCTATTCGGAACAAAAAGGACTAATTTTTGCAGAACTTCACCTTTTACCGGTCCTGCAGATACAAAATAACAAAATGGCATTTTCCATTTATATAAAAGCCCTCTTAAGTAGAACACAATTCCATGAGTTCCAAGTTGGTCTTTCTGGCCAAATGGTCCAAAATCTTCAAACCCTTCAATTTTGTCATGAAATTTGTTATAGTCCAAACCTTTTTTAACTACCATTTCATCGCACATCAACACACATTGTTTCTCATCTTCCTGCATACCTTTTACCTTCAATGACAATTTCTTTATCAAAGTTGTGTTAACCCCGGTTTCTAAATTAAAAATCTTTAACCAAGACTGTATTGTAGATATACCAGGTAGTGCAAATTTTAAATTTTTCAACATAAATTTATAATTGCTTGGTGATTTGTAATACAGTGATAAAGCCAACTGCTTTTCAGAGGTTGTCCACTTTGTTCTTTTTTTGTGGAGACATTGCATATAAACTAATGTTTTTACAGCCGGTGCCTTATTCCTTAACAAATTATTCAAGGTTGACTGCGCGTGTAAGGACAAATTTTTCTGCCGGAGTCTGTAGTTCTGAGAACTCTTCATATTTAATCGGCGTTTTAATGTAGCAATCTTCACTTTTAATTTTTGTTTTCTGGGAGTTAGGATGGCTTTCGAAGGTGAAGGCATGGTTAAAAGGCGCGGGTCCATTTCCCACTGTACTGGCGTGGAATTACCAAGAATACAATTGCTGTGTTGGGACTGGTCATATTTAATTAGATTTAATATTTCTTGATCTGAAGAGTCACTACTTTAATCTGTTTTTATGGTATTATTTTTGTAGGTCGACATATTAAGAGATCTTTTCACAGGTAATCTCTTCGGAGATATTACCGCTGGTACTTCCAGAACCGGTAAGACTATTAGATTAAACAATTAAATCGTGAGATGAAAGAATTAAAACATAATAATAATACAGTTGTGTCCCACTTTTCTTGTAAATACTCCTTATATCATATTTATTGCAAGTCCAATTGATACCGAATTTTTTATAAGTATATACACGGTGTTTCCCGGATTGTGAACAATTGGAAAAATACATAGGAAATTATTTTTGCCAGATTTCATGTCCGCAAAAAAATTTGAACTGCATTATTCTTAGTAGTTATTATTTGCGTCGTTTAGTCGAAAAGAAACTAAATTTTACCCTTAAAATTAAACAAAAATAAAAGGTAATATTATTATGATTAAATGCACGATGACTTCTTTTAATACGGTTTTAATGTTGAATGTTAAAATAATGTGTTCGTTTGTTGAAAAAAAAGTTATTGTTCACTGTTTTAACTATTTTAATTTATTGTTCTGATGCAGAAGCGAACCGCCTTGAAACATAAGCATTAATAAATAATAAACAATTAATCCTAACGTATTTATTTGTCCCAAAATCCCACTAAACCAACAAAATTAACTAAAAACCAGTAGACACAAAGTTTACAAAGCATTTAATTCTAAAGGTAAAATTTGGTTTCTTTTCAAATAATTAACACAAATAATAAGTACTAAGAATAATACAGTTCAAATTTTTTTCTGGGGACATGACATCTGACAAAAATAATTTCCTATGTATTTCCCCTATTGTTCACAATCCGTGAAACACCGTGTATATGATAGATCTTAGAATCTAAATGTTATAACATCTAAAATCCTAACCTACTGCAATTTTTGTTGTTTGTTAAAAATCCAAACATCACATGAGGGACTTTTTATTATCAAAAAATTTTTAAGGAAAGGCGACCGTTTATTGTAATTAGTGCTAAGAAAAACCTAATAAAATATTAAATTACCAACAGCGACTTATTCACTACAAAATTCGTATTACATATTTACATTAATAGTGGAGCGAATTTGATTTAACAACGTGACGTTTTCTTTTTTACAAATATAACGCGATATCTCGAGAATTACTTCGAATATCGGATTCATTTTTTTTAGATTTAAAATCAGATGCATGAGCGCTGTCCGTGAGATCATTTTAGTTTTCGAAAATATATAACTCTTTTTCTGAACAAATATTCAATGTGATACTTTGCTTTTTATGTAGTCAAATCTTCGGTAAGCGATAAACTTTTTTATTTCTAGATAAACTTTTGAAAATATTTTAAACCAAAAAAATATGCCATACCGTTGATTGAGGTATACCTCAATCAACGGCCATACTTTGTTTTTGATACGAATTTTTTACCGATGCGCCGCGAATTCACGTTTCGCAACACTAGCCAGGGCTAGCAAAAGCTTTTTGCGTTGCATGTTATTATCAAATGAAGTTAGTATGTTGCGCAATTTACAAACGTCCTGTAAAATAAAACCTTTACATAATCAACATTAAAAGTTAAAACTATGATAAATAAAAACGATCATAGGATAGCCGGGATCACTAATTCAGCTTAGTACACAACACAATTTTTAAAGCTACCCTGTAAATTTCGGAAAGAATGGTTTTTCGCCAGGCTAAGTTTAACTCATGTTCTAGGCACCAGGAATCGAGCTAAGCGCTCCAAGCGGCTAGAACTTCGTCCTCAAACGTTTTAGCCCGGTTAGTTGGATATCTTCCCAAATACCACAATCAACGCTAGAAGTCAGCCATTTTAATCATATCTATCGGTCAATCAGATATTATGCTTAGTATCTTTGTATAACATTTTATCCAAATAGATTTATAAATAAAGAAGATATAAGGATGGCTCTGGTCTCATGTTCACCCGGTATATTGGGTGATCAAATAAATTGCAGGTCTACTGTGCTTCGGCTCCATATAAACATCATAGAACCGCTGCATATTAGAGCTCAAATTTATTTGATCGCCGGATGTTTATTGTATTCATACTCATTTATAGTATACCCATACATCAAATATACACATAGCAAAAACGCACACATTAAAAATATAAAAAATCTCATACAAGGAAATATACAGCTGAACTAAATAAGCTAAATAATAACATTTCTTTACGTAAAATTGCCTGTCCTGTAGAAAGCCAAACGCTACTATTAAATTACTTCTCGGTAAAAGGCTACATAGACAGTGGCGTCCAAAACAATAAAGTTGATTTAGTTACGGCTATGGAAGAGCTTTGTCAGAACACATTAGACGTGAATCCAGGATTAGAAGTAATCTCATATTAAACGACAGTCTACGTATATAGAACTCCGAAACACGTCTCGTTTGACGGAATTTTATATCGGCCGGCGTTGGGATGCATTCACAGGAATACCTTACATAGTTCCGCTGCATCCTGTATAGCAGTCATGCTATCGACACCATATACATCAATTTATCGTTTCTCAACCCTCCTGCATGGCGAAGAAGCCTTAAAAAACTTTTCGCTCATTGAGTGTGTATTCACGCTAATTGTTCATAAAATATATTTAAATTGCTGCTGTTCATTCTGTCTCATAGTCTCACCCTAAAGGACCTGTAGTCAAATCATGTGTGCAACTTCTCAAAGTTTGCCCCTCGACATCCTTCGGAACTGCTTATTTTACTTCCACAGTTCGCTGCCGATTGATTTTCTGCACAAGCTAAATTGAAGTCTGTTTGAATTGCATGTATACTTTACAGTCAATTAATTTTGTCACACGTATCTAATTTGTCTCAATTTTATGTGCGTTTCAGCAAGTATGTCAAGCATGTTATGATAGAAGTTTTGGAGTATATCCTCGTTCGTAATGCAGTAACGCCTTCTATGTATCAATATTGTTTACCCGTGTGAAATTTCTATTTAGACGACTTATCACGACAAGCAGGTAGACATATTTTAAGAATTGTTTTGATTACCCTTACGGTCGCAGCTGCAAGAGTGACCTGCTTAAATGTGATGCTGTATGTAAATGTTATCTTAGTAAAGTTCTTAAATTTACTCTATAGTTTTCATTTGTATATCGCAGCGCATTTTTGCTTATTTAAAGGTCAAGTAAGCGTCTTTAGAACTTTGTAAGGTAAGTCATATCCGGATCTTGAGCACCATCCATACTTCTTATCGCTGACGCAGAAGTGTTCTATGTTCCAACCTCCATATCCATTACTAGCATCCAAAAAATCGAGTCCTAATAATTTTGAAACTCCTTTAATATTTTGTAATTGGGTACAAAATAATCAAGTCAGTCTGCCGCATATTTTCTGAACTGATGGGGCTTGTTTTATAAGAGACTAGCTGTTACCCGCAACTTCGTACGCGCGAGGTTCGTTATTTGTGTATTAAATAATGACTAATTATTTCCTGTCATCCCATCCCATCCCCGTCCCCGTCACTTTCCCCGTCCACGTCCCTTTTCTTGTCCCCGTCCCGTCCCGCCTCGTTTCCTCCCCTCCACTCCCATCCTATCCCATCCCTTCCCGTCCACTCTCGTCCCGTCCCGTCCTTTCCCGTCCTGTCTCTCCCGTCCCCCCTCCCATCCCATCCCTTCCCTTCCCGTCCCCGTCCCTTTTCCCGTTCCCGTCACCGTCCCGTCCCGTCCCGCCTCGTTCCCTCCCCCCCCCTCCTATCCCATCCCATTCCTTCCCGTCCAGTCTCGTCCCGTCCCGTCGCGCCCCTCCTTTTGATCTTACAAAATTCCAACCTCTTTTTTACCCCTTTAGGGGTTGCATTTTCAAAAATCCTTTCTTAGCGGATGCCTACTCCCTATTAGAAATCTGGCTGCCAAATTTCAAATGCCATTTTCACAATCAACGTCCCAAAAAACCATATCGATTTTTAGGCTTATTTACCCCATTTCACCCCCTAAGTGGTCGATTTTCGGAAAATCACGAAATACGTGTTTGCTTATTTGTTTTTAGGAGTACTCCTACGAAGTTTCAAGTCGAAATGTCTATTTAATATTATTTTTCCATACAAAATTGCAACCCCCATTTTACCCCTTTATCGGGTGAATTTCGAAATATCCTTCCTTATTTCTTGTATGCATCATAAAGGGAACCTCTGTACAAAATTTCAGTTTTCTAAGTCCAAGGGTTTGGGCTGGACGTTGATGAGTGAGTGAGTGAGTCAGAACTTTTAGAAATACTAGAACGCCCAGCGGCCGACATCAGCTCTTATAATATAAGATATATAAGACGATATTACTAAATATCATAATTTTCATAAATTTGCTACAGAAAATTTTCATTCACGGAAGTTCCTGCGATTTCAACATCGAGGATTTAGTGTTAATATGGTAGCTGGTATTCTTCATGATCGTCTGAGTGAACCATATGAAAGATTTTATAGAAAATTCTTTATCGGTAGTTACGTCATTCTGTCAGATGACTAAAGAAAATCAGCAAACGCAACTGACATCTTAGCCGGAGCTGGTCGTGGGTTAAACTAGAGACTCAACTTATCACAAAAAATATGGACGTCAACTAACTCTAAGCGCTTTGCCAAAAAAGGTGCACGATGAGATGCCACTGACCAATTCCTGTAAAAGAAATAGGATGGCAACAAAGCATGAATAAAATCCTAATAAGTATAGAGAGTATAATTTTTTCTTTAATGCTAGGTACAAATACAACACTATCAAACTGACACACTAACCCATATCACAGTACAACGATACAAGAAAATAACAGTGCAGAGTTCAAACAACGCAAAAAATGAAAGGGGCGTTTAAAGTCAAAAGTTAAATTTGAGTGAGCCTCCAATTAAAGCAAAGTAGAAATCAAATAACAATTAATTGTTACGAATATTTAGGAAAGGCAAATGTTACAAGATGGCTGAGTTATGAGCAATTCCCATTACTGAAATATTAATCCGTAATCTACATTGAGATCTGGATATTACCAAAGAGCAGATAAAAAGCGCATACAAATAAATTAGCGTTGTCACTTAGTAAAGTAAAATTTTGGGTTCAGATTGAATTTATTCAAAAACCTAGAAATGCAAGAATATTCTCATGGTAAAATTATATTATTAACAAGCAAAAGGTTCCATAGACGCCAAGAACTTGGTTCAGATCCGGTATCGCAATAAATACTGAAAATAGTTTAGTAATTAATTAAATGCATAATCAATTAAAAGGCCAAACATTGAATTTCAATTGGCAATTAAAAGTTTGTAAAATTGCTTTAAAACAATCTATTATTGTATTTAAAAATTACGATTATGGTACGTAAGACACATTCAATTCAAGCAGTGCTCATGAATATTTTGACAGATTGTTCGCTGTAAATAGTGAATTTCAATAAATCTAAGTTGCCCTGCACCGGTAAGTTACTACGATATGTTATATAGATCTATAGTAAAATACAAAGCAGATTTGCTACTTTAGGTACTCAGATTTACGGGACTCGATAACATTTAAACAAAGCCCTCACAAAGAACAATGATTTATTTTGTAGGTTATGCCGGATCTCAGCATTTAATCTAGGAAGACGCTAGGGGAAAATTAATTAAAAGATAGACAGTCGATGTGTTGTATGTACAGGCCACAACTGCTCATATTCAGAAAAATCTGTTTTAGTAAGTTGCCAAAAACTAATAGATTTTAACATACATAACAATACCTCCCCCAAACGTAACATGATATTCAGGAATTATAGTAAGTATCTATAATTTTGAATTTCGAATGATACAAGATATGACCACGCAACATGTAAAAGTCGGTAATTAGTGACTGAGTAAAAATGTGTGCAATAGTCAGCTAATATGAATTTGAATAAAAAAAATGTTCTGGAAAGATTTATTTAAAAAAAGTGGTGTAAAAATATAAAATACTTTATGATGCAGTTTACTAAATAACCTCGATGTGCATTAGAACTTGTTTATTTTTTTTAAATATGAGTTTGGCGGGAAAACTAAAAAGTTAAAAACGTTTCTAGTACATATTTTGTTCGTTAAAAAGTTGTAATACAAACACCTTCTTTAGAATACTTTAACTTGGCTGGGTAGGATTCGTAAAAAAAGTTTGTTGTAATATCTACTATTGTGTTCTTCGAGTTGTTTGAAAATATCCTCTTATTTTATTGATATTCGTATAATTATGGGCTTCCGACTAAACCAGCCACTGAAATATATTATACGTTCTAAATTTAGCACAGAATCGAAACGAGTCCAAAACCAATTTATAGACGGAGGGTTGCTTTTAAAATCGGAGGCAGTTTAAAATATCGATGGGCCTTTTGTGGCAGTTAGCCGAGAATGTCCATATGGGAATGTTGTGAAACCCGAGGCGACTGGGGGTGGCATTTTGTACAATGCGAGGGCTCGGAGGTGCTTCTGACAGTCTGTGGGCAAGGTCGCACGCGTGTGAACGCGGAAGCTAATTCACCGTAGGTGTCCTTCTACCACGATTGTGTTTTTGAAGTAATTCAATTGTGTAAGTTATATGGATTAAAACTTCTAAGAGAGCGAATGAAACGAGGAGGTCTGTAAAAAGGAATGCTAGTGCTTGCGTAGCTTTGCAAATGTAGTTATTGAACAGCGGAGTGGAACATTCGTTATTGTTCATACTAAGGCTGATTGTAGACAGCTTTAAAAATTGGGTCGTTGTTTATTGTTATCGTTGGGTAGGGGTTAACTCGCCGTAGAGAGCGCTCTCGTGCCTGGAACAGTGGCCATTCGGTGAGATGATCCACGATCCTTGACCTGTTAAGTACCTTGCTTCTTAGTGACCCCAATGAGCGCGACTGGCTGGCTTGTGAAGCCAGTCTCCCAAAGATTTCTTGTACCTGTGTCTTTTACGGTCCATGTGGTCACCGTAATTGCGGGTTACATTGACATGGGTTGGACCCATTGCTGCACTTAACGTTCGGTTAAGGCATACTATACAATATGCATCCATGTTTTCAGGATTATTACAGGCACATCATTGAAGGTCCACTAAAAATATACCCCCTCAAAGTATTATATAATGAGCGCATTACTGCTAAAAGCTGAATGTTTGTTGTATTGCTTGCATGACTTGTTGTGGAATTGGCTGAGATTATGTTCGCGGACGGGTGTGTGTGACCACCTGCTATATAAGAGAACTCGCCGTCCGCCTTGCACCCCCAGTATTACGTCTCTGATTTACAACTCCAGACCGCAGGGGCGTTATGGAATTTCGGGTAAGTCGCCAGTTCTTGTAGATTTATGCATGTAAACCGATCTGAATCCAGGAAAAAATAAATTAGCTCGGGGCACCGGAAATATGTGCCAACATTAAGTTTATATGCAAAATTTGTATATTGCAACGTTCTCTATAATCCCCCGAAGTTTGTAGGTATACTTTTGGGACACCCTATACAGAGATTTCGACTCTAAATAAGTGTTCGCACGTATTCTTGAAATATTGCAGGTACGTTTTAGAATACCATGTATAAATTTTCCACAGAAACGTTTGTAATTTAAAATTTTAGTGTGGAGAAATATCTAAAGAAACAGCATGAATGGGACAGCTCTAGTTGACTAATCCATAAATATACATTCCGATTATTGAAAGTTGAAGAGCCTGTATAAGCATGAGTTTAGGAATGTGTCAAAAGCAAAATTTAGGCAAATGTTCATTTTTTGAAACGTGTTTTTGAGAATTTCAAATCAACCGCATAGAAATCCCCCGATGATTCTGCTGTGCAGCAAACGTAAGCTTTAAATTACTCTCGTAATTCGATATTTCCGCTTTTCTTTATTTTTGTTCGTTAGTAATTATTGATAAAGAACGACTGGAAATCTGTGTAGAGAATTGTATTATTGACCGGTTGACTAAAAAGGACAGGCCAGACCCTTGTCTTACAAACAACCTGAGTTCCGCAAAGCTTTGATACACGAAGGATCGCGGATAAAATCAGGGCCGCGACGGTATTTCATAGCGCGCCGTAATCCGTTTGGTTTGAAAATAGTCCAGTATATAACAAGGAAAACTAAGCGAGTCGGTTTACAGTAAACGACCTAATAAAATTCCTGCTGAAAATACTGCTGCGCTAGTGTATTATAAATTGTTAAAGCTAAATGTACAAAGACCGGGGACCCTTTTAACGGACGGACACGTTACACTAAGCGGGCGGTAATGTCACTGAAGATTAGCATATTGTGAGCGTGCGATGTCCGTTTTCCCAGCTTTTAGACGGGTTTTATGGTGTCCGCTGCTCATGCAAGAGATACGCGAATACATTACGTCGCGTGCCTCCGTTATTTGGAAGTTTGTGCCTGACCAAAGGCATGCACCATGCACTCTTCATAACGGGCGGCGGAATGCGTCGCCGTCATGTAAAACATGCACCGTTGCGCATTCCGACGGCCGCTATTTCTCATTTTTACTGCACTTCCGAATAGTTCTGAGATTGGGGTTATTACGGCGCAGATCGCGGCACCTACGCTAGATTTGTTAGAGCCGGCGCTATATCGCGTGCATAGGTTGTTGGAACTTTAATAAAGGGAGGAGGGATCATTTTAATGAAACTCTAAAATGTTATTGCCTTGACGCAATGGTTTAAGGCTTTCATTGACAGACAGCTTCTTGCAGAGACATCTTCACCTTAGCCGATATTATGAGAAAATCGTATTACTTTAGTTCGAGCATCGACACTCATAAAACATATATTCAGTTTATTTACTCGTATACGTTGTATGATTCACAGCATTATAGTGAGCAAAATCATAAGGAATGAATTAGAGAAATAAGAATAAACGTGCCATTAAATCGGATGTGACGATTACTTACTAGAACTTCAGTAAATGGAGAAACAATAGAACCATCAGGAGACAGAAAAAGAAAAAAGAACAAACACGGGTATAACAACGAACTCAAAAAGAACACTTCTAGACTTTGGTAAAGAAAAATTATACGCAAAAGCAACTACCAACAAGTGGTCAATAAAAAACAAAATTATTTAATACCGTAAAACTAGCAACAACCAGACAGAATTGGAGAACGCCATACAGATGGGTAGGTGTTACGTTCGTTTTGACGTAAGCCTCTGTTTTTGTTTTATCTCCTGATTTTAGCCCTAATGATCTTTCTCAACAGTAGTTTTCTCTAACAGCTACTTAATTCCTATGTTTTTTAAAGGATATAGTTTCCTCCGCTATTCTTAAGATTGAGTTCACTCACAGTTATGTTTGTTTGATTTTCGAATAAGGTGGTGTTTCTTGATTTTGTTAGACCCCTCTGAAAGCGTTATTATATTTAATTAGCTCGAACAATTTAATTTGCACCAGCTTTTAAGCTAGTATTTATTTTGAATTATAAAGGTCAGGTACTCTATACTCTGTTAGTATTTTTTGTATTTAGTTAACTTGGTTACGTGTAATTTAACTCATTAGGTAGTGATTTTGGTCCCGCAGCTGTGACAATGATCGTTTCCGCTATTACGTGAATTCGTTTTTCCAATTGTATCTGTGCGCAATATTTCGTACTGTCCTAGTTATTTGGGTGTTTTCTGTTGGATTTTATTTTTCGTCGATTTTTTGCTAAGTTATTCATCTTATTGCTGTGAGTCATAGAACGCTTGCTTAGTAACTGCCTTTAGCGGTCAAGCTTCCTCCGGTTATTTCAGTCCACTGTATTGGTGAGACTGCTTATCGATCTTTAGTATCGACTTTTTTCAATTTGACCGTTTCTTGCCGTTTTTAATCTTCAACGTACACAGTCAATATTTAAAGCTTTCGGGGACTTCGTGTCTTGCCTTTATAAAATATTTATAGTTAAATGGTTGCGTTATCTCTTTTATTTTCCCAATGCTTGGTGTTGGTTATACCTTGCAATGAAAACTGAGCACAATTCTATGGAGTTATGCGGAGATTCGTTTTGTTGGTAAGTTCCGTCTTTGAGCACATGTTGGCCAATTTCTGGCTATACATTCTTTATCCATTTTTAGATGATATTTGTTAGGTCAGTACCTCCATATTATGCTTTCACTAATAATTATTAATTAACCATTTATAAGTAAGTCTTAGACTTCTAATTGGTTCGCTTTCACTAATCTTTATTGATATTTTAGAAACCTGATAAGGACGCTAATGTGTTACAGTATCAAACTGATTTAACGACACTCACGAATGAGTGAGTGCCAAATACTTGGACATGTCCGGGAAGCGTCCACACTTACCCTGGAAATTGTACGAAACAAGCTAAAGGCCACAGCTCGAATACCCTCAGTGCGTAGTCCTAGAAACGGTACACCACAGAGAAAGCGTGACAGTACGTATAAGGTGTTACAAAATAAATGGGCGCCACAAGATCTAATCGGGGAATACCCACGCTTTTTCGAATCTTAAAAGCCAAACGGGGTAGCAATGCTCAAATACTAACTCTGGGAACAACACTGTAGCGATAGCAGGTCGACGTACCTGCAACACTCGCGCTTCGCTTCCAGGCCTCACCTTACATTTATCTTGACATAGAAGCGGAATCACCCTGTAAATAAGCATGCACACATACCAGGGATAATCATAAGTCAAATACAGTAAACAAATCTATTAGGCCAAAAGTTACAAGGCCTACCCTAAACGACTAAATTTAGGCCTAGCTGGGAGCGCCTTATCTAGCATCGACACTTACATACGTACAAGAACGTTCAATAAAGAGCGCCCTGTGCTTGATAAAAGGCTACCCGCAAATATCTTAAATGAATACATGGAAGTGAAGTGCAGTAATGAACGTACCGTGCTTTGATGCAAATATTTATTTAATTCAGTACATAAGAGTGAAATACAGCACTGAACGCACCATACTCGAGTTAAATTCTGTTAGCAAAGATATTTAATTAAGCGCAGCAAACTGAAACGCAACAATGCATGCCCAATACTACAAGAAAATGACACTAGCAAAGATAGTTAATTCGTCATACAAGAATGCGCTACAACAACGAACGCACACTTCTTTAGAAAAGCGCCACTGGCAATTATGGTTAATTTAGTTACACACACGCTAAAATGCAGACAGGAAGGCGTAGCGCTTTGATTGAGAGGTATTAGCAAGCGTGAGTCATTTAGTTACACACGCTGGAATGCAGACATGAACGCACACATCTTCGATTTAGCAAGCGTGAGTCATTTAGTTACACATGCCACATAGCAATTAGCGTATAAATTAAAGAACACTAAATACCTTGTTTCTTACCGGTTCGGCCTTTAAGCGGGGACGCTGGCTGCAGCATACGGGCGGCGTCTATCACACAGCGGTCAATTGACCTGGGGGTGGCGGAACCCGATGATGTCCGGAAAATCACTTTTTTATATTCGGAAATGGTTGCGTAACGCACTCCTGGTGAGCACAAACCTGCGGATACGATTACTAGCCTGCTCGTGAAAATGATCTCATGCCCAATGGCGGAAAATATTGGCTAACCAAGCCAGCGTAATTACTGAATGAGCGGCATCGGCGGATTTAGGACATCGACACAACACCCCGACCACACGATGCTACCTTCAAAACAAACCGACCCGCACCCGAACAAACGGGCACAGGGCGAAAACACAATCACGCTATCGCGACTTTACTCTGTGGCGAGCCGAGACAGAATTCCCTAAAAACCGACGCCAAGCTTTCCAGACAGACGTGCTCTAACGTGCCAAAAGTGACCAATCACAGCGCAACAAACCTGGCATGACGACGATGAAGCAAGCCGCGAGAATATCGAAGAATGCGATGGAACGAATGCCTCTCTGTCGCACTCGCAGGGCCTCGTTTTAAATTGAAATAAACAGGATGAAGCAGCCTGCAGCTGCAAGGGAAACGGCTAGAGATTAGAGCGGTACGCTAAACCTTTAAATGAACCAAAAGCCACGTGCGTGTCAACTTTATAAATTTAGATGCAAATAACGGAAATGTTCTACGGTGAAATTTGACTGAAACGGAACCAATATACAGGAGAAATCGTACACCTTGTACTGAAATTGTTCGAAATGGTTACGTAGCTATAGAAATTAAAGAAAAATAAAATATCCTGACAAATGTTACCACTTTAACTAGGATATTAATTATTAATTAACCATTTCCATTTACAAGTAAGTCTTAGCTCTCTAATTGGTTCGTTTTCACTAACCTCTAGTTGTATTTTAGAAGCCTGATGATGACGTTAATGTCGAAACATGTCGCTTAATAACTAACTGCTTAATTGTTATTAAATATTATACATGGGGAAGATTTGGTGTTTTTTACTATCCCACCTCCGTATTATAAACCACTAATCCCTCTTTATATTTTCTTTTCCTTGTGTTCTTCTATTTGACTTAGATTTCGTTTTCGAAATCTTTGTTTTCGCCTACGCTGTACCGTTACTTGATCTACGTTAGATTCGACAAACCTTGCTTCACATATTTTATAGCTATTTATTAGTGTGAATAAGTTTGTAAACTTATATTACTTAATTTACATTTTGATGCTGTATTTATCACTTATTTATATAGAATGATTTTATATGCATTTTATTTATACGTACGTTAAAATCTTTTATTTTTAAATTAAAATATATACGTTACGCCGTGAACGCTACGTGTACACGTCGCGGGCTTGATCTAGGGTTTACCTGAATTACTTGTGTATTTTTTCTTTAGTTATTGTAGCTTCTAAATTTTAATCCTCTTATATTTGCTTATATTTATTGAAAAAATACCACTTTAGTGTGCGTCTAATGAGTTTATTTTTGAGGTATCTCTCTTCTAGGTAGGTTGCGATTATCAGATCACCGGAGAATCTTCCAACTTATGTCCGAGAGTTGTTAACTAGGCAAGTTGGTGGCGACCTTATTTTATTTTGGTGTTAATTTATCCCTTCTCCCGTTAAATACTATTGGTCATGGACTATTTTGGGTATGTACAGTTCGCCATCCAGCAATATCATAGTTATTAAAAAAAATGTTTATTCATATTTGAACGTTCACCGGTCGCACCTGAACATATATTGTAAAATCTGGAAAAACAAGCAAAGCAGAACTTTTAGATATGCATAATCATGCACTAACCGAAAACAAATGCGAGGCAAGTGGAAAATGTTTCCATAAAGAAAACAATTACAAGGGTATCTCTCCAGTGAGCGAATGGATATTACAAGAAAATAGGTAGAGAACTTAATAGATACGGTTCAGCATGGTTTTCGGTTATCTCAACATTTAGAAAATAAATAAAAAATTATGAATATATCAAAGTCTCCATGAGGTTTCTGAATATAGAAAACCATTTGATGGAATCGAAAGAGAGTAATTTGGTAAACTCTAGCAACGGGATATAGGTAGGTACTAGAAGTAGCAAAGAGTGTACATCGATCCAGTAAGAACTATACAAGAACAAATCAAGCTGAGCCATCCGTATTTAAACCGCAAGAAGAGGTAAGACAAGATTGTATATTAAGTCCTCTTGTGCTATATGGATTAGGGATAGATAGAACAGTTAAAATAACTAAGCCAAGGGCTAAATCATTTACGCTCGGTCGTTAGAAGTTGAAGCAATTATTTAATATTTTTAATTTTCAGAGTGGCGAAATACCCAAATAAAAACATGGAACAAATAAAAGTAACCAAAATTCTCTTCAAAGATGATATGATTATGCTAGGAGACTACGAGATAAAGGAGGATTAGGGAAGAAAATAATATAATTTACATCACTGCCTCCTACACTTACAAGCCATGCTGTTGGAGATTTGGCAACGCTGATCGTAGACCAATTTTTGTACTGTTTATTTATAAAAATGTCTTTTGAAATGTGGCGTGTGATTAAATATTAATATGTTGGACTGCTCTAAGTGCAAGTAAAATTGCTGCTAGAATTCATGGGGTTTATTAAGTATTTCACTGAGGTAAGTAACAACCTAACCTCATTTTTAGGGCATTTCTTGTAACTTTTAATTTTATATTTAGAATGCCAAGAACACGCTGTGTACCAACCACAACAGTACCTTAAAAGAACATCGTATTCAAACGCTAACAACATTTTCTCTTCAAATGAACGAGATCCGAAAGAAAGCATGGCTTCGTGCAACAGCACGAGAACGTTGGACCCTAACAAAAAGTTCTGTCGTGTGTGAAATACCTTTTAATAGAAAATACATTTGAAAACGTTAGAAATGAGAGTGGAGAAATGCAGAACTGTTGATGCATTACCCTCAACTAGCTGACAAAGCTGCCCTAAGCGTATTTCCAAATTTACCAAAATATTGTCAGCTATAATTTACCAAGGGCAGTGATAATCACCCGCAATAATTTTGACAAATAACAACCCGAAAGTGCTTGCCTAGAAATAACCCGAGGCGAAGCCGAGGGTTATTTCTTAAAGGCAACGCACTTGAGGGATGTTATTTGTCAAAATTATAAGGATTTATCACTGGCCGCGGTGAATTCGGAAAGATAAGTTCTTAAATAAATTAGCCATTTTCTGACAAATTAATTTGACACTTCATTATAATAATATTATGTTGGTGGCACTGTATGTCTACGTCAAATTTGAGGTTATCAGGTTAGCTTTTGCGTCAGTTTTGACACAGACTGACGGAAAAGCTAACCTGCTAACCTCGAATTTGACTTAGATTCACAGTGCCACCAACTTGCCATAGGATACTACTGAAATTTAATTAGGTAGTTTCCATAGTGATTGACTATTTCCCACATCTCTTATTATCCAATGAAAAGCCATGCTTTTTCAAAATTCAACCAATCGTGTGTTTTTGTAGTGGCAAAAAATCGAAATTTTCCCTTGGGATTTTGTCAGTTTCTTTTGCCACTTGCATCCACGGCAACCACCAAATATGTTGCTTTAATCAAGGTGGTATTTAAGAAACTTCATTTAAACTGTCATTGCGCATCAGTATAAATGTCAAAATGAACCGATATTTGGGAAATAGTCCACAAAATGTATTTCGGGCTCATGATTTTGCTCGGAAAATGTTTTACTCACGATTTGTTGTTTTTTTGCCAATGCCCCTCGACAAACTAACTTTGACGGGAATTTGATCAAGTTAGTTTGTCTTGTGACATTGCCAAAACAAAATACTTTCGTAAAACATTTTTACCGGCAAAAGCATTTGCCCTTAATACATTATTACTGAAAATCACCCTAGGGTCGTTTTCACTTCAAGCGTGATCTGATTTGTCAAACTGACTCACGTGATTAAAAATAATCAAATTGGATTGGTCTGCAATATACGTAAGAACTTATCGTCGAAAGCGCCTCAAGAAAGGACAAGTCCTAAATGTAGAAGAAGACAAATATTGGAAAGACATGCACAAACAGTGAAAGTGTTTTTAAGTGATGACACCAGCAGTTTTTTGAAGTTTACGGAACAATTTGCGTCACACTCATTTAGATGTTACCAAGCAGATAAGTTTATTATGTTCAAATAAGATTATTTACAGCTGTAGCACCATGTTTTTGCATATATGTTGTACTCTCAATCAGCAGTGGTGTATAGAAAGTTACAAACTTTAAAATAATTACAGAAATGTTCTTTTATACATATATGTTACATATAAGCCGTTCACGATCTTTTTGGGTCAGGTGAGGCTATGGCCATCTAGTATTTTTGTTGGCAGAACCTCTGTTGCAACTAAACTCCCTCATGGAAATTGACACTTTTTGTGTTAGGTTAGGTTGTTTTCAGTTTAAGATTATATTTTCTGAATAGGTTCATTGTTGTCCTTTTTAAATTGAATGTAGCATCGTTTAATGGAAATTTTTTGTTGTAACAAAATTATTTTGGGCATTTTGACTTTTCCTTTGACGGAAATTAAAATTATTCGTACACATTTGCTAAATCACTTATTTTCTTACGAATATTAAAATAATAAATCTGGCAATGCGGTAGCACGAAAATGTAGAACAGACACTGACAGAAAACAAAATTGCATCCGCTACATCATCGAATCAGTTAGTCCAACATGAAAAGAAAAAAATCATAGCCAACTCTGTCCCAAAAAGGTCGTGACGGGCTTATAGGTTAGGTTGTTTTATTTTTATAAATATACTGTTACATGTTTGTATTACTTGACTATATAAATAAATGTCACCATTACAGAAGCTATCTTTAGTTAATTACAGAGTAAAATTTTATAAAGAGTAAAACTGTGCTCTTTAAAGCAAAATTATTTCAAATGGGAGTATTGTAATTTAGGACCACCAACTACCAGAGATGCAATGTTGCCAAGTCTAACAGCATGACTTGTAAGTGTAGGAGGCAGTGTCTACATCCGTAATGTGATAATAATAAAGAAATAGTAAGCATAACCCCAGAAACTCAAATACTGGGGAACATTTATGTCAACGACCACAACGCTCTGGCTGCAGAATTAAAATAGGATAGAGGTAGATTGACGAATGTGCAAGGTGGCATATACCAGAAGCTGGTCGACGGCGACGTAAAGATGGCGAGACAAACACAAACAAAAATGCAGGGTGTCTGTATTTTTCAAAATGTATAATATACCTCGTAAAGCACTGAACTAGTTATAAGCACAATAAAACTTGATGTAGACGATGTACTAGGGCAAGAATTCCCGTCACTACAAACAGTAAACAAGAGGGCTTTGATGTTTAAGCGTGGACGTCAGAGTTATGAAGATGTGGACCTCGACCACTGCTGTTAGATATTATTTTAGCCGACTCTCGTGTTAAAATGTGTTAAGTAGCTAAAGCTTTATGCATCCTAATTAAACAAGCGCTTATAATTATCAATATTTTTTCGCTGCCGCGTTTGCTGTCTTCGGAGCCAAAGCATACCCGTGACGACATTGCAGATCAATGTCTTGTCCGGTTTAAGAAGAGTTCCAAAGCTTTTATGCCCCGATTTGAGACTATTGAGGAAACATGGGTGAATACCTGAAACCAGGCCAGAGCTGATGATGTGGAAATATCTTGGTTCGCCGACACCAAAGAAGGTGACGAGCAGGGTTGAATCCAGGGGGGTGACCGGGGGGGAAATTCCCCCACGGGCAGTACAAGATTCCCCCCCGGAAACATTACCACTTCATATTCATGTTTTTTAATCTATAAAAGAATGGCTGGATTGCGCGGGAAATAGGTAAAAATACCCCCCAGATGTTTCATTTCCCTCCCGGAGTAATCAGTCTGAATTCAACACTGGTGACGAGCGTTCCATCGGCCGGAAATGGGGCGGCGTCTATATTTTAGGATAGCAGGGGTATAATCCTAAACAATTGACTATTTGCAAAAAGGGTACTACGATAAACGCTCAGTAGTATTGCACATTTCTGAAAAAATGAAGACAAATATTGTACAAAACGCCAAAGCCCCAATGTAACGAAAACAAATTTTATTTTGTCATAATAACTCCTAGCACCAAATTGGCAGGCGCCAAAATAAACAAAAATGGCAAAGTGTAAAACAATTTTTAAACCAATACTGACGTATGTAAGCTAATTGTAGACCACAACTGAGAAACAACAAATCGAAGTACAAACCATAGTAATGATGTACCTGAGAACACTAGAAACCAGGACGGACACGGCCGAACATTTAAATAAGTGAAAGAGGATAAATTAGTCCAGAATAGGTATTTGTAACGATTAGAGGAAAACAATTGGTTAACATGATTTAAGAAGGAAGAATTGTAGAAAATGCAAAAGAGGTAGACAAATGAAGACACGTGAAGGATCAGTAACCAAAGCATTGCAAACAGAAGAGAAGAATAAAATTTAATGTCGGCAGTGAGAAATGGGAGAGTTCTGAAAACGGTATCCGGACAAATAACATGACAATTCTTGATACCGCAAGGTAACCAACGCATCGATTAGATAAGGAGCGATATGTATAGGACAAGTTTGTTTTTTCATTTTCTACACGAATACATGGCTATAGAAGATAGAGAGAAAGTTAAGTAGTAAAAAAGTGTAATTTTATTAGCTTGATTGAGGCATTTTACGTACCAATAGCTTCTCGAACTAAACATGAATTTACGTATTTTAAACTGGAAGTAAGGTTATAAAGTTATTCTACTTCTTTATTTAGAGCTATAGTACTTTGAATAATTAAAGAATGGTGTAATAAACAAGTTATTATCTTTACCAATAACTTCTGACAACTAATTTTGACAACTACGGGTTGCAGGATAGTTACCGGTATTGGCTATCTATTCAGTGCAATTTTTTTATTGTGTATTGTGTATAAGTTATAACTGTCAAAAATTGAAATCTCCGTTAAATCAATATTTATGGATTAACAACAGTAAGGGGGGTTGTAGAAAAAATATTGTATGCGAACTCGTGCAGAAAGTGTTATTGCACTTGACATGTTATGATATTATGAAACGCTGCCTACGGCTTCTTTGATAATTTTCACATTGCGTTCAATCAAGCAGTAACTTTTACCACTTGTGTCATAATTCGTTATGTTGCTTTAAAGTACTAAAAGTTAAATGACATTTGAAAAACAACTGCAAAATCTAGCAGATCGTGGACTTACAATTGAACTTTTTTCCGTTTAGTCGTTTTTCTTTCTGCGTAACTTCCGAGATTCTCAAATACTGAACCTTTGAACGTAAAATTAATAAACTAAACATCAGGCATTCAAGGTAACAATCAAGATATAAAACATAAATGCAAAGTATTGCCCTACATTGATAAGAGCTCGAGGTAATAGATAAAGTATAATAAAAACTGGGGATGGAAATGTATGTCTCTATTTTTAACGAAAAGAATGTCGTTTGATTTTCTTGAGAAAGCTAACCATTGTTACTCTTCGTGCAGTGGGTCTACTAAAGTTAAAACGTTATAATTTTGAAATAACCTCTAGTGCAAGCAAAGGATCCTTATACGCTATTCTTGCTTTAGCGTAAGAGATTATGAAGCTAGATGTAATTCTGATGTAGAGTATAAAATGCGAGGCAACGTTATTACAGGTGTATTAATTCTCTACGGCCATTAATTCAGTGAGAAGTTATGTAGGTTGTTGATAACTAACGACTAGATAGGTTTTATTATTTGCTATATAGAAAAGTTTACTTAGTAAATATTTGATGAGCATTCGAATGCAGCAACTTTAAGCTAAAATAACTGTTACGGTTCATTTGCGCCTTCTTTTGATTTCGAGATCTGTAGTAATTATTTCGTATTGTTACGCATGTTTTCATTCTGATATCTTTGGGTACTCAGTTTGTATTTCGCGCGCTTGGGCCGCGCCTACTTCTTGGCATGCCAGCGCAAAGTTTTATAACCCCGAAATTGTTAGCTTGACGATCTTTTTCCCGGCTGCCTCGTAGCATGAAGCCAGATTAAGCGTTCCGTATTGGTGCTTTGTGAATTATTGAATGCATGCAGTTTGATTCTGTGCATTGGTTGCTTGCGCCTTCGGCGGTTTCGTTTATTCTACGTTACTGGTTTCTTTGCACGTGCCCATAACATCAAGCTTATGTAATTTCTCTGGTATTTTATCGTGGACTTTTTTGCCCCCTTATAGCAGCCAGTGCTGGAGAGCCGATTTGGGAATTAATTACAGTTAGGGTCATATACTCCTACGTGTGGATGCTTCAGGGGATATTAGGCTGTATTGCCGCACGAAATGATATAGTATGAGTAAAAAATAACTCCATCAAAGATACCTTTGGAATTTTGAAGTCATGTGTATTATAACACCAGAAAATTATATTTAATTCTTGTTGATTCTTGTCAATGACGTTTTTGGCATTTAAATTAAAAAGTGCAGTCTTCTACTTACTAAATTTAATAAAGAGAAATTAAAATTACAACGGAGAGCATTTAGAACAAAATTAATGAAATAAAATTAGCATAACAGAGTGAAAGTCGCACAGTGCGACTTTCACTCTGATGATGCAAACTGCAAGGTCTTGCGAAACGTTAGTGAATATGGATGCACAAACAGCAAAACGGCCAAATCTGCCTAAGTATCCTCGTTCTCAAGATACTCAAACATCACGAGCCACCAAAGAGCTTGGCCATCGCGCGGGCTTTTGCTCGACTTTACAAGGTGCAAGGCACATTAAGCCAGAAAATGCTGGGTGTTTATATACAAATACTACGCGGTCTAAGCCGAAATTCTATGCTAAGGAGAATAATAAAAAGTAATCCAAAAGGATGAGATCACAAGATCTGGGTGGCCAAACGCCTCTTTGAAATTAATCGGTCATCAAAAAACTGCTGTAGATATTCCAACGTGGTTCCAGTTACATGAGGTGTTGCGTTATCTTGTTACAACTATCCTTGTCGAATTTCATCGTCATGGAGCTGATTCACAAATTTTTCAAGAATGTTATTTTGATATCTTTCGGCATTTACTGTATCTTCAAAGAATATTGGTCCGATAATTCTCCGGCGAGAGCATGCTACCCAAGCGCCTACTTTAGGGCAAAGCAAAGAAGCTTCACAAAAGAAATGTGGATTATCAGCGCTCCATAAGCTCATTACTTGTGAATGAATGTAGCCATTTAAGTAAAACCACGACTCATCAGAAAAAAAAAGTTAAATCCAAAACATCATTATTTAAATTTTGCGAAAACCAGTTACAGTATAAAATTATTTTATTATAATTTGTAGGTAAGAGCTCTTGATACATTTGTAGTTTGTGTAGATGCATATTTTAATCTTTTTTTAGAATTGTATGGCATGTACCATAACTCAAATTTACTTCTTGAGCAAGCCTTCGGATTGATGTGGATGGTTCGTTTTGCATTCGGTTTTTTACATCTGCAATTTGTTCCACAGTTCCCACATGTGGTCTACCATTTCTTGGTCTGTCTGCTACACTACCAATTTCCCTGAAAGCAGCTACAGTACGTCGTACTTGATAAAAAAGTCTGTTGCTTTCAACGTTAGGAAATCTTTCTCTAAATTCGTTTAAACAAGCATGTGCATGTGCAATTACCATTGTCAATTTCGATGCTTCTATTATAAATATTTTATGTTTTGGTAACATTTTTAAAATAAATTATTCAGAAATTATTGATAAAAAGAATTATTACATAATAATAAGAAATGTCAAATGACAGCTTGTAATTTTCTGGTGTTATAATACACATGTCTTGAAAATTCCAAAGGTATCTTTGATGGAGTTACTTTTTGCTCATACTATACCAAACATCATTGAGAGCCCGGGTCAGGGACGAGACCTCGTAAAGTTACATAGGATTAGCCTTTGCTGTAATGTTTGCCTGTCCGGTGATTTATTTTAATGTGTGCAATTAATATTATTGCGAAGTTAGTGAACTGTAAGTATTGTAATCTTGGCCCGAGGTACCTCATTTTCGTATTTGTGAATTATGATTCCGATTATGTTAAATATTGTGATCTTTGCTGTGATTACATTTTATGAATTATGCTGTAATATTTGCATTCTGGCTTTATTTCTTACTGAAACCTATACTTGAGTTGACCTTCTCTTTCAGATTTATTGTACTACCTAAGTTTACGTATTCTCGTTTGAATGCCTGGATACAGTTTCCGTTTTTTTGAGCATTTAAAGAATCGTACTCGCCGTCTCCGACCTAGCTAGTCGGTCGGAAATTGTATCCAAGTAGTCAGATTGTGTTTTGATTTTGAGAGATTAGCCAACGGAGACTTTTCATTATAACATAGCTTGAAAAACGCCAAAAACTAAAAAAAAAATTGAAGAGGAGTTTATTAACAGAAACATCGTTTTTATCGGATTTACAGAAATTTTTATATTTTGTAATTTATTTTTACATGCATGTTAATTCTATTAGGGTGAAAGGGCAGCTCAAACCAGTAGGAGTCCATCGTAGCTATTAGGACTACGTCAGCTGTAAAGACTTGAATACAGTGCATAGAAATATTCACACTGGCTGTTTTATCGAATAACAAACATTTTTTTTTCGAAATAATATTTTGATAAATAAACTAATCTTTGAATAGATATATAATCTATACTAAATATTGCAACCAGTTTAAGATCATAAAAATATATAAAAAAAGGAAAATGTGCATAATAAAAATGAACAATTATGAGGAGAAGATGAAAGTAGTAAAGAATGAACTATGAAAACCTAAAGCGCCACTGATACTTATATAAAGAGTACGGAACAAATAAAAACTGAAACGGTGAAAGAGGAGTTGGGAATGCCATCATTTATAGATGAGTATGATGTGGCGAACGAGTTACTACCGAAAATGACACTAAATAAAGAGACTGATTAGAGTAGAAATACAAAAGTTGTAGGGGTCGCTTTAGTCTGTGCAATTCAATTGTCTTACTTTCCAACTTTTCCTACAAAGCAGGAATATGCAATCAAACCTTAATAAATTAATAGAAGCTGCCATGAAAATTCAGCATCGTCATCTAAAACAACCCACTTGCGAACGGTGGGTGTAAGTAAATAGAGTTTAAATACATTTTTACCAGGAAACATTCTACTTTATTACTAATTTCGTAATTATAGTTATAAGGAAATCTGCAGGTTTTTAAAATTTATCTTAGCGCAGAAGTGATAATAGCGAAATGAAGCAGTGGGTAGGATAATACTTTGGGAAATGAGTGTTATGGAAATCGTTTTGTATTTGTCTATGTAGAACTTTATATTAATAGTGTATATTAGTAATTAGAAATATGCACATAGACACGTAAATTAATATATAATAATGTTTTTACTTTCAGGAATAATATATTATTACCGATAAAAAAGTTTCACTTAAGTTGCCAATTGATTTCAAAAATATATTTTTTCTGAAGTATGCTTTTTTAAATCAAGGCTAATCTGAGACAGTTTATATCATACTTCTCTGCCAAACTTTTCTCAAAAACGTACGTTTTAGTGAGGGACTAAGGGACGTAGTGGGAAAGAAGCGAGATGGATAAAGGACTGGCAATTAAAAAATCCCGCATGGGAATATGTAAATTAATGAAACACAGCCCTGGAAGGATCGTTGTGGCGCTGATCCTTTCATACTAATCACATTTAGGAGCGAAAAAATCTTAGGTATTCGAAGGAGGTTAAACTGCAACCAGGTAGAGCATGTAATCCCATTAGTAGAGTTTAGGGATGCTAATAGCACGAGCGTTAGTGGAGCCTATGACTGATATGTGTACTACTACGAGCAATCACGTTGATTGTGCTTTGACCACTGCACCGAATAATTTCGCTTCGTTCGACGCACGCTTGCGAATTGTGCTGATTCATATCGTGCACTACGCTACATTTAAAATAAAGCGATTATGAAATACCCCCAAATTACTAGAAATTCGTTTTATATTTGGGGATGAGCGATGCAAATTAAAGGAAGAGAATTACTTAGGACGCTTAACGTCTCGAAAGGCAATTTCAGAAATTGGGGGGATATTAAATTAAAAACTACTTAACTTATTGTGTAAAATTGGCTAGCGTAATAATAGAAAATCCCATTTAACGAGCCCTAAGCTTTTAAGTCTTTTAATTATGTTCCATTTTCACGCTGCGCTCCGAGCGGGACAAAGTGTCGTTTATTAAACAAAAGGAATTTCGAATTCGGGCGTCCCGTCCTGATACTCGTCGGACGCGGGCTGACCGTTACATAAACAACAATAAGAGTCACAATTAGAGCTAACGGCCGCTAATGCCTAACATAAAGCTCAAACAGTCGCCAAATAAACCGTCCGCGCTGCGGTATTTAAATATGCTACGGAGGAATTTCTACAATAGAAAATATTCACATTCTGGCGTTACCTTTGGGAAGGTGACGAGTAGACGGCTGCATTATGTTGCGGATTAACAAATAAATTAAAAAGGGCCAACAACCTCTATTATTTCAACGTTGGTAGAGTTCAGGGTTCTCATATATACATACACTAACAAATATGGAACACACTAAACTAAACAGTTTTTCCAAATAAACTCCTATCCGCAAATGGGTCATCTCGGCGGTATTAAGACCAAAATTGTTCAATTGGTTTACGATGAGCTTAGTAACAGCTCCATTAGTTGTGGAAATACCTGACGCAGATACTGGCGTACCTTTTCATTGAAATGTGCTGGAGCGTGTAACGGGAACGTAATCTTGTTCGCATGACTGTGTTTAGCCGATTTGTGCATGTACGTTTTTTATTGTTTATGAGTAGAATTTAATAATTAGATTAAGCAAAGTAAGAAAAGGTGGAATGGGCGCCAGTGAATGTTTAAGTGCGCGCTAATGCGTTTGCGCATACCGCGCGAAGAGAGTCGGTGTTGATCTGGCAGAGAGAGCGTGTACTTTTGTCATAGACACAGGCACACTTCTGTGACCTTAGTTTTTAAGGTGTGATCAACCGTTAGTGAAAAGTTCCTACATTTTGCTGGAACACTCGTAAGACCACGAAGTATCGTAACAGTGGCCTGTTAACTTTACGGAGCATTCCAACGTTCTGTCTGCATAACCATTTGGCGATTTATAGATCAGCAAGCTAACAAAGTAAGCGTCCATGCCATTAAGTGACATAATAGTAAACTATCGTCGGAAATACCTTCGAGAAACAGATCCAGGTTGTAACATAATTGGAATTTAACAGCAATCGCTTTAAATGAGCTATTTCGGCCAGGTCTGTTATACAAGGGCAGCCCTCGGAGCAGGTGCTATTATTCTGTGTGCTGGCGCCGGCGCCGGTTAAACAACATGTATTACAAACCGTCGCATTACAGGTCCCTCAACCATGTTATAATCGCATAAATCTTTGCGTGTTAAGCGAAACTACTTCCAAAAGCTGCAGTACAATTTGCGGACGACCTTCACTACAGCCTCTCTTCACACTACAGGTTTTTCATAAATGACGATGGAGAGAAGAAAGCGTTAAATTGTGAAGTTGAGGAAGTCTTTCTCCATAAAGGCACGCATTTGTTGGCTTTTCTGCTGCAAATTTTGCATTTTAAGAAATAAATTAGCATAAACCATAAACTGTAACCAAACAACGAAATAGAATCAGACCACTACTGTCATATAAGTGCATAAGAATTCGTTCACAACCCCCCTCTAAATAAATTGTTATATACGTCACTGAGTTGTATGGTTGATAGTAGGCACATTTTTATAGAATTTTACAATGCACAAAACCTGCGCGGCACATCTCTTGTATAATCTGGACGGATTTCATTTCGTAGTTTGCGGAACTCGCCAGTTATCAAAGCCTACTAACTGCGTGGCAACCCCTTGACATTAATTATGAATTCTTTAAAATTCTCACAACTCTATAGCTGTCGAACCCACCCATTTCTCGTCTGCGTCTAGCTGGAGCTCACTATTATTGCTGAGATAAGTAGTTATGTTGGTCATTTTTATATAACGTTTTCATTCCCAATATCTTACTACTGTGGATAAACTGGCGTTCCTCGCAAAGCCAGTTGTCTATTTGTTATAATTGTTGGCTGTAATTTAATTATCATTTTGACCTACAATAATAGTACTGAGGAAAATGTACGGAATATACAATTCCTGGTAATATTATTAGAAACTCTATAAACCATTATAACCGTTAAAATTATCACTTGCGGCTGCGAGAACGAATTTCTTACTTAATCATACTGATCTATTATATCTTCCTATTATTGGTTTTGAGCTACCTTCACCTTGACCAACTTTAATGCGTTTTTTAAATAATAATATATAGTAGCTACTACACAAATAAAAATATAGCAACAATAAATTAAAATTGATTTAAATGAAATGTTTTTCCAATTACAGCTACAGCAGCGAGAAATAACTATTGAAAGAAGAAAAAATTAAATGATCAAAAGATGCGACAATCTTGAAGAGCTGCGATGCTCTGTGAGGGAACACTGAAATGTAGATAGGTAATTAAATTAAAGAATCAGTTGTACTGTGTAGACTTATATAATAGAAATAAATTCGGAGAAAGAGGAACTGCTTCTCGGGTCATCAGGCAGCGAATCCGAGGGGGAGACTAGCGTTTCCCCCATGGATAAAGCAGCTAGGGAGGCCCGTCGCAAAGAGAAGCGAAAGGAAAATAAGCGTTAGACCAGAACGCTTAAGAGGCGAGAAGAGAGGGCAAAACGGAGGGAACTGCGGGAAGGCCAGGGTCCATCGGCCCAGGCAAGCCAGGCAGAACACTCCTCCCAGGAAGCGGCTGACAAGGGTCCTAGGGAAGCAAGTCCAGGCGACTCTCCAAAGAGTGGCCAGGGCCAGCAACCTAGGGGCCCATGTAAGCTGCAGAGACAGCCCTCGGGAAAAATAAGAGGTCCGGAGGCGAGGAGAGCAAAAGGGGCTGCTGCACGCAAACCCATAGAGCTCATCACGCACTCCATGGGACGAGTCAGGGTAACGGAAGGCCAACCAGGTCCTTCAGGTACCCGACCGACCATTAAGAGACCGAGGAGTGATGACACTCCTCCAGAGGCAGTGAAAAAAGGCCAAAAAGCTTACCGAAGCAAGCAGGGAAAGCCAAGGCTTCTCATCCTTTGAGAAAAACCACGGCTAAGTCCCAGCGAGCAACGGAGCCGAAGCCGCCTAATAGGGAGAACCAGGTTGTAATCAGGTCTGACCGACCAGATGGCCAGGTTCTCCCAAAGGAAGCTGAGGCAATTAGAGCGAACATAGTTGCCGAGATGTTCAGTGCCATGGCAGGCCCCGAAGGGGGTCCCCAGGGGCCAGAACTCCGATTTAGGAACTCAGGACTAGTGGAACCAGGCTGGTTCTTAGTCACTGCCCAGGACGACACCTCAGCAAGATGGCTGGAGGGCTGGACACCTCTCAGTGCCGAGGGAGTCACCTTTGCCCCAACAAGGGCATCGGAGGCACCATGGCCAGAGAAGGTGGGTTTCTGGCTCAGAAGCCAAGAGGAGGCTGACCTGGAAAAGCTAAGGCAGATGCTTTCCATGCAGAACCGCTCACTAAGAGTGAAGCAATGGAGGCATGTTCAGACGACAGGAGGACCAGGAGGGTGGTTCTTGACCTTCATGGTCAGCGGAGATACTGTCCGAACTCTGGAGGAGTCTGGGTGGCAGCTCTACTACCAGTTGGTTACTCTCGCAGTGCGAAGGGTGCCGACGTGGAGTGGAGCAGTCCGCCAGGACTCTTCTGAGGCCGGCGTGTCAAAGCAGGCCAAGAAGGACAACTGAAAGAACCACAGCCCCCGCACCATTAACTCCCCATAATGGATTTACTGCGGGTAAGTCAGATCAATCTTCAGCACAGTAGGGGTGCTACGGCAGAGCTGATGAGCGCCCTAACTGGCAGGAGAGAAATAGTCCTCATTCAAGAACCGTATGTTTACAGGAATAAGGTCAGGGGACTGAGGATGACCACCTACGATGTAGTGGTTGGCGAGGAAGTAAACGATCGACCCAGGACCTGTATCATGGTGTCCAGGGATCTCAGCATGGTACCACTACCGCAGCTGGGAACTAAGGACCTCACTGCAGCGGTTCTGGAGTATCAGGTAGGTGGTAGAAACCATAAGGTAGTAGTAGGAAGCGCCTATTTTCCCTCGGATGACGCGCGTATACCTACGGAGGAATTCGAACGCTTAATATCGTTTGCGAGAGATAAAGGTCTTCCGGTAATTGTCGGATGTGACGCCAATGCACATCATTCGGTGTGGGGGAGCTCAGACATTAACCCTCGGGGCGAAACCCTACTAGAATATCTGGCGTCCACGGATCTTGAGATAATGAACAAAAGTACAGAGCCCACTTTTGTTAATAGCATCCGAAAGGAGGTAATTGACATTACAGTGGCCTCTAGGTGTTTTTCAATCAATATTGAAAACTGGAAAGTGACGTCGGATATCGTGACATCTGATCATCGTATGATCAGAATGGAAATGAATTCCGACAAGCCTCTGGAAATTCCCTACCGGAACCCCAGGGCAACAGACTGGGAAAGCTATCGTTCCAGTCTCGTTCGCCAAGGAGGCCAACCAGAGGAAGGTATATGCACAAAAGAACAATTAAGTAAAGACGTAGAGCAACTGGCAAGTAAAATTGTCTCAGCTTATGAGGAGGCTTGTCCTCTCAGGGAGGCTCGAGTTCGTAGGGTACCATGGTGGACCGGCACTCTAGCCGATCTGCGCAAGGAATCCAGGCGACTCTTTAATCGAGCTATCAGAGAAGGGACACAGGCCTCATGGGACACTTTCAAAACGGCCAGGAATAGGTTTAAAAATGAGTTAAGGCGCAGCAAAAGATCTAGCTGGCAGAAATACTGTGCAGAGTTAATCTCAGTATCAGACTCTGCTAGACTGATGAAAATCTTAAGCCGCGAAACTAGTCAAACAGTAGGAGCGCTAAAAAAGGCCGATGGGATGTGGACAACATCCAGAGAGGAGTCGTTACAACATCTCCTGGAAGTCCACTTTCCAGGAGACGGCGCCATCCAGTTAGCACCCATAGCGGAACAGGAACCAGTTCCTAGAGAGAACTGGCAGTTCGCTGAGGGAATTATAACGGAAGGTGCAGTCACATGGGCAGTACAGGAGTTTGATCCCTTTAAGTCGCCGGGGCCAGATGGTATCTTCCCAGCATTGCTTCAGAAAGGCCTGGATATCCTTCTTCCACATATAGTAAGGGTATATAGGGCCAGCGTAGCAATGGGATGGGTCCCAGAACAGTGGAAGGCAGCCAGAGTGGTCTTTATTCCCAAGACGCGAAGGGAGGACTACACAACTGCCAAATCATTTAGGCCCATCAGTCTTACATCCTTTCTTTTAAAGACCTTGGAAAGGATCATCGATAGGCATCTAACGGAAAGGGTAATAAGAACACACCCATTCCACAGGAATCAGCACGCATACAGACGTGGAAGATCGACCGAAACTGCACTCCACGCTGTCGTGCACAAGGTCGAAAGGGCACTACACTATAAGGAAGTGGCCCTTGCAGCACTTTTTGACATTGAAGGCGCATTTGACAAGGCAAGAACGGCTACAATATGTCAAGCCTTACAGGCCAGGGAAACCCCTCCCGTTCTGGTCAGTTGGGTGAGAACAGCACTGGAGCAAAGAACCGTGACGGCAAACCTAGGGGACTGTTCAGTGAGGGCCAGGGTGACGGGAGGTTGCCCGCAAGGCAGTTGTCTCTCACCTCACCTGTGGTGTCTTATAATGGACGGTCTACTGGGATGCCTAACGGAAGAGGGCTTCTATGCACAAGCATACGCAGACGATGGACTGGTATTTGTTACTGGCAGGTTCCTAAACGTCGTTTGCGATAGAATGCAGGTAGCTTGCAGGATTATTGAAAGATGGTGTGAAGAGAAAGGTCTGTCGGTAAACCCACTAAAGACTGAGATCATTCTCTTCACAAAAAGACGAAAACTTCAGGGTCTGAGGATACCCATTATGTACGGAAGGCCACTTGCATTAGTGCAAGAGGTCAAGTACCTGGGGGTAATCCTCGACAGCAAATTAAGTTGGAGGTCGCATGTCGACAGGACGGTGAAGAAGTCGACAACGACCTTACGGCAGTTGCGCAGAGTTATGGGCAGGAACTGGGGGATAAACCCCAAGATTCTGCACTGGCTCTACACATTGGTAGTAAGGCCAAGAGTTCAGTACGGCTCAGTGGTCTGGTGGCCTAGTGTAGAGCGCCCCAGTATTTCCGTAAGATTGGCAAAGGTCCAACGACTAGCCTGTCTCGGAATTACAGGGGCAATGAGGACAACCCCAACAGCCGCACTGGAGGTAATACTGGGACTCCCGGGCCTCGACACTTGGATAAAGAGAGAGGCCATGGCTACCCACCTCAGAATGCGGGATACGGGGCTATGGAATGACCAGGGAGTTCGCACGGGCCATGCTAGGATCGCCGACATGGCTGCTAGAGAAATACCTCTATCAGCCTACAGGGTAACCGAAGCAGAGGACCGGCTAAGGTTAGAAAAAGGTTTCTCTCTCACTATCCCAACAAGGGAACAGTGGGAGCAAAAAAGGGTTAAGCTCCAGTCGAATGCCTTGATATGCTACACGGATGGTTCTCGAGTGGCGGAAAGGCAATCCTCTGGAGCAGGCATTTATATGGAAGGCCGGGGGGTGCAAGAAAGCTATGCTTTAGGTATTCCAAGCAGAAGTTTATGCCATCCTATCGGTGGCAACAAGGAACGAGGTCAGGATATCCCCAGAGCAAAAAATTTATATTTGCTCCGATAGCCAAGCCGCACTAAAAGCAATCTTCTCGGCGAGGACAAGATCAGCTCTTGTCCAGGAATGTGGAGATGCTTTAGCCGAATTGGCAAGGGAAAAGGACGTCGAGCTCATCTGGGTCCCGGGACACGCGGGGTCCAAGGCAACGAGAAGGCGGACGAACTAGCCAAACTCGGAGCCGGGGAAACTTGTTTTGGACCGGAACCTTTTTTGGGTATAACAAGGCAGCAGGTCTCAGCAGCCCTAACCGGGTGGGCCTACAAGACCAGCGAGGAAAAGTGGAAAGGATGCAGGGGCTGTCGTCAGGCAAAGTACCACATAGCGGGATTTGATTCAAAGAAATCGGTTTGGCTAATGGAAAGGAGCCGAAGAACCACAAATCTTTTGATAGGGATCTTGACAGGCCACTGTAAACTAAAGAGACACCTAACACTGATAGGAGTAGAGGAAGATCCCATTTGCCCAAGATGTGGGAGGGACGAGGAAACGTCCTTTCACTACTTGGGAGAATGTGAAGCGTACCAGCGACTGAGGTATAGAACCTTTGGAGCACCTACGCTTCGAATGGAAGAGTTGAACTCCCTATCCTGGGCCGAAATTCTGATCTTCATTAGAAAATCAGGAAGGTTTAAGCAGGGAGAAGAGCCCATCGAAGAGGACGATAATGAAGGCGGTTGAGGGGATGGCATGGGGTTGGCAAAAAGGGCCTATGGTGGCCTACTTGCTAGACTTCGGTCTCCCCACAACTACTACTACTACTACTACTACTATATAATAGAATACATTATTATGGGTTATGTAAACGATCACGAATGTGATTAATGTCAAGTAATAAATCATTAATATTTAATCCGTATAAAATATAAAAGTATTTGCCAATACAGTGATAATTTAATGAAACATAAAGCGTTTGTACATGGTAAAATAAGTTGCGTATTAATAAATGTTGTTTAATAAGCCATTGCAATAAATGTACTTTATTACAGTTGTTCTGACAAATAATTTTGCCATGTTTTTTATTCCGCAAATTACTAATTACTACCTTTAAAAGGATGCAATCCTCATTATTAATGACTAGATCGCTATTTTGCCCAATTAGTTTATGGGATTTATACTAATATATACTAAAATGAAATACTATGATATAAAAATGGAGTCAAAGCCAGATAACTTTCTGCGAAATGGATGGCAGTTTCTTTCGAAATTAACATTAGCAGGGAAAGCTCTCTTATTCCTCTAAAGAAATATTTGCGGTGTGGGTCGTGACTTCGTCTTGTTGAAACCATATTATAAACCACTGAAGTTCGGTGTCAAACAAATCAAGAAAATCACAAGCCACTGCCACTCCTAAGCTTTCGATGTTTTCGGTTATAAGGTTATAATTTCCTTGGTCAGGCAACCGGCGCGGCACCGGCGTGGGTTTGCAAAAGAAACATAGAAAGAGAGCTTTGACATACACGTACAGGGTGAGTTATACATAGGGTCACTACATTTAAGAGTAGTTAGAGGACATCAAACAGAACTACTTAGCGTAACAAACTATCAAAAATTAATAATAATCCTGCAACGCCTCGCTGTATATTTTGGCGTTCCTATAATGGATTGCGCCCTTGGCGATGGCAACTCTAATTTGTTATTACACAGCTTCCATCTTCATATTCCGAGCGCTTCAGCCAGGAAAATTTCGAATATTGAATGCGTGCAACTTGCGATAAGACGCAGGTCGCCAAATTATTGAACACGGGCGTTCTTCTCCGCCTGGAATTTGAAGTGAGAGGTTGTCTTCGGAAAATTTTGCTTGTGGTCTACTGCGATCTGCTTCTACGTGCACCCGGACTTCAAGTAAACCGCGTATTTCGCGATGGCAGGATGTTTTTGCTTACAGCCAATTGTGCGAGCGTAAAATTTAAGTCGCACGTATGAACTTTCGCCTGTTATCGATCGATGGGTAAGCACATGTCGTTTCATTAGTGCTCTGTTCTAATTAACTTGGCAATTTGGCTTTATTGCTGGTCCTTTATGCTGCACTTTGCATCTTGCATGCTCATGGACGACGCTGCTAGGGGATGACCCCAGGAAGCATTTTCGGTGCCCTGATTTTTTCTGCATTGGAGGTATTTCTCCAGCGCCTAAGAGCTGCAGATTATCACTTGCCGGCCGCGTTCCACCTGGTGGAGTCCTGTGCCGAAGCATTCCAGATAGCTACGCAGTAAGTACAGCTATTTTTGCTAACTTCAGTGGACCTGCTGTTGACTGAACAGGCAGTTTCGCCTGCAATAAATTATGCGATGATCCATAAACAAAGGTCTTTGGTTACAATCACGCGCGGAAAAAGTAACCTAGTAGCTATCTTCTCAGTCGCACTGGCGATTTCAAATAGGGATCTACTGAAATCTCGCACAGAGGGTGTTCAAGTTGCAGTATAGTTTTTCTTCTTTGACTTTGACTATTTTAAAAGTTGTATTATTGCCTGCGACCAGGCCGTTTTTGTCAGCGTTATAATTTTAAATATTTGGTTCTTTTCAATGTGTAATAGTTGACATAATAATTTTGAGGGTTTGAACCAATTAGAATTTATTACTATCTTGTTTGTAGTGCGTTAGGTTTTTACCTGGCGTTAAATATATTAATTGTTACTTTTGGGCATTACTAAGCCTCCTTTACCTATTTATAATCCTTAATAATTGTGAGACCTCTTAGTGGTAATTAAATCTACTTTCACTGCTACTGGTATTCTTTTTATCTGTTGATATAATTCTTCATAAACCTGCTCGTTTTTTTGTGTTTAGGATTGTGAAGCAAATGACATTCAAGGTAGATGGTGAAGTGATTGGTTAGCTACACTTGCTTTTTTTTTGTTGTGATTAACGACTGGCACCCACTTATTTTTTTAAGTAATATATGTATCTTGTAACCTTAAGAACCGCCGCAAAGTCATTATCCACGCCATTCACTGCCGAGGGTTTGAGCTATCCATTAACAAAGTTCGCACATGTGATTGCGATAACAGTGAACTGAATTAAATGCAGGAGCAAAAACTCTATTGTTCTGTTATTTCAATCACATTTGGTGCAATAGGTTAATGTACTCTTAATGATTTATTAGCCAGTGATACTCAGAAGTCTGTAGCAGCTCTAATACGATTTTGTCGGTAAGCAATTAATTATTAGTGCAGTGCACTTTTACTGCGATCGGTATACGTCCATTTATGTCTGATGTTTATACTTAAGAATCACCATGTATACTATGTATAGTATGGGTGTTCCATAAATATACCTACAAACTTTTAGGGGTGGTAGGGGACATCGAAATATTTTTTGTTGTATAAACATATGTCCAAAACCGCTTCATTTTCGAGATAGTGGGTGTTAAAATTTGTAAAAAAATGGTTCAAATTTTTTCCTCGAAAACGAAACAAAATACGCAAAGCCCTCAAGTGAAAACAAGTTGTGTTTTTAGTTGCTTCATCGTAAACAATTTTAAAAATTGCAGAAAAAAACACTGGGTGTTATTTTTTTATGCAGAAACGCTAACAAGTTGCCCCGTCAGCACGCCCCTGGAATTACTGCATCAACTGTAACAAATTCAAAAGATGCCTCATAACGTTACCAACCAACTGTTAAAATTTCATTAAAATCGGCTGAAGCGTTTTTTTTTTCTACAAATTTAAACACCCTGTATCTAGAAAACGAAGCGTTTTCGGGCAAATATTTATAAAGCAAAAAATGTATAGGTTTGCTTACAATTGATGTTGTTTCTCAAATGCTTTACTCCATTCGAATCGGTTTTCACAATTTTCATTGAGTTGTTTCTGTAGCATAGTGTCTTGTACCCTTTTATATCATGTCTTCGAGAGTCTATTATTTTTTTAATATTGGTTGGGGTCAATTTCCACTTTATTTTTTGCCATTTCTCTTCGCCCATTTTTGACGTATGGCCACACCACAGTAATCAGTTACGTTCTACAGTATCTATAACAGTTTTACTAACGTTCATTCTGATAGTGATATCATCGTTTCTAATATGATACTTTGGCGAAGACAATCTATTTTCATGGCTTGTTTTCTTGATTTGTTTCTTTTATTTTCCTTTCCAGATTTCCGATGCGTATGTAGCAATACTCTCTACAACTGTTTTGTACGAGTACATGGTTCTTTTTGTTATCTTTGTTGTGTGGTTGTTCCACCAGATGGAGATTAATCTACAGATTGCGTTGTTTTCCCAATTAATTTTTGTCTTCCTGTCTTTACTTATTTCTCCTATTGTAATTCTTGAAATGTTAGTAAGTATTTTACTAGTCGAATGATTCATATTTTGAAATATGTCCCGACCATCTGTTAATATTTTCTTATAACAATTGTCCCATTCTTTCATATGCATTGAAGGGATCCTTATTTTCTCACAGTTGTCTTGTTTCAAACTCTTTATTGTTCTCCAAGCCTCAGTCGTTCATGACCCACCCATATAATTATTTACTACGGCGAATTTTCTTTGCCACGTCTCATTCACCTTTCTTTTTACTATTCTTTTACTTCCCCATTTACGCTCGAGTATTTTATTGGTTTATTATAGCTTAGTGCAATTCATTAAATGAGGCAGAAAACGCTCCACATTAATTCTAGAGGGAGAACAAATAGTTTAATGAAACTTTCTAGAGAAATGTAAAAAATCTATATGTTTGGGCTTCTTTCTGAAGAATTTTTTTATAAATAATTATCTATGTCTGCTAGATTTAAAAATTTAATTAATATTAATGTTAGATAGGAGAACCAGGGTAGTACAGTTGGGAAAGGGGCGTTCTGCAGTCCTCTACTCAGAACCACAGGCCAGAGGCAGAGTACAAGGTCAACACATCACCAGGACACACACCTCACACAACGGTTGCTGCGCAAGCACAAAACGGCCCCAATCCGGGGCAAGTAGAGCATTGTACCGCCAGACGCAAGCGTATAAAGCACCAGCCTCTACACCGCAAGGTAAAATGAATTTACCGACAATACATACATATACATACATAATGTTAGATGTAACTAGAATTCGCAAGACTGTAAAGAGATACATTTTATTTTTTATTTCTTGTGATTGCTACATACAGTAATAAATTGTGCCTATCGTTTCGCTTCGTGCCGCATCTAACAATATTTTCTGATTATCGCTTTGGTCCGAAAAAGATGAAAAACAAAGTTGGGTGCAGATTGCAATGCAGAAATCGTTGTTATGGCTAGTTATCTTTTCTACTGTTTATACAATTACTTCTTTTACATTTATTCGTCGTAGAATTAACAATGCCTTTCCACAGCATGCAATTATTTTTCTAGTAACATGTTATTCTTTACTTTGAGATTATTCAACACAAAATTATAAATATGTATTCCGCCTCTTTGCCGTTTGGAATAGGTTCGAATTAAATGACTTATTAAAAATATAGATGTAGATGTTATGCCGAGCATCATTTGTTTTATCAATCTTTTAAAGGTATGTCTTATTTAACTCACTATTCCTTAAAAATAAACAACAGTACAAAAAACACAAAATCTTGAATAAAGCAAAATGCTAAATAAGATGATTTATTTGTTTAAAGTACTCGTTATCAGGCCTCCCTGGAATAATATAAATATTCGAGTAATACTTTTGTTTAGTAACTAGTTACTAGAGTCTGTATTCGTTACAAACAAAAATACGTGTATCCGTACCTAACTTAAAGTTAAAGCAAAGTGTTTGAACTTCTATATTTTATTGGGAGGAATATTTTCAAAAACGCATCCTATTTATTTATAATGTTTCCTTAAAATTCTGTCTGCAAAAGCGTGATTACTTATATCCAGTTTAATGTAATATGTAATTCTGGTAGAACAAATTATGCTAAAAATTCAGAAACAATTTTCTATAACTAACAGTCACAATTACGAAAGGATAACTTTTCTTGAATGACCTAAAACTATGACAAATTTTGTCCACATGCAAATTGCTACTGCGTAGAGGAAAGAGAAAACGTATGACCAGCTACGCTGTCCAAAATTTATGTTAATTTAAAATACACCCCGGATTGGGTGTATTGGTAAAGTGTATAAAATCAGCAATATCAGTTGTGGGTTTTCAAAGGCGCCACATTCTTTGTTGGTTCCCATTTGATATACAGTTTTCCTATTTCCATTCATATAAAGCCCTCATTTTCTTTATAATAAAATTTATACGAAAAGGGAAGAAGCCCGCGGTGCGTCAACATGCAGAGAAAGAGTTTCTAAATGCTTTTATTGGAATAAGAGTATTTGAGACGGCACGTGCCGATGGAACGATTCAATAAATTAACGGATGGTGTTACAGACTATTCAGATTTAATTTTTGATACAGAATCAGATTAATACTAATTCATCAAAATCACTTTTGAAATATTCAAGTAGGTATTAATAAAGCGGCAATAATTCGAAATACGTCATATTTCTCAACATAACAAACATGTTGCATGATATTTTTAGAGAGTAGTCCAGTATAATCCATAAAAGGAGACTTTTTTCAATTTATTGAGGGCAGTTTTATTTGTAACTTATCATTCGCGATTTGTTTACTTTCGGCCCAGCGTAAATATTTTTGGTCGCAACTTGCGAGTGTTATCGCTGGTCAGTGCTGCCCTGGCGCTCGGGTTCAATCTGGGCTTTCAATTTATTTCTTTTTAAATCGACAGACACGGCCATAATCCATGATATCCCCTAAACTAAAGTCTCCGCAAATACGCAAAGCTCTTACCTGCACCATGAGAGATATTCCTACGATTCCTTGAGTTTTATGTTGTGCTTCGGACATATTGTGGTATAAGTCTTTATTAAATCCATAAAGCTGGATCTGGAAAAGAAAACAAAGATCAAACGTTTGCGAAACCTCGTTATGTTGTGCTGTGTCCCACGCGCACGCAAAATTTGTCTCCTTAGCGACTGCTGACCTTTTGGGCTCGAAGCAAGTCTATTTGTAATTGGGAAACACGAAAACACACTCTGTATTAATATCGTCCCTATAATTAAATGGTAATAGAATAAGTAATAATGCTCTGTTAAATGCAAATAGAGTAGCATTGTTTTGAATATTCATAGACTATTTCCAAATAACTCAAATTATTGCACTTATTTAATGCGGGACAAAATAGAATTTCACTTTTGGTAACCTTCTGTTCTCAATGAAAATTTAAGACAATGTAGAATATACATAGCATCTAATTTCTAATGATTTGACATCATTGTATCATTTATTGGGAGATTGTAAATTGGCCTGAATTACTTTTTGTCAGTTGTTTGATAAATATCATTTTTTAAATACTGTTAGTGGCAACTAACATTCTCGCTTAGACTGAGACGTGTTCGTCTAATATGTTTAATTAATTAATTATCTACTGTTTGCTTCAATTCTGTAAACAATAAACAAAGTACACAAACTACATTGCAATACAGTTGTATATGTCTTTTATTCATAAAAAGTGTGGCGTGATCGGTAAAATAAACAGTAATTTCTCACCCAACATTCAGTAAAAGCGAAACTTCTAAATTGAGATCATAAAATTTTGCGTTACAATAAAGTTTTCACCGTAAATTATAACTTATACATTGATGTTAAATCCTAAAATGAATAAGTGGTACAAAGCTAATGATCATGAAATATTGGGAACGGTGTAAAAACGCGTTATGGTAAGATAATGCCAAATAAGAGAAAAATACATTTTTTAAACGCTATTCGTCAAATAATACAAAATTAGCTTAATATGAGAACCTAAAATGATCTGATTTATGCTATTTTAAAGCGCGTCGTATCGTGATGTGGATACCGTCAAATTAAAAAGATGTGGCATTTCAAGACTTTGGTAGTAAATAATAAACCTTATATTATAATAGTAAATAGAAGTATAGCTTTCTCAAAGTTGTTAAAATGTAAAAATGACACTAGTTAGCAAAAATAGCAATTGAAAGCTATTGTTAGTACAAGATAAATGCAAGTGGATAAAAACTTATTACATTAAGAGTCTATATTTGCTCCCTGCATATCTTATTGATTTAAATGTTATGCTAGGTATTCCATTATATTAGCAAATTATGCATTTCCACGCTACTGCAACATGCTTTTCGTTGCTAATAGTCTAGATTGCGAATCCGGGGGTTGGTCTGCTTGGCTTTCTCGAAACGCAGGTTCGATAATAAGTCGACAGGCAAACATACGCGAGTCAGAGTGTATGTGTTAAAAGCATTTGGGCAGCCCAAGTGTGTAGAATTCTTGGTAATAACGGCCAATACTTTGGTATTTCGGCGTCCATTGGATATACCAACCACGATGTAAAGTGCACAATTTTGAGAGCCTTGACGTTCCATATCATTGAATTGATTGGGCTTTATGCTTCGATTTATCGTCACGTGATTGGGCTGTCATACTGTATCTTCGTTTCTATGCCGGATAATTGATTCCAGTTGAATCTGCTCGCACCGTCGTGATCTGGAAGACTGTCCGTTTCAATCGCCCGTTCAGTTGCAAGAATTCTTCTGCGTAATGGCCAAGGGATGACTGCCGATCTCTGCTTGCAACACGAAATTGCGTTCATTGTTTATCTGCTGCCTACAGCTAAGTCATATGCTGATGTTATATGATTTAAGTGTTACCTATCGTCGTAAACGTATACATTTTCTTGCTGTGTTTAGTTAAAGCGCCTTCTACTAATTCTAGGCCGGCTATAAGGACATCAAATTGAGTCGTGGCTTGTGTCGCGATACAAAATTACGCCGTTCTTGTTGAATTTATTTAAGGCACCTTCTGCGCACGTTAAAGCCTGTTTTAAGACCCTCAAATTTACTGATGTGGACTGCATCACGCCATGTAATTAAGAATTTATTTTTGTATCACACCAGCGTTGAGTTTTTTAGAATTTCCTATAGTTTGAGCTGTAAGTAGTTGATCTTGATACTGTATAAAGTAATAAAAACTTTTAGTCTTCTCCACAAGTTTATCACAGTTTAGCAAGCGACATGTTTCGAAACTAATACTGGTTTAATCATCAGGCGCAAACGTTAATCTACAGAGGTACAATACTAAAATTGATATATTCTACCTCAGTAAATTAAAATTCGGACGGGATGATGACACCAGCATTGGTTTCGAAACATGTTTGCTAAACTATAATAAATTTGTGGAAAAGACTAAGGGTTTTTATTACTTCATGTCACTGCAACTCCGCTATGAGTATAGCGGATCTTCCTTCTCTTGATAATGTAAATGAATTATAATTCTCTCTTGAAGACATTTTGAAAGACACTTTAAGAATATTTAAATTGAAATAAACAAATCGAAGGACTACGAGGGGTATATATAGGGCAATGGGAAAATCCAGGTTTCATTTGTCAATAATGTTCACCGCAATTACGCTAATTACCAAAAAGAATTTCTCCTATTTATTTATGTACTTTTAATAACAAAAACATTTATTACAGTAACATTGGAATCTGAAAACACCGAAGAAAAGCGAAAACCTTAATTGCATACTATTAAGGTAATGGGTTTCCATGATTCATACGCTGACTAATACTGTTAAAATTACTAATTTTTATCATATTTCATAGTTTCTAATATAAAACTATGAAGCCGAATAGGAAAAACAACTTTTTTCGGCATATTCATAAATATACGCCTTAAGGTAGGCAATCCCGCAGAAAAATGCATTTTGCGGAAAATACTTACGTGCTGGGAAAAAACTGAGGGCATTTCCGAACTCAGCGCACCAAAATACATAAGAATCACCCATTATTTTAAAGAAAAAAATTTGGTCGCAGACCTGTGTTATAGGCATATCAGTTATTTTCTTTCTTTGCGAAGAGCGGGAATTGCTAAACATTTCAGAAGATAGGTAAGTCCAGTCTCAAAAAATAGCCCGGAAAGCTTTTCCCTAGCCAAGGGAAAAGCTTTTTCCTGTTGAAAGGCCTCCCACATCCCCAAGCGTAGATAGTAGGTGGCACCTAACGATTTGCGTGAAATTTATATGGTATCTTTTGAAGAGAAGTTATATTGCGGGGAGCAAGCAAATATACAGCAAAAAATATTGATGACGTCATAACCTTTAAAACAAATGATGTAGAAATCTGAAAATAACTTTAAAATACAAGTTGCAATTTAGGTCGTAGAAGTTTAACGGGGTTACCGAATTTGTGCGTTACTTAACTTCCACACTGTATAACTCAGAATAACTTAGTAAGTCTAAGTCGTATATTTATATCTATAAATAAGCTATTATTATTATTATTTGTTAGAACAATTTTCCGAAGTTAGTATTTTCCGTATTTGTAGTCCAAATCCTAGCATTTCCAAATTCAGAGTCATAAGTTTAGTGATGTACTCATATTTTAATTCTATACGATAGCTATTTCCGCTTAGCCCGTATGTTAACACTTTGAAGATTCATTTACATTTGTCGAAATTCAATTATAAATTCAAGCCTTGTTCTGCCCTCACATTCTGCATGGGTAATGTCATCGGCTTTTATCACGTTTTAACGAATTATCGACGCCGGCCAGTCGGCTGTGACCTACTTGTGAATCCCCTGCTTAAGAAAAATCATGTTTCATCATTTCGTTCTGTGGCAACTCTATGTTCGAGTAGAACAAGCATAAAGTTAAGTAGCGGTTGCGCAATTCATTTGGCTTCTGGGGTCTTAGGCCAAAAGTATTCATTCAGCCTCTTGCCTTGAGATTCTACGCAGGGTTGGGCGTTGAACCTCGGCGAGGCGAACGCCTCGCTGCGTAAGTTAAAATTGTAAATTGTGAAGCCACGTTGCTGTTATTGTCGAGGGCCGGTGATTAAGTGATGTACAAGTAAAGTTTTTACCGGGGTTTTTTTGTTTCGTGGAGTTAAGCACCTCCGAATTACTCATAAAGCAGATTATTAATTGAAGCCGCTACGTGGATGTTAACCCACTCATCCTCATCCGATTATCGCATCTTCATGGAGCTTCCAGCAGTTTCCTGTCGTTTCCGTTCTTTTCGTGGCAGTGGCTTGAGATGCGACACGCAGCTGAGGAGAACAACGTAGTCAGCACCTTTGAATTCCTACCAGGTATTTTGTTATTTATTAACCGTCGTACCGCTTACATATTCATAGTGAAGTAATTCTCCGAAGTGTGGTTTGGCAAATTGTGCCCTTTGGTTGATTTAAATCGTAAGATGTTGAACAATTCCGTCAAGTTTTATTGTCTACATGTTGTTTTGTTTTAAGCTCAAGTAACCGTTGTTGTACTATTATTGAATCGATTGTCGCTAAATTTAGATACTGTAAAGTAACGTTAATACTGTTTTTAAATGTAACCATGTCAATGATTGCAGTTTTGTCATTTGCGTTCAGTTTAAAAATTGCATCTTTAACCTAACTAACCTTTTCGCATGGTTTCAACCGTAATATGTAATTAGTGTAACGTTCATTGTCACCGTTTACATATTTTATTTCATTAATAGAGTTTATTGTTAATTGTTTATGGTAGTAGTAGTAGTAGTATTTATTCATCATAATATACACCGTGGTGCTTAGATATGTCACAATTCCAGTTATATAAAAATATAAAAATAAAAAAAATACAATGCATTTACAGAAATAGTCATCTACAGAAAAATACAGTAACAACAAAAATACTAAAGTCAATAAAACAAGACGGTCTTAATTTTCAACAAATCTGAAATCGGAAAGTTCATAGTAGACATTGGCCAGAAGATGTTTTTTAAGCTTAACTTTGAAGAGTTTGGTTGGGGCATTTTTGAGAGTACTAGGAAGCGAATTAAATAATCCTATTCCGAAATTACTTCGTTTAGTGGACGTTAGTCTCTGCTGCGGAACCTGTATATCGCCTCGACTGCGGGTGTCGTAACCATGGGCATCGCCGTTTTTTGTATAATCGCCATAATGTTCTTTTATGTGTAATAGATTACAATATAGTATTGCTGACGGTAGCGTTAATATGTTATATTTTTTAAACAATGGTTTACAGCTGTCTAACTGACTCGCTCCCGCCAACACTCTCAAGGCTCTTTTTTGTACAATGAAATTTTTTTTAATATGTGTAGAGGTACCCCAGTTTATTAGACCGTACGTCATTACACTATGAAATAATGCGTGGTATGCAGTAATGGCAGCATCCAAGTTTACTCGATTTTTTATTTGTCTAATTATATAAATTGTTCTTGATAACTTAATTGAAAGATTGTCAACATGTGCTTGCCAAGTTAGTTTGTTATCCAACGTAAGGCCTAAAAATTTGACGGTTTCACAGATATTTTGTTTATTTGAAAATAGTAAAGTGGTAGTTTTATTTTGGTTTAAACAAAGCTTATTTGCCTGGAACCAATCTGAGGCTTGGTTGATAATGTTGGTTTGTAACTGATTGATTGGTTTTTCATGCCTTTTTGTGTTTGTTTTAATGTGCAGGAATCTAGATGTAAGCAAGTGTAATGAAAGGTAGGTTTGCATCAGCTGTTGAAGTCGCTACCTCAAGTTGTGCCAAGGCAGAAGTAGAAAGGGATCACCTTTCTACTTACTTCCACATTCAGAGTGGGCTTACCTGTTTTTAATTTTACCCCAATTTAGCCTGAATGTTGTGGCGTTTTCAATTAATTACCATCTTTTACCTCGTGTGCCGAAGTACAGCCCTAACTCAAAGATCGTAAAGAACCCGCCCTTGCGACTGAGTTTTAGCTGGAGCAAACCTTCTGGTTACCGCCATCGTAAAAGAGCTAAAGCCGTGTATTTTAGGTATATTTTCCGATTATGCCGTAAAGTCGTGTTTGTGCGGTAACATATTATCTAAATGTTGTAAGATGCCAAATCCTCAGTACATAAGAGAAGGAAAATCTAGTCACAGAATGTGCTGAAGGTAATAGTAGTAACTTAAAATAAAATATGAGTTGATTAGCAGTTGTGATTTTACATAATTTCATTATTAAAGTAGTGACGCAGTCAGTAGGCTAAGCGTAGTAACATACTATTGGAGTTTTCTAAATATTTAAACTTAAATTGCCGTATCAAAAAGTAAATACTACTAGAAATTATTGCTTGAAGAGCACTATGCAAAATAAATTAATGTTGCGTTAAGAAGACTTATTCGTTTGTTGAGAAGTTATGCGACTATCATATTACACTCAAATTGTAATCATAGCTAGTAGCCTTTAAGAGATTAATACTACTACTTAATTCATTTTCGTCTAGCAGAGGTTCAGTCAGTATTAGCTCGCGATTCTTACAAATAACCCAGAATCACCGACGGCAAATCTTTCATATACAGATAACATCCATCTTCTAGAAATCACTCCGTTTCGAATACGCTTATTGAATTCTTTGAGAAGTCAGCGTGATGGACTGAAACATGTGCACATATTCTATTATTACTTTTATTGATTTTAACTGTTTTGAAGCAGCCCGTGCTCGCAGTTCGCGGCCGCTCTATGATAGGCAAATGGGGAAAATTAATATGCTAGGGAGCTGCTTGCTTATAAAACGCGCTAGAAGTTAAGTTCTTCGAAACTTGTTAGCGCGGGGCCATAAACATTTTTATCATCGCGTTTAAGAATGAGTTTGACCCAATATCTAATGTGCAGCAGAGAAGAGGCCACATAAATATCTATAGCTCGCGGAAGCGTCCGTAATTTATAGACTGTACATAAGTGTTGAAATATGTGGAAAGGTTACCTGAATTAAAAAAGGTTGATATATTTTATCGCCGTATGAAGACGTAATATCAACATTCTTTTTTCCTTTGCTGGAGCGTGAAATTGCGAGCGAAGTGAAATAATTGACTACCTTCTATAAATAGGGCGCGATGAAGCACTGCTCTTTGGCTTCCTGCTACTGCCAAATATATCTGCGACCTAAGGATTTTCGATGTTCACGGTTATTATTTGAAATACAGAAGAGGCTGTTTACATCCTCAAAGCTTACAAATTAGCATGGAGAATAAACAATTTGAAAGTGGAACGCGATACAACTATAAGAATTACAGCAAGTATTGGCGCACAGACCAAAAATAAAGGAATATACAAAATTTCCTGAGAGATCTCTAAATGTAATATCGCGATAATAGTAATTCATATGAAGTTGACAGTTAAACAAAAATACATGCAACGACACTTGGAAACATAATATTGATTTAGAAAATGCTGATTATCTTTAACACCAATAATAGAAATTGGATAATAGTTGCTTGGAAAAGAACTGAAATAAACAAATAAAAATTCTAGAATTGGAGATAACACATTTATACTGTAACTTTTAAGAGAATAACTGACAATATTCATGACAAAATGGGAAAACTATTGACTATCATTCGATTAATCAATTAAATAGCAAAAAAATCCATTTGGTCTCACACAGTTCTCAAACTGTTGTAAATTGAGTTAATAAAAGCACTCATTTATATGATCGTGTACTGGGTCGTGTCTTAGGTCTCTCGCGAATACAGCACGATTGCTGTGGTGCTGTTTGAATTTAATAATAATTAGCTAAAAGCGTGCACCTGTTTCACTTGAATAGCATTCAAGAGCGGTTGTCATGGTTTGTTCCGATTATTCAACTTTGCAGCCAACAACCTCCATAGATGTTCCCCTGTAAATAAATCTGCTGTCGAGATTGAGTTCTTGGGACATATTGTGAGTCAAAATAACGGAGACATAAAATTTACGTTTTGATAATGACTTAATTGCCTAAATTTGACGACTTAATAGGTGTTCGTGACCCTTGCACTTCAATTAGGGTCGAATTAGGCTGAGATTAAATCGCAATTAAATTTTTAATAGAAAATTCTTATGGCGTTTAATAACTTTATATTTGATAGGGGCTAAAGCTACCAGGGTATTGATTTTATTTAAGCACTAGCATTCCTCAACGTCTGGAATTATGGAATATAATAGATATGCAGCTGAAGCAGTTGCGGTTCGTGGAGAATTTCGATGGTAGAGCCATTCACCAAACGTAAAATGCATTTTCCACCCTCTCACAGCCAAAGGCAGACTCCAACAATCCGAGATTTTTATATTTCGTACATAGAAGGTAAGTTACGATATGTGAAAAAAATTGCCAAACTGAATCGAATATATATTTAATTTTTCGTTTAAATGTATAATTCGGCCACAAAAATTACATCTCCATTGTTTGAAATACATAGAATTTACAAGTAAATATTGAGTATAATACAATAGATCATAACTTAGCAGTTTAAGTAACGGTAATTATGTTACAAAAACTCCAAATGTCTCATCCAAGGAATTATTACACACTCCATTTAAATACGCAGGAGTTTCTTTATCAGACATCTTCGTGCGAAAGTTGTAAGCAAGCATCAGTAACCGGACATCCGCCACACGTTTTATCGCAGACTGGGGCATCTGAAGTTGCTTAAGCCTAAAGCGAGGCGATTCCCATTGAAAGTTAAATATCCTTATTTTTAGACTTACTTCTTGCCGCTCTACACCCGCTGCAGCCTCTCGAAAAGCTGAGGGGCCGCTTTGATCTGGCACCAATGACACCGTGAAAGCAAGCAGCGCTTATAGTACAGTTCAGGTTCATGACATAAAAATTACTTGTGCTTTGCTTAAGCGGAAAAATCCGGAGAATGATGAAAAAAGAGTAAAAAAATATTTCCTTCAGATTAAAAAAAATCTTGATGATTGGCTTGCTATAGTAGAGCCATGGCTCTTTGATTCCATACAGCGAGCCATCACTGATAGATTGCAGTTAAAGTGTTGTTAATGTAAACAACACGTAGATAACCATTTTGAAGTCGTAGCAAGCTATAAATATCCAATTTGTTCATCAGAATACGTATAAGAAAATATTTCATCTGTTTTGGGACTAGTCTCACATAAGTACTAAATTTGGCTGTTCAATTTTTTTATTCTTGTGATTTGTGGGCATCGATGTGAAAATACTCAACACTATCGTTTATCGCTTGTTATTTGACAGCTTATCTTCATTGTATTTGACACTTAAATCAAGGGCAATAAACATTCATTGCTTGGAGGGCTGCACAATAGAACTGAGAACCATCTGGCGGCGATTTAGTTAGCTCTGTGTGCAGTTAGCTTCTGTAGAGTCGCGATACCTATCATTGCTAATGTGTCTCGATTCATCGTACTAGGTATTTTTATGAAACTCTGCAAACTAATTTTTTGTGGAGTGACAACTGCATTTTGCTAACGAAAATATTAATGCTGAAAAGTATTTTTACATCAAGGAAGAAGTAGGTCAACGACTGAAAGCAAGCGATCACTGAAGAAGATTTCAATAGAACGGTGCAGCGTGCCAGTTCACTAAAAATGTAAAGATTTAATTGTTACAAATAATAATTATCTTTTAAGTTCGAGATTTAATAGCCTATAAATATTGTAGTATGAAGGACTTTCCAATAGCAGCGATGGGACTTGAAAGACCGATCGTAGTCATCTTTGAATGGCTGAGCTGTACATTTTTTGAAAGTTAGGTCCAGTCAGCTTTACCAAATCATCATGGAACATTAGACGCTTCAAATATCTATAGGACTGATTTGCATTTGTTATCAAAATGCTCTTTCCATAACGTCCCGTACACTACGTGAAGTTTATGGATTCTCAAACTTCAACTTGGCGAATTTTGTGTAATGACTAAGGTCTTTTTCTTTACAAGATTAAATTGACCCAAGAACTAATTCAACTAAGCCATTAGCAGAGTCAGCAGGTCCCGGGTGGTGTAGCTTGAACAAGCGTCCACATTCGATCAGCAGAGTTAAGCAACGCTCTCTCTGGTCAGAACTTGGATGGGAGTTCCACGGCTGTATCTCTCGGCGCCTCGTGATACGGCTGTCACGGAAATAGTTGGTCCCGGCGGTCATAACAACATCATGACTGCCGTTAGTGGGGTTGGAAGTCCCCATAAATGCACAGCGACGCCTATAATTAGCCTAACGGCTGTTGGCTGAGTGCGAAATAAATAGATAAATAAACAATTCGCTGCTTGGGCCCTGGAGCAGTTAGAAATCGATCCCAATTTTGGAAAAAAATCATCTTTAGCTGGGAAGCTGATTTGCGGTTAAAGTATACGTTACTGAAGCGTGGAACGTTCCACGATAATTTGGCAAAGCTAACTGAACACAAATATAAAACAATTATAGCTCAGCTATTTCAAGGTGACTACGATTGGTTTTTAAAATTATATCGTCGTTATTGGAAAACCCGTTACAATAAACAAAATGTTTCTGAGAAGTTGTATTTCCTTATGTGTTACATTTAAGCAATATATTTTAGAATTATACAGTTCGCGAAGACGGTCCTGGTTAATGAAAACATTGTGACTTCAAATTTGTGTCGGTGCCGCGAGAATTGCAACGCCCTAGCATATAGCGGGAGAGGAGATCTTACCGTGGACAGATTTTATGAACCATTTGACAGAAGGTGTGGGCTTCTACCCAAGTGCGTACGTGCTCATATCCCGGTGCGATCCCGACGATGATGTAAATTTCGCCATACAAAAGATAATTTAATTAGAAGCGGCCGGAACGGGTATGCAGTTTGCTGCAAGCAGTGTTAAATTGCAGAAAGCTAGCGTTTGCAATTACGCCAAAGCATTATTCAACATGTGCACGTAAGTACATTTGCACCACATTTCACTAGTAAATTCAAAGCGTCCATTTGATGACGCTAAGTTGCGCTGCGTCGAAAGATACCTTGGTAACGAGTTTCCGTTTCTCAAGATAGCAGTCGGGGGATTCCCAGCATCTCGCGAGCCACTAACGGGTGATACAATGGAAGACGTGCTGAATTCAAAGGTCAACAGCAGAGTTTCGGGTAAAATATTTTGGGTAATTTTGATAACGTTGAGTTCAGTTCCGAGCTTTTTAAAGCGCGAAGATATGTATTCCATCAGCGAATAATGTGTATCGCTTACAAGTGACTTTACGCAAAGCCGGATTCAAATAAGTATCGACTTCAGACAATTTTGAAGTTGCGTTGTTGTTAGAGACATTTTGACTTTGATATTCTTTATATTTCCAAATTTTGCATTTAAAACAATTTCAAAGTCTCAGCTCTTGCCAGTTCCCAATTTTGGAAATTTTAGAGTCTTAAAATTTATTTTCGATGCTGAAACATGCCTTTTCATGGCTCCTTTTGGGACCATTTTATCCCCAAAAATTTTCAGTAATCTGATGTAAATTTAGTATTATGGTTTGGTAAATTGCTGCACCTGTCTGATTAAATCCGGCTTTTATTGTAATAGGAAGTGGAACACCAATTAGCCGCCTAATATTTTAGCTGTGGGGCTCTTATTACTTACCTTTACGTAGTCTGAGGCTTCATCATAAAATGTATTTTAAACCTTCCCCTTGTTTTGAGCAACCCCAACCTAAGCCAAGCTATCTTTCGCAAGTATTCGAATGTTGAAGGAGCCGTTCGTTGTTATTGAACACATCTTTGGGGTTATAGTATGCGCCATGAGAAGCCATACCATCTGGTAGTATGAATCCCAAGTGATGGACGAGCGAGGAACAGAAATATCGTTTTTATTTCACTTTTGGAGTGCTCACGGTTCCTGCTAATGGTTGCTTACTAGCTATATAAATTATCAGGCAATTGAAATTAGTAAATAGCTGTTCGTAGCTAAGGACGCAAAAAACTACTTAGAGCATCGGAAATATTTTCTTGACACCGACTGCTGTGACCACTTTGAATTTTGCTGAAACTACGGAGTTCCAACCCATTTAAGACTCAAACATTTTCAAAAATAGGAATTGTGTCTAACTGTAAATCCAAAATTACCGAAAACCATGTAGGTAACCTGATGTATATGACAACGATAACATTTGCTAAATATGGAAGATACATATTTTAGAAACGTTACGTCTTTAAAATTATTTTTATTTGTTTGTTTTTTATTGTCTCCCAAGGGCGGCCACGCGGAAATTATGTAACATTATTTTTACGAAAATGGAGGGTGGGTTTAGTTTTGCAATTAAGGGTGCAACTGAATAAAGTTCATTATTAACGTAGCGGCAGTAGTGTAATGTAATGCCCTACTGAAATAGCTAGTTTCGACACATTTAAGAGTATTACTTGATTCAACATGTTTGTTCTATGCGTATGCTTCTTGTACTACCACTTCTCCACATTTCTGTTTCTGAAAAACATAACGTAATTAATTACCTTTAGCAGGTAAGTGCCACTGTTATTTACGCTTGCTTTCCTTCCATTATCATTCTTCTAATTCCACAATCATATGGAATTAAACAGACAATTGATCTAATATAAGAAGAAGGAACAGATGATTTGCTTATTGTTCTGCTTTTACTATAACAAAACTACTGATGGAAAAAACGCCGTCCCAATGTATATTTAAATAAAATATGGTAAAAGTTTCGAGATAACACAGTTTGGTTCTTATTCAAAATATTTGTGAAAAATTGTCTTAATAACGTTGACTATTCAATTCACCTGTCATCTGTCAAAAAGTGACCAATGAAAATCCCGAATTCTGACGTTTCTTGACCAATCAAAAAAATATCAGTGAATATATCTTCCTAGAAGGTATTCAAGTGACTATTTTAAACAAATGTGATTTTTATTAGAAAAAGTCAATTTTAGTGTTCTGTTACTATAGAAATTGCGTAGTTTGTTGCTATATTTACTGAAAACTAATTTGAAAAAGTAGTTGGTTCATTAAATAGTCCCTCGAATACCATTCTTAGTCAAAGTTAAGTAGATTATTTTTGCGGTGGTATCACTACTCATGTCCATTGCGCTTGGGATTAGGACTCGTGCTAGCGCACTCGTCCTAATCGTACCAAAGCGCAATGGACATTCGTGACACCGCCACAAAAATAGTCGACATAACTTTGACTACTCATGGTATTATAAGTGAATATTCTTTATATTATCGCTGCTCTATTTAATTAAAAACAAATCAAGTTGAACACTGTAACAGGTGATCCATATTTAGATCTCGATATATATTGTTATGGTCTTGGTACAGGGGTTTAAAATCAGATTAATAAGGTTAAAAGAATATAGTATTAAAAATTACAAAGATGAATTAAGTATGAAATAAACCCTTTAAAAATTTTTTAAAAAGCTGTTTGAAATATAAAAGGGTTATAAATTAAACTAAAATTGGCGTGGTGTAAATAAAAAGTAAACTTCAAAAGATTAAAAGATGTGAAGAAGTGGATTAAAATAAATTGATGTGGTGAGAACGCCTAAGTAATACAGTTATAATCTACAAAAGAACATTTCTGTAAGGGGATTCTGAACTGAATTTATTGTAAAATTACATTGCATCATATGAATTGGATAACAAAGAATGATTTTTACTGGAAGTGGTTTACATCGAGATCAGTAGCAGAGAGGGCGTTTTATAGAGTGGATAGGCGATTCTAATTTGACAAGCTTGTCATTGAAGTGACATCTTATAACTTACATCTAATCGAGGTTCGTGATACCAGGTCGCCGGAGGTTTGAGGATTTTGGTAGGACGACGTGGATGGTGTTTGCTGCTGGCATTGCTGCTAGAGAGGATTGGTAGGTACCTGGTCGTGTTTTGGGCAGGAAGTCTTTGAGGATCCAGGTGTTTTTGGAGGAGTTCGTGCATGAAGTTGTTTGGACGTCGGAAGGTCTTTGTGAGGTTGCTGGATACGTTTGGCTTGGTGGAGAAGAGTATCGAGTCCAATAACAGGTGACAAAATACAGGTATTTAAATAAAAATTGAAGGAAAATATAGAAATATTGAAGTGACGTAATTTTAATTAAGGAAGTACTTACCATTTGATATTGTTGAATGATAAAAATGGAACGAGAAGGTATTTACAATTAATTTTTCACTAAAATAACTTGAAGTGACAGGTGACAGACGTACGAGTTGTCATAAAATAAGAAAATCAAATTTCAGAATAGAAGCAGTCTAGATCACAAAGAATGCGACCTGTGTTTCAGTCAAGTGTTTTTCTACCATAGCTAGCAGATTAATAATCTTGATAATCCACAATTATAAAAGAGCAAATGAGTTCATTAAAATTCAATTTAAAAAAGAATTTATTTAGAATAAACAACAGTTTAAGGCAATTACAACATAACCGTCTCCGGCAAATACCTTGAATGCAATTACTCGAATTCAATTGCTCGAAATCAATTGCTCGAAAATCAAATTGCTCGAATGTAACTTTTCTCGAAATACAAGTTCCTCCAACCGCAATTTCTCGAAAATGTTTTGCTCGAATTTATGTGGTCTTAACATCTGTAAATTTATTTCGGCATAAAGAGAGAGCAGATGAACAGAGAACAATATGTCAGCGGTCAACAACACACCATAAGTCGAAGAATATATCGTGATAATGCACAGAGATTTTTAAGATTAGTGAATAATTATGGACATGACAGAAATATCTATAATTATGTCCGTGGAATAGCACATAACATATCATATTAAAAACATATAATATTTGGTTTTTATAGTTTTCAACTTAATCACATACCTATACCTATTTTTTTATTAATAAAGGTTAGAATTTGTAATTTGTGTTTTTTTTTATGTTTGATATTAACTGATTCGAGTTAAGGCTATTTCACTACTTTATAGTTTTTGAGCAACAGATAATCGAGAAATTGCTGTTCGAGAAACTTGCAATTCGAGCAAAGTCACATTCGAGCAATTGACTTTCGAGCAACTGATTTCGCGCAGTTCGTTTTCGAGCAATTGCATTCGAGCAATTTACCTAGAACCAACATAACATAGGCGTTACAACGTAAAGTGATCACAACAATATCTTTTCATTTTTCCAAAATATCCATGCATTGAAAGCTTATTTTGAATACAAATTGAGGAATAGATTTTTTACTTTGACTGAGATCAATCTCAGAAACAGACTCGTTTTAAAAATTCTTTTCAAAGTGCAACTAGCCAGAGCATCTTCGAAAATTGTAAAAATAAGTCCAAAGAAGAGTCTAAAGTGATGTAAAAATAATTTAGCTGGTTGGTGGAGTCACACGGAAGTAAATAAGGGCGACTGCCGATGAAGGGAAACCGGTCCAACAATGAAAACCCCATGATTCTTTTAACATAGAATTTCGACTTAGACCGCGTAGTCTTTGTAGATAAACACCTAGCATTCTCTGGCTCTGCACCTTGTGAACTCGATCAAGGATCCACGCGATGGCCATATTCTTTGATGGCTCGTGTTGTTTGAATAGCTTGAGAACGAGAATACTTGGTCTTGTTGCTGTTTGTGCACCCATATTGACTAACGTTTCGCAAGATCTCGCAGTTTGCATCATCAGAGTAAAAGTCGCACTTTAGTGCGTAATTCTATGCTAACAAGAATAATTCGAGTAACCGCAAACAGTATATAATAAAAAACTCTTTTTATACGATGGTGCCCATTGTTTTGTGATTTCGGAATTTGAAAGACTCTAACCTGCTTGCTTGCTAGACAGTGAAGCCAGTGCCACACATAGTAATTCTTCGCGTGATTATGATGTCACTTAAGAGTTGCTACAAAAGCAATCGTTTGGCGATCACTTATCTACTTTCTTTACTCGAACTTCGAACCACCAAAGCATCCCATTATACCTATCCGCTCTTCAATCCTGATTAAATTTAGCTGATAGAATATGGAACAATTTCCTTTACTCTAGTACTAAGAAGAAATTGTTGTTGAAACGGTAATACATTTTGAAATCTGTCACTTTTAGTTTAAAGATCTCATTCGGCAGAGTTGAAATAGTACCCACTTTTGAGTCTCACTTCAAGTACCAATTGAAATACATCTAAGCTACGCTTTGTAAGCCAATTGTGATATATCTCATATCTCGAGTTTCACTTACTGTGTTAATTGTCATATTTATCAACCACACTTGTAGTATCAAATTAAATATACCCTTTTACTAATTATTAAAAAAGAAATACTATCAGGTACAGTTCACTTATATACCTACCGTTCTTCTTAATGTGATAAGTAGAAATTGACGTACCTCCTAAATCAATTTGAAATTATGTCATGTAATTATTATTGTTTAAGCCATGACTAGTCAGTTTTATAAGCAATGATCCTGATTCCCAGCTGAATGGGTTAATCTTCAACGAACAGCTTCCTATAATATTTAAAGACTGAATTCGCTTTAAAATATAATAACCACTTGATTTTATGAATCAAATACAAGTTTCAGGTACTTCATAAACTTAAATTCGTACGTTCAGTTTGTTAATAGCACATTGAAGTTTGATCTGACATTACAAAATAAAATACATATTGTAAAAATGTAAAATGTTAAATATATATTAATAAATGAAGATTGTAAATATAACCTAATTCCAAGATATTCAAATTTCAAAATATAATTGTCGAAAACGTTGAGTACTCAAATCACTATTGAATTTAGATAAATAATTCTTTTAAAATTATTAACTTCTAAATATAATTACAATAGTTTAAAGATTTGCCGCAACAAACTTACTCTATAATTTCTTATTATTTTGTAAGAAATTGTCACTAACCTTCTGAATGTTTGTCTTGTAGTACCTGAATGCTCTACCTCAGCTCCTAACTGTATAGATTCTAGTCAGCAAACACATCCTGGTTGTTGCCGACCAAATCAAAAATTCGTTGTAGGGCTTTGAAAACTCTATTACTTGAATATACTGTTCTGCAGCATACCACAACACTCACTTTCACTGGTTTTACTGGCTTTGTAGTAATATACCACGTTAAACGGAATCAAATAATCTTGAATTATATACCGGGTGGCCATAAACATCTGAGATCCCGGTAGCCATGGAATTAGCGACTTATAAATGTTGGTTAGCATTATATTGCAATTACAATAAGTATTGGTATCTATGTAATGTAATAAAATGCAATAAGAGGAGGGGAATGTGTTCCGGATTCTGCAGTTTAGCCTACGACTCGATTATAAAAATCTCCTGTTCTAACTCCATTACTTATTGCAATCTGTAATAATTTTTGACAGATAGGAATTTCAGTTGTGATGACATTAATGACATTTAGTTTAGTTGGATCCATCACTTTAATAAAGCGGTGACTCCAAAGGTAATGTGATATCAGATATTTATGGCCACCCGGTATTTGAATAATATTTGTGACTTGAAGTCAAATTTGATCGTAGAGAATGCTTTATTACTACTATGTATCAAATCAGCAATTATTTTTCTATCACAATTAATGGAATTTTAATCCTTAACGTAGATTCTGAATTCAAGTTATTTTGTTATTCACAAAATATAAACAACCTTGTGGTTGCCCTTACTACTCCACCAGTTAAAACTTACAACTATTATATCACATGATATCCATTAGATATCTGGATATAAATATTTAAATTAAATGTATCATACATCATACATCCTATATGCTGCATTACATTGTAATCGTACCCAAGTATACGTCGCTTTCAATGAACTAAAAATTGCGAAATTTTCTCCATTAATAAAAATTGTGTTTCGGCGATGAATAACAGAGTTACGGCAAGGACCTTGACGATTTCTATTATATTATCTTCTACGTTGTAGGCAATATTCTCCAAAGCTGTCTCCTGTACGCAACAATCCCTTTCGCCAGATGATTATTAGGTTTCGGCAGTAGTAAATCCGGTCCCGTCGAATCGCGTTAACGCGTACTAGTTGCCAAAACAGGCGTTATAGAGTGCTTGCCTATATGAAGTCGTAAGACAGAGCCTTGATTTATTACAAATCGATACTTGTGTGTGGTTGTGCCGTGACAAGGTACAGGATACCTCAATTCCGCAGCTAATTATCAAGCGAGCGCAGCCTCCCTCACTCAGTTTACAATCCCGACTTCATTGCTGCTCCCTTCGCCACTAATTCAAGTGTATCACGAATTTATATCAGAAATTATGAGACACAAAGGGTACCTCCATATTTAATAACAGCGTCTCGAGCTAATAATGTGTATCAACTAAACAGCCTTAATTACCAACTCCTCGGATAGTTTTTGCGTCGATCGAGGCTGCGTACGTGAATAATTAGACTAATTGGAAATAATGCGCGGGATAATATAGTTAAGCGCTCCTTTTTCTCAAACAAGCGAGCCGGATGCGCTTTTTCGCGCTAACAATGAAAAGATTCTGAATTAGAATTTCCCATTAGCCGAGATGTATAGAGTTGCAACAAAGCTCGGGCCGAATTTAACATGCGACTGCTAATGGCTATTGTTCGCTAAAATAATAAATATAAGTTGCGCCGAACAGGTTAAATCGCGATTTATTTTCTTAATTAATTTCTTAATTTAGTTGCTCGCAAATTAAATTAGAGCTGCCGTAGTTTGGAACGAGCGTCGCCCTCTGCAATTAAATTAATTATAATTTGTATTTAATTTTGTTCGGTACAAGTTCCGGAGACATTCTTGGATTAATCGCGAATTCGATCGCGAGCTTGCAGATGTAACGAGCTTTCACCTGCAATCGGTATACCTTCGACTCGATACGTTCAGATTTGGCAACGGCCCCTGAGACTCCACGTAGCTCCACAAGTTGTTTTATAAAACGGAGATCCTGGAATCCACGTAAGCCCATTTCCTTTGTATCGTCTTGCAGTGCAAGATCAGCAATACCCAAATACATTTGGGAGCTTAAATTATTTAGGCAGATCGATAGGACGCCAATCCTAGTCGAGCTTATAGCTTCTTGCAATACCTTCCAAAGCAGAAAAAACAACTTGCAGCAGTGGAGTCATATTGTGCTAGTGCTAGACTGTTGTTTCACTTTAGCATCAATCATTTCTAGATTTCTACTAAAACGAAGAAAAGGGCATCAGTAGGATTATATATTGCCTTCATCAAACTTTTCACCAACTAACACGTAGGTTCTGATAATAAAATTTTACTGATATGTTTAAATGTAGTTTTCTGCAATTATAGAAGGGCTACACTGTTAATACTTAATAGTAGGCCATGGATAAAGATTTGGGTAAAAACAATCTGTAAAAAGCTTCACTCAAAACTTCCCTTGGGAGTGAACGTTGTTATATTAAATAAAATAAAAAAAACCAGATGTAAAAATACTGCAACAATAGTAAAGAATAGTTGGTAATGCAAATTACATTATTCTTCAAATAAAAAACATTATCTGCGGTCGAATTTCAACGGCAGCGGCTGCGAATACGATTCTAACGTATGACAATATGCCACAAGCACATCTCCCATTCCTCTACATACCACGAAGCACTTCCCTCGTCGTTGTGTCGCGGGTGCCTTAAATAGAATGCATTCTCCGTAGACCTCTTTTTCTGCTTTATAGCATTTACACTGTATCTATTGTGTTCCATTTTCGTCAAGGGTAAGGCATGAGCTATGTGCAAATTGGCACTTTCATCTACTTCTCAGTTAAAGCAAAGATAAACAAAATGTTATTATTTTAAGGTGCTCGTCCTGTGTATATTTCTCTGCAATTTTCTGAGTTTCATGCCAGATACATATATAATGTGTATGCAAAATATCGTCTTACTCCAACGAATAGTTTTGAGTTATACCGCCAACAGATAGACAGACAGACAGAATTGAGAAAAACATGTTTTTTGTTATCTAGGGACCTTGAAACGTGAAGTTCGGAAAAAATATAGGAAGGTGATTTTTTTGCGATTACAATACCCTCTTCGCCTTTTAAACGTAAGTAACAATTGCAACAATTCATTAGGCGTTTCAATTTGTTGCTCAATAATGATAACATTTCAATTAGGTTGTTGTGTACTTAACTTCAGTTAAAATAAAAATTCTGAGGCGTAGCCTACAAACCAGTGGGCGTTTGAAGTCAATTGTGTGTGTTGCATTTAAAAAACTTTCTAAACGTCAAGAACTAATTTGTGTATGTCGGGCTTGCAGCACTTTATGACAAATTGCTTTCGCAGTTTTAGTCAAATAGTCAAGTCTTTCATAAAAATTTTTCAACGAATTGCATTATCTCAAAAAAATTACTCCATATCGCCACAGCATGAAAATACTCAACTAATAAGATTAAAAAAGAAATATTTACGCTTCCTGCCAAGTCGAAATGGTTCAGCTATGTAGCTGAACGGCCAAGGAGAAAGTGAAAAGAATTGGAGTCGGTACAGCAAAAGTGCGTTCAAACCTTTGTCGACAATTAAGACGAGTCCGAGTTGAGGGAGACCGCTGGGCCACTGCTAGGACTATTGACGCAACCAGAAGCAATAAATCCGATCTCCGGGCCTGGATATTCTGCTCGACAGACAATGGGCCATTGTAAGCCCAAAATAGTACGAGAAAGCTAAGGATCATAATTTTTTTTCTTCCTGCGTAACGAACAGCTATTTATAACCAGACCTGGCGTTTCGATATTGCGACTACATATTCCTACTTGCTTGCTCTAACGAAGCCTATTAACACCAATTAAACACACAATATGTATTACGATTCTAGTCTGCTTACTTTGAGCTTTCTGAAGGATTTTTTCAGCTCCCAGATTTGGATTGCTCTTCTAGTTCGATTGGTTTGATTAACTCTAGAACATTGATCAGATTCCATGCTATTAATCCGGATTAGTCGTCCTTTAACGTCAGATAATTTGGAATCGTGTAAACTTCCAATCGCGCAGTAAGATTTAGGCGTTTTATCTAATAAGCATTCTGTTCGTAAATATTGCATGTAATTGTACTATTTCCATATGTATTCTTGTATACTTTCCTGTGTATTTACAAAATAATGAAAGAGATGATTATGCTTTATTAAAATTGTAAGCAACTCTTCACCAGCTCAACATACCATCTTTAATTCCACGAATAGCTTTTAGAACTATGATTTTATAAAATTACAAAAGGCACTTAAGTTATGAGCAAAGCCACGAAAATTTACTGACAGCTTTTGGTGATATTATCTTGCATTGTACACTGTTGCTCATGGGTTTCAAAAATTCCGGCGAGGACAAAAGCTGTTAGAAGATGGAGCAGGACCTGCTAGACCTGCAGATGCGGCAAGTCCAGAAAATGTACTCCGTGTAGAACACTTAAGTAAGACCGATCGAAATATTATGTATAGGGAGATTAAGGAAGAACTAACGATTGGATCATCTGCAGTTAATACTACTTTACTTGAACATCTTTATGTCAGGAAACCGGTTAGTCGTTAGATACCCCATTTCTTGCCTACAGACAAGATACAGGTTCGTGCAGACGAATCCTGGATATACAATTATTATCTCGAAACAAAACAACATTCTTATGTTTCGGTCTTTCAATATTAAACGTTATTCACAAAATGTATTTGTGGTAGGAGCATGAACAAGAAAATTATATCTGATATTTTGCAAAAGTGGTCCTGTATATGTTATTCCACTGAAACATCGCAGAACAGTTAATTGTGAATGTTACGGTGAAGTCGCTTTACCGCAGTTGTTTGAGAAATTAAAAAAAAAGACGTCAAAAAATTGGTGTGCATGACATCCTAGTCTACTACGACAACGCATCAGCCCACACTGCTGCCAGAATATTGAGCTTGAGGCTTCTTTATTTACTATATCGCCTTAATATGATTCGTTACTTCGTCAGGTGAAATTCATTATCCATTATTGTGTCATCACTTATAACTTAACCCAAGTTATTTACTATTAATTCATTTTAGTATGTTAAATTGTATCTTACAGTTTTACTGCCGTTAAGTCTAATGATAAAATTATTTAACTAAGTTTAAAGGTTTTTGTTGTAGTAAGTAATCTAACTAAAAGCGTTAACTTTTGTCAGACGGTGGCACTGAAGAATTTGGTAAAATGTAACAGAATTCTATAAAAACAAAACCCTAGCTTAAATTTTAATTTTAAGGTGGAATTTGGAGAGTAGAATTAATTTCCTTTTCGCTAGAGAAAGAGAAAAAACTATCCAACATCTAAACACTTTAAAGACAGGAGGAACTACAACGCATCATACTCCAACACCCTGAATTAGAATGGAAGAAGAAAATTTATTAACTAGATTCTAAATTCTAAAAACTGAGGAAATATATTTAGTATAAAGCTAAAGCTTATGTTTATTATACATGCAGAGACTATAAGAATTTTCTGAGCAACTCCCGGTTATCTGTAGACACCCGTTATCATGAGGTGTTTAGAACCCCATATTTTCGGCTCGGCGTAATTATTTAAGCCAACAATCTTTTTACTGCCCCTAAAGCAACTTCTAATTAATTTGACCTTTCAAACTGGCTGTTTCAGAGCGTCTGCCTTCAATTTTTACGCGCCCGGCTTAAGACAAGACTTTTATAAAAAGTAATTGACTATCTTTTATCATTCTTTACTCGGAAATGAAAAAAGGGTTATTTATAAAGACAGTAAGTTGTCAGCGTTTCCTACAATCGCAGATTACCACATTTTCAGATACTTATTTTTCAATATACGAGTATATGTATTTAATGCAGTACGTCCTGTTATACGTAGGATATACAACACATGCGTCTTTTACTTTCTTCTTTTCTAGGTGCTTGTGTCTGCTCCTTCGACCCTAACGAATTCTTTGCCAGTCGTTTAAGTTATGAACAATAATTCTGTAAGTGCCGGAGTTGGCAAGTACAAAAAATCATACATCAAGAGAACCGCATTTGGTTTAATTGTCCTTAATTATTAAAAGTTGGGTTTTAGACGTATGCGAAAGATTTGGATTAATTTAGATAAATAGTAAGTAGATCTAGTAAACGTGTAACAAAATTGGTTTGGCCAGCAAAGACTGCGGCAAAACAGTCTTTTAACCACGACCCAAGTAGACCCTCCCAGTGGCGAAAGCTGAATAAAATTGCTTGAAACTTAAATATAAAATGACTAAATAGCCTGAGTGGCTCATAAAATATTTTCTTAACACATAAGGAGTGATAATAGTCTACGTAAGTACTGAACAAAAATTCTAACAAACAATACATTAACTATTTCTCATAATATAGGTAGACATACGTTATTCTCATACCACAGATAAAATACCTATAAAACTACCTAAACAAGAAAATCACCTACGGCAATTAATATAATTTTCATCGGAAAACTAGCAGAAAGTAGTTTCTACAGGTTCTCATCCTTTTTTGGTTTGCCAAGAACTATTAAACTCATACTTTTAGTGACGATTCGAAAGTTGCGCTTAATACATTTTCGCCGTAGTTTGTTGTAGATTCGAAAATCTTGAACGCTAGCATGCATTTTGGGCCACCTAATTAGTTTAGCAACCTTTAGATGTAAGAGGGACACGCTTTGCCTCCAAAATCGCGAGTGCTGAGTTTGGAGAGGGAAGAGATACTTCTTTGGCCGCCGAAAATCTAGGTAACTTGTTTTATATTTACTTCTGAAGCTGCACGACGTGTTTCGAGATTTTTTTTTGAGTATCGCTACGTGTGAGTTTCTCCTGAACAAACCGTTCTCGCAAGAGCAGTTTTGGGCTTGTTCTTGAATCGTCGCCTGACTACTTTGGTATACGGTATACTGCCTTTCTACTGTTCTTTTTTCTTTTCGATTTTCTCGCAGCTATTTTGCTTCTTTTCCCGTTCTGAAATCGTTACGTGGTTGATGTGCTTGTAACCGCACGTTACCGCTTCGAGATATTTATGCGAGGATGAGGTCCCAACGTTTTCCTCCGAAGAAAATAACGCTTAAAATTACAGCACGCGCCCGTTGAAGCTTCCCAGGGATGTTCCTGGTTTGCGGAATTACACCCGTCGGAGAAAATTACGCGAAGCTGTCTGAAGTGTTCACTTTTCATAAACGAAATTCGAGGGTCAGTCTTTTTCCGATTGAATTTTACATTTATAGAAACTGCGTCGATGAATAGGTGCTTGTCACCCACCGTTTACCATTTTTATGTGTTACCTAATTTTTTCGCTTTCGTATTATGTTTTCACTTCTAACATAAATGATAAACGAGTTAATTTGACTATATACAGTCATGTGCATTATTCGGCGATTATAGCGAAGGGTATGTGTTGAAAACGACGGATATTATTTTTTTTATTATGAGAGTGTTGCATGCCCGAAGCGACCATCGTATTCGCGAGTCAGTACAGTTGTTCTCCTTGAGGTAAGATTGAGATTTTTCTTTAAAGGCTTTTATTAATTCGCTTGATCGGTACCGTACCCGCTCATTCAAGTAAAATGGTTGTGCTGATATGGTCTGTACTATGTATGTACTATTTGTGCATCAGATTTATTATATTAACTAACATGTCATAATTTATTTTCTGAGTTCATTTAGACTTTGTCAGGACAATTTTAAATCGTACGAACGTACGGTTGATTAGCGTATTTTTTAAACTACGACCCCACTTGTATATGGGTTTTTCATATTCTGCCGCTTGAATTTAAGCATCCCGAATTATTCGCTTATAGTCGACGGTTTGAAATGCACTCATTTGGTGTTTCTCGGTTTTCGATCTGTTGGCGAGCTAAGGTTATCCGTTGTACAAATATCAATTTGTCTGCAAGCCGCACTCGTGTACGTTCCGCGACGTGAATTTAACAAACAACCGTTATGAGTGCGAGAAAAAAGGCCAGCTACAGCTCGTCTGCCCCGAGACCTTTTATCGATCGCGCGCTGTCTGGCGCTGCATTTCCAGTTTATTCGGATCCCGGCGTCTGCACGCAACAGTTGGTTTTGAAGTGGGCCTTCCACAGCGCGCCCTTCAGGGCTGCGCTTGCGAGGGTGTTTACCGTCTTGTGCTGTTCAGTCTGTGTGCGAATGCCGCTGTTTTAATTGTTGTCAGGACTTCCGTCGCTTCAAAGCCTTTGGCCGTGCGTTACGCATCTCTTTTGGGACATTACTGTGTGGTGGTGTGAGTGACTTATTCCTTTGTTGAGGACTCATTAGCAATGGTTGTGTTGGAGAAGCTGTTATTTTATCCTTCTGCTTACCATAGCCGCCACAGCAGCTTAGGACATCGGTTGCCGCACAGCCAAACTCCTTACATGTATCATTTGTATTGCTTATTAACGTGTAATGTGCAGTTTAATCTATATACAGTGTGCTTAATCGAAATATCGGACAATTGGTGTAACGTCTCGGTTATTCAGCTTTTAATGCGTACCTTTAGTAATTGTCAAACCTGCGTTTACATTTCATTCACCGTCAGTTTACATAATTATTAAAGCTGAATCGTGCCTTTACCTCCGCTATTTGTTTAGCTCACTGTTCATATCGTTTGTCAGAGTTAATGTCAATTTACCGAATTTATGTCAATAGTTTTAAGATGTTGCGCAATTCACCGAACTGCCGTATATATATATATTTCATATTTACATGTGCCGTTTACTACGTTTTCAAATATTTTGGTCAATACATGTCATGTTAATGTAACTGTGGTTTTCTTCATTATTGTGCATGCGATTTGTGTGTTTATATTTTACAGTTGTAAGAGGAGTTTGGCCAGTTACTCAAGTGTATTTTAAAAAGGTAGGTCAGATGTTGCTAAACCAGTTCGCTGTCCAGATACTGTCAAGTTTAAAGTCAAAAGGTGGATGCATATGCTTCCCTGTTCCTCAATGAGTTTACCTATGCATTCTCGTTTATCGTGATGGAATTGTGGTGGCGTCTAATCAATTTAGATCAGTTTACCGTTTATTAGGCCGTTGCCCTTGTGTTATCTCGTATTGGACCACCCCCGCTCTACTGAGCCTAGTCGTCACCTTTTGTTATGGGCTGGGCAGCGGTTCTATGCGATTTACATTCCCGATTTTGCTAGTTATTGTACGCGCTAGTCGTCTGGTTTTATCGTGACTTTTCGTAAATACCGTTATGAACTGGCGCGTTGTCGTAAAAGTCGTTGTAGCCCGTAACAACTTTACGCACCTAGATCCCATTTTGTCTTTCGACGTTAGTAATGCCTACCTCTTCTTCATCATGGTTGTCAGGAATAAACGTATTGTTTATGTTTTAAACTTCCTGTTTTTCATCGCAGCTCATTCACTCTGTAGTGTGGTCCGGCGGAGCAGGTTATTAAACCTTGCGCCTTTATGTGTTATCGTTTATTGCTCATGAAAATTAGCTGAATTTATTACATACCCTTCGTGCGAACGACCCATCTGAGGTATTCCGTTTCAGAGTTTTTTGGAGTACTAAAAGTTCCAACGTTACTATCGGGTATTTTCATTCATGTTGTGTCAGATACTTGTGTAACATATTTGTTAATCCAGGTGTATTAATTGGTATAGAAGAATCTTGTAAAACGTCACTTATTTGAGCAATAAAGAATACTTTAATTTTGTTCGAAGATATTTACTCAAAATTTAGCGAACATTCTAGTGAATAAAAAATTGTGCATTGCCATGTCCTTCTTCTTCGTCTGCAGTGCGTCATAACTACTTTCAATGATTCTTTTCTAGATGTTTTTGCTTGAAATCTGTTTGCTGCTGTTGGTTTTCCAAAAGCAAAAACACTTTTTCTTACGCCCGTCTCTTATATAGGTGTGACTCTTCATTTGTCTATTAAAAAATTCTCCAAAATCAATTTGTAATCATTAGCATATGTGCTGCTTCCGTCATGCATTCTGATACAAAGTGTGTCTGTTAGTTTATATTCTGTAAGCAAGCGTCTGTTAAAAATATTTAATATAATTTTCTTGGAGTTTAATATCATGACCGTTGTAAGGAAGTGACAATCAATACTTGGTTTAATTATTTAGCGACAAGTTAGAAACTTTGACTAGCCTTAAGTTTTTTACACAATACACGTTTTTGTGTATACCATGTTGCTATGTTGTAATTCTACATATAACCTTAACCTTCGTTAGTAGTGGAAAACATATTATTTGGGCATTAGCTGTATGTTCTCATTAATTCCAATTAATGGTATACTCGTAATAGATCTGCGTCATGTAGGTATGATTTCAGCCAGAAGTGAGCATAAGGCTGCTTATTTCAATTTCCTGAAGTGGTTACTTCTTATACAGATTTTTGAGCAAAATAGCGTTTTCAAAATGTCTGTGTGCTTTAGACAGAGATAATCTTCTAAAATTTCCAATATTTTTTGTATATTTTTTTATCTCTTTTATTTAATAAAGTATTTTTGCGAATGTAATTTACTCTACTTCGCGTTTTGCGCTTCCCTAAGCTATATTCATGTAAAGGTGATTTTTATATTAATTTATGTTGGTGGTACTGTTATCAGTCCTCCGTTTCTATTTAGTCACTCACGTTATATGTATAAGAAGGATCGTAGTAGGTACTGGATAAATATTAAGTTTCAAGGAAACGCCACTTACTATGATACTGATATCATTGTTTTCCAAAGATGAATTAATTTTAGATATTAAACTGCTAAGTATTGATGTTCCTTTGTTTCTTTGTGGTAGTTTGAAGGAAAGTGTTAGTTTTGCATATTACCAATAAATAACCTTCTATATAATAGAAACGGTTGTCGCATTAGGCATTACACACATATTCTTGTTGTGCAGTAGAGACAGTGAAAATGGAGCTAAAACTTTTAAATAATACCTTCCAGCTTTCTTTGTTTGCTCTGCCCAAATTCTGGAAAACTTTTTTAGTGTAGTTTAGTCGAAGATGGATTGGCGTCTACTCGATAACTTGGACGTCAAAGTGAACCCCTTAAAATATAAATTCCGGCCGTTTCTCCTGTAGGAACGCATCTACCTGGCCAGATACTACATCAAGCTGTCGGAGAACTTGGAAGTCTTACTTAACATTCCAAGCGTGCCGGAGAAATACTATTTCGATTTTTTACTATCTTTTACTTATGCCTCCAATTTTCTCTAAAAGTTATCTCGAGAATGGGATTCCGACTTCCTCGGTCCTGATACTTTATCGAGCGGCTGCAGTCTGGCGTTCGCTCTAAAAGCGATTAATTATTCGACTCGTTACAATCCGTTTCGAAATTAAAATTCGGGTTTGCAAATCATTAAACCGTGGGTGTGTTTGAACAGGTGTTAATATACATTAAATTCGTGCAGCAATCAATTACTGCGCGCAAGAATTATGGATGTCTCGCAACAAAACCGCGGCTGTATGAGACCTGCTTTGTGTAAGCAAGACGAATAATTCCTCGCAATCCTGCCGAGTCATCATTTTGATTTTATTATGAAATATTAACCAGAAAATACCCGATCCGTCAACCTTTGAAACCGCCGCACATCATTAAGGATTAGAAATAATTATGTTCCGTTTTTAATGTCCAAAGGAGCTCGCTCTGAGAGAAAAATGATCAGAGATACAATGGGGATTTTTCTTTAAGTTTATTTTTGAGTTGATATTAAAAATATATATATAATTTACTTATAGTATATATTTGAATCATTAATTGGACGCAGTTGTGTTTAATTAGTTCAAAAAATGTCACTCACCTCTCCTGGGAAAGAATACCCGTGGATGTGATGTTCAGAACCTTGCTGGTTTTCCGTCCCATAGTGGATGTAGATTTCTTCGAACTGATAACGGTAAGCGAGAGGACCTCCAGAAATATTTACATGGTTTTTGGTGTCCTTATCTACTCTGAACACGAGGGACTGTCCCGTGTTGTGCAGCATCCCGCTTACCTGAAACAACGTAATTTTAAATATTGAAAATGTGTCCGGCATTAGTGCAACATTTAATTGCCGCCGAAGGATGGATTCGTGTTAAAATGTAGCAACATACTTGCATATAGCTTTGAACATGTGATTAAATTTAATCAATCTTTTATATTCAATCAGACGTTTTTGTATAATCGGCTAATATAAATTTTAAAATTGAATTAAAAATGTATCCTTCAATATCGGTCCTCTAAAGAAAGTAATCTTGCTGATACAACTTTGATCACGAGAAAATTTATGAATGGGTTTCCTTGATTAACTATATGGGAAGAGGTAGTGGAACAAATTAAGTCGATACATTCTGGTAGCTATCACTTTTGAATGATATTGCTTAGTTTACATAAATATAATCACATGTATTTACTAGTCACTCTATATTTATCTAGCTTTTGGATATTCTTCGTATATATGTAAATAGTTATATTAATTGTTATGATAAGATTTTTAATATAACATTTCTTATCATCGCTATTAGTATTCTACAAAATTTAATATCAACAAAATTATTGACTTACTGCATTATAGCTTTATTTATAAGTCGAGCAATGCGCCATCCAGTACGCGTTTTCAGGGATATAATATTTCAAACACTTGAAGGTAACGTAGGTTCACTTTTCTAAGATCAGAGTTTTTTATCCATGTGTTGCGCCCTTTGGGCGTTGTCTATCAAAATCGCGTGTCATTGCCTTACTAGGTATTCTTGCCTCCAAAATTCTCCACACCCGTCTTAACCATTTAATTCACTGCTCTTTAGTCCACTCTACTAAACCTTGCTCATCGTGTATTTATTTTAATTCGTGGTTCATTCTTGGTCGCCATGCGTTTAATTCTCCCTCAAATACAGACCCGAAGATAGTTCTTAGAAAGTTTCTTTTAAATCTACTTCGAAATTCTTTGCAACGTTCAACTCTCGCAGCCATAGCATACTATAGGCTTTCTATAATGATAGTTTACAGTTTTTTTGACATAGGTACGCGTGCTTTGATTCGAAACGACTTTGTACATACACAAGGGAAGTAGCGATTTTCGGTAGTATGTCAGGGTTTCATCGCTTTGCTTATATTCTTCTTGTTGTGGCTGTAGTATCTAAATACTGCAACTCATGCATAAATTCAGTTGTTACCAAGATTTCCTTCCATGTGTTGTTGATCCTGTCTCGCAAGTCGTGTTATCATACATTTCCTGAGTCCGTACATTTCCATGTTTCTTTTTCTCTTTCTTAGCGTTAGGAAGGACGATGCCGATATTTTCTTACGCAAATTGTGCCACGTAGGTTGATGTCCGCTGTTTGAACTATTCTCTCCAAGACTAAGCTAAAGAGTAATGGTGTGATAACATTAGACCATTCCGGATTTGAAACTTCTTGATCTATTTTACATTTACAGGTAGCGTTTGTAGTAACTCTTATTTACTCGGATGTTATTATTATTATTATAATCATATCCCCTTTTACCTAATAGGTGTCGGGTTTAAGTTCTACATTTCACTTTATACATCTTACTTTATATATTTACATTATGTTTCATCATATCTATAAATTTTTTCCATTCTTTTCTGTTTTTTGCTTCTTCCCATGTGTTTCCTCTATCTTGTAGTATTCTACCTATGTCTTGATTCCATGTTTTTTTGGTCTTCCTCGTTTCTTCTTTGTATGTGTTCTCGTTTCGTATACTAGTTTTACTTGTCTGTTATTATTCATTCTTTGTATGTCTCCCCACCAACTAATTTGTCTCTGTTTGATAAAGTGCATTACTGGTTGTACTCCTAGTTCTTTCCTTATTTGAGTGTTTCTTATCCTATCTTTCCTGGTCACTCCCATTACTCGTCTCAGGTATTTCACTTGCGTTGCTTGTATTTTGTTTTTTTTCTGTTTGAGAGTACCCACGATTCGCATCCATAGGTTAGGATTGTATTAAATACTTTTATTTATTTATTTATTTCGCACTCAGCCAACATCCGTTAGGCCAATTATAGGCGTCGCTGTGCATTTATGGGGACTTCCAACCCCACTAACGACTGCCGGTACCAACTATTTTCGTGACAGCCGTATCACGAGGCGCCGAGAGATGCAGCCGTGGAACTCCCATCCAAATTCTGACCCGAAAGAGCGTTGCTTAACTCTGCTGATCGAAGGTGGACGCTTGTTCAAGCTACACCACCCGGGACCTAATTTTTGTCTGTTGAGTTATTTCTTTTTTATTTATGAATTTTTGGCTCGTTGCGTGGTATAGTTTTATTGTTTTGTCGATTCCTTCATTTATTTCAGCTTCTTGTTTTCCTGTACTCTCGAATGTTACCCCCAAATATTTGAATTCTTCTAGTTGTCCTATCTTGACATTGCTTATTTCAATATTTGTTTTAATATCTTTGTCTCCTATTACCATTATTTTCGATTTGTTTATATTTATTTCCATACCTTCTTGTTCCATTATCTCTTTCCATATGTTTAGGTTTTCTTGTAATTTCTGTTCACTTCACGCTGTTATCACTACATCATCCGCGAAAACTCCTGCTGGCATTTCCACTCTTTCCAGGTTTCTGTGTCCGATGAATAGTTTATTTACTTTTTATTCACTTTTCTTGATAATCCCGTCCATATCCAGATTGAATAAAGTTGGACTTAGTCCTCCTCCTTGTCGTAGTCCCATTTCTGTTTTAAATCCTGCTGATTTCATGTTATTACTGATTATATAGTTTGTGTTGTTTTTATACAGATCTTGGATCATTTTGATTATTTTACTGTTTATTCCCTTTTCCTTAAGTCCTTTCCATACTTTTTCTCTCGGATCTGTATCGAAAGCTTTCTGCAGGTCTATGAAAGCTAGATAGATATTTTTATTTTGTAGTTGTTTTTTCTCTATTATTTGTTTTATTGTAAAGGTATGATCTTGGGTGTTTCTTCCGAGTTTAAATTTACTTTGTGGTTCTGCTAGTTGTGGTTCTAGGATGATCTTTAATATGTTATTAATAATTTGTTCGTATAACTTCACTATGGTGTTCAATAGTGTTATTCCTCTACAGTTTTTGCATTGTTTTTGTCTGCCCTCTTGTGTATTGGCTTTATTAGTGATACTCCCCACTTTTCTGGTATTTTTTCGTTTCTCCATGCTTTGTTTAGAATTTTTAGAAGTGTTTCCCTCCCCCCTCTCCCATATTCCTTATAATTTCTGTGTAATTCTGTCGTTTCCTGGTGTTTTGCCATTTTTTAATTTTTTTATTACATTTTTCTGTTCGTCCATTTTTATTTCTTCAGTTTCTTCTTCTTCTTTCTGGGTTTCGATTTCAGTTTCATTTGTATTCTCTTCATTGTTTTGTCTTTGCTGTCCTAGTAGTTCCTGGAAGTATTCTCTCCGTCTCTCCATTATATCTTTTTTATTTGTTTGTATTTCTTGGTTTTTATTTTTTATGTATATTTCTTGTGTGGTTTTTAGTACCCTATAGAATAATTTCTGATTTCAATTACTATCATTTTCCATCTTATTTCCGAACTCTATCCATGATTTTTCTTTTGTGGCTGCTACTAGCTCCTTTACTTTTGTTCTTTGTTTCTTGTATGTTTCGTACTGTTGTGGGGATTTGTTTGTTAAGTATAATATCCATTCTTTCTTATTCTTCTTGATTTCTTCTTTAATCTCGTTGTTCCACCGGGCTGTTTGCTTTTTCCCATTTACTGCTGTGCATACTCCGCATATATCTTTTGACGCCTCTTTAATTATTTCTTTGAATGTGTTCCATCCTTGTTGTGTATTAGCCTGTTTTATACTATCAAATTTGTCCTGTAGTTTGTTTTCCGTTGCTTGTAAGTATTTTCCAGCGATGTTTTTATTTCTAAGTTTATAATTTTTTATTGTTTTGAAACTTTCTTTTTTATTGTCATGTATTTTTCTATTTCTGTTTTATTTTTCCTATCAATAAGTAGTGGTCGCTATAAATTTACGCGCCTTTTCTCACTCTTACGTCTAATATGTTTTTCTTTCTTCTTTTTGAACTATTATATAATCTATTATTGATTTTTCTCCTCTATTTTGTTCTTCTCTGGTGAATTTGTGAAATTCCTTGTGCTGGTAGAAAGAGTTTGTTATTATTAAGTTTTGAAGGTGGCAGAAATCTAGCAGCCTGTTTCCTTGTTATTTTGTGTTTCCTCTCCGTGTTGTCCTACTATTGTTTTATATTCTGTGTTTTTCTTGTCTACTCGACTATTGAAGTCTCCTGCCAGATATAGTGTTTCCTTAGCTTCTTCTGTTACTGTTGTTAGTTCCTCCCAGAATTTATCTTTTTTTGTTTGCTCTTTCATTTTCGTCTGGTCCATATATTGATATTATTGTTGTGTACTCCCCTTGTTCGTTTCTTAGTTCTAGTAGTAGGATTTTCTCAGATATTGCTTTCCACTCTATGATTTGCCCTGCGAATTTTCTATGTACTACACACCCTACTCCTGCTGCTGCTCTGTGATTACTTTGCAGTCCTCTGTATATTAGTGTATGTCAATTTGTTAAGTGTGATTTACCATTTCCTTTCTTTTTTGTTTCACTTAATACCAATATGTCTACATTTGTGTCTTCAAATTCGTGTATTATTTCGATTTATTTACCTTGTATACTTCTAGTGTTTCACACTCCTAGTCTCCATATATTTATTTTGTTTTTTCCTTGTGTTTCTTTTGTGTTTCCTTTATTCTTTTTCTTTTCGTAGTATTATTTGCTCCGTTGTTCGTTGTCCGTTTTCTTGCCATGGTTGATTCCTTTGGGTGATTATCCCTGTTAAGTTCGAAATCTTTATTCGTTTTATTCCATATGTATTGTTTACCATTTATTTCTATCTTCTGATATCCAATTTTGACTTTTACTCCTTTTTCTCGCTCTTGTCTTGCTTTTGCTCGTATCTTTGCTTGTATTTCTCTTTCTGATATAGTTAAGAGTCGTCATCTATGTAGATATTCTTTCCTACTAGTTTATGCTTGTTTCGCATTATTTCCATTTTATTCTCGAAGTTTTCAATTTCCACTATATTCTTCTTTACTCCCCTTTTCCTACTTCATTTACTCGCGCGATGTTTGACTTTACTCCTATCATTCTGTATGAACTCTTCTACTTGAGTGGCTGAATCGCAATTCTTGTTGATTGTAAGGCCTCTTATAACTATGTTACTTTTTCTTTTTTCTTTCACTTGCTTCTCTATGTTTTTCTCTAGCTTCTCAATTTTTTCGTAGAGCTTTTTCTTTTCGTTTTTCCATTTTGCTTCTCTTTTTATCATCTCCCCTTTTATTTTCCTAAGTTCCTCGCTATTTCTATTTAGTTCTTGCTTAATTGTTTCTTGCATTTTTCATTGTTCTTTTGAAATTCTCTTCTGATTTCTTCCATAATTTTTAGCATTACTTTATGCATTATCTCTTCGAGTTTGTTTTCTTCTTCTTTATTTTCCATATTTGGTCAAAATATCTTCTACACTATTGTCTGCTTTTGTTGGTGTTCTGGGTGTTTTCTTGTTTCTCTTGGCAACCTTTTTTTTCTGGTTTTCTATTTCGCTGCTTCCTTGCTCTCGCTTACGCTTAAAATAGTCGTCTAGCTCACCTAGACTGTTTGTTATTTTGGTTCTATTCATTTATTGTTTTAATATTTACACCCGCGACGATGGTCTGAACCAGTTTGAATTTAAATGTGATAAGCTTCGCGGTAATCTATTCGCGTGCGCGTGTGCAGTTCTCGCGTTACGGACTACAGCTAATTGTCGCGTCGGTTTGTGAACGTTCTTATCATTTGTTGGCGCTCGCCTTCGCTCTAACTTTACCGCCGCGATTCGTACCCGTTAAGTCTTGTGGCTGTTCGCGCGCACACGCCGCGCCGTTGCGTTGTTCTGTCAGCTGCTCGCTTATCTATCGTTTAGCCGATATCGCACTTTTCTAAATTCACTTGAAAACTCCTTCTATTTGTTTCTCGTATGTAATTATTCACCACTAAACTCTACGTCCTAATCCCTTCACTGCACTAACTCTTTCTTTTTTACGTTCATCAAATACCGTTATTTAACACTCTAAACGTTCGCTGCTTGACAACGCCGTGTTCACGTACTCGTGCCGCCCCAAAAACCTCGGATGTAATTATTTATAATCCCAAGCTGACATCCTGTTATCCATACTATCTTATGGTTGTAAGGGAAACTTGTCCTGATCTTTCTTAGCTGTGCAAATATATTTTTTTCTATGTATAGCTGATTTGTATGTGCCTGCCTGTTGTTCATTGTTAATTATTAGATTTAAGTATTAGAAACCAGAAAAGTACAAGTATGTTAAGTAAACGTCGCCATTAGAGTTAAAAAGGTGAGCGTTTAGATGGTGTGAGATAGTGGGAAAAATTCGGTAGAAGCTCAGTGAAGCTTTAAGGGCACACATGTGACAGTAGCACAAAAAGTAGTTCATGATGGAAAGCGAGCAAAAAGAATGATGTGCAAACCTCGAGGAGCAAAGATGGTCCGTTGCTCAAGTGAGTGTATCGCGCTAGTTAGTAATTGCTCTTCAAATATGAGTCGTTTCGTTGTACACTACGCAAGTGCGCATTCCGACACCGCCAATAGGTTTCGTCACGTCCATATCGTCTAGTACCTAACCTAGCCACACAATATAACCAGACCATAGCGAGGTAGATCCCAATAACGCTGCAGTGCAGGAACTTTCCCGTCATCCAGTAAACCACGGTTAGTTGTAAATACCACTTATTATTTTATATTGGGTTTGCGGGTTCAGACCGATGAGAGGTGTGTTACAAACTTAAACCATGAGCGCAAGGTAATTTGGGATAGGGTGCTGTTTACAGTGCGAGCGATAATCATATTGCCCCGCCTTAGCCAAAGAGGAATACGATTAATGGACAAATAAATACGTACACGCAATAGCTTTACCTGAAATTAAAATTGAGTTTCATTTAATGCGTGTAGATTTAGCATTTGTTAGTAGAATAGTGCGTGCTAGTATTAATTAGCTCTCTCTTTTACTGGAAATATATCTGTTTCTATTTGTATGAGCAGTTTTTTTATTTTTTATGGCAATAATTAGCGACTGGGTTTTAGTGTATGATGACACTGCCTAGCCACGAACTGCAGTTTCATTGCTACTGAGTAGGCTGGTAATCTTGAAAGCTAAAAGAATGACTTGTTACATGGTAAATGCTATCACACGCTTGTTTGTAATCTATATATAGTTGGGTTCCATCGATGTTACATTTACAGTATTTTTGAAGAATCTATCGAAGGATAAATATTTGATCTGCAGTCGACCGCCACTTTCTAAAACGTTCTTGATAAACACTTAATTGTTCGGCAAAGCGTGTTATTTGCGTGTTTATAATGTGTATAATGTGTAATGTAGTAATCATATACTCTTATAGTTGCAGAACTCTAGATCATCCTTTGTTTCTGTACTGGGCGTAGAATAGTACCACTTTTGGAATGTCGTTTCTGTTACCCATATTTTTACAAATAACTTGCAGATTGGTTCTATACGTTTTTCACCAGCACACTGCAGTAGGTCTGCTAGTATTATTTTTATTCCTTAAGGCTATTTTTGCTATAATTTTCTGACAATTTAACTGGTGTCATTGTCAACCAATGGCATTTTTCAATTTAAAAATAAACTACCAATCGAACGATTATTTTATTGACAATATTTGGAGCAGCTTTATTTCAGCGGTAATTTTTTCTGCAACTATTATTTTAGTGACAATATTTCGAGAAGCTTTATTTCAGCGGCAATTTTTTCTGTAACTATTTTTTAATGAAAACTAACTTGGATTTTAGTTTTAGAAAAGTTTTGTTTGTTTGTAAAAATGTTGGTAGGATCGGTTACTATATCAATACAATACAAAGACCACTAGTTTTGAGAATTTATAATTTTAGTGTTAGGAGTATATTTATTGATCATTTTCAATAATTTAAAGTTAAATTGTCAAGACGAATAGGACTCTAGGTCTAAATATTGCCGATAATTTTTTCTCTTCAAATTGTCTCGTTTCTGTTGTTTTAGAAAATAACGACTCGTTCCAGCACTAGTGGCTATTTTTGTCGTCACAGAAACTCGTATATAAATCGCAAAAATTATTGTCGGCAATATTTTGAAGTTCCGTTTACACTTGAATCGTAGAATTTCATTTTCGATCCATATCTGACATCGCAAGCATTCCAATGTTTTCTGCCATCATATCGCCTACTCTCGACTTTATTATCATATCAGCAACCTGTTTCCATTGGCCACTTGCCGCCAAAAAATCTCCGGTTTAGTTGAAGCCCCGCTTCTGGTGTACCATCAATTACTGCGTTATAGATCAATAGATGTACATTCGTGTGTATAATACTATTGCTTGTGTATGATTGTTCATTGTAGAAGGCATTATCGCCTATCTTTAGGAACCTGCAGCGTAACAAAGGTAAATGTTGTGCTAATCTCCATCTGGGTGTACTAATTGCTATTAGGAACCGGCTGACTTGCTGGCAGGCCATCAATACCTACTGTCTTTCTTAGTCTGTATTCGGGCTTTGTGACGTCAGGAATTGCGCTGGTTTAACTTGATACAGGTCAGTCTCTTTTAGCTGTGGCCGGTGTGAATCATGTGTTGCATATAACCGTATTGGATTGTATGCTGTTTCATTTCTTGTAAAACCAAATGCCATACGCATTTAAAGAGCAAGCTAGAGGCGAGATAAGTGCTATTTCGAGCTTAAACACGTCCATTTCCAGAATGCGCGAGGAAGGATCTTCTCAGTACATATCTGGGTAATGATTTAACATCACCGTGGCGCCTAAACAATAATAAACATATTTTATTTGTCTCTACCGATTTGACTTTCATAAGCAAACAGTTGCTCTGTCATTAGTTTAAGACCATCCTACTTTGCTAGTAGTAAACGAGTTTTAATCTGTAAAATAGCCTTCTTGTTATGATAGTGATGGCATTTATTAGCCTATTGTATTTTATGCATTCGAAATGTGTTATTACAGTTTCTAGTGTCTAAAGTAACTCTTTATATCACTTCTAATTTTAGCGTGCGAATTACGTTGTATTGCACGTTGTCATGGGTATTGAAAGGGCGAATCGCTCTCCTTGCCATAAATTTGTATGGCAACACAACCTCCTAGTATATTTAATACAGTGACACAGAATGTGTCACTGAACTAAATTTTTATACTTCCCTTGCATGTAACACGAGAACAAAGTGTGTTTATGGCACTATGCATGTTTTCCAACTCGGTTTGTTCTCGTAAGACAATTAATATCGCAATAAACATACCCTTTTTGCTCTTGGTTCATAAATAGCTATTAAGCTGATAACTTGATAAATATTTACACAGATTGCTGATCGCTGAGAAACAAATGCCAAAATTGGTTTGCGATTGTATTTTTATTTGTCATTTCAATTGTGGTTTACACTTACAGGTTAATTAACCTTATAACCTGCACAAATTAACCTCGCCAACTCGTAACTATGAAGCTGAAAGCAGAAAAACGAACCAGTTTAATGGCGTTGTGGATACAATGGCTTTCTTTTATTAATATAATTCGAAAAGGTAATGGTTATTTATATCATGGACATAGTCAATAGATTGTAGCACGAGGGAATGTTAAAAGCGTGACATGAAGAGGAGAGCTTTAAATTTCCCGTGAACCTATAAACGTGATTAGGCACGTGGTATATTTAACGTTTTATTTTATTTTGATTCTCAAAATGGAGAAAATTTAAGAATTCAGTAGTTTTGCTACAGACTTCTGAATCGTCGTTATGCTGGTGCTTTGAATTTTTGGTGTGCTATGGTTTCTATGCAGATTTTTAGTGTTGCTATACCACATTCTTGGAGCTTGTTATACTGCTTAGCAACTTTATACGTCCTAGGGTCATAAAAGCCATTTTGCGCCCGCTATAGAAGGCCAGTAAACAATTTATGGTTCCAAAATGAAATAAATGTATATTCAAGTGTTTGTAAAGAATAGCATCGTCTACAACTGCACTTCGCTTTTTATTAATTAAACATTTCTCTGTTTAATAGATTGTAATATTCCATGCATATAATAGAAAAGTCTCTCTATATAGGATTTACTTGCCACATTCGTTTTTAGCATAAAAGTTGGCAACATATTGAAGTTGTGTGTACTGTTCTGCCACATTAAACTATTATTTAAAACAGAGGTCGAATGAGTTTAACATATACTAGATTTATTTTCCACGTTGGAGTCTATTATTGAAAATGAGGATTAAATAGACACAATAGAAAATAACAGGACTCGATTGTTGCAATCGGCTAACCAAATAAAAGCCATTATTATAGCTTTTATAAACACAAAGCAGCTACATCAAATTCAATTAATCGGCTTGGGAATTAATTACAATATGACTGGCTCAGCCGAAATGAAAACTTCCCAGTTTAACGAAGGACAGGTACGCCGCCGGATAATTTCTCTATTTAATCATTTTTATTGGCCAACAAATAGGGCAAGATTAATTTCCGCGGAGAAGGGCGCTGCAGCGAAATTAATCGCAATTTGCTAGGCGGCTGACATGCGAAGCCAAAAAAAACGCGAAATGAAGTTGCGATCGCGATTGCAATTGGGAAAACGTTATGACGAATTGTTTTCGGGCAATTATTTTTTACCGCCGCCGTTTGAATGGGGCTTGGAGATGACGTGGTGTAAAAACCGAGCGCGGTTTGAACTGAGTATAATGGTTTTGATCATTAGTGGTGTCCCGCAACGCAGCCGCCGTGATTGAATGATAGATGACCCAAGACTCGGGACTTCCCCTTCGGCTCCATTCTCTACCCTTTCGCGCACAGATCGCATTTAGCACTTTGTTGTCTAAATGACAAGCGTGCAGGCGCATACGCTTACTTGTGCCCCGTGAAAAACGAGGCTCCACTAAAAATTCGCAAATGTGGATGTAAGCAACGTAATAAAATATACACTCGCATTACACTAACCTGTTTTTATACGCCGGCGGAATTTTATGAGATTCATTATAATTGTAAATGTAATTTTTCTTTATCCGGCTCTTGCTCTTTACCGCGTGCTTCGAGTATGCTCGCTCGCTACAACCTAAGGGCTTCCAAGAGCAGCAGTAAACGGAAGGAATGAAAGCCATAACGTCCCCGTTTTCGCTTCGGCAAATAAGCGATGCTTCGCAATTATTACCCTTTTTCAAATGCTATCGCCACCAATGAATGCCGGCAAAAAGGTGAGCAGAGCTGCTTTATTAAATACAGGATCGAGTGTCCGTTTAACGGGCCATAGTTTTACAGAGTGGCAGAGCTCCTCCCCGATAGCTTCGGATTTATTTAAATTTAATACCAGTTAAACGTTGGCGGAGTTGATTCATATTCATCGACTTTTTGCATCCGCGAAATATTCATTTGCGGAAGAGCGACGACCCTGGCCGGAAATTACCGGCGCTTTAGCGAAATAAGTATCTCAATGCAACCATTAATCTCTAAACAATTAGAAACTTGTAGCCTCGTGAAGATAATCCGCGGGAGTCGGCTTCACCTATTAAGAGAGAATTGTGTGCCGCAATAAAATCTGCGGGAATTATAAAGTTTTCTCTCGAATTTCAACCGTGCCGTTTACTCTTCTCCCGCAGGGTGTGATACCTTTATTTGAATGTATTGCAGTTAAGATAATTTTATTCTAAAAATATATGTAAAAGTATTTAGATAAGATAAAGTTCATCTTTAGTCTAGCCTATTAAGATACATGATGCTCTATTGGGCGTTGTACCACGAAATAGTGAGTCGATGTGTATAACGACACCGATTCAATTATATAACACAGACATTTAGAGGTTCCAGAACATTAATTTTAAAAAGCGGCCCAATAATGAAATTACATCGCTTACAATTTAAAAAGGTTTTCTATAGTGTGTTGTTAAATAATATGATCCTTTTGTCAATGTTATGTCAAATCGTTTTTGAATTATATAAATTTTAATATTAAACGACTGCTACCAATTTCTAAAATACAAGTTTGGATATGTCTAACACAAGAGCGAAATGTTTCCCAATACCAATGGAGAACTGTAATGTTGATCTTATCATTGTTACTAAAGCCTATTAAATTGATCGTTATTTGCAAAACGCAGCAGGTTTAAAGTAGATAATTTAACATTAACCGTAAAATGTAGATACTGGTTGTTTTAAAGCATTTAGTCTAATTAATTTCATAGTCATCATTCTCTATTACGGTTTAGATCTTAAGCCTGTTTCTACTCAACGCTTCATCTTAGTAGTGGTTTACCCACGTCCCTTCTTGGTCGATATTTATATATTGTCAACGGAATTCGAGTTTTTCATTCTCAAGGTGTGGTCTTTTTACCTTTTCTTGTGTTTGTGCATTTTAATGACTACGTGCAAGTTATAAAAAGAATATTTAAGTTACGTATAAGATAACTTAAAGTTCCAAAAAGTGCATCACGGGTGAGAGTTTGTTTTTACTGGATAAACGAAAGTAAAACTGATAGGAAATGTAAACTGTTTCCAGAGCGATACAATTTTAAGCCAACTTCATTAATATCTTCTTAAGAAAAGCCAGAGCCCATGGTTAAACTTCAAATTTTTTAATTTATATTAAATTATGTGAGAATACTTCAACAATAAATTATTTAACAAATTCTAATGGCTCAATGCACTTTAGTTTTTGTAATACATTTATTTTATACCAGTTTTTTGTGCAGCACACTACTTTGTCCCAGTTTTCTGTTAAATATTTCTACCTGTAGGTTAATTTAAAATTTTTCAAATTGCTTCGGCAAAACACTACTAGAAATTATTATCTATACGTATTTGGCTTTTCTATAATTATAAAATGTTGGCTAGGTAAATACCGATACTGGAAGATTATTAAAATAGTGATAAGTCATATATATTTGACATCCCATGAGGAGGTTTCCAAGAGTTTTCTTTCTGAATTCTTTAACTGTATATTGTAGAATTCTCCTTTCTGCATGAGATTTGAAACTAGAGTCGTACCCCCCACTGTCTTATCCGTTCCGTATGCTGTGAATTATCATGGTTAAGCGAACTTTATTAACGGAAAAGCAATTATTAATTTGCGAGATAGAAACTCTTCTCCTACCACGTCCTCTTATACCTAATATACCGGGTGTTCTATTTAAAATAACAAGGTTGATAGCAATTTTTGGTATAACCGGAAGTTACATCACAGTCAAAATATTGTAGTTGTAGTCGCTTTGACACATAAAATCCATGGCACAGCTTCAGATTTTCAATTTTATTAGTTCTCTATAATGCCATAGAAACTAGGAGTTAACAAAAGAAGAAAAAAGGATTTTAGAGGTATTCAACTGGAAAATAACCTATTTCACACCAATACACATAAAAAATGTAATGAAAACGTTTGAAAAAAATCGTCAGAGCAATTTTTGAAACAAAAAAGAAAAAAACTGAAAAATTGCAAGGGTAAACACCATACTTCCAGTTATGCGATTTTCTTCAAAAGCTTCCTGTCGCATCTAGATAGTACACAAAAGTTATATATGAAGTTTCAACGTCATATCCCTTTTTGTTTTTGAGATGTTCTGTTCACACATAGACTGACTGACAGACAGACCAATGAACAAATAGTATATTACTTTACAAGGGATGTAGCTAAGATTTACACTACCGAGGACCGTTTGATGCTTGAATGAGCGAAGCGAACGAAGGCAGCAAGATGCGAAGTAACAACTTTTGTAAATGTTTCCTACATCCCTCAAATTTGACATTTGATCACTTGCAAAGAAAGCAGTGGGTTCAGGGGCCTCTAGAACGTGAAGATCTGTTGAAAACCCAATTTCAAATTTTTGAGGTGAATCCAATACGTCCTTTATTGTAAAAGGAAGTAAAAAGGGCAGGAAGAATATTCCTGATAACTACAGACCTACATCGTTGTTTCCTATATTCTCAAAAGTCTATGAAAGAGTTATATTTAACAGACTGCGGTACTCATTTTTAAAAAACATATTAATAGTATCAAACCAATACGGGTTTTCGCCACAGAAGTCTACAAATGATGCGTTATGCTATTCCACAAATACCATAAAATGTATGTAATCTATGTAAAAAGCCACTTAAAATATGCTGCAATCAATACAAGTTACGTTTCCATGATGGACTTAGAACAACTCGGGATTTGTATAAAGTTGGGAAAATGTAAATTGGCATTGGGAATCACCTACAGGCTAAAAAAAACCATTTCCATTTAATGAACTTGAATTAATTCTTGCTAATGTGACTCTTGAAGTCGAAGACTTAATACTCATAGGCGATGCAAATATCCACTTTTTAGAATCGAAAAATACGTTAAGAGTTTTCAAAGCTATTCTGGACATGTTCGACTTAAAACAGATTATAACTGAACCTACCCGTGTTACACCTACATCATTTACTCTACTAGATATTATTTTCATAAAAAAGCAGAAGAATCCTCTGAACGTTAATGTTTTTGACGTCCCTCACCTGTTAGATCATCGATTGAAATCAAATAATGCGAATTTTAAGGTTCCTAAATCTGTCCGCAACTGCTAGCCTTTCGTATTACAAGAATTTCGATCTACAAGATTTTAATCATGACGCTTCTTTAATTGCGTGGGACCATATGCTTACCATCGAAGAGTGTTTCTATATTTAATGAACAAGAGAAAAAGGAATATGTAAATAGACAATTAAATATTTACAAAAACGACCCCAAACGTATATGGAAAGAATTATCCAATTGGAATATTCACAAAACACCTGTAAATTAAATAGATACGAGTTTACTTGATCCTAATACTTTGTACAATTACTTTGCTAACATAGCCAAGAAGTCTACAGCCAGTGAAGACACAATTGCCAAATTTCTAAGCAGTTCCAAACTTGAAGTAGCAGATCTCCTTCATTTTCAGGAAGTGACGTGCGAAAATGTTGGAAGAGTTTTGCACCAATGTAAATCATTTGCTTTTGGTCCAGATCATTTAAACTTGAAAATGATATTACTAGTGTTCCCGTCCTGCAAAAATGCACTCACATACATAGTCAACTGCTCTCTTACGAACAGTATTGTTCCATCTTCATGGAAAAAATTGTCCGTAATTCCGCTAGCCAAAATACCTAAGGCAACCGACGTGTCCCATTTAAGGCCTATTAGCATATTACCTGCTGCACGTAAGATAATAGAAAAAAGTCGCCTGCAACCAGTTACTAGCTCACATGAATAATCACAATATTCTTCCTCTACTACAATCGGGCTTCCGAAAGTACCATAGCACTTGTACCTCCCTTCTAAAGATTACAAACGATTTGGGAAGAGCTATTGGCCAATCAAAAGTTACGCCGCTTGTTTTGCTAGATTATAGCAAGGCATTCGACACTATTAATCATAGGATAGCCCAATGTTACCCAAGGAGTACCCCAAGGTAGTATTCTGGGCAGTATTACTTTTACATTATTTACTGCCAATCTCCCTGAATATGTGACTGTCATCTCCAATATGCATCTATACGCGGATGTTACGTAATTATATCTTTCCCGGGATCCATCTCAAATTAACTACGCTGCGGAAATTATCAACCAGAATCTAGCTACCATCTCCGTGTGGTCGAAGAGCAATGGCTTAACTATTAATCCATCGAAATCTATAGTTATGTGCTTTGGTTCACCCATAATGCGAGATAGGGCTCTGTCTTATTTTAAAACTAATATTGTTATTGGTGATGAAAATTAACTTCTATAATACCTGTTGCAATTATCAAAACTAAATTTGAACTGCCAAACCAGAAAACAACAAACATCTGTTTTATGGCTAGTTTGATTTCTATGGTGCACCTGATCTATTAGGTTATAAAAATCATGGGTGCTTCCTTTGTAGACTGCATAAATAAAATTACACGCAGCCGCAGTTGATCAAAAAGGAATATACACTATCCCGCATAAACTTGTTATAACTTACATGAACGCAATCAAACTTTGTCGGTCTGTAGCCTATAGTTCTCGTATTACTTCAATCTCCGACTTGAATCCAAAATAGCTCTATTTGAAAGAACCTTGAAAATGATGCTATATTGCGCAATGTTTAGCTATGATGGTGCAAGTTAGTCGTTTTTTGTGAAGGTATCGCAGCCCTGCGTTAAAATAGGGAAAACAAGTTTTAAACAACTGAAATTGCACATGAAAACGGAAATAACCGAGTTATGCATAACTGAAAACAGCAGCATTCAGGGATATACGAAGATAATATAGTAAGCACGAAATATTCTATTTTTTACACGACAATACTTCTCTAGTATGATTACTAAATATTTACCTTGCGCAGTGCTTACTTATGTTATCTATATTTAATTCAAGTGAATGTAGGGCCCTTCAAAAACATGTTACTAAACTTAAAGAAGTTATATTAGAGGACTTGAAACAAGGGAGCGATTATGCGCCATTGTAACACCCTGTATAATGTAAAAATGTATGAGTAGTTGACATTTGAATTTTTTTAACTTAAGTTAGAAACTTGTTTCATCACCCATTATTTAAATGTGAACTTGAGTAAGGAGAGCATTTTGTTTCGTTTGATAAACTACATAGAAAGCAATTGTCACACTGCGTTGATCAGAGAAATCATCAAGGTTGGTTTCTGGCTAGCTAGTTCTTATTTTGTGTATTTAATGTAGTCACGGACTACAAATTCACAGAGGGCTACGAGAATAAACGTTTGGTCGGCAAACGCAATATTATAAAATGAAATCCAAGACTACTGAAATTTAACAAATCGCAACTGGCGTAACACGTCATATACAGATTGGTGGTGGATTATGTGTAGATACAAAATCAAATGAGCTGAATACAGTTTATGGGCTTTGCATGCGTCAGACAGAAAGAGACTAATATGCGATTAATATTTAAGTTTAATAGTTTAAGGTTATATCAGGAATGTCATTTTAACAAATACAAATATTTTTGTTGAATACATAAAAATTTTAGTAACAAAAACAACTACAGCTGTTCAAAACGATTTCCTGCACTTTCCATACACAGTGCCACCTTGTGTTCAGTATTAAACATCCTGGAAAAGGTGAGTGACTTTGTCAAAATTGTACAGGTTATATTATTAAGTACCTTTACTTTTCATTGCCAACATAAATTAAATTTTTAAGAAATCCACAGCCCTCTAGAGGTTAAAAGTTTTCGATCATATGGGTATCGTTAATATCTAATTTAACATCTGCTTTTGACAGCTGGCATATTTTCAACTTCGTAGCAAAGAAAATCTTGAGAAAGAAAAACAAGTAGTAGTTGTGGCGAGATAATCAACTGCTGTTTTGTAAATGAACCACAGAACGAAGTTCAAAATTTTTTATTGAATAACACATATATTTTAAAAATTTAACAATGGGTTTTAAAATTGCATTTATCCATGCAACAGTCTAATGCGAATATTTAAGAACGTGCACAAATTTTATATTTAAATCAACAAAATATTCACTTATAATACCATGAGCAGTCAACGTCATGTCGAATATTTTAGCTGTGGTATCACAAATGTCCATTGCGCTTATGATTAGGACGAGTGCGCTAGCACGAGTCCTAATCATAAGCGCAATGGACATGAGTAGTGATACCACGGCAAAAATATTCTACTTAACTTTTACTAAGAATAGCATTCGAGGGACTATTCAATGAACCAAACTACTTTTTCAAATTAGTTTTCAGTAAATCTAGCCACAAACTACGCAATTTATAATAGTAACAGAAAACTAACATTGACTTATTCTAATAAAAATCACATTTGTTTAAAATATTCACTTGAATACCTTCGAGGAAGATATATCCAATGATATTTTTTTGATTGGTCAAGAAATGTCAAAATTTTGGATTTTCATTGGTCACTTTTTGACAGATGACAGGTGAATTGATTAGTCAATTATATTTGTTCAGGAGTGAGGTGAATGATGAGTTAATGTAGGCATGGGCGCGTGACGTGAAAACAGTCGTGTCACGTCATGTCACAGCGCGTCACGTCGTGTCACAGCGCGTCACGTCGTGTCACAGCGCGCCAAGTCGTGAACGTGACTAATATTTGAAAATCGTGACGTGAACGTGAGTGAAAATTTCCAAGGCGTGATTCATGTTTCACGTTAATTTCACGTTAAATATTTAGTAACGAATAAAAAACTGGAGTGCCCCGGGTAAATCAAAATTTTAATGTGTAGATGTGTAGATGGACTTATTTATTATTCTAATAACAGTAATGTTTTGTTTTTTATACTCGGCTTAACGCTGAAAATGTTGATTACGTTTTATTTTTAAACCAATTTATTGTGTAGAAGCACTTATTATTCCAATAAAAGTAAGGTTTTGTTTTATATACTCGACTTAACACTGAAAATGTTGATTACGTTTAATTTTTGGTCTGTCTGTGTGTCTGTGAACAGCATATCTCAAAAACCAAAAGAGGTATGGCGTTGAAATTTCATATATAAGTTTTGTGTACTATGTAGATGCGACAGCAGAAAATAGCATAACCGGAAGTAGGTGTTTACTCTTGTGATTTTTCAGTTTTATCGATTTTTTCAAAAACAGCTCTAACGATTTTTTTAAAACTTTACATTTTTAATGTGTATTGATGTAAGATAGCTGATTTTCCAGTTGAATACTTCTAAAATGGGTTTCTTTTTTTTCTATTTTTTTTATGAACTCCTATTTTAAACAGAACACCCGGTATATTATTACATTTTTGAATTCAGTTTAAAATTTTAGAAAAAATTTGTCTGTTTAACTAACGCTCTATATTGTACCGTTTCTGTAAAATTTGTCATTTTTTAAAATTTTTGACAGATGCTTAAAAATTTAAAATACAATTTTTGACTAATTATAAGATCACTGTAAAAGGAAGTTGTGTGAGTGTATCACACAAGATTTTTCCTTTTTATATAAACTATTCTGATTGCAACATATCACGTAAATTATGTCACGTGCAAAACAAATATTTTATATCTGTTTAGGGTATGTTTCATTGGTTTTAAATTTGAACATTCTGTTCTATATGAATTTAAATTTTGAAATGAAAGCTGCCTGTCACGTCGTGAGTGTAGTGTCACGCCGTGATCGTGAGTGAACTTGAGCGTGAACGTGAGTGTTTAAAGCAAGCGTGAAAAGTGCGTGACGTGAGCGAAAACTCACTCACACGCCCATCTCTAAGTTAATGTACAAAATTTCCTTAAAATTTATTAAGAAATAAGGAACTTCTCGAAAATGTATAATAAAGCTATATTTTTGTCTTATGAGACACCGCAAGTCGTATCAGTAATAAAAGCTTCAGAAAGAAATTAATAATTAAAATAGGCAATGTATGATCTTTATTTATTTGTTTACCTATGTACATATGTAATCTACAGAGTGTTCCAACCTTCTGGAATACCTCTTTCATGCCTCTACTACTAAATATGTGCATCAAATACGGTGATGAACTTATAGAGGGTATTCAGTTCTACATTTGGAAAAGACTTTGATCTGCTTGATTAACTTGTGTGCGGGTAGCGACACCAAATCACACTTTCTTAAATAGACACTCCATACTGTTTTATACCGTTAAACTACTCTATGGATCCTCCTTAATTTTCATTAAGTATCTCGTATGCAAAAAGTGAGTAGTTTTGAAGATAATTTGTGATATTTTCTAAAATTATTTTAGCAAATAAATATCTTTAGTGGACATGGAAAACAAAATTTGAGGAAACTGTAGCTAGGTTTATCATTAAACCGTCAACATAATTGGTTGTGACAGGTGCTTTGTTTATTTTGATAAAAATATACCTTTCAAACCAAATTTATTTTTCACTCAGTGTAGTTTCCATTAACATTTTTCAAAATTAATTGTGCAAGAGGAAACATTATTAAAATGATTTATGCTTTGGGAAAAGTTGATAAAAATTGTGCAATAGCAACGAGAATTTCTCATGAGCGTTACCCGGACTTAAGACAGTCGAAAGCTAAGTAATTTCAGAAATTTATAGAACATTTTGAAGGCACTGGAAAAGGGGATTACCTGAACAGTTGTCCTATTCTAAATGAGGAGAGTGAACTTAACGTTGTTCTCAATCTTAAAGAAAATCCATACTTAAGTATCGGCAAAATTAGTGAAGCCACTAATGTAAGTAATAGTTCGGCGAGTCACATTATACGGAATCACATATTATATCAGTATCTACCATATACAGAGTGTTTCTAAAATAGGGGGACATACTTTTCAGAAGTATTCTATAATCAAAAATAAATAAATACGTTCTAATAAATCCATGTCCGCAAGTACTTCAAATACTTGTAGTTTGTATAATTTTGAAAAATATGTACTACTTTGGTATAGAAGTGTTCCAAAGTTGAGGACGAATAGTTTTTTAAATAACATACATACTGTAACGATCGTGGGGCTAGGCCGTCGCCCCAGAAATATGACTCAGCGTCCCGTGCGACAGCATTGCAGAACGACCTTGGAGGCAGCTGCATGAGACGGCGTGAGTCAGTCTTCCAGAACATTCCAGAAACGACCTTGCGCGTGACACGTGAGAGTTGCCAGAAAGGTCGAGCGAACTCGAGACGTTTTCCAGAAGAAACTATCTGGCAATATAAATACTCGCGAGCGGCAATAGCGAGCAGTTCGAATTTAGACCCGAAGCGCGCGTGATATAAACGAACCCTAGTAAAATAAACAACAGATAAATAACCATATAAATCGTTAGTGTTTAAGTCGTAAATAGCCAAATAAATAATTGATGTTTGATCCAGCGCATATAAATAAATAAATGTATCGTTGTTAGAAATAGTGCCTATAGTTCATTAGTTTAAGTAATCTGTGTGTTTGTAAATAATCATAATTAATTGTTGTAAATAAATGTTTAATACAGAAGCAGTGAATAATTTTGAAATAGCCCGAACGTAAAAACGTAACAATACATAATCTGTAACCCCTTATACCGTTTACACAGTGGGTTGGGCAGGTACTTGAGGTAGTGGAGCTTGTTTAAACTAGAACACTACGCCCGCTCTCTAGATGTTCACCCATCCAAGTACTGACCAAGCTTGTGCCGTGAGAGATGCAATACCACTCAGCCGTAGTGCCGGCTCGGCATTTTAAATTAAGCAAACGCAATTCTCCAGTTTATACTAGTTTCAATTGAACATTTACTAGGTGCAGAATTCATTACAACATCGATTAAAATGTAAATGCGAACGGAAAGACGTTCCTACCTTGTGTTTGTCCAAGTGTATGTGCCTTAAAAAAGGGTCAAAAAGTAATTTATCGGGCTCTACGTTGATTGGAGACTGCCGTCGTCCCTTTGAACACATATTCCACTGCGGATTCATTAATCCCCAATACCCTGGACCTGCAATTTAAAGAAAAAACAATTATTCGGGCGTGTTTATTTATTTCAGGTATGTAAATTGACACGTATGTGAAATTAAATGTAGCATTCGCTCCCGGCTGCGCTATCACTTATTGATTGAAAAAGTCCATTTCCCGTCAAAGACTCCAGTCTTCTTTGAACTTTGACTCTAGTGTAGAACTCGTTACGATGACGTTAGGTTTGATATACAGTAACTTATCTTAGCAGTACTTTCAGCTCGCGGAGAACTCGGGGGACTTCCGCTCTTCACTACTTTCAAAGCGGACAAGATAAATAAACGAACACAAAACATCTGATTTTGCTTTTTGCGGGCTTTCAGCCCGTTACGGACCGACTTAAAGTGCCGAATTAATATTCATTTTATGCATCTACAAAGTTGCTGAATTACACAAACATGATAGGTGACGGACCGAAACGAGAATACGCGCCGAGGTGCCAAGCGTGGTGGAGCGGCCTTTCAGCCCTTTGTGAGGGGGTAATGTACCGAAATACGTTCAGAAGTCAGCCCGGCACCGTGTTGATGTACTACCTTGCTCGATTCCTTGCCTAAATTATGTCAGTACAAACCGCCCGAGCGCCTGGACGCGGCTCTCGGGCTTTCGCCACTCTTTCGCCGGCTTATTAGCGACCCTAAATTTGCTCTAACGCCGTTCTGGCCATTGTGCCCATAAAATTGTATCACCGCCGATTGAGCTTAGCTTTCTTTTATTACGCATAAACGCCCGCTACTGATTTATTGTGTGGCGAAATGCTCACGAAAGCACCATGAATTGCATTAGAGCGCCGAAAGGGCTTCGGAGATTGTCTTAGTGAAAGGTACGGGTCTAATGTAATAACTAATTTAAAGAATTTTGCACACACTGAAAATAGCGTTCGTTTCTATGTCGTACATAATTCTGTTATTTGAAAAGGAATTTAGACTAAAAGCGCCATCTTTAAGTGCCCGGTCTAATAATATCATGGAAAGAACTGGTGCAGCTATGAGAGATGAAATATAATGTCACAGGCATAACAAGGTTATTCTCTCGACATAAACAAGCTGAAACGGGTAATGCAAATAAATTCATGATATGTAGTGTTGTATTTATAATACTATATCAAAGCACTCACAGAACATTAGTAAACACATTTAAAATATTGAACTATCTGAAAACATTTTTCTAAATGAAACTGTGGTTAATAAGCCTTGCAAAGAATTAAACGACAGCGAGAAGTTAATACTGTGGAAGGACTTAATGATACAAAAAGAAGAACGATATTTTATGAATTGCCAAAAACATTCACACTAAATATACAGCCTAAGCTAATAGCCCGCTCAACAGCTTTAACTTGTCGCTGATTAACTAAATGTTTACTCACTTAACATACTTATTACAGTCACAGCCAGTCTTATAAAGGCCACTAATCTGACGTTAACTTTAATTCGCTGTTAAAATAAACAAAAGCGCATCAAAATTTGTTTACTAATGAATAATATGTCATAAGCACTAACGTTTTGATGCCCTTTTGTTTGCTTTAACAGCGAATTAAAGTTAACGTCAGATTAGTGGCCTTTATAAGACTGGATGTAAGTCTTATAAAGGCCACTAATCTGACATTAACTTTAATTCGCTGTTAAAATAAACAAAAGCGCATCAAAATGTGTTTACTAATGAATAATATGTCATAAGCACTAACGTTTTGATGCCCTTTTGTTTGCTTTAACAGCGAATTAAAGTTAACGTCAGATTAGTGGCCTTTATAAGACTGGCTGTAAGTCTTATAAAGGCCACTAATCTGACGTTAACTTCAATTGGCTGTTAAATTAAACAAAAGCGCATCAGAATTTGTTTACTAATAAATAAAATGTCATAAGCACTAACGTTTTGATGCGCTTTTGTTTATTTTAACAGCGAATTAAAGTTAACGTCAGATTAGTGGTCTTTATAAGATTGGCAGTTAACCTCTTGCCAGTAAATACAAACCCCATTCATACTATATAAGTAGAAAAAATGTTGGCAGCTAATCATTTACATTTATTATAAAAAACAATAAATAATGTAAAAATATATTTCGACTTCCGTCTTCTTCAGTTTACAATTTAAAATCTGTAAGCTAAAATGCGCAATTAGTTGCTATCATCACAAATTATGTAGGTAGGTGGGTGAACGAATTCATCCATCTCAATATGCAAAATATTTTTATTTATCATAAATACCTTTATAGTTAAAAATTCCAAGTTCCAAAATAAACCTTGTTTTAAAAATCCTTGTTATCTTCTAAAAATTGTTATGTTTTTATCAGAAATATTATTATGCTATTATACATTTTTTCCTCCTGATTATTCGATTTCTATAGGAAAGAAAAATGTTTCGGTAATTTATAGTTATATATAGGTTTTTTTGTGAAGAACTTGTAGGAATAGAAGATTTATTACTACTTCTGGCTGGGAAATGAATGTTGAAATATGTTACTTGCTGCTTACGATTGCTTGTTACTATGCGAGATTTGCCAGTGCAACTGGCCAGTGCCGCTGCCCTTAAAACACGTGTAAACCATGACCAGGTAGATTAGAGCTTCAGTTAATTCTAGTCACTAGTCACTATCCGGTATATATTTTCGTTCTAACAACGCTGAATGTATAAATCATTTACGCTAAAGCTTACTAACCCATGTTTAGTGACAGCAACTACGTAAAAGGGAAATTACTTGTTGGATGCAGGGTAGTATTGTTAAAATAGTAAAAACACTTTACAAGAACAAACAGCATTAAAATTGATACAATGACGGAGCTTGTACTTGTACATCAGTTTTAGGAAGTGGAACTGACGCTGGGCAAACAACGTAAAAGACTTTGAGGACGGCAGAAAATGCTAAAATTTAAATTCTGTAAATATAGAGTCTAAGATGGAGAATAATATGCATGTAGAAATTACACACGCAGTAAATAGGTGATTTTGACTTAATGCCGCGGTAAAAACAAGGCAATGCCAAAGAAAAGATACGAGGTGATGCGTGATGATGGTCCAATGGAAATTAATCTTCGTGATGTGACGGTAATTCAAATAACGAAAGCGGAACCCCAATGGTTTAAGTACGTCTTTACCGCTGTAATGCTTCTTCTGCCTGATATGGCATCGCGATATCGAGAACACAATTTTTAGTATTTCCCAAAATTACAATCGCAGTTAAAAGAAAAACACTTAAAGGTGTGAAACGAATCGAGCAAAACGCGACGAAGCAGCTAAAAGCTATTCCAAAATCTAAGTATGAAAATGTTTTGGATAATTGAAAAGAGCGCTGAAATAAAGCTCTAGCTTCTCAAATGGAGCTCTTTAAAAAGATTTTAGACGCCGTTGATCTAGGGTAGCGATTTATTTTTTTTGTAGCAGAAAGTCGGATAATTATCGGACACATCTCGTGGATACACGGCATTAAAAATAAAATTTGTTATTCATGTTTTTTAGATTTATGTAGACATTTTAACTTCATTTATTACGTTAAACCATGGTGGTTATCATCTGATATATTTTTACACTAAGGAAAACATCAGGCAACATCTTAAGATTTTGCTGAAAAATATCCAAATAATGAAATATTTTCATTGTAAAACGTGATTGTGGTTTATGTTTCTTTTTTAATATTTCGCACAGCATTTAAACTAGAAAATGTTCATTTACTTTATTTAAAATACAAGTCATTAGCTGCAAATATTTCTTAATAATATCAGGAACATCTACGAATATGTGGCATATTTACCAACATTCCCAAATGAACAGAAGTTACTCAAAATTGTTCTACATTTGAACGTCAATTTTATGAACAATATGTGGGAACGAAAATGTATTAACCTCCATCTGGCATTGTAATTAAACAACGTATAAAACTTTGAAGAGGGCAAAAAGTGCTGAAAAGTATGTGTAGATTTTGAAATTTTCTCTATGAATCTATTTATTTGAGTTGATGGCAAGATTTTTCGGAAACCTTGGCTAATATATAATTCAGTAGACATCATGAATTTATAAATCTCGTTTACAATATTTTTAGAATCGCACAAACCTTCATAAAAGTGTTTGGTTCTGGGGTAGGTTACGTATCATTCTGACATTTAAAGTAATGCAATCAAGAGAAGTCAAATTGCGTTCCTACAAAAATTCGAGTATGATCACTTCCACGCTATCTACAAAAATAAGAACGTTGCCCTTCTAATTCTGGTTGGCATTAATAAAAATAAGAAACATTAATGTTAATTTGTAGACGTATAGGTCGAGCTTGTGCTGAGTTTCATTTCTATGAGGTGTAAAATGATTTCTGAGAGAAACGTGAAAAAGAAACAGCATTAAAGAGTATTTTGATAACCTAACGTCTTATTGCAGCGCTTCAAATTCTCCATCGAATTTCATACTCAGAGTTTGGAAAAGTTTTCAGCTGCTTCGTCGCGTTTTCTTGAACTGCTCCACATCCTTAACTATTTTTCTTTTAAGCGCAATTATAGTTTTGGTAACAATCAAAAATCACATTTTCGTATCGTGATGCCATACCAGGCATTATGGTTGTAAATATGCTTCAATTTTGCAGATAATCGAAACTTTTGCAATGCTTAAGCCCTTGGGGTTCCGCTTTCGTTATTTGAATTACCGTCGGACTCCGAAGATCGAATTTTATCCGGCCATCATCACGCATCGCCCCGAATTGTTTTGTTGGCTTTGGTTTCTTTTCAACTCTGGTTGATTTACAAAGTTTGGCCAAACTTTTTGTGTCATGGAGGGTGCCTCGGGTTCAATATGAAACTTCGTAATTTATTCTATCTTTCTCTCAGATTAGCTGCCCTGAGCTAAAGTTCCGAACATCGCCACCCATATATTACCATATACCCACGATATTTACGACGTTTTTGTTTGCAAATGTAATTTATACTGGCTACATGTATATTCTCACGAGTATTTACCTAACGAGCACAAGTACCTGGAATGTATTGGCGTGACATTACTTCGTAGGGACTCACCCGTACTATTAGAGGTTCATGGGCCGGCCTAGCGTTGCCAGCTGAAATCTGTTCCTAATTTTATTGTTTGTTCAGTATAACATATAGATTTGAATTCAATGTATTATTAATATTAAATTAAATATGCAGTTGTATTTACAGGTCGTATAAGCTCCAAGCAGATGACGGAGAGGTAAGTTCATCCAGCAAACTCGTTTACGTCTCTACCGAACTGACTTTGATACAAAATCGTGTGCATTTACAAATCAAGACCGCATTCCTTCCCCAGTGTAGCAAGCCGCGTTTATCGTATATTCTATCATATGTCCTAATTCGATTTTCAAGCTTAACACTATCTACGAATCTTTGATTTTTATATACGGTTTCTGGCGTAAAAAAGTTTTACTTCATAAACGTTCTTCCCAACCACGTTCAACATAGTTTCGCAACAATTATAGTGCATCGTATCGTTGCGATTATCCCGGTTGCAATATAGAGGACTTCCTTTTGTGAAAAAATTGATGTATTACAAAACTTATTGAAAAGCAGCTGCTTAGGCAAAACAAAGAAAGTACTAGATAAGATAAACAGAAAAGCCTTATTGAGAGAGAAAATAAACTAGTAAGAAGATGAAAAACTATTTTGCAAAGTAGCTAAATGTAAGAGAAGATGATCCACAACAAATAAATCCACTGGAACTAAATGAAGTATAATAAAACTATTGAAACGCCACAGCACAATACAGTCTTACGAACGAGTGTGTATTCGATATCAAGGTTAACTGTTTAGTAATCGTTTACACAAGTATTTACATTTATTTATTGATGCAGACACGGCTTTCTGTCGAAGGATGGAGCAAATGTACTGATATGTGATACAAATACATTAAAAGTCAACCTATGTAAAGGCATAAGAAAGCTTATTTGATTATTTTGAAATTAACAATAGTCTAAGGCAAAGAGATCCCCTATCTACTATACTATTTTACTGTTTACTCTATTATTAGCAAAAGCGCTAATGCAGACGATGTGTGCTTAGTGAAAAAGTAAGAAGATGGGAGAAAGCTGCAAGAAAATTGGGTTAACAGTCAATGCTAAATAAAGTTAATACATAGTACGTATTTAGAAGAAAAGATCAAGAACAGGATCAATTAGTAGTGAAGAACGAACTAGTAATTGAATAATGTGCAGTTATCTTTAGTAACGATGGTGACAGTAATAAACAAATTAACTCACTAATTATGGTAAGGATCTATAGTGAAGCTAGCTTGCAAAAGCTACTAACTTCGAAAAGTGTAGAGAGTAACTCGAGAGTAAGCAATAGTGTAATGAGGTCAACTGTAATCTCTGACAGCAAAGTGTGAGTGTTAAATAAAAGTGAACAGCAGGATAAGTTAAAAATAAGGGAAAAAATAAAGAGAGGAACATATGGTAGAAAGAAAGTGGGAAAAGAATGGAGAAGGAGAACCAACTAATGTACGATAATACAAAAATACAGAGTAGCCAAATTTGTTCTATTTGCAAAAATGGGCAATAATGGATGAATAGGAAGGTTACAAATAAGTCAGAACACAGCAAGACTTAGACACGATCGAAGAAGAAGCCTTGAAATCTCATGGTCCATAACTCTCACATACCGTGTGTCCACAGGAGTACGCACCATAGAGATAAGATAATGCTAATAGAATATAAATATCAACCAGTGCTACGACCACCGTCTCTTTTCTTGTACCATTTATAACAATATTGTTTCATACCGTGGCGAGTCAGAAGCCAGAAAACAACGTTTTAGCGTGCCGGCGATCACAGCATTAGCCGATCTTTCTATTCTATTTGGTTATCCCTATGGTGCGTCTTCCTGTGGACACACGGTATATGTACCAGTCTCATAAAATCACGAAAACTAGTGATTTGTGAAAAACCTTCTGGGGTAGTTATTTCACAAACTATTGATTTTACAAAAGCAATTTTAAATTGTTTATACTGACGTGCACGTCTCCTAATGGTACCCACACAATAATTTAGAATTACGTGGCTTCTATTCCTGGATAACTTTAGATCATATTTATTATATTTTTAAGAGATTAGAATTATAGTTTGTTACGGTTCAAAAGTCATTTATAATTATTTATGTAATTATTTGCCCTATTTTCTATAAATCTAAATATTATCCAAGCTTCGGATTTCCAGAAATTTATATTCCTAATTAATTTGCGTTAGGTTAGGCCTCTCTTGATGCATCGGTGTTAGTCTGGTGCATATTCAAGGTTCCCCTCTATTTTTGAATTTTTGCTTCTTATATTTTTTCGGCCATTTGCTATTTTGTGCTGCTGTAGTGAGGATGGCGAAGCGAATGACATTTTGAAATGAAATATGTCATTTTTGTATTTGTGATTTTTTGCCACCGTCCTGAGTTGAGAATTCACGTTTTGGCTTTTTTGTCTCTCGGGGAGCATGAAGGATGTCCGTGGAGGAGATATTTTGCTGATTTCTCAGTATCAGATTTTGTTCTGGTTTTTACCTGCAGAGCACATGTCCACTTTGGCAAAGCTGGGGGCTTAACATCGAAACGGTATGCCTAACTTTCTTTTGTAATTTATGCGTAGGATTCTATGGTGTTGCATTTAATTGTAGCTGCCCCTTCTCGTACGGCTGAATTCCGCAGCTCTTTGGATTTGCAAACGCAGCTCATTTTTGAGGTTTTGCAAGTTTGTCCCGCCTAGTTCTTGCGACCGTGAGTACTCCGTTCCTGCAAGAGGTTCGTAGTAACATTAAATCCGCAGCGTAGGAATCATATCATACCTTTGTCGACGAACGCGGAGCAGTATCAGCCCGGTAGGGAATAATCACCTAGCTTCTTTGAGGCTTACCGAGAGGTACGCATGTACGCCTGTGAACTACCAGAGGTCTGTTTAATTTAGTCTTTTACTCTGCCTGGGTTAGAACTGGTCTAGCATAACCTGTAGTGACGGAATTCGATTTTGAATAGCTTTGTGTGTCGTGTTAGCTTATATTTATTTGGCAAACAATAGATGGACTTCCTAACGACATGAATGTACCATAAACATGGTACTTACCTAGTAGAGTAGATTTTACCAGTTATTTAAGATACTTGCTGATAAATTTATTCTGGAACCTGGCTCTTTACATTCCATCTGTCAAAGTAACTTGTGGTAGTGGATGTGTCTCCCGTGCGAGCCACGTCATTATTATTTGTGATTATGGATCTTGTGAAGCAATGTTGCATGCTGTTTTGAGAAATGTAAGTTTTGGGTAATCACGTCATGCTAATGACCGTTTAACAGGATTGAATTACTTCCGTTAGTTCCGTACTTGCAAGATATGCTTTAATTGAATTCGATTTGCGTGACGCATTAAAACTGATGATACATATTAATTATTTACTAAGCGTATTTCGGATTATATAATACCCTACTGCTAACCAAGATCTTGGTTCTTTTGGTCAACTTTTAATCAAAATGTAACTATTAGTAACTTTGCCGCGGTCATATGCTTTACCGTGCAGTTCTCTGGTAAGGCAAATTTGCCATTTTTGGTAGTCAGTGTGTAGTTTCATAATTTACGGTAAACATTCGTTCATTCACGCTTTAATTATTTAAATCATGTGTAAATATTTTGGTGAGATTATTATACTTCTTATGCTACTGTGATATGAACTGTGATACTTTGGAATTGGTTGCCGTGTGTGTGTACTTTGTATATTTGTATATGTACTACCTATTGCCGACATTATACTGCCTTGACATCTTGGCTTGCGTATCTGATTTGTGACTTTGTCGTTGCATTTAGTTTTCAGGTATGGTTGGCAGCGCCTTCTGTAGTGTACCTTCGGATTAGCAGAGTGCTGGGCTACTTGCTACTTGGCTCCCATAATTTCCTTTCAGCTGAAGATTTGAGTCTTTTGTTTTACACACGACAAGCTCCGGCTGAGAAGTCGATTGCCTTTTCTTGTCCCTTTTACTGTCAGGTTGACGGTAACAACTCACTCCAGTAATTCAAATTAAGATATACACTTGAACGTCCTCGTGTGGATAAAAGCTTTTTTTTATTTCAATAACGACAGATATTACAATCTAAAATGTACTAGAAGAAAGTCCCGTTTAAATGAAACTAAATTATGGAAAAAGGAGTTAATAAATTGGAAAGCGCCTGGAGGGCGCGCGAATGGCTTAGGTGTTTGCGGTAGTACATTTCAATTTAGTTCGACAATGTAAATATTTTGGTGGCGCGCCGAACCCATTCTCGAATCTTATATTCCGACTTTATAATGCCTTTTCTTTAATAAATTCGTTTATAAATTCCTCCCTCGCAGCGGAAGGGAGGGCAAATACTTTAATATATTCGGAATGTCGATACAAAGACATTTTTCGAAACTGATGTAGCTTGGGAATTTTAAGACTCCAGATATTTACGGAGCGAACTTTTTATGTGGCCGCTGTTAAACCAAAGTTTTATACCGGAAAGTTGTATATTAATATACCTCGTGCAGGTGCGTGGTTGTGCAGAACGACGAGAATGTGGAGCCGATGGCAGCTCCGATAGCATTCACCCGCCGTAATCGCATAGGTGGTTCCCCGAATGCAGCCACACGCGCGCCATCTATTATTTACATCTGGGCGTTTGCTTTATTCAATGCAACATTGCTGGTGGCCCGTCTGAGTGCCTCACATTCACGACACTGCCGTTCTAAATTAATATACGGCGAGATCGAGGAAGCGGTTTACTTTTTAAGGTGGAGACGAGCGCGGAAATATTCTAGAAATAATGCGGGAAGAGCTTGAAAAATAGTTTATGCGCGAGCCTGACGCCGATGGTGGAGGCACTAAAAGGAAAAATTCATAAAATAAATAGACGCTTCACCAAGACTCAGATTGAAAACATTTTTCCGGGGTGCAGAAGGCTGGATTAGCGTTTTAGATGGTACGCGAAATTTTAGGGTAAAATGTTACAGTTCTCTGTTTTACAAATGGTTTTCTTCGTCGGTACAATAATGTGAAGAAACTGGTTTATGTCATCTCTGTAGAAAGAATTTGTGCTATAGCAACGACTATATTTTCAGCTATATTGTAATTGACATGGAATTTAATATTGTGTTGTTCCTTGTTCATTTATATCTGCTTATTAATGGGCAAAGTCTAGCCAAGGAAAATATTCAAAACTGGCCACATGACTGCTATGGCCATATGATGGTATTTGAATCAAAATTAATTTTAAAGTGCTTCACTAATAATATAAAGACATTAAACATTTTATGAATTCTTATGAAATCATGATACGGTAAAGAAGAAAATTCGTAAAGCTAAATTATTTGCGAACTTTCAGCCGTTATTGATTTTTTATAAGCATCCAAAATGTAATCCTTCTTAAAGCGAAAATCTTCTATAAGGAATAGCTTAGCTGTTTAGTATTTCTATCTGCTTATAAAAATCATGCAAGACGTTAAAAGTTAATAAGTTTGGTTGAAATAAACGCATGTAAAAAAGATCTCCATCAATAGTTTCGAAAAAGGCTTTGTTCGAATTTGACTTGGCACAAAAGAGGCTCACAGCGAAAGATTTATTGTCTTGCTATGGGTATATTTTGTTAGCACATGTTTGACGTAGGACTATAATTAAATTTTACCTTGTCCTTTGCCCGCGATAGTGCTGTCGGTGGAGTCCGACGAGAATCGAATTTTAATGCCCGGGATTTGATATTTCGAATGCGCCAGGCCGAAGGGAATTTAAATCCTAAATTTTTGCTCACGCGAAGTTAGAGTAAATAGTAAAACTCGGGAAAGGTTTTCTGGTTTACCTATTTTCGCGAAAAAAGCTTACTTTACTCATTAATTTGAGTTAGGAAATAAATTTCATTTCCGCACTAGTAGAAAAAGTAAGTATTGTAGTGAAAAAAGTAATTAGTTTCCGCACTAGGGAGAAAAGTAAACATTGTAAGTAAAGTTTTTTAAAATATTTGTTTTCGAATATAGATAAAATCTTGTATGTGCCGTTAGGTAAAACGTATGGTTTCGCACTTGTAACAAACCTTGCTATTTCATTGCAACATTTTTAGCTTAAATTAGTTACAATGAAAAATCCCAGTATTAGTTTCTATTTAAGAATAATTTCTCGCTTTGCCATACGAAATAAAAAATAATAAAAATTTGTGTTGTCTAGTTATTGTATGCTCAATTAATTATTTCTTGTCTATATAAGTGCATGTTAACAGGTAGAGAGACATAAAACATTTTAAAATTTTCAAACGTTAGTAAATGTTTCCATTATGGTTGAGATTTTAGCATGTTGTAGCTTTACAGTTTATCATTACTTTAGCGCTGCATTTAAACAACGTGAATAATCAGCACCCTGAGTTTACAAATAATTTAGAAATGCGGTCTGATATATGTGCGCCATTCGGCGATTGTGCGAAGAACTTAAAATTTTCTCTTTAGCTCGGAGAGACCTCGTTATGCGGCGCAATACCCGAATAATGTTATTAAATAGCTTTTATTTTTCACTTATTTTTTATTTGTTGTTCATATCCTTAATTCGAGGTATATAAAGCAGTTGATAAAGCCAGATCGCTTTCAAAAGCAAGAGAAATAATTGCACCCATTCATTAGGCCCTCCCCCCTTACATATCTAATATAGCGACATATTATAATGAATATGAGCGATTCTTATAATTATTTGCTTATAGAAATATTAGGTTAAAATATAATTGAATAGTCAAGCAATCTGCCCTTTAATTTCATCTTTATTTTAACTGGCTAGGTACTTAGAACATCAAGACTCCATTGAGGATGAGATTTACCACTTCGGTAATATAATAATTTGATTAAATTGCCATCCAATACAGAATTGGTTAAATTATATTGTATACTGTTTGAAACTTTCGCGGTTACTCGAATCACTTTTGTTAACATAGAATTTCGGCTTAGACCACGTAGTATTTGTAAACGAACATTCTCTTGCTTAATGTGTCTTGCATCTTGCCCGAGTTCATAAGGTGTCAGGCACCTTAAGCCAGAGAATGCTGACTGTTTATCCACAAAGACTACGCAGGCTAAGCAAAAATTCTATGTTAACAAGATTAAATTATACTCTCGCATTATTCGAAATGACACTTTCTTTATGTTACGAAATAAGTTGAATTATTTTAATTTTTTTATTTTATTTTGGTACTGAGCCAACAGCCGTTAGGCCAATTAGAGGCGTCACTGTACATTTCTGTTGTGTATAAGTGAATAGCTGCCGAATTGTGACATTTTACAAAATAAAGAGTATACAAGGTGATTCACGAATAGTGTCTGATTTAGCGCCATTATTCCTGCAACACAAATTACTCTCTCATAGAATACTGTTTTTCAATTTGAATAAAATTTTGTGATCATGATTTCAGAAAAATGAAACAACATTGTATTCCTGTGACAAAGTAATTTGTGTTGCAGAAAAAACGGCGCTAAATCAGACACTATTTGTGAATCACCCTGTATAAAAATATATGAAATGTCAGTTGCTAAGTACTATTAATTAATTAAGAAATAACAAACCGAAAAATACTAGCTCCAACGAGTAAAAAAAATAGTTGGAAGCTGGTTTCCACGTATAAACCACCACATTATAAACCAGTAATTAATATATAAGCCGTTCACGATCTTTTTGGGTCAGGTGTGGCTATGACAATCTAGTAATTTTGTTGGCAGAACCTCTGTTGCAACTAAACTCCCTCATGGAAATTGACACTTTTTGTGTTAGGTTAGGTTGTTTTCAGTTTAAGGTTATATTTTCTGAATAGCTGCAAACTGATCACTTGCATTCATCCTCTAATTACCACTAAATCGTTTTTGAAAATTTCAATGAAACTTAAATTGCCGCCCACCCACAAGTTTGGTATGAAATTCCTACCCAGGAAAATAAATAAGCGAAAATTGGTGGAAACACTTTTTATTAAATTAAACAAAGCTATTTACATAATATATACATAAGTAGGTTGGGGAAAACGCCAGGGCTTAATTGCTGCAGGTACTTAATAAACCCATTAGACGAGGAATTATGTCACAGCAGGTGGTTGGTGATGAATTCACCTATCCGTAAAAGATGGTTTTGAAATAACCTACAATTAGCTGTGATAAGTTGGCCTGTTTATTTTATTGCAGATTAGGATTGGTGATGAGTTCACCTGTACCCGTCGGGAAGCCTCGGAGGAATTCTCGAGGAACTAGTTAGAGACGGGTTGCAAAAATTGCTTCGAATGGTTCATAATATGTGCGAGAGCAGAATTAAGGGGAAAGAACTACCGGAAGAAGGGATAACACTGACAACAGCCTACATTACTTCCACATTTAAAAAGAGCAATCGTAGACGTGCGAAACTATAGAGGCATAAGCATGATTGTGATGATAGGAAGTCTGTATTGTAATGGTCTTTAGTATAAGGATTTAATATCAGATTAAAAAAAGGTTAAAAGAATACAGTTTTAAATTACAAAGATAAATTTAAGTATTAGAGGGATATCGAAATTATTAAAATTTATTTGGTAAAGAAATGAAATAAAATTTAAAATTCAATTGAATGGTGCTATATAAGAAACATTAAGATTCTAACATAATTTAATTATTATCTAAAATGAAGTGGAGGATTAAAGGCAAATACTTATTCGAGAAATATCATTTAACATAGTGGGTGTTAGATAAATATGATATAGATATATTAAATATAGGCTAAACTAAAGCACTAAGGAAATAATAAGTAATAACAGTATGTAAAAATAATTTCGTACAAAAACATGTAATATCTTTGTAAGCTGCAAAAATTATTAAAATAAACCCTTTATGAAAGTTATAATCTGTTTGGAATATAAAAGGGTTGTAAATTAAACTAAAATTGGCGAGACGAAAATAAAAAGTAAATTTTAAAAGATTTAAAGATGTGATGAGAATACCTAAGTAATACAGTTATCATTTACAAAAGCAAATTTCTGAAATGGGATGCCGAACTGAGTTTATTGTCAAATTGTATTACATCATATGAGTTGGATAACAGGGAATGGTTTTACTGGAAATGGTTTACATCGAGATTGTTAGCAGAGAGAGCGTTTTATGGGGTGGATACGATAGAAGGTTTTCATCTAATGGAGTTCTAATTCGACAAGCTTGTCATTGAAGTGACATCTTATAACTTGCATCCAGTCGAGGTTCGTGATGCTAGGTCGTCGGTGGCTTGAAAATTTTGGTAGGAAGACGTGGAAGGCGTTTGCTGCTGACAGTGCTGTTGGAGAAAGGTGGTAGGTTTCTTGTCGTGTTTGATCGAGAAGTCTTTGCGGATCCTGGTGTTTTGGTAGAGTTCGTACTAGGATTTGTTGGACTTTGGGAGTTCTCTGTGAGATTACTAGATGCGCTTCGCTTGGTAAAGGAGAGTGTCAAGGTCCATGAACAGGTGACAGAATACGGATATTTATGTAAAGATTGGTAATTTTAAAGAGGGTAGTACTTACTATTTGATATTTGTTGAATGACAAGTAATGTAACGAGGAGGTAGTTGTAATTGATTTTGAACTTTCATAATCTGACGTGACAGGTGACAGACGTACAAATTGTCATGAAATAAAAGAATAAAATTTCAGGAATAAAAGCAGTCTATATTATAAACGAATCCGACCTGTGTTTTAGTCAAGAGTAAAATGTTTCTACCGGAGCTAGGATTTAATAATATTGATAATCCATAATTTATAAAAGGGCAAATAAGTTACTTAAAATTGAATTTTAAAAAAAGAATTGATTGAAAATAAACTAAAGTATAGTAAAAGTCAGATGTAATCGCTAAAATATAATAATTATTGTTATGACATAAAACCATTTTCATACATAAAGATCATTATAACATAGTCAATTATAATAATATGGAAAATAGTAACATATATAATAAAAATAAAAATACAAGAGAGGACCAAGCAAGATTTGATTTGATTTGAAAAGATCATGTGTAGATAATGTATACACTATACAGCAATTAATCGAAAAGAAACAGGCAAAGAATGGAGATATACACTTAGCCTTTATAGCTTTCGAGAAAGCATACGATCCTTTCATTAGTTTTAGCAAACGGTTTTATAGAGGGTATTAATTTGTAAGCCTTTGATTTATAGTAAGATTTTCCTTGAACTTGAGTCCTGGTAAGTTCTGAAAGCACGTAATCGGGGAGAAAGGTTTCCGTCTGCGGATCATTAGCCTGGTCTATTGCTTAATTGCCTCGGCATCGGTAAGCCGCGTTAAGCTGCAAACATTCGACAGATTCCGAAGTTTTGGAGCAGCCCGGTCCTGAATCGGAGCCCACCGAGCAGGCGACGAGTGCATTTGTCTCGGATCGCGGCCGTCATACGAAGTTTTTTGATCTTTATTCGCGTCAACAGCCTTTTATCAACTTGTCGTCGTTCCCACTTCATTTTTCACGATCCACGTCATTTGTCAGTAAGTTGGTGAACACCGTAATGAGTTTGAAAACAAGGGACGGGCGTGACGGCGAGCCATAAAGAGTCCTCGTCCAGCTCTGCGGGTCTTCGTCTCATTTTTCTTCGGTCGACCTGCGCTAGCGCTAGTTGGGACTTGGAGAAGGCGAAATGGGACCGCAACTGAACCGGAGAGAATGGCTGGAAGCCTACACGTTTGTCTCCGGATCATTCGTCTTTTTTCCTGGCCGAACAAAAGGCCGCGAGTGTCGTTTGAAGAGCGGCTTCATTAGCGTTGTATAACGACCGAGACACGTCGTCTGCCATTTACCCGATTGACTTGTTTGCGGCCTCCTGGCTGCAATCAGGACCACTTCATCTGCGTTCTTCGCAGTCGCATAATCGGCCTCGATTAGCGCTGCAGGTCTTCCACTCCAGGCACGACCTCGCGGTTTTGCCACCTGCTCTCCAGCCGGCTTCTTAATTAGAAATTACATCCTGTGCAGATTCGATTAAAGGCGGTGGCGTGTCGCACATTATTAACTCGAGCAAAGTGTTCATTTCAGTCTAGGCCGTTCCGCTAACCGATTCCTGCCGCCGACCTACATGTAAATACCGCGTCCTTAGCGGTTATGTCGCTCATAAACCACAGCGATGTGTGAAAAAGCTGGGGTTCCAAGTTTGATAAGGTCGAAATTAGTAAATCTTCTCTTTATGACTGCGTAAGTTATAAGCTTCGACGAAACAAAATCGAAACTTTCGCGATAACCCGACGACTATTTGTAGTGCGGTGTCATACACCTCACTTTTGTTTAAAAGCACTGTACGTCGGCATTATCTTATTTTCGATCTTTTCCTCCTCAGCTACTGACAGCTGAAAGCTGGTGAATGAAAGATATTATTATTATTATATATAACCTAAAAGTTATGAGTTTTGTGGAAATTTCAGTTTAGGGATCCATACTTTTTTAAATATGTTAATGCAAAATAGTGATTAGCTTATTCGAATGAAAAATAACCGGTTATCCGGTTATTGAAATAACCTCTGTAACTCGGTTTTCGTTCCAAGTATTCGAATGAAAAATAACCTCATCTTGATACGTACTACGTGCCGTATCTCAGCGACCTGCGAGTGATCGAAATTCTGTAAATAATACGTCATTCAAAACCATAAGCAAGGCAGATTGTACTGATTGACCCAAGTGAGGCTCGCGGCTGCTTGTTGATGTTATTAACACATTTGAGACTCCCAGTCGACCGGTTAAATTTATGGGGCCGTTCCTATTAAAGATAACGCTCTGCTGAGTATGAGATTTGCCGAAGCTGTGTTGGTATTAATTTATAACGGCCTACATTTTTGCTTAGAAACGCTGTTGATTATGCCCAATAAGGGATAAACAGAAAGCGAAATAAGATTTTCCAATATCGTAACAGATTTATATTTAATTTTTAATAACGGAGCAGTCATATGAACAAGACGTGGATTTCGATATTTAAAATTTTAAGTGTGCGTCCTTAGAACCGCGGAAGGCTGAACGTAGATAAATTATGGATTCTAAAATATACCGGTATGATGTGCAAGCGAAAATGGAAGGGTGGCTACTAGAGAATTTTAGAAACTAAAAATAGATTCAATAGATACTTTGTATTCGCATATTTATAATTTCTTTATGATTAGTATTGATATAGCTATTCTCAATGGTTTAAACTCCTTAGAGATCAAATAAAAATCATTTATACAATTATTATAATTAACCATTAACTGAGTTCCTCTGCTAACTGCAAGTTACGGTGCCGGTGCAGATGACGGTGAACCGCCAACCGGCAAACCGCCAACCAGCAAAATCGAAACGAATCGAGAGCCAAAATTTATTCGAATCATTATTCAAATAATCATTCGGTTATTAATATCATTCGAATGCAAATAATTCGGCTATGAAAATTGTCCGGTTATGCCCATCACTAATGCAAAATATCATCAAAACGTCAAAATCACAAAAACAGTTAATTAATGAAAAAAGAGTGCATTAATCAAAAACAGTGTATCAATAGATTTATTAATCCATCCTTTAAAAAAAAACAGTTAAAATGAAAAAGAGTGTATTAATCAAAGACAGTGTATTAATGACGTCTATTAATCCATCCTTTTTTAGGAAAAATGATTCATTAATATTGAAATTAACAATCGGTCAACGAAAAATTAATTTATCAGAAAATATTTTCTTTACAGCTATCTATTTCGGTTGAAAGGTCGTATAAAGCTGATGAGGCATACAGTAATTTTTCTTGAAAGAGTTGGATAAAGAGGATGCTATGAGAACAGAGAGTGAAGATGAATCTGATCTATGATACGAACAAAGAACATGCAGCAGGTTGCATGACAGGAACGTCTCAAGTAAAATAAGAAGCATCATTTTAATCGAATTGAGGTATTTAATTATTCTTTTTAGCTACATATTCGTCTTTCCGATCATAAGACCCGTTCAGCTAGGAGAGATCGACGGGTGCAGGTTAAGATTGCACGAGCCTTCTGTGTGTTAGGTACTCTGCTGAACTGTTACAATGCTCTCCTCGTGGTAATTTCTTTTTGAAAGCCATTGAAGTGGAATCCTTTTTTTTCCCCAGACTCTGTTGGGACAGAAATGCTGGAAGCAGATTTAGGATTTCTAGAAGCTTCGGTGTAAGTTTCTGGGTGTTGGTGAACTTAATTTGGTAGCCCTCAAAGCTTAAACAACAGGTGTGAGGGTTATGTTAGTCGCAGTTCTTCACGGGCAGAACTCTATTAAGAGGTTATTTTCTTACGGAATTGTGGTTTAACATAGTTTTTGCCCTAGCTTTTTTAGAGCAATCCGTAGGATGAGGTAGTTGCTGCGGAAGTTCTGGAAGGCTATCTGGCCTTATACTAGGTGGATACGGGCGAAATCCAGCGTCTGAGACTATTTTCGAACGGATCCCGTATGTGGGTCATTCACTAAACTGACCCTTGTGGTGATGCAATAAAGGTATGTTTTGGTTGTGATTGGGCTAGTCCAAAGTGTATTTAATTCTGCATAATTATGTTCTATTCCTAGCAATATAAACTGCAATTCAATTTAATCGTGGTATCTGCGTTTTGAGATTAAGCTCAGCAGTTGCTACGAGATGGAGACTGGTCCAAAACTGTGGTTTTGGTTGAATAAACCCATATCTGCACAACATTCGGACTTTCTCGTTTAAAGTTGTATAAATATATGGTTAACTTAATTTCCAGGAGTGATTCATGTGATGGGAAATCATTTTATATATGTGCCAAATTAAGTCGCTGATTGGCTAACCTTATTTTTACACTGGTACTCAAATAGTGTTAAACTTCATAATTTTATACTTGCTTGCACCCACACTATTAGTGTGGGAAACTATATGCAGGTAGGTACCTGGATGAGGATATTTCTTAAAGAGAGAGAGTTACATTTAATTTGAGTGAACTATAACTCATATTCAGGCAGTAAAAATACTTATTTAAATTTTTTTTAAAGAAACTGTGTTATTATATACCATTCGAGGCTCTAACAAGTACATAATATAGGTATTATTACTAATAATACACGGTTCTGCGCTGATTGCCTACTTATGTATTAGTTATTAGTTCATATACAGCGATAAACGTTTATGTGTTTATGGTTGTTTCTTAAATGCCAGTAATTATATATCGCTTCATACCACATCTGTTATCATTCAAATTCTATTAATTGATGTTATGTTATAGTCGCTACTTTATAGGTTTTATTTAATTGTTGGCTTAATTTGAGTCAGTTTAGTGGTTTGTCCCATCCAGAAACTAGAAGTGAATGTGCCAAATAGAAGCACTTGGCGCTTTTCAATTAATTTCTTCGGCTAATTAAAGTAATGCGGACCTGGCCCATTCTACTGTTTAATCGGTGGAATGTTTACCATTTGAGATCGGTATAATATCTCATCTATACCAGAAAATCGGTGGTCTTTTTCTTTGTTTGTATCTTTGTTCGCTATCTCCTCCGAAGATATTGGACCGATTAAATTGTATGATAGCTTAAAGTTTTGCTAATTTTTAGACTTAGATCGTAGGCTGGTTTTATTTTAAAAAAAGTACGAAAAAGTAAAGTAAAATTAAATTACATTTAATATAATTAAATCGTGTAATTACCGAAGCGAAGCGTAGCTCGGGTGATTCACTAGTAATACAATAAATGTTTTATTAGTGATGATGGAACAAAGTGGGCTAATAGTCAGGACTCGCTCTGTAAATAATATAAATCACTTACCGGGTGTTAAAGCAAGTGCCACATTTGCAAGAGCATCGGCAGACTGTTTTAATATGTTATTGACCGAATAAAAAATCAACTTTTTTCAAAAAGTACGAGCAGTATTTGATTTGCCTTATTTAGGAAGTGTTTGACGGAAAACTGATGGTATGGGCATCAAAATATTTTGTAAAATTGTGCAACGTTTTATTTTACTCTGAAGTTGTTTACGATTTGGATATAAAACGACAAAGAGAAAAGCCATAGATAAACTTACAGATATTTTGAGTTGATGTTCTCGATGACCTTTCAGTAACGTACAATGTTTGGCGTAATAGCAAAAGATGGCCAGTTACAATTTAGTTACAGTTACGCTTGCATTATTTATAAATCTAATATACACGACTATCACATAAAAGAAAAAAGTTTCTAGTACAGCGTGGATTAGTTTTAGTAAATTATCAAAATGTGTGACTTAGCGAAAATTAGCAATAATAAGGAAATTTGAGGAAACTTCAGGATCACCAACTCAACGTCAAACTCAAACTCGTCGTCGGATATTAATATCGATAAGTACCGAGTTTAGTTCCGCAACAATACCACCCTCTGGTGCCTACATTTTTATATCATCAAAAACTATACAGAGAAGAAACTTGAAAAAATAATAGAAGAGGCTGGAGTGCATGCAAAAGACAAAATCGGCAACTTAGAAAATATTAGGATATGGAATGGTGGTTGAACAAATAAACTGTTTTACTGACCAGTATTCGGCTTTGCATACTTAGATTTCCTAGTTCTCAACCGAGTTATCGAGATGTAACATTGTCAGATTAATAAAATGGATCTCATGAGCACATTCCCAAAGTGGCTCTGCCTTACTATATCCCTTGAGACAACCCTGTGAGGTATTTCTTTTATAAATTGGCTGTACTTGCCATCCCCTCGTTTTCTTTCTGCGATAGCAACCAGTTTTCCATATTTTCCGCACAGTCTGTTGGATGTAGCTACACTCTTTTCCTCCCCCGCAAAGACGAATTTTTGGGTGGTTGTGGTATACGCTCCAGGTGTCACCTCGGATCAACGTCACAACTAAAGTATTTATCATCACAATTGTCACGAAGTTGGGAATTGAGTTCGCCTTTAGTGAATAGTGTAGGCGTTGTCTTTTTGTTTTCTCTTCGCCTTCCGCACAATTATTGGACTGTTGGAAAACATTTAAATTGTAAACTGCACATTGCCTCGTTCTACGCAAGATATGTTCCTTTGTCTTTTATTGCCAGCATAATGTTACCAGACATAGTTTAGAATCGATGCGCATTAAGTGTTTTTGTACCAACTTGTTCAAATAACTCCTGTAACTTGAACCAGCTTTGATTGCACTGCATAATGTAATAGATGTTTAGCTATTTGTTACTTGACACGGTCTATACGCACAAAGCTGAAATCAGAGAGCGCTATTTCAAGCAAAGCAAAAGGCATTGTAAGAACCCAGTCCAATTTCGATCCACAGCTCGACTACTTTTCCCGAACCCAAAAAAAGAAAAAATTTCCAGCTAACCTCCAGGCTTAAATCAGCAGGTGGCGCCTAACAATTTCCCCGGATTGTCATATAGCCCTAGGATACGACTCTATTTTAATGCAGGTCGAAGTAACAAAAATAATCAACCCCTTCTTCTCCACTGGGCTCTCGGATCCCGTTTAGGCTGGTTGTGGTGTATTAAGTTGGTTTTGGATAGTAATCCCACCGTTGAAGCATAGCAATATCGAAAGTTGACTAATTGGTGCTCTATCAAAGTTCAAGTTTTTCAAAGTGGAAAATAGGATTTGAATAAAAGGTTCTATAAAATGTGCTTGTATTTACTATGTCCAAATAATATAAAAACAACTGTTGAGTCCTAATTGTAAACTACAGTAATTGAAATTCGAAGCTGCATGGTTAGTTAGTGGAGTGGAATGCTACTAACAATTTGTGTTTGCGGTAGTTTTTCCTTCGATGTCCATCAAATAGGAAATCACAAATTCATTTTAGAAAAGTATCTGGCTGTGGGAGCCATTAGTAATTTATGTTTTAATAATCAACCTACTAAGAAAGATGCATGTAGTAGCTGTCACTGTAAATACGTTTTCAAACACAACAAACCGCTACCGCTCACTCGCTGCAGCCCGCACGGCGCTGAAGAGTCTGTTATGCTCGTATATGAGAGCTGATAAGGTCGGCTCCTCATGAATTAATGTATTTGCCGCGATGCTTCGGCCTTGATTATGTTTGCGCGAGTGAAACATTAAGAACTCGCGTGGAACACAAGGTTCGCGACGTTGATATTCCGGGACGAACTGCCCGCATAAAATCGCTACTGTCCTGAGGAGCAGCATAAATTATTAACAGCATTACTATGCCGATTTTGCATCCAAAATAAAAAGGAATGAACCCTCATAAATCCGGACTTGCAGAATTTCAGATCGGATTCAGGTCTGAATATCAAATTTTTATTCACCGGGCTGGATGTGGACTGTTTTTATGCCGGGAAAACAGGATCTCTCGATCATAATGTCTGAATTTCGGGTTACTGCTTCGTGTTGTTAACAGAAATGTTATACCTTATTACGAAAATTGCTTATCTTGTTACGGGGGGCAATTGCAAACAAGACATTTAGATAAAAATCTACAATATCTACAAAGATATTACTAATTGGCTAAACACATCCTAACACATATTTTACAGTAGAAGGCGAAATATAGTTTAATCCCGCCAATATTGGCGGAAGGTGTAATAGATCCCAGTGACTTTATTTTTCTTCAGCGAAAAAGATTACGTTCACGCTGCGCTGTCGGAAACCTTGTGTATTTTGGCTTCATAGTTTTCGAAATAGTTAAGGATTGCAGTTGTACGTGTCTTGACAGATGGAATTTCTGAGTTCAAGTCTATAAATTGGCGACTTTTTGGTATTTTAGACCCTAACAAATATTGTAGAAATAAATTAACAAGTGATGTATGTCTTGCATAATCCTCAAACTGTACCGAGGCGCGATCATCTAAAACGCAAATCTTTGCAACAACTATGTGAACAGATACACAGTTCAGAAGAGAAGAAGTTGCAAGAACCTCTACCCCTCTTGCTGAAAAACCGTAGATACTGTTAGGAATCCTAACCGTAACATGATAAACTCTAGACTATATTGAGAATGGACTTTAGTAATTAATATATATTATCTTAGCTTAGTGTCTAACTCAAATGTAATTTTGTATAAGGACGAAGTTAGCAAAATACTTGTCCTGGGAAAACGTGCCGAACAGTGTCACAGGTACTTCCAGAAAAAGGGCCGGACATGAATTGTAAATATTATTGCTTTTACGTGCCTCTTTGCGTGGGACCGCAACAATTTGCAGGTTTCCATAATATAAATAGCTTTTACAAGTTTACCTGTAAAGGCGGTAATTTTGGTGAAGGCAGATTTTAACTGACCTCGGTAGCGGATAGATCGCTTCCGAATAAATTGTAAATAAACATATTTTAAGCTACTGAAGTCTTTAATTTCTCAAGTAGAACTCTAAATCAGTGTATCGCGAAATTCGGATCGAAGTGAAACCCCCAACGTTAGACGTATCGCAACAATACCAAGGAGAACAAGAAGAAGATGCACTGAATGTAAAAACGAAAATGAAACGCAATATCACTGTGTAAGCTGTGAAAACGTTTTATGTCTAAAACGTGTGTGAAATTTACGTGCAATCCCTATTTGAATAAGTGGCAAAAATTAGTGCTTTGCTTATTTCACACTTTCTTTATTACTGTCAAACAACTTTGTGTAAAAGTTTTAATTTTGTAATACTTTGTTACCGATTTTTATGAAAAAGCGCATACACAGTTTTCATATTTTTTATATTTTATTTATGGCGTCAATAAAAGTTCACAACTGAACATAAATATTATTGTAAAAAGCAAACTAGTACCACCACAATAAAGACATTATTTCGGGTTCTACAGACCCGGCGCCAGTATTCGTGCCAGGACCAGCGGCTTACTAATAATAATAGTAATAATAATTCTAATATCAGCACGATATGGAAAATTATTTTATTAGGTAAATACCAAGTGAAAATTCACGCGAAGTAATTAGACAGGAAATCGTAAATTAGATTTATCAATTACAGGCAGAATCGGAAACAACATCGATCTGCAAAAAAAACACATCATCTATGTGTCACATCGAAAATTACTGAAGTAACTTAAAATACACGTACATTTATTTCTATTTAATGTTCGTCCTATTTTATATCTTTTCATTTTCTTTCAAGCACGTGACAAATCACTCAGTTGCGTCAATACGCTTCCGGAGACTCGATAAAGTACGGCCGGCTGGGGTCGTAGCTATGGCATGTAATTTCTGTCGTTACAATATGCTTGTGTCTTGATCAAAAGATAATAGCTTTGCTGTAGCAGTGTACTAAAAAAATTACATTCGATGTGATATCGAAACCAGAGCTTCAAAAAGTGATTTTTTTATTAATAATTTGCAACTTGAAGAGACTCTTAAACTTTAAGAAACATTCTTGTTTGCGAAAAATTTGCTTGTTTGAGGTTAACAACTGTCTAGGCCAGGGGTGGCGAACCCATGGCACGCGTGCCACTGATGGCACGGGACAAAATAATTTGGGCACGGCATTAATTATGGAATTTAGGTACCTAATCAAAACAATTTATATTTAACAATGAGTTGAACATGAAGCTTCAAGGAGCAAATAAAACAATTATTGTGTTATGATAGATCTCATTCGTGATTTCGAGGCTAAACTGCAAGTTTTTCCCAAACTTGAAAAAAATCACCAGAGATTTGGATTTACACGAAAAATCAGACCAAGCAAAAGTCACTTAAGAGTTTAATTCGGTAATTAATTCTTCAATCAAAGAATTAATTGTCATCGAGATTTTCTCAGTTCAAAGAATTATCGGAAACACTGAAGTTTATTATGTATCCTGATGTGACTTCACTTGTTAAACTGAACTTGGCCAAATTTGATTGGTTGGAAATTGGAGAAACTGAAGTACAGCTGATTGATTTCCAGTCTAGTTCAATGTGGATTCAAAAATGTATCGAAACAAGGAAAGAGTTGGAATTAAATGAAATAGAAAGACTATCTGTATCAGGTAATATGAGTAAAAATGCCAATATTAAAATTATGAAAACGTAGAATTTAATTCCAGACACATTTAGCTGTCTGAAGAAGCTTGCTTTTGTTATCTTAACAATATTTTCATCTACCAATGCCCGCGAGTCATTATTTTCATAAATGAATAACATTGAAGACTCGATTAGAAGCCGTTTGTCAGATGACTCCAGTTCAGCTTGCATTCTGTTAAAAGTAACAAAGTATGAAGCTAATATAAGTTATTTAGCATCTAATTTGCAACAACAGAAGTCGTACTAATTTTTTCTTTCATTTAAATAAACAGAACGTTACTATTGCTGTACCAAATATATATTTTTGGTTGCAAATAAAAAGTTGTAAATTGATAGTATTTAGTTTTATATTTTCTCCATTAATCACTAAGTCAAGATTGTTTGATGGCACGTCATGGCCTCATTAAACATTTCTTTAGAAAAAATGGCACGTAGATGAATAAAGGTTCGCCACCCCTGGTCTAGGCGATTGTTCCACGTTTGAGAAGCAAATGACGCAAAGTATTATTAACGATTTTATCTTTATCTTTCTGCGTGTGACTGCACACTCGACAACAATTCTGCATTAAATATTTCTAAGTGAGAGTTTTGATTCGAAAAAAATACTACCGCAGTTAAAAATTAGTTTTTAGTAATTGGTTTTTCCACATAAACAACTAGGTTACATTTGATTATTAGAGTATGATGCAGTTGCCCTCTGAACAGAATTGCCTGGAGGCTGAACAGGTTTCTGTTACTTGCGCTGGTTCCGTCCCTTTAACTCTGAGCACACGGTTGAAACTGCAATCTGTGTTTTAAGGCAAGGGTAGTCATACCACTCAGAGGGACGTTATAATTTGGTAACTACCCTGACGTGCAGCCTCACACTTCAAAATTTTAGGTTTCGAAGGGTAGCACCTCGATGTTAACGAATCAAACACTTAATACTGATTGTTGTTATTATAAAATCTCGGTCTACATATACATATATACATTTCGCTTAGTTCTAAACATTGAATTATTTTAAAATGCAAGAATGCGTACTTTACTAGATCGCTATCTTGTGTCACAACAAACAGTCAGCGTTTAAGCAAGCCGCTTCCGCGAGACATGCACTTGTAGTACATTGAACTTGTATTACTAGGTCGTCGTCGCATGTACGAGCAAGGCTGTATTGCGTTAATTTTTGCAATTCTGCAAACACGCCCGTGACATACTGAACTTTTATGAACTAATGCATGTGCTGCTAGTTTGCATTTTTAAACATGGGGCCTGGGTTTTCCATCTCGAGCAATTATTACAATTCATTCAGGTGGTATTCGAGTTTTTTGCTGGTTCCTTTCAACTCTCCTTTAAAAGTGTCTCTTTGAAACACTAAGGGGTTTGAGCACTCTGATCCCAACTTGTAGAATTGTAGAAGTTCGTGTAAATACCTCTACTAACCAGATTCTGTGAAAACGCACTTATTAAAAAAGTTGAAAACAGACAACCACAACAATCTGGATCAATTATTACAAATTTCCATTCGGAAATGTCACAATGATAAGAAGCGAAGAAATATAGTTGGAGTAGGTCGGTACAAAATATTTTGATCATAAGCACTAGGAATTTTCAATTATCTTATTTCCGTCAAGATGGTTCGGCTATCATGAATGAATGCCATTTAATACCCATTTTGTCGCCACTTTGAGTGGAATAATTATAAAACGTGCCTTTATTTAGCAAGGGTCAAATCATTACACGGTGGACGTCTAGGTAATTAAAGTTTCATGTTTCCCTCATTCAAACTGAGGGTTGAATGTAAATCTTCTTGGGTATGCGGCCCTGAGCAGGAGAACATGTCCTTGCCAAATTTATGCCGCTGCCAGTCATGTCAGGTATCTTTCAACTTTTACAGAGGGTTTCGCAGGGAATTACACGAAATAATCGGACGAATTTTTAATGGAATTCATGCCCGACCGGCAGTTTCGCTGCCGGATATTAAATCAAACGCTCGCTGTTGCGAGCACCGTTTTGGGTCAGATGCAAGACTGCAAAAATGAGAGATCGATTACGGGTCTGTTTAATTGCAGCAAACCCGAACTAAAAGTTCGCAATGTACCAAGTTCAGCAACTCGACAAATGTATGGCAAACTTGATCACTTGAGCGCTCTTTCTGAGGATAATTCCGTCCTTATTTTATCAAGTCGCGAGGAGCTGCAATGCTATAACTGCGGGCGCCTGCCTGAAGAAGCGTGAAAAGTTATTACGTGAATAGGGTTGTTTATCAAATCTCCAGCAAAATGCTTGCGTTTCCTCACTGACGCCACCTTCAAGTGCAAATTCGATGGTTTGATGCAGGCAGATTAATGTGACATTTATCAGCCTCTACGAGCAAAGCTGAACCGGAACGCGGAACAGATCTATTTTCTATTTTATAGAAGTCATAGTTTGAAGTTTGTCAAACAATTTAGCAAGCCGTGATAATGCTGTTACCACATATATGTTACCATCGAAATGTACCAACACGAATATACACGGACGTACAGTGATTATACAGTGAATCTATTTTAATGGTTTACATAAGAGTTTCGTTTCTATGCCACCATTTAATCATACAGGTCACTTCCATAGTTAGAAATGAGATTAATAGATTAGAGCGATTATTTTACGAGTTAACTTACGAATTATTACTTGTCAAAAAACAATTAAAAGTTATTCTAATGTATACAACTGAAGAAAAGATACATCACACAAGTTGTTCCTAGGTATCTGGTTTTTAGTTGCATACCTGCATTCCGGTAACAAAATTAAAGTCTCTTATTAGCAAGTACCGAATTCAAATTCATATGTTGACTAATAAAATAAACGCTCTAATTTATCGATCTCATTTGTAACTATTGAAGTGACCTGTACGATTAAATGCTGGCATAGAACCGAAACTGCTATGTTAACCATTAAAATAAAATCACAGTACAATACATTACATAGTAAGCCAATAGAAAATTCCTATTTATCGTAGTTACCATGTATAGATCAGCGAGTATACGCTTCATAACGTGATATAACCGTTTTGGTTTTCAATGGGTTCAACAATTAAAAATATTCAATCTAGAGCCATGATTTAGAACATCGTTGTCATACTAATATTGTAGGTATTTTAATACGTTTAATATTACTACAGAGTGATGCGATTTTTTCTTGTTTAATTAATTTTTTCATTCATTATATAGTCGTAACGAATATTGCCCGATCATCAAAAATAATAGATTACCTCCCCCCAACTCGACGCATTCCTTAAAAAAAATCGTAGAATACGTCTGGTTGATAGGGAAGTAAAATAATCGATTATATTTTATTCTCTTGTGGTATTATAACTGAATATATAAGTACGTCAGCTATAATCATTAAAATATATATAAAACACCACGAATTAGATGAGTTTAACAGAGATTATCTGCAAGCCACCTCAGTTATGGTAGAAGACCGGAACGGCCTCTAATAATATCAGCAGCGCATTCTCCACCTAGATATAGAACAAACAAAGAAGGATTTCATAAATATTTTCCATCACTGGGCCCAAGATTTATATCAGGAGGGGGGGGAGGTTTATAATGGACCAATTCGTGTCACCCTATACCTACCTTTCATATCTTTTTATCATATCCTTTCTTCATATACTGTTAGTAGTAAAACTGAACCGTACTTCTTATATGTATTAATTAAGTTAGCACGCACTATAAGTGTCTCGCAAGTGCGGAAGTGAATATTCAAGAGAGCTAATTCAAGGGTAGCGGAGTTAAAAATAGAACGAATCCAGCTAGTGCGTGAATCACGGTAGAAACCGGAGCCAGTCGACATCTTGGGTAATTGTTTCAATAAGGGATTTCATGTCTACGATAACGGGGTTTACCCGCAACCAGTACGAAGTTAGCGTCTTTCGCTGATGCAGCGTGCCTGCTTAAATTGAACGTACCGAGGCAGCGTTCGTATTATGGCGTGTCCAAAAAACCAGCGCATTCAAAGAATAGACAGCTTCGCCTAGTTCATTTGCGCGAGGAATTTAAAATCTTTTCGCACGATCGGTGTTTGACTTTGCGTCGACAGTTGAACATTAACGCACTATTTAAGGTGCTTTCATGCATGTAGTGTCTTTTTATATGAGTAGTGTGTATTTTTACATGTATTTTTATGTAATAGCTCGAGTAAAACAGCTTCCGCTTGTAGATAATTAAAGTATTATTGACAGCTTTACCGTATGTTTGGACGTCGTTAATTCTTGGTATTTTATGTACATGTATTTACTTATATTTATGTTTTTCTTACAAATTATATCTTTTTATGCAAACTGTTGGGTTTTTATTACTGTCTATTACAGCACAATATTAGCTCGCCCTTAGTAGCACTGACGATTTATTAAAGTTTTATGTCTCTACGACTGTTTAAGCGAACCCAAGGCAATATAAATTAATAGTACAGTAGAGTATAAGGCTAAGTAAAAGTACTATTACAATATGGTGCCTACCGTAAGGGCTGAATAAAAGAACTGTTACAGGTGGGGGATCTAAACTGTACACTTCTCGAGGTAGGGTACTGAATAAAGTTATACAAGAACGACATCTGAATGATCTTTCTGCGGCAGGACCAGCTTAATGGCTAACCGATAGAGCAAAAATCCCAGATATATTCAATTTTTTATCACTAAAGGTATTGGCGATGTCTATATGAAAGTGGAAGACAACTACTAATTATGCTCTGATCACTCTTCCGTAGTAATTATTCTAGGTAAGTAGATTCATAAAGATAAATCGTTACAACTACATAATATGTACCATAGAAGAAGCAGCCTGTGGAGCAACTCTTTAAACAAAATCGCACTCAAAAATGCAAGATTGACCAGCAGTAATTATGAACATAATTGCCGAGAAACGAAGACTAAGAAGGGAATGGCGATACCCTGCAGAAAAACAAAATTTAGTAGAGCTGCGAAAGACTTAAAGATAATGGTAAAGGAGTATAAAGACAAAACTTTCAAAGACTATCTAGAAGACCTAAGGGCAACGAAAAGTTCCGATTAATCATTGTGGAAAGCGACAAAATGCCTTAGACAACCTAAACAACCAGTACCAGCTATTCGGAAGCAAGATGGATCCTGGGCTAAAAGCTATGCTGAAAAAGCTGAAGACATTGATCACTACCTTGATTAAACAGTACAACTTTCATTGCCAATACAACCCCTTTTTATTACTGAAATTAAAAATAGGATTAATAATCTACATACTAAAAGGACTACCGAAGAAAGGAATAAGGATGATAACGTTTACGTGTAATGCAATATTAAGAACTAGTAACGTTCCAGCACAATGGAAAGTAGGAAAAATTATACTTGTACAAAAACCTGGCAACCACCTAACGAAGCTAGTTCGTATAGACCTATAAGTCTCTTACCAATCATATCGAAAGTTTTCGATTAATGCCGATTCTAAGTTTGGTTTTTGGAAACACCATTCTACGATAGAGCAGATTCACAGCGTTGTAAATCTTGTAAACAGTACTTTTAAAGAAAGAAAATATTGTACAGCTGCCTTTATCGATGTAAGCCAGGCATTTGATAAAGTGTGGTACAATGGGCTCCTATACTAATTGAATCAGTGCCTACTGCATGACTTTTTTAATATTAAAATTATACTTGGGTGATACATCGTTCCTTGTAATGTACGAAGAACATACTACTACACTGTTTCCAATTAAATTGGGAGCACCGCAAGATAGTGTCTTGGGGCCAGTATTGTATCTTCTTTTCACAGCAGATCTGCCAAACAGAGGAGATGCCACTATAGCTACTTTTGCACATGACACTGCCATATTAGTTACTGATGAGAACACAATCACAGTATCACAAAAACTTTAAATAAGTCTCAACTCCATTGAGACTTGGTGTAAAATATGACGTGTAAAAATAAACAAGAGAAAATCACTTTCAACAAACGTAGAGGCATGTGCCCGGCAGTTACTCTCAATGGAATCGCATACCACACAGTGATCAAGTTAAATACTTAGGCATGCATTTAAACAAGGGCCTTACCTGGCGAACTCGCATTTGGAGAAAACGTCAGCAGTTAAACTTGAAGTTTCACAAGCATTATTGGCTGCTTGGTAGAAATTCCAAGCTCTTGCTAGACAACAAGCTGTTACTTTATAAGGTTATTTTCAAACCAGTATGGATGTATAGCAGTCAATTGTGGGGAACAGCATCAAACTCGAACATAGCAATATTAGAAAAATTTCAGTCTAAAATGTTACGAATTTTTGCCAGTGCACCGCACCGCAGTACGTAACAAATGCAGATATAAAGCGACTTCACAATAAGTTCAGTGAAAGATGTGATAACAAAAACCAGTAAACAATACCTTGACAAATTACATAGTAACTGGCCTAATGACTCTAAATATCAATGACACTGCAGTACCACATAAAAATAACGCTAAGTATCTTGGTATGACCCCGAACTCCAAGCTCGAATGGAAGGAATATGTAAAGAAGAAAGTGGCAGAACAATGCCTTAAATACAGAAAATACTACTGGCTTTTGTGAAGAAATTCAAAATTATCTATTCAAAACAAAGTGTTAATCTATAATAAAATTATCAAACCTATTTGACCGTACGGTATACAACTCTGGGGGTGCACCAGAAAGACCACCATTGCAAGGGTTCAAACGTTTCAAAATAAAGTTTTGCGGAACTTGATAAATGATCCGTGGTACCTCCGAAATTGCGATCTACATCAGGATTTTGGCAATCCAATGGTGGCCCAAGAAATGAAGAGGTATGCTGGCGAGCCCGCCAGTTGCCAGATGTGGGGATTGAACCCCGTACCGTGGCATCGCAGCCTAACGCCCTAACCGCTCGGTTACGCTGGCGGCACTGACATTTAAAAAAAGAAAACAAGTTCTATCTATATCATTTTTAGTAAGCCACAGTTTCGAAGACTACTTTTTTGAGGGAGGTAGCCCTGAAAGACAACATTTTTGAGGTATTATTTTTAAAGACTATAGCTCAGGGAGTATCATTTCTGGAGAAGACATATTAGGTGAGCCCCATTTTGGGAGACCGATTCTAAGTGAGTCTTATCTTATACGAACTACAATTTTAAGGACGTCATTTCTATAGACATTATTTTTGGTGGTTCACAATTTCAGGGGCTACACTTTGAGGTAAAACATATTGGTAAACGACATTTTAAAGGCATTGTTCATATAGACGCGATTATAGCTACGCCTTATTTTTAGATATGACATTTTGTGGGAGTCTTATTATTAAAGACGCGTTTTAAGTAAGTTTATTTTTAAAGATCGAAATTTTTTGTTGGTTTACAATTTCGTAGGCTACTTTTTTGAGGTAGAACATATAGGTAAGTGACATTTTAAAGACATTGTCTATAAAAAGAATATTTTAAATAAGCTTTATTTGTAGAAATTACATTTTGTGTGACTCTCATTTTTGAAGACGCATTTTGAGTTGGCTTCATTTTAGGTGAGAATCAATTCTGTGGAGATAATTTTTAAGTACATTATTTTTGGTGGTTCACAACTTCGAACGCTGCTCCTTTTAAGTAGAATGTATTAGTAGACGACATTTAAAAGGCGATATTTTAAGCGAGTCTCATCTATGGGGATGATATTTTGTGCGTGTCTCATTATTAAAGACGCATTTTAGGGGAGCTAGAATTTTGAGGATGTCATTTTTGTAGCCATTATTTTTGATATTTCGAAAGCTGCTCGTTTGAGGTAGAGTATGTCGGTAGGCGACGTTTAACGGGCGTTACCCCTGAAAAGGATATTTTAAGCGATTTTCATTTTTGGAGATGATATTTGGTGCGATTTTAATTTTTAAAGACACATTCTAAGTGAGTTTCATTTTACGGGAGCTACAGCTACAGCATTCTGGTGGTTCACGGTTTGGAAAGCTACCCTTTTGAAACATATTGGTAAGCGACTTTTAAAAGACGTCATCTTTAAAACCAATATTGTACGTAAGTATTATTTGTCCTTACATAATCCTGAGCCTTTCTACCGTGAGGTGTAAGGCTCTTATTTGTAGAGATAACATTTTGTGAGGCTCATATCTTTGAATACGCATTTTAGGTTGGCCTCATTTTAGACGAATTTCAATTCTGCGAACGTCATTTTCTTTAACATTATTTTTGGTGGTTTACACTTTAAAATGCTACTCTTTTGATGTAGAATATATTCATAAACGGCAGTTAAAGTGCGTTATCCTTAAAGATGACGTTTTAGTCTCATTTTTAAAGGCAGATTTTAAGTCAGTCGCAGTTTAGGAGAGCTATAATTTTGAGAACATCATTATTACAGACATCATTTTCCTTGGTTCACAATTTCGTAAGCTATTCTGAAGTAGAACATATTTGAAGGTATTGTCGTTAAAGACTACATTTTAGGTGCGTCTCATTTTTAGGGATGACATTTTGTGAGAGTCTAATTTTAACAGACGCATTATAAGTTGGGCTCATTTTGAAAGAGTTGCAATTTTGAAAAGATCATTATTACATACATCACTTTAGGTCGTTCATAAGCTACTCTTTGGAGGTAGAAGGTATTGGTATACGACATTTTAAAGGGGATATTTTTAAAGGTGATATTTCAGTCAATTCTCATTTTTGGAAGTGACATCTTATGTGAGTTTTATTTTTGAAGACGCATTTTAAGTGGCCTCATTTTAGAAGAGCTACAATTTTGAGAACGTCGATTTTATAGATATAATGTTTAGTGGTTCATAGTTTTGAGGGTTACTCTCTACTATACTCTCTTAGATATAGATACTGTGTTGGTAGGAGACATTTAAAAGGCGTTATCCTTGAAAGTGATATTCTAAGTGAGCTTCAATTTTAGAGATCAAATTTTGAGTGAATATCTTTTTTAAGGGTGCATTTTAAGTGACTGTCATTTAAGGCGAGCTTCAATTCTGAAAGCATAATTTTTATAGATATCATTTTTAGTGGGCCATCGTTTTGAATGTTACGTTTTTGTAGAGGTGGCTTGTGGTAAGCAATATTTTTAAGGCATAATTTTTAAAGAGCGCTTATTAAACGAGTTTGATTTTTAAAATGAAGTTTTTGTTGGCCTCACATCTGAGAGCTACATTTTTAAAGGTGATATCTTTGGTCGACTATATTCTTAAGCATCGAAATTTAGTCATAACCGTTTCGGTAAATAACATTTTTGAGATCATAGGTTTTAGGCGCGATAGTTTTAGTAAACGACATTTTTAAATCTGTAATTTTTAGGTAATACCTTTAGGGAGCTATAATTTTGAGAGCGTCTTTTCAAAAGCGACGTTTTAAGTCGATGACGCTTTTATGGTTTGAAGGCTATGTGTAATTTTTTGTGAATAGCAATTTTTCAGGGTATGTTTTGGTAGGCTACCTGTTTGATCTCCTAAATGTTTTAAAAACAACATATCTACTGGGAGAAATTTTTGAAGTAATATTTTTGGTGAACTACTATTTCGAGTCTAATTTTTGAGAACGACATTTTTAGAACACTATGGTAAATGCATTTTCACACACGGTGTTGCTTGGTGACTTGAAAGAGTAAATTAAGAAGATTAAAATGTACAAAATATTTCATAATCCAGTAGTGTACAAATTTCAATTTAGTACAGGTAAAAATTCTAATTGTAAGTGTTGATTGTTTATTATTTTAAACGTTATAATTATTCTCTTTAATTCAATGGATCTCGCTCCCCCTTTAATTCTGTGATGACAAGCCTTCAAGTGGTAGTTTTTAGGCACTAAACTTATCGTAAAGGTCGCTTTGTTTCCTCTGCCCATCTTAGAGAGCAAAGTATTCTTTAGCTCGCGTCTCAAGCATACTCTACCCCCATTAACACTATCAGTGTGTAAAATTTTACTACTCGCTCGCTGCACTTAGCAGGCCTATTAGAGTTTGAATAGACTTTGTTATTACTTTGATTAAGGGGAATTCTGAAAGCTCACTGTAACGCAAGCCCTTTCGCGGAACTCTTTCACGCCTGCACTTGTCTTGGAGAGCGTGTATAAAATCGTTCATTTTTCAAAAAGCGCCCGGCACTCCTGGATTTACCAAAACACAACAATCTTATCTGTGCGTGTAAAAAGCTGATAGCCATTACTCGCCATTCTTCGGGCCGGAGATTCTATCTTCCATGTTTGAACGGCGCTTTACGCCACTGCGATACCCATTACCACTATCAACGTGTAAATTTTACTCCTCGCTTGCTGTACTTAACAGTTCTATTATCACTTCAGCGGAGACATAATTCTTCCGACATCAGCTGGGTTGCCTTTGGGAATTCTCCTGCGCTCGAAATACTTTAGCGTTGATAACCGTGTAGTTCCCACAGAACTGCATCGATTTTCGCTCTAATTTTTAAGTTGGCCTCGAGCTCCCCATTCTGGCTTTTTTAAGTGCCACATTAGGTTTTAGGTGAGTATTTATCTGCGAAAAGGTTGTACGTGGTAAATTCGGAATGTCCTTTTTTAGAACTAAAATGGAATCTCGTTGTTGAAACGAGCCCAACGACTTCTTAAACTGATAAAAAGTGTAAATCAAAAGTTCCTTCTGCTTCCTGTTTTTGTTGATTTAGTGCTACATCTCGTACAGAATATTAAAGTATGAAATAGTTACGCATCCAAACAGAAATTAAAAAAGTTATAACTTTTACGCAATTTGCGTAGAAGTCTCCAGTGTTATTTAATGTTTAGATAAATCCCCTTTAAATGGTCAGCATATATGAGTTATATTTATCAGAAGGTAGTTTATAATTCGAGAAAATATCAACAATCATAGTGAAGAAGGATGAAATTATAAGTTTAATTCACAACGAGTGTATCTTAAGCATTTTAGTTTTAAGTTGGTACCATGTAGCGGAAGGGTGGCAACCTGCTACCCGCATCCCGCCATCCGCCAAATGAACACTCTTGTCCTGGTGTTAGAGGTGGCTACACGTGACGAAACAGCTATCGAGAATAAAGTAAGTTCAGTATTTTCTATCGTTTTTATTTTGTTTGATGCCAGGTGAGAGGCAACAGCTACCAGCTCGTGGTAGCAAAATTAATAAAGGTACTTCGAGAACGAGTAACCAACGAAGAATTGGGAACAGACCATCGCGAGGCTCTAGAATGCAGATAAGCTGCCATCAACCCTGTAAATATAGCCGCAGTCCATCGTCGTGGCCCTTCAAATAGAGCTACATTTCATCGTGGTGGCCCTGCATTTCGGATGCCCCAACAATAATCTATATGTTATCGGTAAAGTCGAAGCTTCTATTAACATAGCATTACGTAGGCAATGTGCGAAGTGCTTTAGGCTTTGACCATAATATACTGTAATGATATGAATACAGGGGTATAAAAATCAATTTTAAAATAGGATTAAGGTATTACAGTAGTTCGATATTATAGGGAGCAATTTAAATATGAATTGGGTATTTGAATAATTGATAGGTAATTAGAACAGAATATAGAATTCATAATTGAATAAAATGAGGCTAATTGAAAAACAGAAAGATTCGAATTTAATATAATATATAAATATGAAATTGGAAAATATGACGAATACTTAATCGAAATAGATTATTGCACATAGTGGGTAGAAACCAAAAATAAATAAATAGTGTGTTGGAAGGAAAAAATATGATATCGTTAAGGACTTTGTTTTGATTATTAATATAACAAACTTAAAAATGTAAAGCTGTAATTAATTTGGTGTAATTAAAATTATGAAATAAACCCTATTTTAAATAATAAAATGTTTGGAAATTAAGAAGGGTTGATATTAAGACAAAATTTACGTGGTGAAGTAGAAATGAAATTTTAATAAGAAGATGAAATACTAAATGGAGGAAGATAGGAAAGATATGGTGAGAAACTAAACTAAAAGCAGGACTAATCTACAGAGGAGAATAAATTGAGAAAAATAGGGAATTATGTTTATTGAGGAATTACATTTGACATTGCACATTAATTGGGTTGGATTGCATAGAGTTGTTGATATGAAAAGAGAGTTCCAGGGATATCATTGGTAGAGGGAACATTTCTGAAGGATTTGGCAGATGAGGTTTGGTGTCCTGTACTTGTAGCGGGGTCATTGGTGCTGGTCGATGGAGTACTTTGGAGGAGTGTTTGTGGATGCGGTGTTGGAGGTGAATGACTGCCACTGTGGTCTATTTGGGTGCATACTGTAAGGGAGCTTCTGTTCCTGATTCTAGGCAGTTTTGACATAGTGTTTGTCAGTGGAGGATTTCACAGTGTTTATTGAATGGAGCAGTTGTGATCGTTAGCAGAATGGAACAAGTTGGTTTATGCTGAGGACATTGATAAGTTCGAGTGAAAGGTGGGTGAGTTTAGGTATTTAGATAAGCACGGAAAGAAAATACAGAATAAAAGGTGAATTCATTATTAAGGAATTACTAACTGTTTTATATTGTTATTTAACAAATGTAACGATCTGCTATTTGTCATTGAATTTTCAAAGTTGTTTGACGGATCATTTGACAGAAATTGTTGTCAAAATTAAAACCAGAACATCAAATTTCAGAATAAGCAATCTAGATAAGAGGAATCCACCCCTGATTTTCAGGAGCTATCCAAAAGAATAATTTTTAATATTCAAATAATAATAAACAGGGCAATTTAAATTGATTAAAATAAAATTTATAGACATATACTCATAGGTAAAACAAAGTAAGAGCCTGAATCAATTCATATTTATGGCGCGCAACGTGAAACCATTACAATACATATAATCAGTCAATATGGGGATCGTCTAGGTAATCTTGGGTTAGCAGAATCTTTGAGCTTTACCGGTAACATAATACACCGTTGCATGCGCGTCTGCCCTGCATGGAAGCAATCCCTTAAGACGTTCTGCCGTTTTAATCTTTACGTCTTTAATGCTTGCAAAATGGGTTCTCTTTAGTTTGTTTTTTAAAGACAAGCCGCATAGTGCGAAACCGAATGAACATGAAGAGTGCTGATGAGTGGTAATGTTTTAGGAGACTATAAACAGTTTCACAGGTAGTTATAAACAGGCACATTATCCAGTTCCAAAATCCAGCCATTTGTCCACAATTTAGGTATCGTCTTACACATTCTTTCTTACTTAAAATATTTATGTAGAGAGCTGGTTAACCTACCTGCCTTAGGAAGCCATTCATTTAACAGAATTCTCTTAACATCGAAAAACCAGTAAGCACTGCTTTAAATTTAATCTTTACCTTAATTAATTTCACTATTCCCACAATGTGCTGTCGGTAAACCCAATTATTCTCAATTACAAGGTAATAAATCGGAAGAAAGCAACTTCTGAATTAGAAGCACGTCGTAAATAGCCATTAGTGGTCGCTGTAAATGCAACAGAGCCATTGAGAGTGAAGATCTGTACACTTTAGCCGGAGCTGCATTTTAAGGTGAGTTACGGTCATTTCCTGCTGATCCCAGCCAGTTATCAAGTTTATACAGGCTCCAAATCCTGATGCAATAAGCGATTCTCAGATGAGGATTGAAAACTCGCCGGGACGGGGAAATTTGATGAACCGAGGTGCGAGCTGGGATGAAAAGGTAAATATACAGGAAGTCACCTGAAAGGCGATCATTTAGTTTTGTTTGAAAACAATTGGCTGCGGCATTATTTAGCTCTATCAGAGGCACCTCCAATTTAGCAAGTGATTAGGTCTGTTACTTTGGTTATGAGTTTCATCTTTCATAAGTGATATTGCACCATATACAAAATGTATAAAGCATGTAATAAATTCAACGTCTTTACGAAAGCACTCATTTTATCCATCTACCTTAGTTTAAATTTTTCAGCGTGAAACAGAGAACTCAAGTTAACACATATAATGCAAAACACAATCTTTGGTGTCTACAAGGTGGGCGAAGTAACTTGAAGCCTTTTGATTCTTGGGATGGTAACCCAACATGATATAATTGCAACATAAATGTCCAATATGTATCTGAATTACTGCTATTTTTTCCATTATACTGATTTGAATTTCAAGCATTAGTGCTTTTATTTGTAGTAAAAGTTAATAATAGGACATCGCCGGCTTCTAGTCTCAGAGATCAAGTAATTATGGCTTGGAAAGCATACCTTTGCAAATATCGAATGAATATAACTTGTAAAAATATATATATTTAAAACGTGAAGCGTTTTCTTTCGACGCCTATTTTGAAACTCCTACATGCCGATTTGGATAATTATTGTTTTAAATAAAATCTGCCACTGTGTAGATTTGCACAAAAGTTCTAAGTTGCAAATAAATGAATAATTATTCGAAAAAAACCAACACATTGCAGCGCGCAAGCTAAGCAAGTAGCAATGTTGTAGGAGTGAGACGAGTAAACTCTCGAAGCAGGCCTGCTGATTTTTGCAATGTACCACTGTACAATACAATGTTTATTTAAATCAACGGTCTGCTGAGTTGTGAGGCAAACTTCGAAGTACATGTAAAGTGAGAGCAAATTTTTTTAAGAAAAACAGTATTTCCCAGATGTAATAAGGTGTTTTTGTGCTTATTCTCATTATCTGGATGTGTTTATTTGCAAGGTGGTTCACTGATTTCCCTGTTACTGCAATTATACATATAATGTTGAAATGTTTTTCGACGTTTTCCGACTCTTATTTTTCATGGTTACCATCCCAATCCCTTTGCGTCCACACGTTGCTTTTGTGATCCCTTCTTTCCAAGTTCTCGTCGGTTTTCCCCTAGCTCTTCTTCTTTGTGGTATCTATTCCACTTCGTCTTTGAGAAGTTTTTCATTTGCCATTCGTTGGATGTTGTTACAGTATTAAAGTCATTTATAAATATTTATTTAATTCTTTGCCTTATTTTCAATAAATCTAAATTTTTCCTACAATTTAACTTTTATCTTTCAAATTTCAATGTATGACAATTCCTAACGGTTGGGCCACACTGCACGCATCAAGCTGCTCTGTTTGGCTGCACTGCATTCTTTCAAGGTTTCCAAAATTTTGGTTTCACCTTTTTGCTGTCATTCGCTTCCATCTTCTGCTGCAGAAAGCCATGCTTTTGTGAAATACGTTTCTGAAATAAAACGTTCCGTTAATTGGGTTTAATTACGGACATCCTTGTTTGGAAATTCACCTTTCGGGATATTGTGATAACGTTCCTGTGAAGGTTATTTGTGATTTTCCAAGACCAAACGTTGATTTGGGATATGGTCTGCACCCAGCACGTTTGACTCTGGCGAAGATAAGGACAAAACACCCCAAGGGTATGCTCTAGCTTTCGTTTATTTGGTGTAACCCCAATCGTTTCCCTTTTGTTTAGCCCTTTTTATTTACGGCACGGAGCGAAAGTCGTTCGTTACTTGGGTTACCGCAGCTTGCTTGTGTACATGAGGGTTCTACCCTTGGAGCATCATAGTCGAAAGATTACCTGCAATTCCGCTGCTGAAATTTGGAGCATTGTCGCTAGACCTAGACACGGTTCGACAGGAATTCCGATGCTTATGTTTGCTACCTGGGGAAATTCGCCACATAAGGTCTCTTTCAATCGGTTATGTTTTCCCCGGCGTCGAGATGTCGGCCACCGAGATCACCTACGGCTTGGAGCCCGTTTTTAATATGTCTCATTTTGTGGTTGCGTTAGCTTTTTTTACATTCAGCAAACCTGAAATTGCCCTCGTAATTAGATGAATTTAGTGTAAAAATTGCACTTACCTAAGTAGCACAGAATTATTAAGTTAATCCAGATATAGGCATGTGTTTACCTTGTAACCTGTAATGTGTCAAACCATAATCCCTCGCGAAAGTGTTACACGTACCACTCACGTGAATTATAATTGTAAATTTTGGGATTTGTAAGGCAACCCTGCATGCAGATCTATTTTGATTTCGGATTTTCACGTCAGATTAGTTAAAAAGAACTGGGTTGAATCAAATTTATAACTAATCGCGCACTTGCAAGATTGCTTAAATACTTGCCATTATCCGACACATTGAAACCGATGAGATTTAAAACAACTACAAATTATATTCTGGGTTATGAAGCGCCCTATAATCAGAAACAGGATTTTGAGTCTGTGAGAACGATTTTGTTAATTACTGCATACATCTGAATGCTCTTACATTAGTGAATTTAAGATCGAATTCAGTTCGACATCCAAAATTTAACCTGTAATAATATTGGTAATGCAAATTGCTAAGTTGGCAGTCAATCTGTAGTTTATTTGTTTACAATATTTATTGACATTAAACATTCATCCATTAGTTAATTAAATTCATATAAATATTACGTCCATCTATTAATTAATTAAATTATATATAAATATTTTGGCGAGTTTCTAAACCGCTCTTTATGTTGTGATATTTTACCTGTGCGATGTTTTATCGAACTTTCTTCCAATGTCTTGGGTGTTTACCACGTGACCCTTCGTGAGGTTTTGGTCTACTCCCGTCCTTAGGTGAATGAACTCCCAGCGCCACCAGCGTGGCCTAGTGTTAAGAGTGATAGACTCGCAATCACAGCGATCAGTGGTCCCGGTTTCAAACCTCGGGGTAAGCACTGAGTGTAGGTGAAAAAGACATACAAAATCAGTCCTTCTCAAGACTAACCAGGGGTTCATTCACCTGAGGACCGGAGTAGACTAAAAACTTCTGAAACGTCGTGCGATAAATACCCGATACAGTAGAAAAGGTCCGATAAAACATCTCATAATAGACTACTGTCAAAAATGACATAATTCAGAGAACATTTTACCTGTGTTATTTACGCTATACATTTATAAATAAATTACATTGAGATATTTAATATAAAATTTTGATCTGATTTTCCGTGTTTGTTTGTTATTTTTTTATTGTTGTGTATGTCCTATCTTTGCCGTTACCTTTATTGCTATTCAGGATTGGTTAGTAGCACCTATCGTCATGTACCTTTTTGATTAACAAAGTGCCGAGTTACATGCTACTTGGCGCCCAATCTTTTGTGTAATTGACAGCTTGAGATTAGAGTCTTTTGTTTGACCCACTACCAGCTCCGACTGAGAAGTCGGTCGCTTTTACTATTCTCCTTTTACAGTTATAGCTATGGTAACAACGTCACCATACCATGCTACAAATATTCTGCTCTAATTATAATATTGATTCTTGGCATTCATAAGAAATATCCTAACTTGGGAGTTGGAAGCGATCTATTATAACAGCACCGAAATTTCTTAAGAGTCAACCAATACTCCAATAACGTGAGGATAGTGTCGGTCTTTTTATATATTTACTTGTATGTAACTTACAGCAAAGAAATAGTAACTAACAAATAATTATCAAACGGAGTAGTTCATTTAGACGTTGTAAATGGATTTTGCTGAATGGTGTTGTGTAGCAATATAGGCGACACAATGCTTATAAGAATGCTGACTCGCTACTTGACACATTCTTGAGCTCCAGAATTTTAAAACGATGTTAACCAATGTTTTAGCAAGATTATAATATTTTAAACTTTCTTAGATGCCTTATCCTGTATTTAATAAAACTCTTACTACCCTAAACTCAAAATGTCTCATCTGTGGGGACGTGGAGTGCCGTCCACGTGGCGAGAACGCCCAGGAATACGCTGTTGCTCATACCGATTTTCCGGTACCAAATTTTACATACCCGTGCGAACTGGGCCTTAATTGAGTGCTTCCCCACACATGCCGCCAGATTGCGCGGCTCGCAGTAACTTACAAAAAAGACGAGACGAGCTTGCTTTATGAACGACTTCGGGGCTAATCCTAAGCTATATCGAGTGGGATCGCGCTCATACCAGCCATAAAACTTACACTGTTTGCATTTTATTATTATTTTGCGCGACGTGAACTATACGCCCCATAAAATTAATCCCTTAGAAACAATTTAAACCCTTCGCCGCGCCGTCGTGGGGTAAGTCAATCAAAGCGCTGTTTAGATCGGAACGGTTCAGTTTACTAATACAATTAGCACCTGTCAGTTAGGGTAGTGGTGATGTGGGTGATGAACTGGAAAATAGGTATTCACCAACTTTGTTTGCGACAGCACGGATTGCTGCTAAATAATAATTTCCAGGAACTGGGCCTAAGCCGAGGGCGCTGGCAAGCTGCGGAATCTGGCGGTGATTTAGTGCCGATTAATTGGTTCTTGTGTGTCGCTGTGATTGTCGTTTCATTTGTGTAGAATATCGCTCCCTCTTTCAACGTGAATATAATAAATCAGGATTACAGAAAAAATCCCGCACTTCACCGCCATGGTTGTAGTATGTCGAATAGGATGCTGCGGATTATCTGTGGTTCGATCCCTTAATAAATTTCGTTATTTGACATGCATAGTGGCTTGTATTGATATTTGACCTTGCATAAAAATAAAAAATAGATTTAGATGCTATTGCTCTATTCTGCTAGCGCCAAATCGAGTATGATCTTATAAAGATGTATGATTTTAGCAAAACGGAGCAATAGCTTATACGTACGTTAAATACTGTGCAAAATATGATATTTCGATTCTGCTTCTGTATCTTGCAGCCGAAATCAAACAAGTGTTGCGGAACTTCAAAGTCAAACTGTCAGAATATATTAATATTACATCAATAGTGTCTCTTCCACAGTGCCGTCTTTTATATGATTAAGGCCCCGGCCCAAGGTAATGAAGGGGCCCTTCTAGAAAGGAAGTAACTCAATACAATACAATATATATTTTTATCTACGACCACTACTAAAAGTAGGCCTTTTAACGCTAGCTTGTTTCACTAAAAGTGACGTTTTATAGTTTAGCGTGGTTATAGAAATCAGCTGTTTACTTTTAACCCATGTGCTAAAAGTGAAGTGAGGTTACAAAACTACAATTTCGAACTGGAAGTGAAGTTGTAAAGTTATTCTAGTTACTTCTTGCTTTACAGGTAAAGTGTTTTTGAAATAATTAACGCGTTATGTAATAAATACAGTCAGACGTGGAGTATTAATAATTACATTCTGTAACTGACCTTGCAGTACTGGCTTCGCAAACATTCGCCCGCGCGGCATGGGCTACTGTTTATTATGACATAAATTAGAAGTGTCGTAGATGCAAACCTTTGTTAAATCGATATTATGGATTAATAACGGTAAAATTAAGGCCGTAGATAAAATATTGTATGCAACGCATGCTAAAAGTAGTTTATGCACGAGACATGTTATGAAACTCAGCCTTCGGCTTCGTTTCATGATTTTCATGTCTCGCGCATAAAAGTTGACTTTTAGCACTTGTTGCATAAATAGCTATTAATATACCTGCTTTTATTTTTATACAACTATGTACTGAAACGAAATTAAAATTCTAATAAAATGTATATAAACACAATAGAACATAAGAATCCTAAAAATTAAGAAATATGTCATAATTATTGCTACACAATAATAAAAGATTTTTTTCTCGATTTGGTATGGGCAAAGTCCTGTATTATATCTTCAAAATTTAAATTCAACAATATGTCGCTTTCTATGCACATTAATGATAAAAGAGTTTAGCCTCTCTTGTAGCACAGTACTGCAAAGTTCGTTTTTTATCCTGCTTAACTTCGAAAATGAACGTTCTCCACTGCAATTAGTGATCATTGATGAATAATGACATGAAAATTCTAAGTGATAACGCAACGTTAGAAAATGTTTCTTCTAATTTATCAGTTCTTAAAATGTTAAACAGTAGCGAGTTATCAATTTGCTTAGTTTTATATACATCGTTAGTTCCTAAATACAGCGCTAAATGAATACATTCCGTTTCTAATCCTTCTCCATTTATAGCAAGGTGATAATATTCAGCAAACTTTTTACAGCTATCGTGCAACACATTTGGACTAATGGTTCTTAGTTGATAAACAGCCACACCGATTGTTTACTTTGATATATGCAGCAGATCTCTGCTGTAGTTAAGTTATCGATGAGTCGATAATTGGGATAAACACTTCCACTTTAAATTTATCAGATGAATCCACAACTTTAATTTTTATTTTTTTACAAAATATTTAATGAATTACAGAATTATTAGTTGATCAATGCGCCTGTCGGGGGCCCCAAAAAATTGGGGGCCCCGGGCCCGGGCCCGCCTGGCCCGTGCCTAAAGACTGCACTGCTCTTCCATTATAGATTCAATGCAATTCCAAACCAATTAGTACTTAAAAGTTGCTTTTTCTAAAAATTTGCAATTCGCATTATCTCTATTTTTTAAAAAATATTACATAGACAAACATTCCAAGAAACAATACGTTATATTTGAGTTACATTTAAATAGTTGCTGAAGGTTGTGAGTTTTCGTGTAAGAAATTAAAAATGTTTTATTAATAATTTTCATAAATAAGGACGAAGCTGAAAGCGACGACTGAAATTTGATAGCAGGCATCTCCCTCAAGAACGAATGTAGGTCGGTCAGAAATTTGGCGAAATGGCGGAAAACCGATTTTAACGTTGATAAAACTGCGATGAGTTACTGAAAAGACGAATTTCGTCGGAAATAAAACCCTTTTCAGAACGTGTTTTCCAGCTCGGCTGGCTTCGAAGTTGCTACATGTACGTTTTATTTAATCAATTAGATAGCCAAGTAAATCGGGGGCTTTCATCTGATACCTTGCCTATGATATTTTCTATATTTTTTAATGACCTCTTGCATATTAAGATACATATGCACCAGTAAAATATTAACTGAAATTGTAAAAATTGCAATTCAACTTTAACTGCAATCGGCTGTGTTTTATTATAGCACTGTATAAGCTTTTTAGGCAATGTCAATAAATAAAAAAATATAATTATATGATCATTTACGAACTGTTCACTAATAAATCCAGCATAACCGAGTTGTTGGAATACTCGGCCTAGTTGTCAAAAGTCTGTGGTTCAAATTTGAAACTAAGCTTTAGCGGGTAGTCTCCCCTAACGCTAACTAAACAAATAACAACATTATCGAACTGTGATGCCAGTTGCATTACCAAATCATTCAGTAAAGACGTGCTAGAAGATTGTAATTTGGAAAACTTAATCAGCGACTTTCAATTGTCCAAGCTAAGTAAAGATATCAAGACCTGGTAAGCGGTAAGGCTCACTACTTTTAAGTGTTAGGTTTAACTAATGCCATCTAGTGGTAAATGGAAGCATGTTGTTGCTTTTAGTACTCTATAACAGATTGTAGAAGTGCATTGTTCCAACCTGCACATGGTTTATAGGTTCTTTGAAATAATAGGCGTGTGATAAAAAATACCTCCTGGTTGTTCGTAACCCGAAAAGTTAATATACTGCTATAACACCATGTATAGTTTTTATTTTCGATTGAAATGAATTTATGTCAAGGTGAAATTATATAAAATATGCTCTATTTTAAATTATTTAAATAATAAATTTATTTATTTTACTAGCTCCGGTAGAAACATCCACTCTCAACTCATGTTAGGTTCAGGAGTTGTTAAAAATATAATGAATTATTTGCATTTATTACTCTTTGCTAATATCTGGCTTTATAAAATAATTATACCTTACGGTTAATTGGTGTTATGAGAAAAAAATGTCAAATGACACTTCTGCAACTCTTGTCAGATCATTCATATGGAAGGTTAGCTGAATTCATATCTGTACAATTTGTAGCGTTTCAAATGTTAATAAGGGTAAATACTGATAAATATCTTATGCACTCACTATTAAAACTAATTCTGTTTATTTTACATATAATTGTGTTGATCCAATACTCCTGTCCAGTCATTCAAATGCAACCAGCTTTTTCAGGCGCTTCCATTTGTAACCCCAAATGAAGATCCCTGCTCTGCAACTAGCTGTCCTAAAGAACCACTTCACATCCAAATCAAACCCAGTTACAGATGTATCCACTTCGACAGCAACTCCAACTCAATCCAACCAATTATATCAGGTCCAGATGTATTACCTCACCAATCCCATTATTCTTAATAGGTACTTCTTCAAGTAGTAAAATGGTAACTTTCTTCATATTATAGTTTGTTTAAAATTCTTTTATTTTATACTTAATTTTCTCATATAGACTCTTTTACACCATTCCAATAATAAATTCCTGTTGATAAAAGGGTTTTATTATCAAATTTCCTTTATACCAAATTTTAGTTGTACACTTGCTTTCAAAACTTTCGGGTACACATCCAAAATCAAGTAACCACGATTTTGCAAAATTTTAGCAGTGTGAACGGGTAATTTTGAGATTAGGTTAAAAATGACATTGACAACATGTGCTCTGTCAGTCGAGACATTTCGACTTTTCAAAAATTTTAATGTCAGAATTGATTAATTACAACCCTGATTTAATACAGCAAAAAAAGGTGTACGCGAAAGTTTTGAAAGCAAGTGTACATTTTAGAATCAAAAATTAGTTTTTATTTTTAAAATTTACCATAGTAATGCTACTACATCTATTTTTTCAAAATTAACACTCCTAGATTACTTATTAATACAATTTATTTGTATTTGACATTTTTAAATTACTTTTAACTCAGCTTCACGTTAATTCAAACTATGTTATAGCTTGTACTAAATGTTATTTAAATTCAATTATGAATTGCTCTCTGATAACACCAAACAACCATCCAAATAACTCCAAAAATCATATTTTTAATTAATATGTTAGAACTGTTCTGAATATTAAATGTATTACCGGATTTGACTTTTTATCTGTAACTTATTAAATTAATTTCTAATAATTATACTGTTTTTTACTATTAAATTCACCTTTGTACATTTTAATAAATAGGTACTTTATCATTCCCTGATTAATTTCTAGTTATGATTAACTTTCACAAAGCAAACTACCAGTGTTGAGATGCTACCACAACAATACTTGCGATGTGGATGTTGAGTTTACCTTATTTGGAACCGATGTGTATACCTTCCTCTTCTATGCAGAAATGACTTTATTTTGGTAGTAGGTATAAGTTCAAAATCTATGCTATTCAAAGATTATTCGATTTGCTGAAAGTAACCTATCGCTGACACAGAATTAGTGCGAAAATGTGTTTAGCGATGTGTTGAAGAGAAAAGCATAACACATCATTACAGTACAACAAAAAACAGTCCAAGCGAAATTGCTACTTTTATGTCAAGTCAATTACAGGTATCCCAAAATAAACACAGTCTATAAAACTGACAATGGCATTAAAGTTAAACCTATTTATCGTGGAGATTTATTTTAAGACACTCAACGACCTTATGGAGAAGTTACTGTATATAGATGCTTGAGATCCAGCAGATTATATTTTCCTCTTTACGTTTATTGAACGCCCATCCGTTTAAATAGAGAATTATTAAGGTGACTTCAAATACTGTCTGTACAATGTTGATAATTTCAGGCAATAAGAATGCCATCAAAAAGTCGGCATTAAACTGACGACCCAAGGAAGTGACAATACAAATCTTTTAAGAAAACAGCTAACAAGTTGGCCTTCCCTGTATCCAGCTCTGGTTTTTCCGGATGTTTATTACTGACAACCTAATAGTAAAAGGGACAGGAAAAGGTAACCGACTTCTCAGCCGAAGCTGGCCGTGGGTAAAACAAAAGACTCAAATCTTTAGCTGTAAGAAAATTATGGGCGCCAAGTAGCAGGTAACCCAGTACTTTGCTAATCCAAAGGTATACTACAGAAGGCGCTACTAACTAAACCTGAAAGTTGAAGGCAACAACAAGGGCAAAAATAAAATTTGCAAAAGTAGATAACGAGTCAATATAATTTATCCCAACAAAGGTGCTCGGCAGTACATACATAAACAACTTTCAATAATTGCAAAACCAGATTAAAATATCACATTTCAAATCACAGTAGCATAGATATTAATAAGGATCGTAATTGTAATTATATCAGTAATCAATTACTGTCCAGATGTTTAATACCAATAAATATTGCAGCAAGAGGTTTATTTAGCAAATTGCATTGCCGGAGAACTACTAGACAAAACCTACAATGGCGGCTAAATTATTAATATTTAAATTTAGGGTATCGGGTTGAATATGACCCCAAATCCTCGAATGCAAGAAACTGTTACTTGTTTTTCATAAATATATTCAAATTATACGTAAGAACTTATTTCAGTTAGAGCGCTATATAATCCGGATGTCGCGTGATAATTATTTAAGATTCATATAAACTTCAAGCCGTCAGGTAAAGGGGGTACGTTATTGAAATATCTTGCAAGTACAGGATTATGTTAGCTCAACTCAACCGAACTATTCGGTCAATAGCATGACGTGTAAGTCCAAAAAAAATTAGGATTGATTATGCAAATTTGCTTTCACAAGATTCTACAAATTGACTTCAAATCACTTAGAGAGTACGTGAGCAACATCTATAATTTGACAGAAGTTCTGCTTTATTTACAAATTATTCAACTATTTAAACAATAGTTATAAGTTATGCTGATTACCAAAATATGCTAGCTGTACACAGGTAGGTTATGCTAGTAACTCATGTAATATATGAAGGCAGACCAGTACTTGTCAAACAAAATACAACCTGTTATTTGCCAAAAAAACATTAAAATTTCTAATCGCACATATACAAAGTATCCCAACTTATAAGTTAGCTCAAGGCAGCAACAATGTGACGCGTGCCCAACAAGCTAGATTAAACAGACCTTGGAAAGCCGCATAACAAATCGTAGACGTGCAGCAAGCAATGTCGAAGACGTCACGGAAGTCACAGGTGGTCTGCGCTACGGTTGACAACATGCAGGTATCGTAACGATGGGACTTCAAACTTATTGGACTCGGGCTACTTGCAGGAGTAGAATAATAACCCAGGGATCTTGTGCGTTCACCAAGGAGCTCACTTTAATCGTACGTGGACAAAAAAAGGAGCTTAAATTAATTTGCAGACAATAGAACGACGGCATAAGGCAAAGGGAAATTTGGGGGCATACCTTTTTGATGTTCAGCTCCCAGCTTTGCCAAAATGTAACCATGTGCTTGACGTAAGCGAATCTAGAACGAAGTCTAGTTTGTGAAATTCCCATAAATTTTCCTCAACGGGGCGTCATTCAAATATTCCAACCAAAACGGAATCAAATGGAGACTCCCTCACAAAAGGATGCTAGCGAAAATACCAGATCACTGGTACGTATATAAACGTGTTCACTCAACAACCTTTCTGCAGCAAGACATGAAGGCAACTGGGCGAAATGGGCTGATAAGACCCAGAAAATTCTGAAAAACATACCCCCGTTTTTTCAGAATCAAACTAGCATGAGCATGGAGTGAGGTCTAACCTGGAGCAAATTAATTAGGAATATTTTCACCTATTGAAACTTAAAAATAGACTGATAGCTGAATTAAAACGTGGGTAAAAATTTAGCTTTAACTAAAATAGGGCAAATAATTACAGAAGTATTTAAAAGTAAAAAATTAAAAGTAAAAGCTCATAACAAGTTCAAATATTGCCTAACAGGGTTCAAAATGTGGGTATAATGCTGTTAATACAAAATAAAGTTGGTGTTGTGTACCACTGTCTTGACCGACGCTATTTCTTCGATCCAAAAGCTAGGGATCTCTTTTAACTAACTACACATTCTACTCCCCAACCTGCTTGTCTAGTGCGGTGTAGTGCCAAAATTCAGTTAACAGTAAAAAGACCTGGATTGCCCAATAACGCCGAAACCACTGGCCAAGGCAGTAGAGGATGCTAACAATTACTAAGTAGTAAAATTATGCGCAGAAAAACTAATATGACTATACCAACATACGATACCTCGGCGATTTGTGTTTGTGGCTACGAGTCCAATTACATAAACGGTTCTAATAATTACTGAACAGAAGTAATTCGGCGCCACTTGCCTTCTTACGACAACGCTAACTTCAATCCGACCAGCAGCCCAAACAAACTGCATTTACCATCGAGGACCTCTCTCTCTCACACAATCCTAACCTTAAAAAATGAGAAGGTAGCAGTGGATCAAACGAAAATAATAATAATAAGTACCAAGGCTTTAATAAAAGTAAACAGCTAAACACGAATAGTAATTCGCAAAGATTATAAAATTGATATGTTAACAGTTAAACGCAAGAGACATATTGGAAACAATTAAATACAACTACATCTAAAAGATTAAAACAAAATTGGTATTACACATAAATAATAATAAAAAATGTCTTTATTCTTTTAATTTCTTGTACATAAATATAAATACACTGAGAGTGAGAGAATAGAGAATAACGGAAAGAAGAGAACAGTAAAATCCCAACGTGAAGTTCAGTACTGTAGGTACTACTACACTGTACACTTTGCTCTACCACTTAAACCTTGTCAGTATCTATTTATTTATACATAAGGTTCCTAAACCTAAGAACTAAATTACAAAACATTAAATTATTCTAAATAGCACTAAGTTTGTTATATTCAAAGTTACCAGACTTTAAATGAAAATTACACAGGGTTCGTTATATTCAAAACTGAACCCAGAATTTAGATTACTAAAATATAAATTTGACGCCAGACTGGTTATATTTAAAGTAAACCCAGAATTTAAATTATTAATATATGTAAACCGGCTACACCGCTAGCAAAAACAATTGGCTACATAGGCGCTACTATTATAACAACTAAATAAACTACACTAGGTAAATTCTAAAATTAATTCAAATGCTTTAACTATTATAAATCAAGCAAAATGTCGAAAGCAATAATTATTTGGGTTGTACGTTAAAAGCGTGAGCACATAAATTGATTTCAACAAATCCTTGCATTTCTGAGCTCCAGATAGCTCAAATTGAGGGCCCTGGTAACTGCTGAATCTGATCTGCAGTCTCCACATAGTATCAACTTCTTCAACGCCTCAGGTATTTCATTTGCCGACTTGGAGCATGACCCTTCATGATCCTAAGAAGAACGTCACGAAACTTGATTGAATTAACGTAAAAGGATCCCCTAAACCTCCCTTAAAAAAGGAGTTCTCAGGTGATAGTCGGCCACTGACCATTTTCAAAACTGAGCATCGGAAGATTCGCTGTACTCTGAAGTTAAATGCGTAACAGGAACGAAGTGCCAATTTGGATTTTTCAAGATACAATAAAAGCTAGTCAACAAAAATAGGGAACTTGCTTCACACACAAATGCTTAAAGTGACCTAGTTCCAGGGATTGCTATATTGGAAAAGTAGGAGCTATGAAACCTACCAAAATGCCAATTGACGAAGGCATTAGAAAAATATCGCGAGTATACAAATAATTTATTTTGACCATTAAAATAGAAGAAAGTCTTCGAAACGATTGGCGTAGCGCTCTAACGATACTACTACACAAAAAAGAATAAAAGTAACATGGAATACTATCTTTCGATTGCTCTTCCATCATACTCAAATGTACAATATTATAGTTAATAGACTTGACAACAAGTTAGAATACCTTTAACCAGTGCAACAGGCGGGTTTTAGAAAAGTTTTTAGTACATGCGATCTTACCTTCTCATAATCATACCTTAATTATTAAAATCATTGAATATAACATGCGCATGTACTTATACATAGATTTAGAAAAAACGCTTGACAGTATCGAACTAGAAATCGTAGAAAAAGCTCTCCAAAGCATCAGTATCGATTGCAAATAAAGAAGTTTAATACATTCGATGTATAAACACGTAAACGTTATAAAATGCAGGTAGAGACAAAGCCACCACAAGTCACTAAAAGAGTGAGACCGAAAAACTAGCCAAAAAACGGAGGAAAAAATGAGGGAGTAAAATTCTGCTCATTAAATTAAAAGATCGAGGTAGGAACCCAACCACTGCCGTAAGGTGGAGATGGGCAGAGCACACAATGAGGTACACCGACAGAAGGTGGAACAAGGAAATTAAGGTTCTGGACGATAGAAAAGCGCAGATCGCATGCACAGACGAGATGACGATTTAAAGAAAGGCAATGCTGGATTAGACATTGCTAGATAAATAGACATATATATCACTTATTATACGTTTAATGCGTTTAAGAGGAGCTGTAGTAAACAGGATATTGTCAGCTGTTACTAAAAAATTGGATTGTTTTAATATCCAGTTGTATAACCTGCGGAAAAGTCACGTTTTCTGATATTCAATTTTAATAGAATTTACGAGAGCAGTAACCTTTTACCGGAAAACCACAGTTTTGATTGCATGCATTTATAGTCTTAGTTAATACCTTACAGATTTTCGTTGGTTTTTCTTCACTCTACTAAATTTACGTGCGCCAAAGTATAGTTAAAAAAATTAGATTATAGAACTCGCAAAAAAATAGTATTCTGAAGCAGAAATAATAATATTGTAACCGAACAGATTATAGGTTGATATTCTACGGGAGATTTGGTCCTTCGAGCCCGATCACTTTTTTTGTGCCTGAATTTGGCCTACCAAAGAGTCGATTCGAGAAGTAAAAATCTGAAGCGCACTTTTTCGTTTAAGATGTAGCAAACGGGCGGCGGTTTTATGGAAATGCGGCGGCAGTTCTCATCTAGCCGCATGTAAACATCCACGAGAGCCGCTGGTTCGAAATTTGGGCTCCGCGGCAAGTCTCAGAATGCGTTCAGCAAACAGGAGCTTTGCGTTATCGTCTGTGCTCATGCGAGGCAATTACTGCGCAAAACAAACGGCGATGATTCCGATATCGTAAAGGAGCAGGGCTGCATCTAATGCGGCGGGGTAATTAAATTGTTATTGCAAATGCAACGCGAGGCAAATAAAGTTGAGACGAGGTCGCTGCGGCATTGTCTTCAGCTTGCGGCTTCGAGCGTTCAATCTCCGTCGCTCCCGATCTTAGCGGCTCATCTCGCTCGCCGCTATGAGCTTTATCTCCCTGCAAATCACACAATCCTCGCCTCCAAATAGCTTTATTTACTTACCGGAATATCTATACTGCCGGGAGTTTTTCGCGAGGGCGTTTATGTGGAAGCAAATTAGAGGCCGAGTGCTCGCTGTTATTTAAGCGACGGTGCCTCCACCAATTGCAGTTAGAGTTACCAGATCTTACAACTGATGTTGCAACAACTTATCCCACTTTCTTATGGAAAAATTAAAAATATTATAACTCTTTCGTCCATATCGTTCACACTTATGGAGAAGTGTAACCAAGTGCAAACCAGATGGACGACCACGGGAAGAGTATGAATGCATGATATTTTCATTATTTAATATTACAATTAGCGGCGGTATTGGCAAGTCAGACAACATCAGTACGATATATATATTTAAATCTACCCTTCGAATATTGGTTAACAAAAATAGTATATTACTTTACAAAGGATGTAGGTAAGATTTACACTACCGAGGACCGTTTGATGCCTGAGTGAGCGAAGCGAACGAAGGTAGCAAGGTACGAGGTAGTGTAAATCTTCCTACATCCTCCGTAAAGTACATAATTTTTTTCACTACCAATATTTCCTTTTGTAAAGTAAATGGTAGATAATAATCTGGCGTAAAATTATGACATTTGCTAAATTATAGTAGCCTTATAGCGCTGTGACGTTTTGTTTGACAGTTATAAACGCACTGTGAAAAATTCTTGGAGAAAATGCGTGAATACTATTGCAAATGCTGTTTTGTGAGCTTTGTGCTTGTATTCTGATTAAAAATGGATAATAGTAAGAACGACAATGGTTTTCTTCGTGTTAACCAAGTGGCAGACATGGCATCTTATCAGTTGTAATGCATGCGGGATGTAAGTAATTCACTTCTCTAGGGAAGTATGTACATTGTCATGGAAACTGTAACAATTTTTGTAAATGTAGCCTACATCGCTCAAACATGACAGTGTAAGGATCACTTACAAAGAAGGTAGTGAAAAAACATTTTTTTTAATAAATTTATTGGAGTTTGATGGAAAATGCGAGAGCTTCTATTTGGAGCAAGGTTTACAAGAGAAACCATTAATATTTTCAAGTAACTGTGGTAAATCGTTGTTCGCGATGTAAGTAACGATATTATATGAACGAGTCCATTCGTTTTATGCATATCGTAAGCTTTGCTACAAAAAACGATGACCGTAAATTTTTCGAGATTATGGAGCTGTCATGAGTTAATAGTAGCAATAAAAATGCCAATGCTCAAGTAATTATACTACCTCCACAAATTCCAGATATATGTTGTTAAGTTACTTTATATCCTTAACGCCGCTTGTGAAAATTAGTTAGTTTTCGTTCATTTCCGGCCAAGACCGATTCTGTTCATATGGTTCTTTAGGCTTTAGTGTTTGAATCAACTCAAAACAGCGGCCCAGTGAGGCCGCTGGGTTGACATCGGGGAAGCATTTCCATTAATAACGTCTGCATAGTTTCACAGAGACTTACTTTTTTGTCGTTACGTCCAGCGGGTGGGGAATGCACCACGTCGATTGCAAATTATGTGTTGGTGTACACATCTTTACTCGACGATGCGACGAGCTCGTAGGCTACGGTAGTGGTTGTCTTCGGCGAGGCCGTCTCTTCCCGGTGATTTGACAGTGAGTCAAAGGCATTTGAGTAGACAAGTTCTCCGTGGCGCGGTGGTTAATAGTTACGTAAAAATCGGGAGCCTTCTTTAAGGTGAAGCCATTCTTCAACTACATCTGTAAGCCAGATCAATCTTGAAATCTCTTTAGTAATTACAAATAACGAAAGCCGGATCTCGTAATAAGTGACGCTAATTAAGTTACGCTTCAAGTCATGGTTTTTAGATGTAGCGGCTAGTTGTGTTCTTCCGTATCCCGACAATTCGGTGTTGACTCTGTTCATGCAGCATCGCTGTTTTTGCCTAACAACATCTTCAAAAGCCACATTTATCTCACATAGTCAAGATGTGTAAACAAGGCACGCACGCAGCAGAGGCAATCTTTGCAGTCTACCAGGAACGTCCTGCCACCAGTTAAAGCTAGTTGCAGTAGCTGCTTAAATTATACATGTGTCGCGAAAAGTGAACTTAATTAGGGAGTATTTGAAACATTTTGTTTCTGCCTTTAGCTCCTCCAACTACTCCATGCAGAACAGCAGCATCTTCTAGGCATTTCAGGTTTACCATTTTAATAATTAGATACACCAGCATTGGTTGGATAAAATTATTTCAGATGGGTAGTATATATGATGACGTCTTCCAGGAGTGAGAATTAACTTCATTGCGTTCATGTAATTTTACTCGTTGCAGTTGTGTTATTTCTTACCGCGTTAATTAACGTACAGTAGTTGGCAGTAACGTATCGAAAATAAAAATTTAGGTTTCCGTTAGCAAAGGACTGGTTCCCAAGCGATATTGAGATAATTTCGCTCCCTGTTTCAACTGAAGGGATTAATGCTGATTGCGAAAGAATATACGCGCTCGAGGCAAACAACACCTTGCATTTAGTTAGCTACTCCTTGGCATTGGGGCCAACCCCCTATGTCTTGACTGTATCTTACCGTGCAGTCCTTGTTACATAGCTTTTCGTAATAAAAAATATCTGATTTGACACCCCTTCAGGCGATTTTGCATTTTCCATTTCAATCAAGCGATGCCCCAGCTTTTTTCGTCGGCGCGAGCTTTTCTTGATCGTAAGTACCGTTTTATTTTGTAACAAACTGACGCGCACTTGTAGGATTTTTATTTTGTTGTCTTTTTTGTTTTAGTGTCGATTTTTCATGTAACAACATCGCTAATCTTTTGGATGCCAATGAAATTTGTACCATAAAATTGTATTTGCAGGGGTGATAGTTGAAAATGTTGGAAAATTGTTTAGAATTGGTAACCGTAATCCTAATAATTGCTGCAACAGTTAGTAAAGCTCTCAATAGAATGGAAAGCACTGATTGTGAAGATGACACAGTTGGCACTCCATTTCAGTGTAGCACATTGTATGAATAGAAAGTTTTTGTAAAAAAGGAAAAACACTGTTTTCCCAAGAGATTGTATCAAAGCTAATTTTGATCTAGATGTAGCTACTCTACTCTCTTACTTCTGCAGAATGCAAAATAAAAGATCTTAAAACTATTGGACGATACATGCATGTTGCAAAGAATGGTAAAAATAACAACATTGACTAACTATGTAAGATTCAAGTCCTACTCGACTCAGAGAAAAATGGCTGTTGTCAACTGGTGCATGAAAAGTGTCAATCCACTGAAGAAATTATAAATGTTAACGTGTAGGGAATTACATAGTATATAGAAAATCCCACAAATGAGGAAATAAACGTCTAGTAAGAGCAGTTGAAAATGGAATGACAGCAAACTATCTCGACTAAATCAAAACTACTTTTGGGATTCTAGGTTAAACTGTACTAGTACCATGTGTTCAAAAAAAATACATAAGGGTTGGCCATGGAAAATAAAACTAATGTCAACAGCAAGCTTTAGAGACAGCAATATTTAGAATTTTCGATCACGATATCAGCGTATAATATAAACTTACAATAACAACAGTGATGACTGATGACAGTTAATAAATTGTAAAGCTTGCTGTTGACATTACTTTTATTTTTCATGGCCAACCCTTACGTAATTTATTTTTGAACACACCGTATTATGCAAAATTATACCTCAAGGTCTTCAGCCAAAAATGTTAGTCAACATTTGTGCCTTTGACCTAATAATCATTCTGAAGGATCACCATAAAGTTGGCTCTCAGGCAACTCTTAAAAGCCGCATGAAAAAGTGTCCCATAAATTAGAAATATCAGTTTGCCAGAAAAGTGGTCTAACCGTTATGCAATAGAGGACAATAAGATTCTCAACTTCGTAATTTTCAAATATTGGTATGCCACCGTTAGGGATTATTAAAATATTAAATTCTGAGCCGAGCAAAAAGACTGATGTGAGTTGTTGTGAGATCGTACACGGCTATAAGGAGTATTTGAGAGATACTCGACTAACTTAGCGGTAATAAAGGGCTGCTTGGTAGTCCAAACGAGGAAAACAGCCTGTTTTGAAAGACTTCAGGATAATGATAACAATTTTAATATCCATTTGTAAAGAACCTAAAATATTTCCTTCAACACTCGTTTATTGAACATTCCGCAATTTTTGAAACATTTTTGGAATTTTTTTAGTTTCAAAGTAACTCCGGCGCTGCAAGGTGAAGACAAAAACCACAACAGCTGGTGGATACGATGCCGTCGCAATTTGTAACGTCTTTGAAGGTCACTATTTTGTTATATTCTAACTGTGATCCTCGCGGCGTTAGAAAACCACGTTAGAGGTATGTTTTTGTAAATTTTAAGTTAATTCGCATTTAGGAAACTAGTAGATTAACCATCACCTTTTTGAAAATTTATAGAAGTGAGTACCCATCCGTGGTTTCCCAATTTAATTTGCTATGTGTATTTCTACTTTTGCTATATCTTTTAACTGTCAAGAATAGTAAACAGATAATTGCACTGGTACAGGGTGTCACAGAGAGTCTTACGCCCGTATTCATAGTCGTTCGCCAGCGGATCGCCGGCGACTCGCCAGAGATTCGTTATGAATAGTATGTTGGCGGCACTGTACGTCTATGTCAAATTCGAGGTTAGCAGGTTAGATTTTGTGTCAGTTTCTGTCAAAACTGACTGAAAACCTAACCTGATCACCTCGAATTTGACATAGACGTACAGTGCCGCCAACATACTATTCATAACGAAACTCCGGCGAGTCGCCGGCGATCCGCTGGCGAACGACTATGAATACGGGTGTTACAGTTTGATCTTTGAAATAACTTTTGAACCTGTTGACATATAATTGCTTGGTTTCCTGCATTGAATGAAGTAAAGCTTGGAAGTTTTTCCGTCAAAATTTAAATATGTCACAGTGGAATGTTTTCATGTTCAACTACGTGCATCGTTTGTTAGCAGTTTTTATTAACAAAATAGTTCTTACATTGAAGATCGCTGTCGATTGTCGTTACTGGTTCCAGGAGAATCACCAGGAGAAACATCAAAGCCCATTACACAGCACAAGAGTCGCTATTTGGGTAGCAATATTCCCGAAAGATCCAATAGGTCTATACTTTTTTGAAACTCATAAAAAGTTACTGTAAATTCTGTTGTTGTTCTCTAAGAATTTGATGGTTTTGATGACCTGTGGCGGTTCCAGCAAGATAGGGCAAGTGCAATACATCAAACACCGCATTAGTAGCTATAAGAGAATTTTTCTCTGATAAATCGATAACAAGAAGAGCTGACATTAGTTAGCCTCCCAAAAGCCGGTCTTAACTTCAGCCGATTTGTTTGTGGGCCTATTTCAAAAGTCTATGCCTATGGCAACGCCCCAGAAAATTTGCTCCAACCCAAGAAACGTACTCGACAAGAAACTGATGCCAATAGACCGGACCTTTGCACACGCTTAATTAAAAATGTAAGACATCCGTTTCTGGGTGCAAGGGCCGATAGGGGCAACACCTAGATAATTTAATTTGTCAGACATGAATTTCCAAGATATGTAGTTTTAAATTCTAAATAAAGTTATAGATAAAAATTAATGATAGCTGAGCTAAATACAATTAAAAAGTGCAAAACTTTTTGAGACACCTTGTATAAGCACACCATACGGCGATTATGCGAAGACCCTCTTTTCATGCGTTAAATACTATCGTACTTATAAATGAGACATGTTTCGACGAGTCATTGTCGCTTCGTGCTACTCAATAGTTTCAGTTAAGGCCTAAAAACATTAGAACACCAGCGCAGCGATAGTGACCGTTTTACCTTTTTCCTAAGAAAGTGATGTTTGACAATTTGAAACGAAGAAATTGCGTACCGAATTGTCACATTAGGTGGTGAAGATATATTTTGAGGATTGAGCAAGAAGTTTCCATTGTGCATGATTTTGTACTTTCCACCGATATATTAACACATGAAATTCTCATCCCCAGACTATATGAATTTAATAGCAAAGCTGATCTAGCAGAAATATACAAATTTTTAAAACAAATTCAGTTGTGCGAGTTACTTGTGCCTATTTCTGTAGATGTTGCAAATACATAGATCAAAAGGTTAGGGTGCTTTCTATTACTGTATAGTAAAATAGTATAATTTGATCTTCCAATAATAGGCATGAGAAAGAATTTTTAAAATCAACTTCTTCTACCTACCAGTTTGACAATTTGAGAGTTTAGCAATCCGTAGGTATATCTTTTCTTAGTTTGAGCAGGAGCAACTATTACTCAAAATAATTCTTAATCGAATTTATGGAAAATACCAAAGGTAATGAGTGGCGAACAATTAATTTTCAAAACTTTTGTTCTGTTTGTTGACACTATTATAACGAACATGAAAAGTGGAAAAACCAATATACGTTTAAAAGATTTCGAGAAGGGGTTTGACTTGGCAAAAATCGCATATGTGATAAAGATGGAAGGCTCCTTCCAAACTTGTATGGGTAGAAACAAGCTGCCGTTATGCTCGATGTTCTATCACATACTCTATTAAGAAACTAGTTTTATAAATACACTAGAACACTCAGAAGTCAAAATTGATGGAAAGGTTGTCAACAACATTCTCTATGTAGATGATATTGCGATCATTCCAGAAAGTATTGAACACTTTCAACTGAAATCGTTTAGAAATACTCTAATAACGGTCTGTATGTAAACATATCAAAAACCAAATTGCTAGCAGTTAGCAAAAGAGATACAGCTCTTCGTATCTGGGCAAAAAATTGAAAGGGTCAAGCACTTGCTGGATCACAATGGAGAAATAAAAATAGACGCCAGTGTTATCCTTTGAAAACGAAACACGGATCACGAAGATTAATATGATGAGCCGAATCGAAACCCCTATCGGTATTTTTAGGATACCCTGGGTCCAAGTATTTTCATAATTGAGTTTTTAAAGAGAGTGGGACAAGAAGATAGATAGTTAAATATTATAAAGAAGAGGGAATTAGGATGCCTAAGACATATTCTACAAGGCAAGAGATTTCTCCTCCTACAACTAATTTTTGTGGTCGTAAACAATAATCTACCTATTTTCTTGGAGGATATCAACTCTCAAATCTCGGAATGTCATCAGAAGAAGACGTATCTAAGAATAAGCAACCTTAACCCCACAATTATTGTCAATTCGACGTTTCATCGTTTGCCCATGTGTATTAGTCGGAATCGGGGCACATCTAAAAGAGATAAACTGATACTAATGCGCCGTTGTCATCATCCATAAAACGTTGTAGGATCAAGTAACTTAGGTGTAGTTACGCTAGCTTGGTGGAGGCACCTCGACGTCTCCGGGGTTCCGGAGGGTGCCTTCGGTGCGATAAAATCGTGACTTTTGGCGGCACTCTTCGAGTCCATTTTGCATCCCGGCCGGTTATCTAAACGGGCGCGCATGGAAAACATTCCGGTTAAGTAAATCGCGCTTATCGCCGCATTTACAAATAAACACCCTCCGATACGGTCTGCACTATCGATTCGGCGACAACTTCCCGGCGATGCAAGACTTGGGATTCCGAGGGCGACTCGGGCTTCCGCGATAAAGAGAGAGCGCCAAACAATGGTCTCAAAGTTGAATTAGTTACGTTCGAGCAGAGAATTTTGAACGATAACCCAACTAAAGAAGTTAAAGAAGAAGATAGACAAACACGGAGGTAATAGCGACGCCGCATGAATACCAAACGAGTGCCGGCCGTCCTACCTAACTTCTGTAATAAAACGCTGGGACTTATACACTTCTGCACTGCTCCTGTCGGAGTATTGCGAATAATGGAATAATAACAATACACCACCTACTACCTAAACAATTCCGCAATGTTCTAGTTATAACTCACGTTCCTCGTTAGTTACATAAAAGGGATGTGGTTTCGCTAAATGCCTCTTACTTTCTCGTATGAACGGGAATTTCAGTTTCATACCTAAAGTACGACCTAATGCAGAAGGAATTAATTAAATTAGTAACCGAAATGCCAAAGAGAGAAGCCCCACTGTTCTACAAACAGTCTTAGACTTCCGCAATGTATTTCTTTTTCTCAAGTAACCTAGTTATACTACGCATTGAAATCATTAGAAATGCGATATTGCGGAAACGCTCTAAAGTAACTCGAAGGGGCACAACAAATGGAGTATTTCTAAGGCGAGTGAAAGGTAAATGGGAATTAAGTATGTGACGCAAAGATTGGAGAATGCACCGAAAGACAATCCAGGACGAAATTTACAAGCGGTATTTCATGTTACACTACCGACGTGTCTCACATTGTATTTTATATTAACGTCGCAAGAGTTTCATATACTGTTAGATAACTAATACAACCGACAGATGTTAAAGAAATGTTACTGCACGATCATCTACAATCTGCTTAAGACGTTTTTTAGACTGTTTCCGTTATACATATATCAGGAAATAAATCGATATTCTAGAACAGCTTGTTGCAAACTCATTGGTCAGACCAAATTAAACAAGTAGTTGGGGTAGCACTACCCGCAGTAGCAAGAAGAGAAGAAGATTTCATTGATCAGACAAGTATAGTGATGTAAAAAGAATCTCTTGATTTTGCATCTGCATATGCGTTTTACCGCAAATTCTATATGTAATACGCTACGATGTTGCATGCGTAAATTACCGCCAATTGTGTATATGTAATAAGCAAGTTGTGAAATAAGTTTTGGGGCGCACACCCCTAAAATTGCAATATTGCTTCTGCCCTTCAGATGGTGCCCGCTTATATGTATTTTTATGAATATAATCTTAATAGAATGGTTAGATTTACTGTATGATTTTCATTTGTAAAGCGTAATGAAGTTCTACGTATTTCTAAATAAATTATTTCAGTGATGTCACAACAAAGTATTCTAATCAAGTCTACGACCGTCCCTTCCTTAATGCTGAGCTATTATAACCCCCTTAAGTTTGTAACCTGTCGTAAACGGGATTTTCCCTGTAACACGCTCTATACGGCCTTTATGAATATCCATTCTATTCTTCTAATTGTCCTAAACGTATTGAATTTTTTACCTGTTTCTCCCCCTCTCCGTCTCGATGACTATGCTCAAATTTCTGATTCTATTATTTTCCTATATACCTATCACCTGTATGGAATATATTTTGTGATATTGTCTTATATCTTCGTTGTGTACTGCATTTATTTTTTCATCTTATTTTTCTGTTGGTAACTTTGTTAGTTCTCAGAAGTTTTGTTGATTTGTTCATTCTACATGTTTGTACCACAAAATCATTATAAATAAGAAACCTTTATATTTATATAAAAAAATTAAGTTAAGATCTGATTTACACAATGTCAATATAAGAAACAAAAGTTTTATAAATATTCCTATCCACCATACTACAATGTTTAAAAGGTCTTTTTCTTATTGCATAGCTAATAACTACAATTCTTTACCAACAAGTTTTAAATCGCTCACATATAATAAATTTAAATTACAAGTACGCCACATGCTGCTGGAAAATCAAAATAGTGCTTCTTAAATATGAAATGGAAAAAAATTGGTAGATACAATATGTTATCAATCATTGCTGTATTTTAACAGCAGCTCGCTCTTTTTCGTTTTGCTTTTTCTCTGATGTACTTTTCATAATGTATTTAAATTTTATTTTTTTTCAAATAATGATTTTCCTGCACCAGCTTCGATAAAAAAAAATTAATAGAAGATGAGGTTAAGTGGAGGAGCAGAATCTTGATAGCTATTATATAACTATCAAATTTCTGAACTTCGCCTCGTTGGCCATATCTGTTTTTCTTACCTTTATTTATATTTATGTATAGATATTGTTTCTTTTCTATCTTTTTTTTTTCTTTCAGAAAAACTAAATTATTTATGTATATGAATTTATTTTGTAACACCTTTTTGTTTTGTTTGGCCAATAAAAGACAATATTATTATTATTATTATTATTTTTCAATAAAATTCAGAATAAGTATTGAAATAGTCTAACATCAACATTTCTTAGTTTAACGTTTTGGAGATCCATTTAGTACCTGCAAGGATGTAGACGTAAAGCTACTGGTGCAAGAAAAATAGCTTGTAATTAGTACAGTCAATAAATTTGGTAGATATGTTGCATTTACCTTTTTATTGAATATAACTAATAGTCCCCTAAAATCTAAGCTGTGCTTACGGCCGCATATTGAAAAATGGCGGATTATTTTTGTTCTCTTATATATAATTCATTAACTGTTGCAGATATAAGAAAAAGTTTCAAATGAAAAATGTAGCCTATAATAGAATAAACAATTTCTCTTGTATAATCTATTTCTTAACGTAACCTAACGGTTTTTTTAAGTATGAGCTGTTGAATGTTATTCTTTTTTCAAAAATTCCACTTTGAACAAAAGGCATTTACTATTAGATGTTTTTAGTCAAAGTTAGTCACAACTAACTAGAATTCAGCTACGGAAAAGAATGGACGGTTAACTACCAACGCCCAGGCAGTTGGCTCGAAACTATTTTCCATTTACGCTGGACACGGTATGCGCGATATGAGTGATTGGCAACTGTTGCACTTGTAGGAACTAATACTGCCAAGTTAAATTTCCAATGTAAGTAATTGCTGTTTACTGATGTTACGATTCTAAGAAAAATATTTATAGACGTCAAGTGCCTGGGACTTTGTTGCCCCATATTATAAGGCAAGTAACAGTTTCTACCCTGCAGCTGCAATGTCATTGTTGGATATGTTACCGGCAATGTGTGAAATCCGGCATTCTATAGAATGCGTAGGAAATGTATAGAATGCCTGATGGTTTTAGGCAAAGTATGAAATGATTGCTACTTCATACATTGCCTAGGCACTCTATAGAATGCCGAGTTGCCGTGCGGCAAAGTATGTAATGCCTACCCCCGCCATTTTTTCCGCAACTGATGTTGGCGGTGGCGCTTGAGTCGTTGTTTGATGATGGCGATGGAAGCACGTGAGTGTTGAACGTTATTGTAAGACAGCGTATTGCCGGTACGAGGTTCCACTCCCACATCACAGACGATATTGCCATAATTCTTTTCATGACGTCAGTGTATATGATCCGGCTGAGATTCCACAGACGTTCTCCCGTAACGTTTCCCCGTGGATTGCTGTGTGATCATGTTGGAAGGGAATGTAGTGCCAGGACAGGAATCATGCCATGTTGACATGCAACGACGGTTCTATGATGAGTTATCTAAAGTAAGAGCCAATGCTGCTAAAAACTGCGTTTTTTAACCGAAACTAGTTACCAAAAATTAGTGGACGATGTGAAAAAGGCTAAGACGACCATTAAGAAAGAACCACGGGACTATCGGCTGGTGAAACACTATGATGTCATAATGGTGGAAAATAAGAGTAAGTTGATCTACCCTGTTAAAGAAGGTGCGAGTGCCATTCAGTTTTACGTCGCGGACTCCGAGTTATTTGACGTACTTCATAAGGCCCATTTGGCTATTGGTCATGGAGGACGGGACAGAATGTTGAAAGAACTTTCACCCAAATACAAGAACGTTACCAGTCATGATATTGAACTGTATTTATTATTTTTAACCTTTGTGAACCTTGCCAGAAAAAACAAAAAGGCGTCAAAAAAAGGCATTGTGGTCAAGCCAATTGTTTTTTCTGAATTCAACTCCCGTTGTCAGGTCGATCTCATCGACTTTCAATCCCATCCTGATGGGGAATACAAGTTTATAATGGTGTATCAAGATCATCTCACCAAGTTCGTGGTTCTCAGGGCCCTGAAGACAAAGAGGGCAGAAGAAGTAGCATATCAGTTCGTAGACATATTTACGTTGTTTGGTGCTCCAACGGTTCTACAGTCCGATAACGGCAGGGAATTTGCAAACAATGTGGTAAGCAGCCTAAAGGACTACTGGCCAACCTTGAAGATCGTTCATGGTAAGCCGCGCCACTCACAAAGCCAGGGGAGCGTCGAAAAAGCTAACCAGGACATCGAAAATATGCTGTGTGCTTGGATGCAAGATGAAAAACTGGCCACGGGAGTGAGGGGTTACGGTTCGTCCAACTCATGAAGAACAGAGCTTTTCATGCGGGCATTAAAATATCACCATACGAAGCTCTCTTTGGCTGCAAAGCTAAAGTAGGCCTCACAACGTCGTCCCTATCTGACGATCTTTTACAAGATGTGGAAACAGAGGAAGACCTCGAAAAAATAATACAGAGCGTACAAACAACACAAGAGCATGAGGACAGAGATGAAGGAATGCAAGAAACAGCGCTTTCTGCAGAAGACATGCATGAGAATGCAATTCATGATGATGGAAACCAAAGCAGTGGTGAAGCCATGGTTATCGAAGAGCCTTCTATTTCCGTGGTTACCGAAGACCCTTCTTCTTCCACTACCTGCTGCGTTTGCTTAAAAGAAACCAGCGGTGCTTATACATGTCGAAAGTGTAGCCGAAATGTTCATGCCATCTGTGGGCATTCCCCTAAAGACGATGACGAAAACGAAGTAGAAGGTTATGGGGTTAGCATTTTGTGCACTGTTTGCTTCAATATTGAGAAAGCTATCAAAAATAAAATGGAATCGAAATCGAACCTCGAAATGCAGGCCAAAAGAATGAAAAGGGGTTCTGATAAAAAATTTCCTCCTGCGCCTTTGGGAGCCACTGTGCGAGATCCGATTCCCGATGTTGACAAAGGGCGGGGAGACTCGCGAAATCTGTTGGCAGTTATTATGAGCATGACAGAAGATGTCTTTTACCGCCTTGGAGCTGCACAAGGAATCTTGAAGCAACTCTATGCCAGATCAGAATTCACCATATGTCCAAAAGATTTAATGAAAGCGGAAGACGTTCCTGACCATGAAATAGCTCTTCGATCTGCTGCTTCTTCTCGGTCCACAGGAAGCGGCCAAAGATTCGTCAGGTGTATGTGCAAGACGAATTGCCAAACTATGAGGTGTCTTTGTGTGAAAAAGGAAATTAAGTGCAATTCAAAATGTCATTCTAGTCTTCCCTGCTGCAACAAGTAGCTCATTCCAGTTGTGTTCTGCTTGTTTTCACCGGAAACAACATCATATCCTTATTATTTATCAATTCTTCACAAATTCGTGAAATGTGAATATGCGGAGACCAAAGGGCCAAAATATCATGTGTTTTTTTTGTGTGAAAGAAGAAAATTAAGTACAGTACAATTCTAAGTGTCGTTACAGTCTTACCTGTTATCTAAATACGTAATTATCAATAAAGGCTTTTGTTGTGCTCTTCTGACACTTTGCCTAAACGATACTTGTCATTCTATATAATGCCTAGGAATTGTATAGAATGCCTAGGAAAATTATGCAAAATTTTTTACAAAAACTGATATTTCATACTTTGCCTAACACCATCAGGCATTCTATACATTTCCTAGGCATTCTATAGAATGCCGCAATTTCACACATTGCCGGTAACAGATACACTATCCTCAATAAATAATGCAACAATTTACCGCAGCTTCGGTTTTTTTTTTTTTTATAAGGCATAAACCTTTAATCTTGCTCTTTATAAAATGGTTGTGTCAGAATCACAACTTCTAACGGCATGTAGAAGCTACACACAATTTAGTGTATTTCTGTGCAAATTTTTTTGCTTCGGCATGTAGAAAATTGAGTTTTTTTATTCCCTGAGCGTTGCCGTAGAAATCAAAGATGCATTTCATCTACAACCACAAGGAATTATGTTATAGGTCTATGTCCTGGCCAACAACTACTACTCGAGAACCATTTCTTGCTTTCTTAGTAACTACCGCAATGATCGACACATCAGCAACATCTTCGGCCTCTTCCACATGGGCTCCTTAACTGGACCGCAAGATATTTTATAACAAGTTTTTTATTTCTATTGTTTGCAAGAAAATTATCTGGCTTTGTAGTCTAGTCAATAGTCTAGTCTGCAGTCCTGATGTTTGGGAGAAATTTTCATTAGTACCCTAAGAGCAACACTTCAAAAGTCTCCGTCTTTGGGGTGCCAACGTCGTAATTTTTTGGATCATGAAAAGACCAAGAAACCAAAAATATTAAGAAATTGTTAAAGGAAACATCACACGAATAATAGAGTGTTGATTTTTGGCTTAAATGTTTCTTAGCAGCCTAGAAGTAACCCATTAAAAGTCCGCGCCTGTGGGGTGCCAGCGTCGTAGTTTTTTGGGACCAGAAGGGGCCAACAGCCCAATAATATTAAGCAAATCTTAAAGGAATCCTGAAACAAATAATGTGGTACTGATTTTTGACTTAGAGGTTCCTTAGTACCTTAGTAGTAACTTTTTAGAGGTTCCATCTACTAGGGTGCAGGTGTCGTAGTTTTTTGGAGCAAGTAATGGCCAAGAGTCCAGTAATATTAAGCATATTTTAAAGGAAACCTCAAACAAACAATATAGTACTGATTTTTGGCACAAATATTCTTTAATACTGTAGGAGCCAACAGTTCTGTCAAAAATTACCAGTATATTATTTGTTTGACGTTTTCTTTAAAATGTCCCTGATCAGGGACTGTTTAAGGTTACTCATAGGGTACTAAGAAACAATGTGCCACAAATCAGGGCTGCATTATTTGTTTGATGTGTCCTTTAACATTTTCCTATACTAAATTTCAAATAAGCCTTCAGTACTTGGGAGTAAGTAGTAATCATAATTATGGCAACGATTGTTCGAAACAAAGTCATCATTACAACCATCTGAAAATCAAATATTTTTTAAAGTTGTCAATTTCACATTCGATGTGAATCTTCCTAAATATATAAAAGGAAAACCAATAAATACCGGACTCTGACGAGAAGTGCAGTTTAAATAAGATTCATATACATTCTAATAAAGGTTTTATTGCACTTATATTTTCCTAGTGTAAAACTGAGTTTGAGTTTAGAGCGCCATCTACTGCATTCTTATTTGAAATTTAGTATAGTGTTACCGGGCTCTTGCCCTAAAAACTACGACGCGGGCACCCCGAAGGCTTTTAAATGGTCCCTGCTAGGGTACTACGAAAAAGTTGTGCCAAAAGTCAGAACTACATTTTTTTAAGGTAGATACTTATTGCACCTGAACTATTGTTGTGGTGACAGTATTCTCAAGGGTAATACCACAAGCAGTGGATATATTTTTGACAAATATTTTGTCGTTTCCATGTAAATTATTGCGTTTAAATTTCACGATACAAAATCACATCAAAAATGTCACGAACCGAAGGCGAGTGACATTTAAATGTGATTTTGTTGAGTGAAATTTGGAATAATTTCTATGGAAATGGCAAAATATTTAAAAAATATATATCCACTTCGAGTGGTATTTGGGACGACTATTTAACAATATTAATACATTACGATTGACTTTATTGAAAAATAATCCAACAATTAATATAATTATTCATTCTCAATTAAATTCAGCGGAATACTTCCTAAACACAGCATTTTAAAATTTTTAAAACAAGCCACATAGTTTGTTGGGGTTTAGTGTTACGTAACCTAGCGATATCACTAAGGACAGAACATCGCTGCTAAGCGATACTTCGCAACAAGGCTTTTTATTTTTTGAGTACGTACATTGTTTTGTGAATATTTTGCATGGTGCCCAATATTCAGTGATATACTGCTGTTATTGGTTGAAAAAAGCAAATGTCTGCAATGTGAATGGCTTATATGTTATAGTGCTGAATAGTCACTGATATTTGTATCTGCTGATGTACAGCTCATAATTCAAAAACGGTCCGTTTAGAGGAAAAACGCTAATAATTTTTTTTTTACTATATTTACTCTATAGTTTCTATTTGAAACTTTTTGTTATATCTGCATCGGTTACAGAATTATATAAAGAAAGCGAAAATTAGCCGCAATTTTCCAATATGGCGGCCGTAGTCTAGCTTTCATTTTAGTTGACTTTTAGTATATTCAATAAGAAAATAAATATAATATTTCTGTCAAATTCCTTGCTTTTGCTAATTTTTCTAGGTTCTTGTCGTTTTTGACCTATTTTTCCTGCACTAATTCTACTCATCAAGTCAATTCAAACTCAACCCGTCAAAAAACTTGATTTGAATAATGTCGTTGCAGAAGATATCACTTTCAGAAATGTTCACACGCAACTTAATATTGTCGATAATAATACAGACTGAAAATTAGTCTTCATAATGGAACTTCTGTAGAAGTATGTAGCACTTTTGTAAATTGTGCTGAAGATTTTTAGCACAGAAAAGTTTCCTGTGAAGGACCAAAGAACTTTATTAACTCAGCAGTCCGAAACATAACACTATAAAGTAATCGATGTTAGAAAAATATATCTTGACGAATCTAAAAAGCTATGAGGAAAAGTATGTACAAGTTTTAGTTCTAAATTGAACCCATATATTTATCTAAAGCGGAAGCATTGCATAGCTCTACGAACAATTGTAATTTCAGGTAGGCACAGCTTAGATTAAGCTTTCTTTGGTTTCGGTTTCCATAAAGCCGTTAGCACGAATGTAGTCACATCACACGGAACATAAAGAGAAATCTAGTGTGCCCTTTATATGTTGTAATTATGAAATGTTAATTAATATTAGTGCGGAAGATGGGATTACACGGGCGTGGTGTGCTTACAAGTCTTACTGGCATTGATTAGGAACCGCTTCGATGTTTCACGGGGATTAGTCAACTACTAACTTCCTGTTGGAACTAATAAACTTTGCCCCAGTAGGCTTACGTAATTGTGAACTGCTGAGATACAAAGTATAAAAAGAAATAGCGTTACAGTTTTGCTGTGTGCTTCACGTACCATGCGTGTTAGCTATTAGTTAGTTGCCAAGTTGTGTCGTTTGCTGAGACTCTTCTGCACTTTCCGACATGGGTGGAAAGACAGAAGCGAAGTAAGGGAAGCGTTACTCCGTTAGACTTCCAAGGAGTGACATGTTGTCTGTCAGTCTACTGCATCCCCCATGGTTTATAACGCATGCTAGTGTCTGTTTTTGTGGAACTTTTCCAATGAATTAATTAAAAGCATTTTATCTTGCTTAAATTTCGACTAGTATTGGTAAGTTTGAAAACGTCGGTTTTTTCTCGTTTAGAATCCAAAGTAGCGAATGGTGCTGCAGAAATTATTAAACTGAATTCCACTGCAATGTATTTATTATAAATGGCATCTTAGCTAACTCCAGATGCAGTGTATAGTAGCAGTGTGGCTGTTTTTACTGAGAAGTTGGAAGTAAAATTTCAATTTAATTCTTCACATTTATCAGCGATTTCGCAGGTTGTGCATCGGATAATCGCTTATTTAAGAGGCTCGATGACTTAGTTTACATAAATTCCATAAAAAGTAAAGCTTACGGACTAAACTTATTTAAAAGTATGTAAACAAATTTTAACCGTTTGCAAAAGTTACACATTCACCTAAGGCTTCGGATCAGGAAATTGGGAAGGCTTATTTGAAAAAGATAATGCATTCACGATATTTTTGCCTAAAGTAGTTTTGGGTAAAGCTTCCCCTGCGTACATTTGCAAAAAATGTCCGGAATTACAATAATCGCACTTTTTATTAATGAAAAGCATGATGGTGTTATGGAACATGTATATGTTATGAAGAAGAAGCAAATGTATTATCAAATGTTAAATGTTCGAAAGTATGGAATGTTACTGATTTATATGGCTAATATAAATTGTAACGGTCCGGTTCGTGTCACTGTGTTTTAATAACTTTGGTATTTAACAATTATTCTGCTAGGAATAAAATTAGACTGTATTTCTTACAATATATCAATTAGCTTAAGACGCTTTGTGCATTTAAAACATACTAGTTTCGCGCGTGAATTTGTGCGAGCAACCCAGCTAATTTAGTTGTTCAGTGTGGTTATTAATAGAACAAAGCAAATTCGGCGAGGGCTGAGAGGCGCAAAGAAGCAGTCGCTTTTTAGTAAGCAATCGGTACGTTACGCCCAAAACCTAAGGGACTGAAAGTTTTGTGTGGGTCTGCGTTAACAGCAGTCTACGTCTTGTGATTCTCGACCCGAAATACAGTTTTCGAGAGTAGATAACTACCCTTGGGTCCACACCGTGGAACCAGTAATTATTCCGCACTGAAAACCGCTCTGCAAGCCTCAAAGTAGCAATTGATCTGGTAAATGTAAGATATCATATGGAGCAACTATAATACAATGTTAGTCTTCTAAATAACCATACCCGCGGATTATGAAGGGATTCCAACACATTGTGTAATAACTTCAACGACAAAATTACGCGCCAGAAAGGAAAGGAAGTAAAAATATGCCTTCCCATTAGTATAATTAATGTTGTGCCTGCGCCACATCGGTAATAATAGGACCCACTTTGTGAACAATCGGCAGTCGTGGCGCTTATCCTTTGTGGGCAATTGGTTAAAGCCTGTGAATACTAATAATCGTATTCCGTATGTACGAATTCCACCATATTTTTTCGTTGAAAAATTAATGTAATGTGCATTACTAAGGGCCGGTTGCAGAAAGCAATGTTAAGTCTCGTGTTAGCTAACATCGCGTCAAAGTGAACAAAAACGCATCAAATCTCAAATGCTTATGGTAACTAATACATTAGTAAACAAAATTTGATGCGATTTTGTTCACTTTGACGCGATGTTAGCTAACACCAGACTTAACATTGCTTTCTGCAACCGGCCCTAAGTGTTTTCCTTTGCTATTTCACTTTCTCTATATTAAAGATGTTAAAACGTTTTTGTCTGCAACCTTCTTCTTTACAATTCAATTTTAGAGATGCAAAAACCATTTTAATTGGAGTAAGACCACACAAGTGGTGGGCTCAAAAGCTAGTTTCTCTAAACCTGATAAAAATCAATACAATTCTGATTTATCTGTTTCATAACAGAAACGATTAAGAATATTTATTGCAAAAGATAATGAAAAAATTGATAAAACTGCAGACCGATATGTAAACCCGCTCATATCCCACTGAAGCTAGTCGCGTGTATTTTTCGGATTGGTTAAGGTAGTAATTAATCTTTTCGCCTGTAACAAGGTGGCGAAATGTAAAGTGTATAAAACGTAAATTTTCTGTACCTACATTATTAAATTAATTATTTTGATCTTTCAGAGATAAAGCAGTAAACAACTTTGTAGTAATACCACCAAAATCGGGTTTAGTTAAAACAATGGCAACTGGTATTTCACATTGTAATAGAGAATACATGGCAAAGAAATGTTTAAAATGACTGAAGTTAATGTTGAAAAAGTTTCGCTGTTGCAATCGAGTCCAAAAAATATGTGCGCATGACACTTTCTTATGTAACTGTTTATTTCTGTTCATTCCATACCCTCAATCTCTCAGTGGGAGATATAATAAAATTAAACTCTCTTATCCCTAACTCATATATTATAGAGGCATAATTACAATAATATTAGTTGTACTATGTAGGGTATAAACCCCTAGAGTTTTATAGCCATAAAGCACCAGGGTTTTATGGCTATAAAACTCTGCTGGTTTATTTTATTTAAATTTAATTAAAACACTTTTGCCTTGTGTTTGACAAAAATGTATCAAACATTAGTTTTTAGTATTCACATTCACATTGATATTAAAAACAAACCTTATAGACTGCATCAACTCAACTTTTTGCAACTTCTGGTGTTGCCACAAAAATTCCAAGACGCTAGTCCTTGATTTCTTTTTGCAATTTCAATTTTGTTTGCAACAGGATCATTCTTCCGCTACAGAGTTCGACTTCCAGCCACCAGAACGCTTAATGGTAATAACACCGGTGCCTGCATTTGCCAATAAGAGTGCTGAAGATCGTTGCATGCTATGACTAGTATAAGATTCCGCATTTGGTAATTCCAAAAACGAAGCAACTTTTGATAACGTATTAATACCAACTGTCTGTCCCTTTCATTTCCCATTTTCGTACCGCAGAAAGGATCTATCAGTGAATATATTTCGAGGACACAAACGAATGTACTTGTTGCATATGTTAATTACATAATTACATTCACAGAATACACTTCGTCCATAACGGTGAACTTGCGTCAGATATTTGTTTTCGTTTCTGTTATTGAGATAAACAGATAGGAGCCTTTCACTCCGTCTACGGTCAAAAATGTTAATTCGTTGCATCTGCAAGCACCAGCAACAGCAAGAATTAGTGTAACCTAAAAACGTTCAAAATTATCAATAAATTAAATAATTACCTTTATCGTTAGATATTGTTCCTCAGGTGCCTCTTTCAAAATCTGTTCGATCTGAGCTCTTTCAAGAATCTTTGCTTTCTTCGGTTTGTGAGTCTTCGAAGAGCATTTCAAATAAACAATAAGGTCACCATATTTTGAAATATCAACGTTGTTATGCACTTGCAAGGAGGCTTTCAGCATCGAATACTTTGTCCACATTGTAGAAGCGCCATATTTTTTTATAGTGAAGAAATATGAAAGCAGCACGTCTTCTGTTATTGCCGTTATGCCCTGCTTTCCTCTCCACATATTGAAAACGGCAAATTGCTGATCGTAGGCAGACTTAGATTTTACGGGCCAAAAATTCAAGTATGTTTTATGGGCTTCTTTAACTACAAATGTCGGAATGTTCTGCTCCTATTTTTCACACCCAAACTGTTTTTATTTTCACTTAAAACAACATAATAAACAACCATGACCTGCCACATTTAATTTATGTTTCAAAATTATAAAGGACGGTATTAGTGATCCGCATAATTACGCCTCAATAATATTGTAAGTTGTGTAAACTTCTTCGCTAGTTTTATTTGCCTCATAATCCACTCATACAATAAATTACTATAAAAATGTGGGATCTTCATGCTGAAGACTTATTAAAGAAATAACAGGTTCACATATAAATCTAGTTACTTTCAATACAATTAAAACAGGAAGGTATGGTAAAATAACAAGCTTAAAATTGCTTGTGGGAACAAGATGTGGATCATCTTGTACTGCTGGAATAGCTTCATAATTTATAAACAAGCGCTGCAAATTTTTGTAATAAGCCAGGATACTGAGAGAATTACGTTTTTAAGGGTAACCAAGGGTAATAGTATTTTCTGGGGAAAGCTGCAGAAAATAAAAGGCATTGTAAAGTAACTTATTGGAAGGATAGTGGCTAAAATTTATACATGCACAAAAGCTAATGTGAAAGCGTTACTTATTTCTTCTTTTGCAGGAAAGCAGTTAATCACTCTTTAAAGGAAAAGCGTAAAATAGGATTACTAAGTATTTACATTTTTTGTACTTACTTGTTCCACTTTACGTTGCACTTCAGCTGGCAACGAGCAACATGTTGAGAGTATAAGCAAACTATTTACGTGAAATTAACTAAGTATGCAGGAAACTGCATTTTTTCCAGCAACAGAAACATCATAATTTAGTATATACTTTTGTCTGTAATAATGCAAGAAACGTAACATGCTTACTACTGAACGGGAAGGAAATGGCTTTATATCTCACATAATTCGAAGTTGTTGCTAAAAGAGTGAAGAAATGAAGATGGTGTTTGTGGTGGTTACATGAAAAAATTGTTCATCGTCTTCGTGTACTAGTATGGCTACAAAACTGAATCTTTCAACGCCTAAGAGACGCAATTCTAAGGTTGACGAAATTTCCCTACACGATTTCGATTTAAGTGGGGGGACCTGGCGATTTTTCACATCTAGGTGAGCAAGATCAACACCAAACGTAATATTTTTTGCCGAGCAATCGATTTCCTAAATATTTAATGTTTTACCCTTGTTTAATTTTAATTTCAGAGTAGGGGAGAAGGGGATTTTATTCTACAGGGTTACTGATCACCAATTTCATTTTATGTTTGCTACTGGTGACTTATTGCCGTATATTACGAGAACGTTACTTATTTGCCAACGAAATAAATAAGATCAGAAAATTCCAGGATTTGAAGAACCTTATAAAAAAAGCAATAATTGAAACGTCATTAAAATTCTACAAAATAATGGCCTTTCTAACCTTGTTATCCGGGAGTGAGATGTGCAGACCCAGTGCAGAACTGCCGCAGTCGATACAAATAGCATAAATGAAATTCTTAATAAAATCAGTAGAAGGGCGTACTGAACAATATCAATTACGGAATGAAGATATAAGAAAAGAGTTAGGAATAAATCCTATAACCAGCAAACTCAACGAATATAAAAAAGATGAAAAGCCCACATGTCAAGGAACCCACACGTTTACCTAAAACCGAGACGCAGATGTAGTATTGAGTCGGAACAGGCCTTAAGCCTAAGCTCTGAAAGATGATGATGATGGTGGACCTCGCAGGTTTATATTTAAAAAATGTTTGTATTTTTATAGAAAAAATAAAAAGCTTCAGCAATTTGTAGAACATAATTATGATACCATATCTGCTGCTCGTCAGGATATTCAGCTTGTACAAATTACAGTTTACAACATACATCGTTACTAAAATATTTAATAGGCTTCCTGGTCATACTAAAATAATTAGTAAGATAAAGTTATTCTCATCAAGAGCAAATAAATTCATTAAAACAATATTGAAAAATAAAAAAGATCAAATCGCCAGAGTTTTAAGAAAGTCTAGATATTAAGTCAAAAAATTAAGTAAATTCACTGTAATTGTTCTTCCCCAGATTTTTCTATTGATTCACTGCTGCGCTCTGCTAACCTTATATGCCTATTTACCAATTAGTTTCTACATATTTTATTCCTCTTATTTGTTGCATGCTTATACTTATATTTACAGTTGCTAGTTTAAGACATTTCTGTTGGCACCTACAATGAGAATCGGGTGCCGTTCAATTCCTGGTATACATATTGTAATGGTCTTTAGTATAAAGGTTTAATATCAGATTAAAAAGATAACAAGAATACAGTATTAAATAACAAAGATTAATTTAAGTATGAGAAGGATATCGAAATTATTAAAATGTATTTGGTAAAGAAATGAAATAGAATTTAAAATTTAATTGAATGATGCTATATAAGAAACCGTAAGATTCTAACATAATATAATTAATATCTGAAATGAATTGGAGGATTAATGGCAAATACTTATTCGAGAATTATCATTCAACATACTGAGTATTAGATAAATATTATAAAGTTTCTATAGAGTGTTGGCCTTTAAAAATATGTGCTAAACTAAATCACTAAAAAGATAATAATAGATATATATGATGTATGTAAAAATAATTTGGTACAAAAACATGTAATACATTTGTGAGCGGTTAAAATTACAAAAATAAACTCTTTATAAAAGTTATAAGTTGTTTTGGAATATAAAGGGCTGTGAATTGAATATAATTGGCGTGGAGAAAATAAAAAGTAAATAGATCAAAAGATGTGAAGACGATAAGGATGAAGAAAACGGATGTAATGGGAATACCTAAGTAATACAGTTATAATCTACAAAAGCAAATTTCTGGAATGAGATGTCGAACTGAGTTTATTGTCACATTACATTACATCATGTGAGTTGGATGGCGAGAAATGGTTTTTGCTGGAAGTGGTTCACATCGAGATTGTTAGCAGAGTGAGCGTTTTATAGGGTGGATAGGCGGTTTTCATCTAATGGTGTTCTAATTCGACAAGCTTGTCATTGAAGTGACATCTTGTAACTTGCATCTAGTCGAGGTTCGTGATATTAGGTCGTCGGTGGCTGGATGATTTTGGTAGGAAGACGTGGGTGGCGTTTGCTGCTGACAGTTCTGCCGCAGAAAGTTGGTAGGTGCCTTATCGTGTTTGGCCGGGGTCTTTGCGGATCCAGGTGTTTAGTGGAGTTCGTACTAGGATTTGTTTGGACTTTGGGAGATCTCTGTGAGATAGCTGGATGCGTTTGGCTTGGTAAAGGAAAGTATCGAGGTCCATCAACAGGTGAGAGAATACAGGTGAAAACTGAAAGAAAAATATAGGAAGAGTGAAGTGAGGTAACTTTAAAGAGGGGAGTACTTACTATTTGATATTTGTGAATGACAAGAAATGTAACGAAAAGGTATTTGTATTGATTTTGAACTTGCATAATTTGAAGTGAGAAGAATTAAATTTCAAGAATAATAGCAGTCTAGATTATGAACGAATCCGACCTGTGTTTCAGTTAAGAGTAAAATGTTTTCTACCGGAGCTAGAGTTTTTAATAATATTGATAATCCATAATTATAAAAGGGCAAATGAGTTACTTAAAATTGAATTAAAAAAAAGAATTGATTGAAAATACACTAAACTATAGTAAAAGACAAATGTAATAGCTAAAATAATTAATATTGTTATAACATAAAACCATTTTCATACAAGACCATTATAACATAGTCAATTATAACCAGTACAGTATATTGCAGAACCTGTACAAGAACAGAAAGAATACATTTATTAATTATCTATTAATACTATTATTATGATAGGAAATAGTATACATATTATTATACTAGTTTAACAAGAGGGCCTATTGTACAATGTCTCTTATTAAACGAGTATAATATACTATTTTATCTACTTTGCATACAATCTGTCAGTTATTTGAAACAAGTAGGCTGTGTCAATGTTTTTCATATGAAAATAACAATGCAAAAACAGTGTTATGGTGGACTCCATTGGAGCACTGCTTTCGGTGTTATAATAACCATATTGTGACATCAAAGTAGATAAAGGAATTTTATAATTTTATAATAAAAATCTATTACCTTTTCTTATCAATTCCAAAAATCGGTTGTTCACTCGTATGAGTGTGTGGGGTAACATATTATTTAATAAATTGAATATTCTCAATCTTATGGACATTTTACAATGCTATGCATGGGTATCTCGATTATCTTGCAGAATCTATTGCTGGTCCATATTAAAAAATAAATTGATATAAGCTAGTTTTGCAGACATCTGAAAAAACAATGAAATTTATATTTATTTTCTATGGTCTGCATTTATTTAAAAAAAAATCTCTAAATGGCAATGTTAATTTTATAAGATGCTTATACCTTAAACAATTGTTCGGACGTTTCCAATTATCTGAGACCCTCATTAACTTCGTTTCTTTTTATTTACGTTATAATTCATTACTTTGAATGTACGCGTAGCTTACTCTAAGTTGCCGTTAATAAAAAGTAGTTTAATGAAACTATTATTATAATTTCTTTAAAATCCACATTAGGAAGCACAGGCAAAAAAAAATTCTAAATATTCGGTATTTTTTATGAAAAACTAAGTGTGCTATGTCAAGTTTCTTATTCGCTTCTCATTCCATTACTATGAAATGATGGCTAATTGGTGATGTCATAGTTAGACGACTGATCCAAAAGAAAATGTAAACGAAGAAAAACGAATTTGGTAAAACCTCATTTTATTCTCAGGAGTTTTTAGAAAGTAGGTAGTAGTATAGTAAGTTTTTACTTATTTAGGTTTTTTGATATGAATGTATCGTAATTTTAGAGTTAATGTAACTATATTTATTCGTTTATTCAAAGATAGAAAAATTCCACTGTTTTATTGAAGGGGTCATTTATTTTCCAGTTCGTTTAAGCAAAAATGGCATTGAAAATATCAGATTTTAAATTTTCTAATTGAAAATGTCTATTTCTTAGTCGAAAACCAAACCTTAATTTAAATTTAAATCCAATGACATGCCTTCATGTTACACTAATCCAACAATTTTGAATTTTTATAGAATTGCTTCTGCGAGAATTAATTTTTGGAGTTGACTTTGTCGATTGGGCAGCAATTTCTTAAATAAATCCTTTTAATTGTATTTACCAGCATCGATCGTTCCAATTAACTAAGTATTAATTTATTACATGGCGATAAAGCACGTTTTACTGCTACTTCGATAGCTGTCGGACTAATCAGCTTTAAAATTAAATTCCCAGATTAAGATGAGCCCATTGATGTACTTTTAGTGAAACGGGGATTTCTAATACTGCCAATTTCTCGAGTTGTTAGCATCAATCGGTTAGCGTCCCCATTAACGAGGGTAGCCCTTTTGCAAATCGGTTGGAAATCACGAAGAAGCTTTCGGTCAGCAGTGCGAGTTGACTATTTTGACAGTGAAATAATTGCGCTAATCTGTTTATAATTGTTCTAGTTTACTCGATATCCTTGGATTAGCTGCGAATGAAACATTACTTTTGCAACTTAACGTTTGGACGTAAAAATCTTGACTTGCCCAGATAACTGTTGCGGTTTCCTTTATTTCACTTTCTTATTGCAGAAAGCAGGACAGCTTAAATTATGGCTGAGAAGAACATGGAAAAATTTTAGCGTTTAATTAACTTTTTGAGTTATGATATTTATTCTAGCAAAATTAAACGCTCCCTAAATTTAATAGCTGGTACTGCATTGTTCTGCTCGTGCGAACTCTCGACGCTGGGCAATACACAAAGGTTAACGATTTTGTCGGATTTATTGTGGGAGGTATGACTGCTAAGCACTCGGGGGCAGGGTACCCAAAAAAAATAAACCCATCAACACCAAAATGTCAGAGGTTGAGTCTCTGTTATGCTGAGAATAATTTAAGAAATGCTGTTGCGGAGGGGCTTGCTGGTGTCACAACCCCAAGCACCGGTTTTTAGAAATTTGATTGTCGAACATGAATAGTTTCCACGTCAAAGCTCAGCTTGCATTAACAGCAGCTACACCACAATATAGAAGTCTAATTTTGTATAACAATAAAATGCAAACACTAGAAATGTGTACAATATATAGTACGCATCTCATACTTAATTAATATTTCAACAATTTTCACGTAAGTTCTTACAGCTCTTATTATTGTATTGTATTTATTTATATTTGCGTGCATTATCATGCTACTGCTATTCAGCTTTTCTCCAATGCGGTTAGGATTTCAATTATGACGCATTTTCTCCAATATGAAAAATACACTTCCTAGAATTTTAGGCTCAGAATTTTGGCAGTATTTTAGATTGCCTATTCGAAAATATCCTGCTCATTTGTCAGGTGAATAGGCACAATAAAATGTACTTGCTATCCATTTATTCTAAATTTAATTAGATCCTTCATACAGCATGAATTCTCACCGTAAATTTATTTCATCTGTATTTACCACGGTATTTTCCACAATCCAAAGTTAGTCGTAAATTAATTAAATTCTAAAACCATCTCCAGGTAAGAACGTTTTTAAATTGATTGAGACTATCTAATTTGAAAACACTTCTGTAGCTTGTTTTTGTGGTGTACGCTCATTTCTATCTGCATATGTACCCTTTGGAGTCTTGACAGTGAAGGTTATTGACTAAAGCTGCGATAGTCCTCTTACGTACAACAAGTCGGGTTTACAACTGCCTAACGTAATCAACAATTTTTCCAACTGGCTGCGACATGGTACCCTCTTGTTGATAAAAACTACCGGCATGTTTACAACAAGGTGGACATTACATAACTCTACGAATTTCCTACATCAACACTTGTAGCTTTCCATTACCTTTTTGTCTTGGATTGAAACAGTGTGCGAATTAAATAATTTTTGACAGTGTTTACGTCACACTTCGGACTTTGTTAGATCTGTTTAATTGTAAATAGTTTTGTATTTTAGTTGTCAAGTGCCTTTGGTGTCATAGATTTTATTGTGGAACGTTTTTCCAATTTTCTCTCAATATAGGTTTTACTATATTCTGTACTGCGGATAAGTAGTAATTTATAGTTAGTTAAAGTTTAAAGAAATTAAATTTAATAGAAGTTGTCATGTCAAACAGTGAAAAATAAAAATTGGCAGATGAATGCAAATGAAGAGTCTTGCCAGGTTATCGTGTTATAGTAATGGAGAAGACCATATTGTCAGCGATCTAACTCCGAACGCCAAGCTGCAGTAATAACCTGGTACCCCATGGAAGATCAACAACTTCGGCTGGAAGAACCACCCTTGCGATGGTGATGGTTCTTCAGTAGACTAAATTTCACTAAAACCCATAATGGGAGGCGATAGCTGACTGCCCAATATTAGTTGGGAGCGTTACTCTCGGTTGTACACTCTACATGGAACGGCGCAGTGGAGTCCACGGTAACTGTGGTGCAATAACGGCGAAGAAGCTAACGGAAAACCATCGCATTATAATCGTTCCCAAAACAATCAGACAATTCAGAGAAATAACGAACATTAAAGATATGAACTTAGAACCTCCACAGGATGTATGGAGGAAAGCTGGATCACATGATGAAGGATATGGACAGGCTCAACTTCTAGAACCTAGGCATCAGTGAGATGCGGGGGTCCCTACGAGCATGCACGTCTATAGCAGGGAAGGACAGCCATTAGCATCTCAACGGCGTGACGTTGGTCGTCTTGAAGGAAGTACAGATAGCTGCGATAGGCTTCGTCCCTTTATAAGACAGGATCGCTTTTCTGCAAGTACAGACTACTCGTCTAAACATAACTATCATACAAGTGTAAGCTCCAACATCTACAGCGGCGGATGAAGAATTGGAGCGATTTTACGACGTAGGAGCTTTCTTAGGCAGACGTAGCACCAAGTCACTATCGTAATAGGAGAAGGACATGCTTTCGGTGAAATCGCACTCGGAATAAGGCTCAATGTGTGCAGTGGTGGGAGGAGCAGGCTCTTAATAATCATTTTAAGTTACCCAAGCGGCGTTTGTCTACTTTGAAATCTGAGCGTTCGTTCAGCGCAGAGAATGTAAGGAAAGTGGGTTTTTTACCGCTTGAACTATTGTGACGGCCAAGTGACATTATCAAAACGTGCGGAGATGACCTCACGAACGTTAAACAGGGCAGCTCGTCCTATTGCGCTAAAAGTAGGTGACACCATACAGTGTAATTTTATTGCGGTGCGTTAGCCTAACGCATTGTCTTCGAATGCTGGTGTTGTCCGCCAAGCATCCCCGTGATTCTACGAGTCTTTCAGATGGTAGTGCTCGTCTGCAAGTAACGATAAAGTGACATCCACAGCTAATAAATCCGTAAGCTGCGTATCTGAACCCAAGCAATAAGGTGGGCGACTTCCGCTTAAAACGGCTAATCTCATAAAATTGCATTATTCTAAATCATACATCCCAGAGCAGCGACTTTTTGTTGGTGTGGTCCAGTTGTCTGGGCGACTTGTTATATCACACACACATGCCTTTGGAATCGAGTATCATATTTCTTCACGCACTGGTTGGTAGGATTCTTAAAATAGAGACTATAGTGCTCTAGTGCTGTTTAAAATTCACTTATATATAATTTGTTTTATTTCCTTTTAATATTGGATAATTGTAAATGTAATTAAGTTACTGTTATACAGGGTGTTATGGAAATAAGTGCAAATATTTTAACCAATGATAGAGCTCACCAAAATGAATAACTTTTCTATTTATCGTTTTTCATTTAATCGCATATTTTCTCAATCATTATCTCTCCTAAATTTGACGTACCGCGTGGTAAGCAAGTCTAAGTTAAAGGTAAACGACACCAGTTCTTGCACAAAAAACATGCGGTCAATAACTTGCCTACATCAATTGATAAAGTACGTTGGTGAGAAGATGTGAACTAAAGGTTTTATCAGTACCTATGCAGTTTTTGTTGGTTTGCATATCAAAAAAATGTTTTTTTGTATTTTGCGCTACTAGATTAAAATATTTTCCATAGGCGGGTATGCATTTTTAGTGTAAAATTGTTTTGAATTTAACTGAGTTTTGAGGGCGTTTTCGAAAGAATGATAATTGGAGAAGTTATTCAGTTTAGCGAGTTCTATTACGAGTTAAAATAATTGCACTCATTTCAATAACATCGGTATAACCCTAGTTATTGTAATTGGTAAATGTTCGTAGACTCCTGCAATAATGCTCGTAGTATGAAACGTGTTACGTATAGAATACGCCGCCTGTCGTAATTTTTAATTGGAATGTTATTTTCCCGCGCACCGCTTGTCTGGGACATTTGGCCGAATCAATTGCGATATGCTTTTATCTGGGGAAAACCGATTGCAGGCCTTGGCGCGTTCTTCTTCGCTAGTAGCTTGAAACGAGCAGTTGTGTGACGTTGCAATTCACTAGTTCGGGGATGTCTTTATAGGGTTTTTGGTTAGCTTTTGTGCTGGAATTTATGCAAACCCTCACGCTTTCGTGGGTTTGAGACCCCGAACTCATTGAAGGAAGATTTTTCTTACGCTTCGGCGGATTTGGTTTGTGAGTGCATCCACGAGCTGTTTTTTATGCTCAAAACCACCTGGGGCAAGCAGTACCAGGTAAAATTAATGCCGGTCTTGAACTAGCCGCGACAGCGAGATTGTTCGGCCCGGCGGCCGCATTGAACTTGCTGCAGGTTCCGCAAGTCGATCTGTCGAGCCTTCACGGAACCGCTTTCCCTTGTCGCCAGCGCTCAGTTAGGGCACAAGAAAGATCCGTATTGTGGGTGTATTTGGCCCCGAGGTTTGGCACTTTAATCCCGCTGGAGCAGCGCTGTTTCACGCTGAGAACTGCCACCGACGCCGACGGCTGCAGGAACTTCTCGGCCGAAAGCTCGAGAATCGCGACCAGCTTCCTCCAGAACTGAGCCCCACAGGCCCTTTAGCGGCTAGTAGCTTGCGAAGCTGCTTGTTCTAACCTGTTATAAAATGCTGTTTGGTGTCAAAAATTGTGAGTATAGTTAGCGCATGTAGTTACTAATTTAGAGCGTTACTACAATTCCAATTTATGCTATTTGTATGTTATTCATTGTAAACTTGTACTGTGATATTAGCATGAAATTAAATTATCTTAAATTGCCAGTATACGGGGTGAGTTAGCTACGGTTTGATTGCATTTGTTGGAGCTATTTTTCAGGAAGTGTGTTTTAGCTGGGTATAAAGTTTACAATTTCTCATTAGATCACCGGGGTGCATTCGCCGTTATTTTCAAAAATTTTTGACGCTCTGGGCATTTAGTAATTATTGTTCTACTGTTTTATTTTTAAGAACTACACGGCCTCCGAATCGCTAAGTTGGCGGACGGCATTTGCACCCAAGTATACCTAATTTTATGCTGCTTGGAAGATCGCCCAGTAATTATAGTATTAGCGAGCTAACAAATGGTATTAACTACCACCGTTTGTATTAACAATGGTCAGGTATTCTAGGTGTTCTTTTACTTGATTTCTTGTTTATATGAATGCTAATATATTGCTATGCACCCTTTTGTTTTGTTTAGTTTATTTAATTTAAATAACTCCAGTACAAAACAAAGAGTATATAAGCTTGCATGGTATTATTTTTGATTGAAATAAATTTGTTTAAATAAATTTTTGCTAGCTCTATGAGAACAACCACTCTCAAATCAGGTTAGCTTCATGCATTATCAAAATTATTACCAGTGATAGTTGATTAGTACAATAAAAAATATTTTAAAAAATTAGGACAGTTCTACAACTGTCAACGTCAAAAATTATAAAGTGAAAGTGAAAGTGAAATCATATCTGTTACACATACTACCGAAACTTAAACATAAGGGTTTTCTTGTTATAAACTGAGATAGCTGGCAACCAATACGGAAATAATCATTCAAATATTATAGTGTCTTCTTTTAATACTACTTTTAACGGTGGGTTCGCACTATAGCAGGACTAAAAAAGTCGCGTTACAACATGTGTGTCTATTTTGTGTATCAATTCCTATTTTGAAACTAAATTGCCATCCATTCATGCATTTAAGCTCTAAATTACGAAAACATTAACAACTAACTTTCCGAGAAAAACTTTCAAAAACACGTTGATTTTAATAAAGTCTAAGAGTTTTTGAAGTATTTTTAAAGTGTATTACAGTGTATCTTCCCAACTGTAGTTATAAAAGTAGATATTTTCTTTGTTAAATGTAAAATTGCCAGATGATAAGATTATATTAAATATTCGGGAATCCTATCTGTACGGTTCTGGATTTCAAGTGACAGTAACTTTGTTCGTGGTGTATGTCAATACGGGAAAATTTTCGGTATCCAGACTCAGAGACCAAGTAATTATGACTTGGAAAACATACTAAGTAAAATTATAAAAATTATTACTGATTTATCAAAACCCACTCCTTTTATATACGACATTTTACATACTTAGCTTAAAGAAAATAGTAATAAACACCTGATATTCTAGTAATATTTGATGACTTAATTAGTAATGGTAAACACAAATTGAGAGAGCGTGTGGCCGGCGGGTAAACGGCTTGCGCTACGAACACCTTTGGTGGTCGTGACCCCTGTGAAGGCATGATTCCTTAATTCAATGGGTTAGGCAGCTACCTATCCCGGCCGCGGCGTATAAAACTTCGCTCAGTGTGAGGAAGTAATAGGTTATCAGCCTATATAGAGGAAAATACAAGAAACACAAAACGAATGTCAGCAAAACACAGCAGTTCGTTCACACTTTTGTAAACGGATTCTGCTAAATAGTGTTGTGTAACACTATAGGTGACCCAATGCGTCAGGTCGACCAGAAATGCTGCTCCTTTATTGTAATACATTCTTGAACTGACTAACCAAATGAATTTGCTTCAGTAGATTAAAACGGGAATTAATGTTTAACAAGGTTGAACACCATGAGATGATTCTTTTTCAGTTAAAAATATAACATTTTCGGTGGCCCTGGTATGTCCAGTTTCTGAAGGCCAGTTTAACTTAAATACCTAAAAATGATTTTTGAAATAAACAATATTGCACAAGCTGTAGCAACACCACCTCGATCTTTTGCTTGCGACAAACGCTGACCCGGTTCGGCAAAACTGATAACCAAATAAACGGAAACGGCCCCTTTTTGCTGGCCAAGGGGCAGCGTTAAAAATATCGATTGCGAGGATTTGTGCGTACAGAATTATCCGAATGCCTGATGATTTATTATGCACCTGCGTCCGAACATTCGTCACGGGGTCAGTTGCGATCGTCGTACACAAATAATCTTCGTGCGGATGACACGGGGGGTCCGGAATCGGCGAATCGATGCAAACGAATCGCTAATTAAAAGTAGCGCTTCACCTGCGAGCGCCTGCAAATCCACACCCCCGATTAAGTTTATTGCACCGCGCTGATGAGATTCTGAATGGATGATCTGCATTATTTTCGAAATAACACGCTGTGATTAGCTGATATGCACGTACAAACGAACCGCAGAGAGCAAACAGAACGTGTGCTTGAAACGAATACGTATCGCGTGCATTTAGCGCAATCGCTTTACACCTCCGCTCGTGTCGGCGATAACATCTTTTAAAGCTTCATTATTAGATAGCGGCTATTTCCAGATCTGTCCGGAGTGTTTGATTAATTAGCAATTTGCGTTGCGAGCCTATTTCGCATTTTTCGCCCTAATGACTGGTTAATGTGGAGAATTATCTTTCGAACGCGAGCCAGCATCGCCTCCGCTCGCAAATTCCCGCAAAACGTGTTTACGATAAATACGATTTAGTAGCGCGAGCCGTACCTGCATATGTACTACGTGCACTTTCGTATGGGACGAAGTACTGTCTGAAACCGATTCAACTGCTGCTATCGTTGAAACTGAAGCGGGTTTTCCTATACCTATACCTTATTTATGAAATGAGGCGTCGATTTCCATTCGTATAGAGAATTTAAAATTGATTTGCCCGCTGGCAGTACACGATTATAGCATTTGACAGTCAATTGTCATGGAGGAATATCGTACAATCACAACGGGGTAAATATTTTTACACCCACATACATCACATATTATGATAGCATAATTATACTGATTTCAGATTCATTATGGGGCTTATAAGACCTTTCTCATTTCTAATTCAAAAAGTGTAAGAAGCACTAATTAGTTACTATCATCATCGTTTCATCATTCCCAACCTCTCATCGTCCACTGTTGGACATAGGCATCCCTCAAAATTTTTCAGTCTACACCTTTTTCATTTGTAATTCAGAAAGTGCGAGAAGTAATACAGAAAGTGTAACATGTAATTCATATTAGTATATTGTAACTTAGAAACCAATAATTGTAATTCAGAAACGAAGAGACGTTTTTATGTAGAATTACTATGTAGATACATACATACTGTATGTGTGTAAAGTTTACAACAAATTTAATATTTAATCTGAATTACAAGTTATACTCTTTGAATTACAATTTACTAATATGAATTACAATTTACGCTTTCTGAATTACAGTTTATTAATCTGAATTACAAATGAAGAAGGTGTAGTGTGTTACGCTATTTGAAAATTTGATGAGCAAATTTTGATATTAGCTTGTAATTGGGTTATAATCCTAAAGCTATGTCTCACCTGAGTTGTTATAAACGCAAATGCACTAATTAGTTACTATCACCATCGTTTCACCATTCTCAGCCTCTCATCGCCTGAATTTATAATTCAGAAAGTAAAAGAAGTATTTTAGAATTTGTAGCATGTAGTTGAGATTAACAAATTTAATTCAGGAAGCGTCAAATGCAATTCAGGTTAGTAAATTGTAATTCAGAATGCATCAATTGCAATTCGGAAACGAAGAGACGACCTTTATGTAGAATTACTATGTAGTTACATACATACTGTATGTGTGTAAAGTAATAGCAACAAATATAACATTTATTGTACTGTTGATTTGTAAAAAAAAATTGGACAGGTCTATCTTAATTTTTGTGTATCATCTTTTGGTTGAAAATAAATTAACTTTAAAATTGTTCATCATGGAATTCAAGTAATTTTTATATGCTGTTACTAAGGGCCTTTTACATTCGATGATCTTTTTTACAATAAATATGATATTTATTGCAAAGTATACACACTACTGTATATATGTATCAACATAGTTATTCTTCATAAACGTCGTCTTTTGGTTTCTGAATTACAATAATTAATGCTGTCTGAAAATTACAATTTATACTTATTAAAATACAAGTTACACTCACTGAAATACACGTTACACTTTCTGCATTACAATTGAAAAGGGTATAGTCTGTTTTGTCCTGTTTAATATCATCGCTTGCCTGCATAAAATTTTATGTCATGGATCCATCGCTTTTGTGGCCTGTCGACACCTCTCTTGGATGTTCTAGGTCTCCAGTGAGTGATTCTGTTAGTCCAGTTATTAGATATTTGTCTAGCCACATGCCCGCCCCAACTCTATGCCAAATTTGCTATTCTGTCCACAATGTCGGTGACACCGGTCCAGGCTTTTATTTCGGTGTTTTTAATTCGGTCTGTAAAGTTTATCCCTAACATGGATCTTTTCATCGCTCTTTCGGTTACTTTTAATTTTCGCACGCATTTTTCAGTTAGTGTTACTGTTTTTATTCAGTTGCTCAACATTGGGAGTAGGTATACAACTGTCATAAACTCTCCTTTTGATGGAAATTAGAGTGTCTTTGTTCTTAAATATACATGCTAGTTTTCCAAAATCCGCCCATCCTATCCTACTGTTTCAATTTTGATTTTGGTTCAGTTGCAATTGCCTTTTGCTGATTGACATTTTGCTAAATTAATTTGTTTTAGCCAATGTATTTAGTTCAGTAAGCATTTGTTCCCATTCGTCTGGGTTTGAGCTAACCAGGACTATATGGTCGGCAAAACTATGATGGTTCAGGTATTTACCGTCAACATGAATCGTTTTCTTTCGACATCTATTTGGAGATTTCCACCGGGCCGATTTCGATCATTCTTTTTTTAAATTGCAAATAACTGCATAACTTTTAGAGAAAACCCAAAATATTGTAGCGCCTACTCGAAGTCGGCCCACGATGTTCTGGTAATTTTTTCAATGGACCACTGTACAGCTCGAATTTGTTTGTGTAAAATACGGCCCGCTAAATTCGTAGAGAATTGTCAAAGTGACAGCGAATTTTTAAAAAAATCAATCTTTCCTTTCAAGAAGTATCGTGTGTGGGTGAATCTTGACTGTACATCAGTTCATTATTAATCGAATGTACCTAAACATCGCCCATTCTCTAGCAAATTGAAAACGGAGAATATCCCACGATTACAGGTGAAGAGGAATTAAAATACCATCTCAACTAATTGCCAAAGAGGACATCATTACAGAAATATTTGGTAATAGTTTGTCAACTCTTGAGAACACCCTTAGTGTCTCAAAGTTCTAAAGTTTAGCGCCAAAAAAACGAACATGGCGATGAAATTATCCACAAAATTATAACTCTCTTACCTGGTTATGAAAAAAAAATAGTTGAGTGTAATTACAATTGCAGATAATAACAACATTTTACTACAATTTTCTACGGAATTTCTAGATTCGTAAAATTTCGATGAAATACCTCTACAGCTTAACACTAAAAATAGTGGCCATTGTTATTCTCTTGAGAAATTTAAATATGTCTACTGGTATAGATTACGCGTATAGATTTAACACCTTCTGATATTACATTACCTCTTTGCTTTCGGAGAAGACAGTTTCTTGTACGCCTAGCATTTGCGATGACAAATAATAAATTTCAAGGACAAACTCTGGATAAAGTAGGAATGTATTTGCCACAACCAGTATTTAGACATGGTCAATTATATGTAGCAATGTCACGTGTCCGTTGTTTTAAAAACTTAAAAATTAAAATTTTACCTAATGGATCGTGCCACACGTTAAACATTGTCTACGAAGCAGTTTTCTAAGTTGCAAAATATTTTGCGATTGGTGTTTTTTTTTATTTACTGTGGTTTTATCCGCTCGACGATTGTATTTACACGACAGTTGCTCTCAAGACAAAAAGTGTTATAACAGTGATTTTTCAAAATGCAGTATCGGTACAATAACGAAATATTGTCTTGAATTTACATAAGGGTTCATCTGAGAAGATATTCCAAGGCCGAATAGTTTTCCGAACTTCTCTTGAAACTCGGCAACGAAAACATAAGTCAAGCCGTGACAGATATCGTCAACCTCACTAACATAATATATTTCGACATCAAGAACATAACAGCAAAACCTGTGTGCTGACTTCGAAAAAAGGCGATTATCACTCTGAAGAATGATAAGGAAATCAACAACACACACCTCGAAGCCTTTCATTCGGAGGATAAGGTCTATCAGTCGATTAACACTGTGGTGGAGCCAGATGACACGGTGCACTACCACGTTGAGTTTCTCCACACTCTCGCCTCTCCCCCCCCCCCTTCCGGACTTCTTCCAAATCGCCTGCCTTTGAAGACTCCCAAAGTCGACTGCAGGTGACAGCTCCGCATCGAAAGGTCACTGAGGCCACAATTTTCATAGGTTTTGGAGAAGAGGAGACAGTCTTCATTCCTCGAATACCCTTTATTCTTTCACACTATTCTTTTCAATTTAAGAGACTGCAATTTCCCGTCAAAACTTGCTTCGCCATGACAATCGACAAGGTGCAGGGACAGTCACTATATCAGGCTGAGGTCGACTTGAGGGAAGACTTTTTCTCACGGTCAACTTTATCTAGACCGTTTAGGGGTCAGTTCTCCAAAAAACGTAGTGATGCTCAAACCAGAAGGGAAACTATAACATACTAAACAATATCGTCTACAAATAAGTTTAGTTTTTTTACCCTCTGTTCGACGGGATTGACTTTTACTTCACAGATCGTTAGATAACAGAATCTGGGGGAAAGTAAAAAGTTGCAATTCGCCACATTAGTTCTTTTTACAAATAGGCAAATAGGGTCAAATCATTTTCAGGGCTTTTCGAAATTCATTCCTCCAAATGAGCTAACTGTGTGAGACCTGTTTTTCTAATCATCTAGAACGAAGAAACTACTGCAGGTGGGAAGCTGAAATTCGACTTATTAGTTCGTTTTACAAATCAGATAAAGTAAAGTTCAAGGTTTTGCAGATTTCATCCCCGAAAGGAGTTAAATGGGACAAAACTGTTTTTTTCTAAATATCGCCACTATGAAACTACTACAAGTATAAGAAGTTGAAATTGAGCATATTAGAACATTTTTCAAATCGGTTCAAATCATTTTTGGTTTTGGAGAATTTATCAACGAAAGGGGTTAAATGAAACAAATATATTTATCAAAATATGTCCACGGGAAAACTACTACAGGCAGTAAGTTGAAATTCTGAATGTTAGATCGTTCTACTAATCCGAAATCATTTTAAGGTTTTTCGAAATACATTCCCTCAAACTGGTTAAATAGGCCAGAAGTGTTTTTCTAAAAATAACCACAAATGATCTACTACAGGCCGGATATAGAAATTCGGCATATTAGATCGTTTTACAAATTAGGTCAAATCAATTTCAGGCTTTTTAAAAAATAATTCCCCAAAGGGTTAAATGGGGTAGATGTGTTTATCTAAAGATCGCCATACTACGGTAACTGCTATAGGTAGAAGTAGTTCGTTTTACACATCGAATTAAGTCATTTCCAGAGTTTTTCGAAATGTATATCCTCTCAAAGGGAGTAAATAGGGTAGATGTGTTTTTCTGAAGACAGTCACGAGATAGATACAGGTAGATAGTCAAAATTCGCCAATTAGTTCGTTTTACAAATCATATCAAACCAGTTTCAGGGTTTTGCAGAATGCATCTGCTCAAAAGAGTTAAATGAGATAGATCTGTTTTTTAAAGGTTGCCTTAACGAGCCAACTACTACAAATAGGAAGTTGAAATTTGGCATATTAGATCGTCTTACAAATAGGCCAAACCATTTTCAAGGATTTTTAGAATTCACCACCAAAGGGTGTTACGGTGTAAATGCTCTCTTAGCGGTTGGTATTCTGTGAACAAACCTTTAGTGCCGATTATCGGTTCGCGCGCATCGAAATTCGTTAGGTTGGCGATTACTTTTTTTGGTGGTGCTTGGATTTTACAAACTCATTGCGCTTCGGCCTTCGTTTCATTTTTACAGTGAAGCTATCATCTTGCATGGTTTTTCTATAATGTGATGAGGGAGATAGTCTGATTTCGATTTTTTGTGTGCCCCACGCCGTTCGGCGGAGTTTTGGTTTCGAAGCAAATATTTGGACATTTAAGCCCGCGCCAATTGACGGAGCATACAAGCTTCTGTAAAACAAAATTCCGTGCACATGGCCCATATTTTTGGGGCGAGTTATTTTGAAGTTTTTTATAATTTTCTAAATTTCTTGATTCGTTAAATTTCAGTGGAATATATCCACATTGCTTAACGGGATCAATAGATATTCCCTTGAACATTTTAAATGTGTCTACTGGTTTAATAGCTGAGATAAAATTAATGGTACGTAATTTATTTCAGAACTGCTTAGATTTGTTATTAAATGGACAAACCACAAGTCAGGCAGAAGAGTATTATTACCGCGTATAGATTAACACATTCTGCTAGTGCACTACTTTTTTGTCTTCGGAAAAGAAATTTTTCTGTGCTCCTACCATTTGCGATATCAATTAATAAATCTCAAGAACAAACTATGGATAATGTGGGAATATATCGTATTTGCCACAACCAGTATTTAGCCATGGTCAAGTATATGCAGCAATATCACATGTGAGTAGTTTTAAAAACTTAAAAAGCTAAATTTTACCTAATGGATCATGTCATACGTAACAAAGAAGTTTTGTAACTTGCAAAATATTTTGCAATGGGTCCACTAGTTCCTTTTATACCCCAATATCCAACTGCTTAAAGTCATCATCTAGTGCACCTTACACCTTATACCCCTTTCTAGTGGATTTTTTCGGTCTTTATGTAGGAATCGATTCTAGCGTTGTTTAGTCCTTGGTATGCGATCCATAATTCCTGGTTGCCGAAAGCCTTGTGGAAGTCTACGAAAGGTAGATGCAGGGGAACGTTATGCACTTCATATTTTTCTTTGAGATTTCGCATGGTTTGTAAGTGACTGATGATGCTGCAACCTTTGCCAATGCCTGCCTTCATCGAATTTGTTAGTTAATCTAGTCGTAAAGAGGTTTGTAAATAATTTATAAAAACGTGAAAGAGAACTTATCGGTCTATAGCTGGTATTCATGGAATTTGTTAGTTAATCTAGTCGTAATGAGGTTTGTAAATAATTTATAAAAACGCGAAAGAGAACTTATCGGTCTATAGTTTTCGATTTCTGTAGTATCTCCTTTCTTGTAAATTAAAATAACTTCACTATTGTTTCAAGCTTTAGGAATTTTCCTTCTTGTATTCAATTGTTGAAAAGTATTTTGATAGCTGTTAACAATGAGTGTCCACCATGAACTACTATTTCTTTTGTTAGCTGATCTTCATCAGCGTCCTTGGAGTTTTTGAGGCATAAAGGTTTTGTTGAAATCAATTCTTTTTAACATTTGCGTTGTGTCTGTTTTCGTAATTTCCTGTTAACCTTTAATGTCATTTCTTTTTACTTTTTCTGCAATAGTTTAGATTTTAATATAATCATGCCTTTGATTGCGTGAATAGTTTCTTCTATCATTTTCGTATTATATTGTCGCAGGTCCTTCCCAATTGTTTATTTTTTTATTTTCTTTTCTGACTTTATTTGGTTCTCTTCTTTATGAGTTGTTTGGTGCCATTGCTTAGCTTATCTATATTCTCTTTTTTTTAATTTTATGGGTTTAGTGGCTGTGAGGATATTCTTTATAATATTATAGTTAATAATTCGGTGTTATGCAGTTGGTTTGCAGAAAATAATTTGATTTTTAGGACTCTCATACTTTTCTTGACTTTTTTCTCAAAATCTCTGATATTCCTAGGTATTCCTAGATTTTATCAACTTTGCTCATTCCAGTTTAAAGTTAAAGAGCACTTCAGCTCTTATGAGTGTATGATTACTCCTAATGTTTTGATATAATTGTTCAATGATTTCACAATCTGCGGTATTCTTTTGGGCATATACATTTATAATGGATGGTGTATCTTTTAGAATACATATTACTCGATTTGATACTACTTGAAACTTTATAATGAAATGTTTTCTTCTTTTATTTATTAGCAAGGCATTACCACCCATATATGACTTTTCGGTATATATAAATATAATACGTGTCCTGGGGACAGTGTAGTACATTTTCACCACTTAGTCTGGTGTCGGAAAGTCCGACTGTATCCCAGTTAATCTGGTACGATTCGATTTCTAGTGAGTTAAATGTTTTTGCTGGTTCACTGTTTGTATATTGTACGAGATTATAAATAGTTTTCGATTAGAGTAAGGTTTTATTATTCCAGTTCGGAATCGTTGGAGTAGACTGATTCATGGCCGGTGTATTTCTTGGATTGACATAATGAGGGGATTTAGGATTTAAGACGCCTCGCTAAGAGTTGGCGGGTAGAGAGGGTGGGATTGAATGTTAGGACGTGATTTTTCCCGATATAGGAGATGTGAGAGAACCATAACATCCGTGGGCAGAGTCGCGTCCCTGGAATGGACCTGACATTGCCGGGTTTGCAAATAGTGTCTACCCGCTAGCCGAATTAATTACTATGCGAAGATTAAGAGGATATAAATCATTATTTCAGCTACGGTTATCGTAGAATAGCAGTTTTATGCTGATTAAAAACTTTAGTTAAGATAATAACGTATCTATTGATTTTTGGCGTTTAAAGTTTAGGTATTTGACGTGTAAAAATTCGGTTGTGCATCTTGTCTCATAAAAGTGGCCCTAACTGATAGCTGATGCTCATCAATATCAAATTCGGGTTGCCCATATCCATTTATGCGTAATATTTTGAAGTTGTATTATCGCATCCGACGTTACTTGTTGAGATTTGGAGTATTGTTTACCTGTATTGTGAAGCTATGCGTTTGAACGTCGTACGATGTGATAACGATGTAGTAACTTCCAGTTCCGATCAAGAATTCTAGTGTCATTGCGTCACATAGCCTATTTTTTCGCAGCTTAGAAATAGAAGAAAAAACAACTTGAGAAAAAAGTACCAAACAATTGGTCAAGATTTTGGTGGGACTTCGTTTCCAACACAAGTTAATTGGAGATTCGTGTTTTGAGGGATAGCTGAATATTCATCATTGTTCTTGATTCTTGTTTGTGTGCAGTCCTTGAATAGCACCGATAGGGATAGGGTGAAGTTAAATAAATCCAGGAATGTTTGATAAGCCCTGAGTATCTGTGTTGGCAACTGTGTGATGCAATTGCATTCTATTTTTTAGGTATTTACTAACGCCTAAAGAATATTCTGTGTTAGACTGGAGAAAGCACGTTAAAGCCATTTTTCATCCGAGTAAGCTTTTTTAATGAAAGGCACACATGTGAAATTGCAAAAAACAAAAGGAAAAACGACAAGAAGCTAATCAAGCCCTAAGAAAATGTAGATAGTTGTTCATCCCTAAAGAAAGGGACCATCTTGAACACGCTACCAACCAAACTCTAAGATAGTACTCTTAAGACAAACATTATATCTAACAATATACAAGGTGATTCACTAGCCTCTTTCTAAACTTTAGCAACACAGAGTAAATTTAGTTTCATGAAAAAAAATGCCTACAAACATGGGTCTTATCGTTCTTTCTTCAGAAGTTGTTTTCTATTAAAAAAAAACGTAGCAGCCTTGATTTTATATGGCAAAAGCTAGTTACTATCAGTTACATGACACCCTGTAAACATTACCTGTTTGTTTATATCAAAACTTTTGATCACGATTCGTAGAAAAAAAGGTGGTACCAAATATTTGGCTAATTTTAGTAGGGAATTTCAATCTTTAGGTTCAGTTTTCTTGAAAACTACTGCTTTTTTATGCATTTTGTATGTAGAAAAGTCTATTTTTTTCTATTATCTAACCAAGATAGATTAAAATTTTGATTGTAAAAAGTCTCCCCCTCCTTACATAAGCTACCCCTTTTGAACTTTATACCAACTTTCCTTTACTCTCATCTAATTTAGAATAAAAAATCGCGTAGATATACCAAATTTGTTTCATCTGTATTATTTTAATTAAATAAAATTCGTATTTTTTATTACTTTTCTCATGTCTATAGTTCTTTATACGGCGCATTTTCGAACCTGTTTATACGCATTTTTTTTCATAAAATTAAATCTACTTTCCATTGCCGCAGTTTGTACAGTGGCTAGTGAATCACTTTGTATATCTACCTCCAATATTAATTCCACTCTTTTCTAAAATAAAAACAAAAAGCGCTGATGGTATTCACTCTACTATTAGGATATTCTACATGTGTCATTTAACGTTTTCAAAGCTTTTCATTTTAAGAACAGCAGTTTTAGATAGGTACAACTACTTGCTACTTGAAATGTTACTGACCGAGTATAACAGTTAACAAAACTTATTAGTCGAAGTATCTAAAATTTGGTGACAGAATTGCATTCGAGAACTTTCACTGTAAAGGCGGTGTTTTATCAAGCCTTGATGCCGGTATAGTATAGAAATGCATGTATTACACCAGGAATTGACAAGTTAACATTTTAAACCATGAAACAAAAAAAAACTTATACAAAAACATCTTATTCGTTTAACAGGCACCTAAATACAGACAACATTTTAGAAATGCACAAGTCACATTAAATATGCAGAGCGCCACTCCCTGGAGATGCTGCTGTACTCGAAACATAAACAAAAGCATCAGAAACGATTCTATCAAATATAAATTAGAAGTACATGCTAATCTTGGTTTAATATGTCAGCGTCGAACAGGAGCCAATAGCAACTGATATAAATGACTTGACAAAAGATAATATTAAAAGATTGGGCAATCAATCAGTGTGGCTTGTTCTTTCAAGAATAAGGATAAGCACACAGAAAGGTGTTTGTTCATTTCACTAATATCGAAAACAAGGGAACACGATTTTGGATGTTTTATTATTAGAAATTTATTATGATTCTGAAGTTGAAATGTTTTAAATTATTAAAAATAAGACAATAATTTATGTGACATTTCAAAGTCCCTTTCTGCTCGCAATCCGAGAGAAAAAGTTAGGAGATTTTCGATGAGCACATAAATGTTGTTTTCTACTTAAATTATAAATAAGAGTTCGAAGTAATTTCCTAACCTCGCTCTGCCTTCTTCCTGTTTTCCGAACAATTCGGAACAAAACAATGGAAGTCAAAACAACCTAAAATAATTATTGACGGAAAAGTTAACCCTAATCTTATAAAGCTCTTCCAGATACAAGGAGCCGACGATAAAGTTCTGACAAGAGCGAGACGATAAAAAATGCAGCACCGCGAGTCTGCAGATCGGGAGAAGGAGGGATCCCGTGGGAGATCGGTCACTGCAGTGGACCTGGCTGCGGTTTTTGTCCCGATTTCGAGTCCAAGACGGTCCCGTTTTTGCCCCTTTTTGCCGGCTCGACGGAGAATAATTCATTAAAATTTCAAGTTGTTAACGACTTGTGTAAGGAAGTTAAATGGCCCGAAAACAAAATAAAACATTTAATTGCAGGAACAAGATTCCGCGACATGCTCGACTTGAACTGTAGCGCTTTCTCTATTTTCTTGAAAACTCGCCAGAAAGTTTGCGTAAGAAAACGCTATTAGCATATTGCATCTTGGTGAACTAAAGTACAGGGAAACTTTCCTTTATTTACTTATGACTTGTGCATGTCTTTGTGTTAGAAAAACTTGTTTGTGGCTGGTGTGTTTCACTCTTGTTTATTTATGCGCTTTACCACCGCCCACCAGAAGCGATATTCGTTTACAAGCTTGCAGTTGAGATTTTTCAATCGATTTGCCTATTTTATTGAAGGCAGCGATACAAATGAAAAATTTAATTAAATTAGCACAAGTTGCTATTAGACCACTATTTAGAATGTCTAACTAAACCTGGTTTTTCATATGCATCCCAAATGGAATATGATTTTGAATTTTAATTAGACGCAGCTTTTTCGCTTTTCTTAAACTAATGACACTAAGAAAGGCAATATTCCTTCGTTTTTATTGTTGTTCCTATGCCGTTACTGTAGAAAACTAAAAATTTTATAAGAATATCCTACTAGAAGTTCCTGCAGGTCGACCCAACAAAAATGCTTATAGTCGGCGAAGTTGCAAGTTAACCCACTAGTTCTGTCATTTGGCCAAGTTATGCGGCTTCAATTTTGCAGAACTCTGCCTTTATGTAGGTTAGACGTAAAACTTACGTTATCGTACGCTTGGGGTACGAGGTGCTCCTTAACTGGTTTTTTCATGGTTCTTTTTGTCTGGATTATTTATTTCCTAGATCTCACGAATTTTACTGCTTTGGAATCATGTCGGGGTTACAGAGCGAAATGTTGCGGACGCTGGCTTTAAACATGACAGAGTGCTTTCACTTCACGTCAAATCTAAATAGTTCGTGTTATATTTGTTGAGCACGTTCAGGAGAATAGACATTTTTGTGATTTTACAGTACGAATTTTAAGTTATACAGGATACAGACATCTGTCTAGTTAGATCTTGCCTAATGGAGAGTATGAAAAACAAATAATTTTTGTATTAACACGAGGATGGTAGCAAAGCTCTATTAACAACAGAAAAGACAAGCCATATGTGGTAAAAGAGATAACGGCAAGGGTACAAATAAAATTCGCTAGCATAAGTAACGCTTCAGTATAATTAATAATAATAAGGGTGCTCACATACACAAAAATAGCACACGGCGTTTCATATCTAAATCTGAATAGGAAGAGTTAAAAGTTGTATTAAAATTACTGTTAAATTGACAAATTGCACTACCAGAAGGTTGCCGGTAGCACGCATGACTACGACAAAATTAATACATATTAAATTTTTGGGTGTCGAGCTCAACTCGACTCGAAACCCACTGATGCAAGAGCATTCAAACGTTGCCAGTAATTAATGGTATAGCTCTCATAGGCCCAAGATCTTGTTTATGATATAAAGCACTTCATAACCAGGAATATAACTTTTTAAATGTTATTCTCATCAGATTTCAATGTATCGCATAATGCGAATTCTTGCAAGTGCGGGAATAAACAAAAGTTGGATTCAACCGAGCTCATTTCCACTAGTGTGAAGTTAAAGCCGAAATCGAATTAGATTTTTCATGCAGTTGCCTTACAATCCCAAAATTACAATCACTTGGGTGGTGCGTGAGGCATATCCATCCCAAAAACTATCGGAAGTAAACAAACGTATTCGTTTCCTTACAACAAGCAGAGGTTAAGTGAATTGAATGAATTGCTTTATATAGGTGAGTCATTACCCTTAAGGTACTTATCAAAAACAGTCTAACGTTTGCCGGATACAACATGAGCACAACCACGAATACACTTAAAAAACGAGTTCCAATCTGCGGTTCAGTCCGAAGTGTACAAGTAGCTCAGGGGAAAATTGCAATGGGTAAAACAGACATTCAACAGCTGTCCAGGTGGTAGCAGGCGTATAAACAAATCAGAAAAGCGCCAGGGTAGCCCGGCGATTACGTCATGCTTAACCAGAGCTCCTGCGGTAAAGCTATCGACCTGCAGGTAGGCATTTCGACGAAGGGATCTTCACAAGTTCGATCCCTTTTGCAGATATGAATTCTCAAAACACATAATACCTAAGGCGGCAGGTTACGTTAGCGGGCGGATTTCTGCCGACTTTCCGAAGGGGGCTGAATTTTATCCGCACGGGAACTAAAAGATAACCGCACCGGAATCAAAAGTTATCCGGGAACAATATAATCCAACTAAATAGCACCAAAAAGAAACCTACCCTTTGATGTTATGCTCGGTTTGCCAGAATGGTAACATGTGCTATGCTCAGATAAATCCAAATGAAGATTGAGCTTGGAAAATTATCACAAATGCCTTTCACAAAGACGCCATCGAGATCACTGGAAGGCCCACGATACGCCAAAATTAATTTCCCAAGCAGGATGCTTGTGACAAAATCCAAATAAGGCACGTTTCAAAACGTAGTCTCACAGAACAACCTTTCTGAAGCAGGACATGATGGCAATGACCGAAAAGGCAAATAAATCAAAATTTGGAGCCTCGAAGAAAACTTGGCATATGCAACCCAAAAACCTCTATGCGTGGAGTGAAGTCTACCCCAAACGTAAACTATCTATAAATTGTGGCTTGAAAATGGTCTGAAAGCATAGTTGTATCGTAGGTAAAAATTAGACTTTTGAAAGATAAGGCAAATAGTTACATGAATAATTATGAATGACTTTTGAACCATAAAAATTCCTATACCGTTTGTTCTCAATTTTTAAGGTCCATCCTCTGGAGAGCGCTCTAATGCCTTACGAAATTGATCTCGCCAATGGAATTGATTAGACTTGTGTGATCCCAGATTTAAGTTTTACTTTTTACAAGGAATTTTGCAAGTAACCGTTTGAGCAGAAGGGCTAACATAATTTTGAATTAATTCAATAAAATGGTCAGTAGCTGAATTAGTATCAGTAATGTTTTGTAAAAAATTCCAAATTAATTTCGATCTAGCAAAAGTACCAAACATTCTATGGCTTTCATGTATGCTTTTTATCACACAACCCACAGGAGAATGGCCAGTAATATCATTACCATATATAAAACATTTTACAGTAAGTTTATTTCGTACCTTGTAAAAACTGTGATCGATACAGATTTTCGATAATCTGCGAGTAACACCATTTATACCTTGTACATACCCAAGTTATTTAAATAGATATCAATATACTTAGAGCTTTGATCAAAAAATCTATATTTATATCCTCCGCGTCATAGTTATAGCTATTGTACAATAAGTCTTTGTCACTAGCTAGTGATCTGTAGGTACAAATACCTAACATTAAAATTGCAATTATTCATTACAAAATTTATTTTAGTAAAAAAAACTTAATATTTAATAACATCGCAACTATTAACTACTAATATGTTTTTAATATAGGTACACAAAATAACCAACGCTTTGATTAAATTTTGCCCCGTGATAATATAAACATATCCATCTTTACTGTAAGGTCCAGTATCAGTAACTTGCCAAGAATTTGTAAAAATAACTACCTGAAAAGTTGACTAGAAACCCTCCTATACAGCGAGTATTTCGTTAAAATTTTTGTTAATACTTCTTATATTAAAATGAATTCATTTAAAATCATTTCCTTAAAACAATTTACAATTTGAGTAATTTATTAACAATGTATCAGCAGGGTTGGTGTAATCTATTTCATTAATAACATTTATGTCCATCAAATATAACTTCTACAAAAAACTAAAGATAAGAAACATTCCCACAAAAACTAAAATAGAAAGAAAAAATGTTTTACTTTATTTGATTAACCAAAAACTGAAAATATATCTTGAAAACAATTTTATTAAATATCACAAAACATCTATACCCATTTGAGCCAGGGGAACTATTTACACATTTTTTAGGTCCCCCTCCGTGTGAATCTTTTTATTTTTATCATTGTTAACAATCCAAATATTCCCATTGAAGCTCCAACACTTTTATTGTTTAATTTACCCTGTGCCTTCTTCAGTAAATCCAGTCGCTTTTTCGTAAGGTATTCTGTTATCACGATTTTGCTGTTTTTAACAGTTTCTTGCCCTTGGAAACCATATCGCGATCCCTATAGCTCACAAATTTTACCATAACTTGTCTGGTACTCCCATTGCGAAATTTCCCAACACGGCGGCACATATCTATGGATGTTATCTTCATATTAATTTCCAGAGTTTTTTAATAACCGTCAGCAATTCACTATCAATATTTTCATTGGTGGTCCGTTTCTTAATATGTTTAACAAAATTTCACAGTTTTGTTGTTATTTTTAAAAAGAATCGTTATCCAGTCGGTGAATGAAACACAAAATACTTAGAGATTTAAATGAGTCGCACCGACAGAAGACAACCTTTCGCTGAAGTTCGTGCTTTATTTAGCAATAAGTATGTCCTGATCAGGAACATATTTGCAATAAAAAAATATGAACCGCAACTACACCAAAAGAAAGTTGTTCTGCCTTTAGTAATATTGCGATGAATGCGTTTATATTTATTTCGAAATTAGTATTATTTAATGCAACAATGTTTCCAGTCTCTTTCTAAAATTGTGTATCCGACCCTTTGTGGTAGTATGGGGAGCAATCCACTCAACATAATTAAATCGGGCATTGAAAAGGGCTACCATTCTAAACCGTAGTAGCTAAATGTGACTATGATTTGCTAATGTTCTTGGTTTAAAAGAGAAATGAACAAAAAAATTAGTGTTTCCAGAGACGGCATGATGCTAGAAGTTGTCAATTGACTTTTAAACCTGCTTGCCGGAGCTTTAACTTTCCGAGCCATTGAATAGCCACCCTGAAAATGACAGCCGTTTTAATTCTCAAATAGCTTTCCAATTGAATCTCCTAAAATTAAATAATTAAAGAAAACGATTCAGATTTGTCCAGTTTAGATGTTTCACAGCTCACGGACAAGCGCAGAATTAAAACCGCTTAAATTGGAGGCTGGCTCGAGCTGATTAATTCCTGTCGTTATAACGGAATCCCCTTTAATGGATGCTTTACACTTTTAATGGTAACCATTGATAATGGAATTTGTCAAACCTCCGGCCGCTCATCTGGCGCCGGGACACTTCTGCGCCTTTCGCGAATGCACACGAGCCGTATGAGAGTTTGTTTGTGCACTCGCTGAAATAACTCAATAAATGCCACCGTTGCATGTCAAATATTTCGCTGCTTTACTGATTTATTTATGGACATCAATTGATTGAACGCGTCGAGAAGGAAGATGCCACTTCGGGAACGGAATACCAACTCCCAAGATCAAAAAGCAGAAGTTGTATTTTAACCGATTACTTACTGTCTATATTTATCGTTAGCTTTGAGCTGTTTCGGTAGGCCATTAGTGCTTGTCTTAAAGTATCATTGTATTTCTGAAGAAAAAATAAATTAAAATGCTTTCTGCTCTTGAATTAAAAAAATCTAACTCTTCTTTGATACTTTTAGGTCTGATTAGACATTTTTCAAAGACAAATTAAAATCTTGATTTAGATATTTATTTCTCTTCATAATTTTCACATAATCGACGCAAATGGTCTACTACAAAAGTCACTATTATATAGTTTCCAGAAACGCTTTCAGCTCACCGGATCGCGATTGTTACTGAGGTTAATTCGATATTATCTCGTATTTTTTAAAGAGAAATGTTGAGAAGGTCCCTTGACGGTAAGTCATGTTTGATTCGAGTGTTGGTTAGATTGAACCTGGTTGTTGTCGCAAGGCTACAATTGACGCCCATGCGTTTATTAGTTAGCAAGAACCGTTTCGTTAATCCAACTAAAATCGCAGTGTGCCCAACTAAAAATTTCAAAAGCCGGGACCTAGTGTCCCCATTCTTCACTGTCACTTAGTGTGAGGACCTCCACTCGTCTTGTGTTTTACCTTTCAGTAAGAACCCATGTTTCAGTTCCGTAGCTCAACATTGGTACATACCGATGGGACCATAATTATTCCAGTATCTTTCTCCGTCCCCGTCTCCGTAACGTCTCATCCCGTCCCGTACCGTCCCCTCCCCTTCCATCCCATCCCTTTCCTTCCCGTTCCGCCTCGTCCCGTTCCGTCCAGTCCCGTCCCGTCCAGTCCTGTCCCTTCCCGTTCCGTCCCGTGCCCTCCCCTTCCATCCCATCCCTTTCCTTTCCGTCCCGTCCCGCCCCGCCCCGTCCCGTCTAGTCTCGTTTCGTCCCTTACATTCCCGTCCAGTCCCGTCCCGTCCAGCCCCCTCCAGTCCGTCCCGTCCCGTCCAGTCCAGTCCCGTCCCATCCCTTCCCTTATGTCATATCCACCGTCTTAAACCGACTTAAAAATAAATGCCATTTTCGCAATCAACGTCCCAAAAAACCGCAATAACGACACCCATATCGTATTTTATGCTTATTTACACTATTTCACCCCCAAAGGGTTGATTTACGGAAAATCACAAAATACGTGTTTGCTTATTTGTTTTTAGGAGTACTCCTACGAAGTTTCAAGTCGAAATGTCTATTTAATATTATTTCTCCATACAAAATTGGAACCCCCAATTTCGAAATATCCTTGGAATTGGATGGCGGTACCTTTATGTATTTAGCGACCTTATCGAAATATACATAGCAAAGTCCTCTGTGGGCGGAAAAATAAAATGCTTAAAGGAATCGCACCTTAACGAAATGATAAAATTAGGGATCTTTGCACGATTGCAAAACAAAACGTACTTTGATGGGAAAACTGTAATTTCGTAAACTAAATGCAACTGATATCGGCAGCTACTCGGATTTGCAGTAAACGTTATCCAAAATATACTGAAATGAGCGGGAAAACATCAATATTCAAAATGGAAGTGCGAAAATACAAAACAAAGTAATAGAAAATCAAATTACTGGGCTTTGCACTACACACAGCCCAGATATGATATCTGAAAGATGGTTTCACATCCCCACTGCACGTGTGTGAACGTTATCTACAGGAGGGAAATGGAATTAACGCAGATTTGCAGAGATCGGCAACCATGGAGCTCCACAGCTCTGATAGTGGTTGAAGGTCGCAATGTATCCTCACGCTTGTTTGGTTACAATAATTTACTCGCAACAATTTTAATGTTACTGGTACTTACGTTTATTGCTTTAATGTGTACAATATTAAATTTTCTCTGCTTGCAAACTCTAAATTTGAACACACAGCGATGGTCATCGAATTTTTTAAATGCGGCCCTCCAATTTGATTTTGCCCACAACGTGGGCTTCCATTCGACCTCAGGCCAGCTCCGATTCTAGCTCCATTACACACCAACATCTGCAGCGCCAGTGCAACGAATATATAAACCTGACCCGTCTTTATACGCACTTGAACCTTATAAACACTGCATGTTTAGATTGTAGACGCCACGATGTGAAAACTGCAACGCACATAAACGTGTCCAAAATGTATTATTCTGTACCAACTAATATTAACATGTGGCTCTATACATATGCTGGCTGTTTGTGTGGCTGAAATGGGATCTCCAGGCTTGGTGCTGTGTGAAATTCATGAATGTGTGATTAACTACATTTAAACCATGAGTTATATGGTTACTCCATACAAGAGATAAACGTATGCCGTAAATGTGACTATTTACGTCAGTCCATAAATTCTACCGCAAGAATTTGTTTCTGACAGCAATTTTCCTTGGGCAAATGGAATTTTGGTAGTTATTAATTACATTATCTCATTAAATCTCCACCCTGCAAGTGAATATTATAGCAATAAATATATTATATGAATAATTAAGAGCATTTTATATTCTGTAGTATTAATAACTAATTGACAATTTTTAACAATTCAAATTACAAATTACAATAGTTATTAAAAAAATTAGCAAAATGAAGAGTAGATTTTATAAAACTTAACAATGCAGAACCTATATTCCATTTCTCATGCAACAAGTATCTTTTGATATTTGTCTACCAACCGCATATGCCCATTTGACAACCAATGCACGTGAGGAAGCTTTTCGATTTTGTTTAATAAGTGCCAGTGGTATGGTCCAATTGATGCTCGTATGCACCAGATATATTTTTGTTTTGCTGTTTTAAAATAAGAATTCTAATAGGAATACTTATTGAATACTGTTGATTGGTTGGGAATACTACGGAGTATTGAAAACTGCACTTAAATGTTTTTTCTTGAAGATGTATTAATCCAATATTTTTTTATTCTGGAAAATAGTTGAAGCAATTGATATGCGACTGGGTTTGTAGCTTCCGCCAGTCACTTGGAAATTTCTTTGTCAATCAGGATTTTCCACTTTCCTCCCTCCTCACTCTGTGAAATTTGACAGATCTATGATACATAAATACGCTATGATGCTTCTAAATCTACGTAAATAATTTACCAATCAGATGTCGTTCATGTATGCTAGTTTGTTTTATTAACCCTGTAATGATTTAATCATATTATGATGTTTCCTCAATTTGGATCTTTTTGATTGCTTCGATTACTTCCTTGGTGTTTCCCATTGTCTTACGGTGCTTTCAGCATTTCTCACTCATGGTGTTTTTTCTTCCCAGGTTTCCCCCTTTGTTGTTGGAATGTTAATAGATTTTGGAAGCACTCATTCAATGTTTACATTATGTTTTGTTCACCTGCTACAATTTCTTTCTGTCTGTTTTTGATGTATTTCGATTATCTTATGATTTCTCACATTTATTAGCGTTTTCTAGTAGAGTAATTTTTGATGAAACTGTCAGTTTTTTGAATTGAGATGTTTAACAACAATAATAATCTTCGATTCAAACTTAGAATTTTTAATAAATATTGGTAAATAGCTTATTTCAAAATGCACCTTCAGCTGTTAATATTTCAAAGGAATGATTGTAAAGATTTTTTTGTTAATTTTCCCGTACTCTGCTAGTAGTCCCCTCCAGAGGAAATGCGCCATTTTTTATTCACCCTGTATATAGAAAGTTTTTACAGCATAGTTGCTCAACTCTAGTTATGCGGAGAAAGTTCTGAGATAAAAGAAACGTTAAGCCTGTTACGATATAAATAGATGGTGATTCATTTTACGTAGCCCGGTTAATTTTCACAGTGGCGCAGCAAGCACTGGGTTGAAATTTTCGCTTTTTAATTGTTGTCGGGCCTGGCAGACAAATCGAAGGTTCTTTTATATTTGAAAATCTAAGGTTCGTTCAAATGTTTCGGCATGGGCGAATGTCTTCGATAAGAACAATTGTCTTGCGGTAGTTTCAACCTTGCTCGATATTACCAGAAAAAGCGGAAAAACCTGGGTTATAATCCTTTTGCATAAGAATCAACCACAGTTAGACCGCCTTCTAGCTCAGGTGAATGGTTTTTGGAACTCCGTTTGATGGCCCAGGTCGGATTTCTTTTGTTTGGGTATTTGTCTTATCTTCCTTTCTTTATTGTTCTACGTTTACGCTTGGAACACCATCATTTTTCGGTGCACTTTTCCCGTTCGAGCATTATATGCCTATCTGCGTGCATTTTCATACCCTTCGATCAATACAATAAGCTATATATTGCTGGTAATCGTAAATTTAGAGATTAATAGCCTTCGCCAGTTTTGACGACCCAGATAATCTAAGACTTCTAAATTTTATTTGCGGGAATATTGTTCGCACATAGTGCATACATCTTAGTAAAAGCATTCCCTTAACTGTTACATAATGCAATAAACCAGTTGCAATAATTGTAACTATTGTGAATATTTTTGAATGAAAATGCCATTCTTGATTTTCAACAGGCTGGTTTAACACACATTTGGGTTAGGATTTCTCTCTTATGGTCCACGTTCTAACACAAAAGCTGCCTCATAATTATATTTCCTGCTAATAATTTTATCAGTGGTAAGATCTACTTAAAGCCTAGTAAATGTTAGTGAAGGGAAAGGATCGGACAAATGTAAAAGCAATTAAAAATATGGGACCTGACGAAGAGACTATGCTCGACTTAATATAGTAAAGTTTTTAATAGCATTCCATTAACTTCTCGTTTGATAATTGATTAGAACAAAGGGCAAAGAATTCCAATTTTAGTGCGTAATTAAGAGCTTCCGCCTGGGTTTCGCGCACATAAAACTGCAAATGCGTTTAATAGGTGATGCAGGCGATATTTCAAATCAGCGCCGGAGTGCGCACCGGGGGCGGCGATAATAAACATGTAGCTGTAAAAGCGCTATTTGCTATTTTGTTGTTTGTCTCAAGTAATAATCGAAGCGCGCTTTTATGACATCGCGCGTCTACGATCGTTGGTAAGAATAAACTTTGCGGAGTAGAATTTTAATTCGGCCTCTTTGTTGTCCCCGCAATACCACCTAAGCAGGTGCCATAAATCAAGTATTTTGCTGTCCTGTTTGCGAACGGCTTTTCCGTGCATTTCCCGGTGCCATCGATCTCGTCCATCGCTGATATCTCTTATAGCCCTTAGTCGAATTATTGAATCGGGATGTCGCTTTATTTGATTTTCTTTCGTCCGCCCGATAGTATTAGGGCTTCGCGACCGGGTTTTTAGTAACTCGCTGTAGCGAGCTGGATGGATAAAATGAAGAGCAAGAAAAGTCGTTACTGTGCTTAAAGAATCCACGGTGACGTTGCTCGCTCGCGGTGGAGTCGCTTAGTTGGAAAATGAAAAGTGGGCTGTGACAGAGTTCTGCTCGCGCCGAGCGTTCCTGCAGGATTCCTCAACGCGGTCCCCTTTTATACCCCAGACGGGGACGCGGCCCCCGGCCCCCGTTCTGCATAATGTGCATGCCACCATAGGTGGATTGATAGCATTGACGGATAATCGATTTAGCGGAATTTGTTGATCTGTTGTGGGATTCTGGCACATCCAGCTTTAAGCAGTTAATATTACCAAGCATACAATGATAACTAAAATATTGGACAAATCCTATATTCAATTCTCCTAGAGAAGATTATTAAAATGAATAACACATAATTGACGATGATATAAAATATAGTCGGAGAAAGCTAACTACATAGAAATGTAATTACCGCTTCAAATAAAGCTTTGAAACTACGTACAGTTACCATTAGTAACCATCGCATTAAAAAGTTTTAGAACTATATGAATAAAAGGATAGTTGAAGAATATAATAACTGTATAGTAGTAAGAAATAGACTAAATTCAATCATGTGTGTGTGTGTGTGTGTGTGTGTGTGTGTGTGTGTGTGTGTGTGTATCGTATGGCTTGTGGTAGGAAGCATGGTGTTAGAGTCTTCAGGATGCGCGAGCGTCTATGACGTAACCAGAAGACTGTCACCGAAATGACAACCGGAACCGATGGCTTAACGTCCTCTCCGAAGCACGCTTGGTTGAGATTTTACTATTACTATAGGTTGGACATCCGTCCAAGTGCCGACCGCTGCGCAGGTTGCTTAACTTTCTAGACTGTTTGACCAGTCCTTGGAGCATGCGGCTATACAACCAGCTAATTCAATAATAGGAACAATAAAAGGGAGATAATCGAAAAATGTGACGAAAGATATAGACTTTTGTGGTACTCACTTACTCAAAGGTGTGTAAGGTGCGAAGATCATACACATACATGGTACAGAAATAAACCCCTTGAAAGGAACTACTTGAGTATACTCGTATAAAACAACTTTATGTTGATACGAGACAAAGATATTGAAAAAAACATATTAAAAGAATGCATTTTTCAAGTACATAACAGATAGCAAATGTTGAAGGCGTACAATATTTCTCTTGAAATCATCATACTCGAAGTTGAATTGAAATTGTTCGACCAAAGCAAGAACAGGGAAAACTTGACAGATAGTTGATCACTAGACTGCCCAGATTTTACAGATTTCGGAAAAAGCATCAACTAGAACTTCCACTTAGACCAATCCTTAGCACCGCCAGAACAGAATCCTACGTAAAGAATTCTCAGCACTTTGTCGATATATTGACCCCATTGAAAGTAACGACCCAGGACATATTAGTCAGTTTAGATGTGGAATATCTGCCCACCAACGTACTAGTTTCGTAGAAGATGAAATAAATCTTATACAACAATGCTTCGTTCCAAGGCCTACGAGAAGACGTCCCAGAATTAATGACCCGATGACCCACTTTTGTTGACAAGGAACATACTAGAAACAAAAAGAAAGAACCGCTATGGGATGCCGTTATCCCCAATTATTGTTAACATCGTTATGTTGGTTTCGCAACGTCGATGGCACTTTGGTTATATGGCAATGGTCTTGTGGAAAATGTTACAACGGACAAACGAAAAGAAGCATCCAATGTAGAATAAAAGAACATCAGAGCTATACACAACTTGGAAACACCTAAAAATCAACCATCGTCGAAAACATACTACGAGAAGAGGACCACAGAATAAGCTACCACTTGGTCAGCATTAGCTGGAACCACAAACTAAAATACAAGCCAGGCGGCACGCAGATATATCCTGCACTAAACGATTAAAGCAAATTATTATTATTATTATCTGAGATTATTTTATTCCCAGCTTTTGCCGGTTACTCCCTAGAGAGACGGGTGTCTATCCAGTGATTACTTTTTGAATGTGTTGGTGTGTGAGGGGGTCTAACTAGAGCTGTTTAAGATCCTGTTTGAATATCGAGTGTGTGATATTTGTTGTGGATATTATAAATGGGATGATGTGTATGTGCTCTTGTCTCCAAATTCTTTCCAACTCTATTGCCAAGGGTGTATATTTTTCTATTTTTTCTATATATATTTTTGTTATGTTTATGTTTGTTGGTATGGCTATGACAGTAACATATGTTTCTTTCTTTATTTTATCTTGTATTGTAATATCTGGCCTATTGCATATAATAGTTTTGTCTGTATGTATTGTTACATCGTAGTATAGTTTGTACTGTATTTTCTAGAACGTTTTCTGGTGTGTACTTATAATATGGTGTGTCATCTGTTGTGAGATTAAGTTTAAGGGCTATTGCTTGATGTATGATCTTTGCTGCGATGTTATGTCGTTGCCAAAATCCGTCTGAAGCTTAAACTAATGTCCTCGAAGATGGCTATTACTGCTAGGTACTAGTATATCTTCTAAAGGGAAACGAATAGTGATTGTGGAGTATCTTAAACACCTCAGTCATATCACTACGTTGTCTACGTTCACTAAGAGTAGTTAGCTGGAGTCTCTCCAGCCGTTGCTCGTATGACATCGATCTTAAGCAGATAGGAATCTTTGTGGCTCTACGCTGTACGCCTTCGAATAAGTCGATATCTGTTATAAAGTAAGAACACCACACTGTAACTGCATACTCAGGAATAGGTCGTACGTATGAGACATACGCTTTTTTAAACAGCTCAGGTGAGATACTACTCCCAAATGAACGCTGGATTAGGTACAGAATGGAGTTCGCTTTCTTTACAATTTTGGTGATATGTTTTTCCTATTTTAGGTCATTCGATATTGTCACATCCAGATCTAATTGCTCATTCGCTTCGCGCAGAACAGTACCATTAAGAAAATATTGCACTTGGGAATTGTTGCGACCTATATGCAATACTGTACACTTATCAGAGTTTAAAAAAGTTGCTATTTTTTGCACTACTTTTCTAATGATACCAGATATTCAACAAGAGTATTGTTTGTAAGATCGGTGGGTGTAGAAAACATTTTAGTGTCATCGGCGAAAAAGCTTTTGGATGATATCATGTCGCTGGACAAGTCGCTGATAAATATTAAAAACAGAATCGGACCCAGGACAGAGCCCTGAGGAACTCTGCTGAATACTGGAGGAGGCTTTGATGTAGTTTGCTGTAAACGCACTAAAAACGTTCGATTTGATAAAAATTCTTCCAGTAGCAAAAGCAAAGCTCCGCGTATCCCAAAATGTTCTAATTTAAGGATTAGTCTTCGAATAGGTACTCGGTCAAAGGCTTTTTCGTAGTCCAGATATATGATATCAATGAATTTTCTCTGATTTACTGCGTTCGTCCAAAGGTTCAAGTTTGATAAAAGGTTGGTTACTAAGGACTTTCCAAGAGAAAACCAGTGCTGATTTGATGGGATTACACCATTGGCTTTGAGATATTCCATAAGCCGTTTAATCATTAGTTTTTCAAAACACTTACACACAATACAAGTCAAACTAATCGGTCTGTAGTTACCAGGTTTCAGCTTGTCGCCCTTTTTATATACTGGGACTATTATTGAGTGCTACCATGAAGCTGGAATAGAAGAGGTTCGAAGACAACTATTAAACAATATAGTTAGCGAATTTACCAATGCGTGGGAACACCGTTTCAGTAAATGAGGGGAGACGGGCCCTGGAGATGAATGGAGATCCAAATATTCGGTGATTTTGATCAATTCTTCTGAAGTTACTGTAAATGCAGCTATTTGATTTTCTACTCGATTGGAAGGACGGAGACTTGACAGGTTTCCAGAAGGTTCTTTGACAAAGAAGTGAAGAAATCTCTCTGCGAATATGTTACTAATTCAGGATTGGTTTGTACAGATCCCTCGCTATCTTTCAGGGAGAAGGAAGATACTCGAGAAGTTAGGTTACTTTTCAAATATTTAAAAAAGTTTTTCTGGTTGCCAGGTTCAACAAGTTTGTGCTCATAAGCGGAGCGAGCAACTCGAATTTTCTCAGTTGTAGCATTAGTAACACGTCGATACGAGACATAATCACGCTGCGATTTTGTGCATTTGTAGCGATCCCACATGTTCGTTTTCTCTTAATTAGTTTCAAAATCGGTCTAGACATCCAAGGTTTATTTATGTTGCATTTTTTATTAACAAACGGTACATAAAACGTTACTGCCGTGTTTAATGCAACAGATATCACTGTCCAATTCCTTTCAACGTCCGTATCAGTTAAGACTTAAGCGATCTTAAAAAGTTAGTTACATCATCTTAATTTGCGGATCAGTAGTTTCCCATTTTAGGTTTTTCCCTATTGCTTAATTTTGCATGCAGTTGCATAGTTTCAATTATAGTTGAATGGTCGCTGGAACCAATAGGTGAATCAAAAAGAACTTCTGATAGTAAGTTTTGGTCGGTGGTGAGTATAAGATCTAAGAGCGATGGATTATTTCCGATTCTATATCTAGTAGGTTGGTTTACTAATTGAAATAGATTACAGTCGTAGTAAGTATTTAAAAATAAAGTAACTGGAGAATTTCCTTGTGGAAGAATAGGGTTAGGCCAGGTTATACTTGGGAAGTTAAAATCTCCAAATATCAGTACGTTACTATAATTTTCTACAGCAGACTTAGGTACTTAATAGAGCTTAGCATAGGGATGTTATCTTCAAGTGGAGAGTTTGGTGGTCGGTACATACAAGCAATTGCCAAAGCGAATTGATGTTGCCAGTGGAAAATTAGTCAATTACTTCACAACAGACTTCACCAGTGGAAATATTTTTTGTAATATATATACATACGCCTCCACCTCGTCGTCCTTCCTGTCTGCTCGTAGTAAGTTGTAGCCAGGAATGTTAATCCCATTGTCTAGGATCCAAGTTTCCGATAGTAGTATGAAAGTAGGTTTTAATCTTTTTACGAAAGCCAATACCTCGCTGAATTTCGATAGTAATGAGCATATGTTAGTGTATAAATACGATAAAGTATGAATATTTGTTGTGATTAGTTTTCTGGAGGAGCGAGGGTCACAATTTTGGGAGTACCCCGTATATACTTAATCGTAATAAGGTGTTCTTCTCCATTACTTTTTCTGTCTTCTAGTTCTTTACGGAGACCATTCAAATGGTCTCTTTGCATGGGAGTGTGATCATGAATTTTTTTACGGAGAACGCACTTGGCACTTTATCTTTGCGTTTCAAGACATTGATAGCATCCAACTGATTTGTAAAACTAACTTTTAATAGACGTTTCGAACCATCTTGCCTTTTGCCAAGTCTAGTTACTTTAATGTTATCTGTAGAAACATTTGATACCGATTTAATAATATCTGTGGATTTTTGTTAGTCGTGTCTATACGCAAATCGCTCAAGTCGTATGTGCACTCGTCGATACTAGTTATAATAACATTGCAAGCCCTGAGATTTCAGCGATGAAACTTTCTGTAAATTCGGAACCGGGATTTACAGTTGCAGAAGCGGTAGCTATGGTGCTTTTTGTAAATTTTCTATTTCTTCTTTAAGGTTTTTAATTCATTCAACTCGATACGTTCGTTTTCGCATAGCTTGCAGTGAGAGATAATTTTACGGTCTTACAGTAACTTTTAAGACCATTTGGAGCGATTTGATCCGCAGCATTCAATATTGAGTACTTAAGATTCTAAATAGCGCGCAAAATTTAGCTTTCTCTCTTTTTTCGCCGATTTGTATGTGCTAAACGGCGGCTTCAGATAATTTTTGGGGGTGATCAAGCATTTAAACTCAGAGCGATAATTTGTACAAGCGATCGAAAATAAATGCAATGCATATCAGCTGTTAATTGCAATTATTTTGCTTAATATCGCTATTTAAAACCGCTTGCTTTCATCATTAAGTGCACTATTCAAGATTCCTTAGAGGTTACTGAAAATCTGAACAACTTCCAGGCAGTTTTAATTAGTGTCTTAGCAACGTATGGAAGGTAGCCCTGGAACACACATCAAAAGATGCAAGTTTCAGTAAGACAATATTGGAATGATTAGCCAACCAGAATGACTCTGCGTTATATAACGAGAAGAAGAGATGGGTGCGTGAGTGAGTATTCACTCACGTCACGCACGTTTCACGCTTGCCTTAAGCACTCACGTTCATGTACGCTCACGCTCACGTTTATTCACGTTCACGGCGTGAGCCGCCACTCATGACGTCACCCCCAGATTCTATTTGAAAATTGAAATTCAGATAGAACAGAATGTTCAAATTTAAAACCGAACAACAGAACTAAAAACTATAAAATAAAATATGTTTTGCACGTGAAATTATGGTACAATCAGAATAGTAAACATAAAAAGAAATAAATAAAAATGGACTATAATAGCTTACGACAAGGGATAAATACTGATTTCTCGCAAAAACTCTTTTCTTGCGATCGTCTTCAAAGACATTACTTTTAATACCAAAACCTGTCATTGGAATTGACGTTTCCCTTACTGATACGAGTACAAAAAGGTGTAAGTTGCTAGGCAACACTTTAAATTCCTAGGTGTAAGAGTTCTTTTACGCCCGAGGAACTAAAAGTAAGTTCTACTTAGTTGCCTATAGATGCAGACACGCGATTAACTATAAACACAACACAAGTGCGAAGCTCCGTCGCTGCAGGCTACCACAGAAGTATAATGACTTTCCGCTCCAGCTCTAGATCTTCCACATGTCGGTCAGCGGGGAACGGGGCACCTTGCAGTCTTTTATTAGTTACTAAACTAGCAATCCAGTGAGACAAATGTCTCATTTAAAAAAACAAAAAAGACCGTTTTTCAAATAGAACGCGTATTAAATAAAAACTCTTTCAGCTTTAAAACCTCGATCGGTTAGGCAACCACCCAGACCTGGAAGGTGTCAAAGTGGTTGCCTAACCGATCGACGTTTTTAGGCGCAGAGGGTCGCAGCTCCGTTTGGCTGGTGAACCAGTTTTTATTTAATACGCGTTCTATTTGAAAAACGGCCTTTTTTGTGATTTCTCGAAAACCGGAAGTGTCACGTGACCGAAATTCGGTTTCTGACCTGACATGACCATTCCAAACATATAACTTTAATAACTTTTTTCTCTATCTCTTACGGTTTGGCTGCTGAAACAGCGTCCCGGACGGACGGACGGACAGACAAGTCTATTATATATATGGATATTTAACGTGAAATTAACATGAAATGTGAATCACGCCTTGGAAATTTTCACTCACGTTCGCTCACATTCACGGCTCGATTTTCAAATATTACTCACGTTCACGACGGGTCACGGTGGGTCCCGTCGTGAACGTGAGTGATATTTGAAAATCGACCCTACCCGACTGATTTCACGTCACGCGCCCATCTCTAACGAGAAGCATGATACTACAACATCAGTCTTTAGATAACTTCTGAAGAAGGTGAAAGCATGATCAGCGAAACGTTAAGTTCAAATTTACCACCACGGTGTAACCCGGAAGACCTTACCGTTAAAGTTAACAGATGACATTTCAAACTTGGTACTGGATCGACTACTAATAGAGTAGTTATAAAATTGGTGAAATTAATTTAAACTAATATAAGCTACGCGGACGATACAGCTTTGATTTTTCTGCTATCCTTAAGAATCCAATAGAACATAAGATGGAGATTAAACATAAAATAATAGAGCAGACGTCAATACATAATTATTTAGGGGTAAAGCTAACAAATACTAAAATTTTATAAAGAAACATTAAATCAAGCGAAAGGAGCAGCTCGTATTTCAAGAGCATTAAGAGTTGTATATCGAAATTAGTATACGGAGACAGAGGTTGAGACAAGAATTTACAAGACATATGTTCGCTCTGTGTTCTATACGCTTTTGAGATCAGAGATGATGTCACAAAAATAAAGGTTTACAAACACCAGAAATTAAAACTTTAATGACCATACTTAGAAAACTAAGAGGCGACCGAATATACAATAACTGTACAGGGAACATTTCTTTTTTGTGTACATACGAGCCATATATACTTTTATAAAGAAACATGTCAATATTCATTGTTTTATTGCAAACTATAGATTTGTTAGCATTTATGAAGAAACATTTTAGGTTTTTATAATTTGAATTTTAAGTAGCGAAAAGTAGCAGATCAACTGATATCTCCGTGGTGATCGCCAACTGAAATAAGAATGCAACTCGTCTGGGGTGCGTGGATCGCTATTTGCAAGATGCGGCTGACTTGTCACTAGGCCATCAAAACTGGTTTCCGTTGTTGGTATGCAGTATGACGTCGTGCGTACAGGTGAAATTCTTAAGGATAATTGATTCAGCCGTGCTCGCTGGAAACTGTAGTTATTTTGATGGGTTTAATATTGCCGTATTACATTTGATACTGTTCGATTTCTTCTGAAGCAAAATGTAATATGCATTTTCATTTAAAAGAGAGGTAAGTTAAATCAACTCCGCACGTTGTGCATGCACATCTCTCGACTCCGATAGAAAAGTAGAATGGTTACGAACCTCAAGAACATATTTACATATTCTAAGTATTACAATTTGGAGAGGTGGGAGCACGAAAAAGAAAAAAATGACAGCCGCAGAACAAACTACAACTAAGATTTACTTTGGAGTTTAAGTCATAGTTAAAATATATTAAGTAGGGTAAGACACAACAAATTATTGCAACAGAAGCCGCATTCCTACTATTAATAATAGCTCATAAATTCATTCTAAAAATTGTACTACGTTGTAATTTCTGGATTTAAATTTATAATTTCCTACTGGTATTACGAAACAGTGAAAGTGGTGCACGCAATTTCTTAATATATGATTTTTATTTGCATACTTGAAGTGGCGCTAACAAACAACTTCCAATTTAAGTTGTTTTCACGGGCTAAATATTAAAATAGTCTAAAATCGATGGTCTCCCTCTCCTAACTAGTACGTTGATTGAATGTCTTCCGAACCACAATTAATATTAAATTGGAAAGCACGTAACGTGTTTTTCAGAAGAATTTACATTTTCGTTGAGAATACAAGAAAGTGCGTGTTAAATAAGATAGATGTTCAAGACGTTCTAATATGGCGACTAGACAGCGACACGTCTTAGCAAAGCATGAAAATGCTTCGGAATTCACTGTCTTGGATGTTTAAGAACTTAATTTCGTTTGACACTAGTCAGTGTGTTGGTTTTAACCTTATTTGCGAGCTCCATTCGCTAAATTTAAACGAGCAAAACTTTGGAGTTGCACATATAGGACTGCTATTGTGGATCATACAGGGCTTGCTATTATTTTTGCACAACGGAAAGTAAAACTTTAGTTTGACCGATTTTGAGTTTTTGTTGTGGAATTTCTTTCAAAACGACTGGTTATATTTTAATGGTTACGTAAAACCCAAAAAAGCTAGCTAGGTTATGCGGCCTTATATCCGCGAGTATTTTTCTAGTCATTATTTAAATTATGGATAAAGTTATAAAATGTTTCTTTTACAACCTTGAATTTTCTATTCAGGCATAAAAATGTAGATTAGAGTGTGCTCAAGACTTTCTATCTGAGGGGTTATGGGCGACGTCTTTATTATTCGAAGTATAAATCACGTCGGGGCTTAAAGTAGATGTACTTGAAAAGATGACCATGGCTAGTAATTATGTAACTCACTTTGTCAAATTTTATACGAGTACGTGAGATTAGGTGGTAGTAATAAGGAATTTCTATTAGATTTGTATTTAAGAAAATTGCATACATAACATTCTAGTTCTAGTGCAATTAGTGCTAATGTGGACAATTTATTAAATTTCTTACACAGAAATGTTGCATTTTAAGTGTGGAAATGATGAGGATGATCATATATCGTGTCTTATAATAATATTAATAATAAAATACTTTATTTGTGGTAAGAGCATAGCGAAATTCTTCAGACCTGCGATTTTGAGCAGGGCTTCTTGAATGTAAAACTTTTTAAGAGTGTATCAAATATTTAGTTACAACAAAAAGCAGCTAATATCAAAATGACATTGACATTTTGTAACGTCTGGAAAGAACTTTGGTAATTGGTTTGCTACCAAATGTCCCATACACCGTTAAAAGGATGCACATTCGGGGTCTACTAAGAACCACAAATGGAGTGAACAGGGTATACGTATACGTTGTGCAACATAATACATTAATATAATTCTAGTGACACTTTGAAATAATCTTACAATTTAAAAAATCTTGCAATTTATACAACGAGTTTTTACATAATAGTAGTTTACGTAACAAGTCCGAAAAGACCATCTTTACAGGAAGTGTAGGCAAATTTCAGACCGATGCCGAAAGCGCGGCCTGAAAGCTTACAAGTCCTGTAAAGGGCGTATCCGACATGTAAACAATACGTTAATGTACAGTTGATGTCCACCGTAACTACTATTTTATAGTTAGTCAGTGCTTTCACGCATCCTCTTGCGGTAAAATGACTAGAACGTTTTTAGCTTTCGGAGACCCTTAAACAAAAAAAATCTTTATAGTAATAACGGGTGTTTGCAGCAACTCTAGTTACGTGTTTCATCTTTCAGTTGAGTTTAGGAGAAATAAGAAATTTTTTTTTAATAATAACGTGCCAGCTCCATCTGCCAGTGGTTCCAGGCAATTATCAGTCATCATTTTAGCTTGAACTGTCAATAATCTCAAAGCAAGAAGCCGGTATCTTGCATAGATTAGAGAGGATATATATATATCTTGCGATGTTGGAAATATACCAATATAATACAAGGATAACTATATTATCCTACACATTTATTTATTTTGAATTTATTTAATGCAGTCGATAAAGGTACGTAAAGGAATCGTGCGTGTGGTAAATCCACACCACAAAGCTCATTGCTACCTTACAGCATGGATAAGCTTTTAACCATAGATTAATCAAAGTCTACTGAAGAAAAATTAACAGCATGGTCACAAGGTACCCTACTGCAACACAACTTCACGCCTGAATACTGGGGTCACTTTAAACAGGCCGCTCACCTATAAACCGAATCTTTAGAAGCTATCAGCCAACGTCAAGACAAGAGTAAATATTTTACAAAAGTTAACCAATTCTAAATGGTAATCCACAGCTGAAACATTGAGGACAATGTCGCTGTCCTTGGTCTATTCCACAGCCGAAGAATGTGCTTCAGTATTGTTGAACAGTAACCACATCAACTTGATTAACGCTCACTTAAACAACGATCTGTCCGTACATTGATCATTGTCCCCTCTCACTCTAAAGTAGACGATCTGTCCGTACTCTTGTAAATGACAAATGCGTCAAATTGACATCAAGGCACTCTAACTTAAACTTAGCTATACGCATAATCACCGAAACTATAAGGACAACTCTGATCCCCTGGCTACATGTATTAAGCAGCATTGCACTCCCAAATGTCAGTAGACAAGCTGCTCTATGTTCGCTGTATGATAGATGCATATTCAACCAGGACCTCCCCATCCACACAAACCCTGCACATCTACTGAATGAACGACTTCGCCTGAAATCTCCATCGCCGCCAATTCAGATGGCTGTGAACTAACTGAATAATCTCTGCATTAAAGAAATCTGGAACTCTCGTTGGGAAAAACAGGAAGCAATAAACTCACACCTAATACACGATCCAGCTGAAAGAGTGCCCGGGTTCCATTTACCCCGAAGAGAATGGTGAACCCTAAATAGAATTGGTACAAACCACGGACAACTACAACCTGTATAAATGGGGTTATGTCAATACACCTGCATGCTACCTTTGCGGTGCCCAAAACCAACTATTTTGCACCTACTTCAAGAGTACCCAGAGAAACGTTTCCATGGCGCACTACAGCACTTACACTGGACGCCCTCGCCTGGTTGCATCATTTCTGCTTAAAGCTGTTATTATAATTTACCGGTTTAATTGCAAATACCTGCTTGTTACAATACCTGTCATTCAATAAACATGAAATAGTAAGTAGTTCTTTTATTAATTACCACACTTCACTCATTTACCGTTTATTTTAGTTTTCTCAATAAATACATGTGACTGCAGTTCGTCCAAAGAACTTAATCCTCCTCTTGGGAGATCTAAATGTATACCAACTACCGAGTAACCCCAGCACAAGCTCAACCTAGTGCCAAGAACTGCAAACAGCGTCGGAAATGCCTCCTACCAACTCTCAATCAGCATACAATTCAGCAGCATGAACCTCGTCAAAATCCTCCAGCAGTGAAGACACTATCCCTTCCAAACAAGACGTTGACAATCCAAATCATATGAATCCAGATCTGTCAGAAGCTACAGGTCGTCACCTCAACTAGTGCCAATTTCAAAATGTCACTCCAACAAAAGTGCAGCCAAGTTCAACTCCACCAGATGAAAAATCACTTCCAATTCCCAAGACTTACTACAAAAAAAAATCCTGCAGTGTCCTATTCCCAGTAAATACAGCTGACGCTATCCAATTCACAAGATGTAATTACTCGATAATAAACTAAGAGAGCGTCCAATTCCAGAAGTTATTTCAATAGCCTGTAGTATTTTAAATTATGTTCTTCCTACCATACACGTCTTCTCCATATCTTCATTACATTCTTCAAGTTTTAAAATTTTCACTTATTCTCTTCTCACCAATTTTGTTATAAGTAAATCCTTTCTTACACCAAAATAGATCAAGGAATCACATTAGAAAAAGGGTTTATTTTCAAAATATCAGTTTTTTACAAAATTATTACATCCTTTCTATTAAAAAATTTTATTGTGTACATAAAAATTGATGATCGATTTTGCCTATTTTTTGCAGTACAACACTCTATATGTTATTATCACATTTAGTAACACCCGGTATATTGAATAACATTTCTCAAATAAGTATTTGCTATTAATCTCCCACTATAGTTCAGGTAACCTTTAAATCATTTTAGAACCTTCCGTTTCTTATTTCTCATTGTTCAACTGAATTCAAATTATTCCGTTATTTTACAAAATACATGTTAATAAATCTGATATCCTATTAATATACCCAAATTCATCTTTGTAAATTTAATAATGAAATATTTGAATCAAATGTTTTAATATAATATCAAATCCTTGTCTTGCGTTAATAAATTAACTGATCTTCTTATATGCAATCCATTGCAATATGTATACTCTACAGTCTTAACCAAACAATTGTTTTGTATGCCCATGGTACACAAGTACATATATAATACCTTTTCAAGCAGATGATGTAGTGCCAGCTTACTTGAAAATTAATAAAAACTTACGCAGCAGTCTCGAAAAGTAATTCATAAGTTACCAATGTCTCAAAAAGTAATGCTATTAAGTTGTGACACCGAGTGTTTTGTAGAAGTCAACCTGTAGTTCCTGCTGATGTAAACAATTTAGAATTGACAATTGATAATAACGTTCTCATCAGGTTGTACACATTTTAAAAAAATCTTGCGGTACCTTAAAAATATTGTACCCATACATAGATTATCTAACAGGCGAGAATAAAATTAATTAGTGCGAATTTCTTGTTCATTCTCTTCTGTTGTAGTAAACGGACCTTGTTTAGGTGTTATGGATAAACACAAATAACAGTATATTGAGTGCTCATGTCTTCATTATATTTATGGGTCAAGTTAAAGACACAGGTTAACTGACAACATTATATAACAAGGGCTTATTGCATGCAGCTTATACGTTTGTCAATATAATAAATAGTAAGTATACAGTTTACTTATACGAAAAAGTTAGTTTTAGGTATAAGGCACATTGTCTTAATCTACGGCCAACGTCACTAATAAGCATTCCTAAACATACAACAGAAAGATGTAAGTCATCATTTAGCTATCAAATTGCTGACATCTTCAATAAATTAAAACCCAAATTAAAGTCTAAAAGCACGTTCTTCAAAAAAATGTTTTCTTTTTCTCTATCTTGCGCCTTTTATGCCCTAAAGCGTTGGGCCAATACTTTTCGAGTTATTGTGATCTTGAAAATCAGAAAACAGTACAAAAACATTTGGTAAAGTTAAAAATCAGTAATAACGCTTGACTACCGATTGGACGATGTTAGGTGCTCCAGTGGTAGCGTGATTTTTTATTCCTTGATCTCCACCATTTCCAGCCGCCCCTTTTAGTTTATCTAAATTTTGTCAAAACATGAAAGCGTTGTAAAATTATTTACATTTTCAGCTACATCTCCAGAAATTACTAGAAAAAGTACCATCAAAATATGATTTTTATGCACGATGGAGCGGGCTCTCATTTCGAATTTATAGTTAATGAATAGCTGGATTGGCGAAGGCGGCCCTATTGGATGGTTCCCCACGTTCGCAAAATCTACCATTATGCGATTTTCTATGGGAATACCTTTAGTTTCTAGTCTACCAATCACCTGCCCGATAATTTTAATGAGTTGCAAGACCACGTGTTCTATGAAACTTTAAAAATATCACCGAAGATTGTAAAAGGCTCTATTCCAATCGCTACCATCATGTGATTACTAGAACAAGTTTTGAAATTATTTTTCAAGATTACAGTTCTGTTTTTTTTTAATTTGTCGTGGATTACTTTTAACTGCCTGATTATACTCGTACATTTACAATTGAGATCAGAGACTGGTTTTCTATCATTTTTAGACTTTCAAAACCAAGATAACTCAAAAAGTTGTTTAGCAGTTAATTGCGATATAAATAGACTCGGTGTTCTTTTATATTGAAAGTTTTATCATTTATACATAAATATGAAACAATAAAAATCAGCGTCAAGGCTTAAGTGACTGATGTCACTTAACCCTTGAAGGACCATGTCTTTTTTTAAACACAGAGGACCAAGGCGAAATAATAAATAGTCGCACATGCAACAGAATTTCCTCTTATTAATCAAAATATAGAGTGATCGAAAACATGTCTTCTGAAAGACCAATAATTTTTGTAAAACATAGAATGTTACATCGCAGCTTCATTCAGAAAATATTACCATCACAGAAACTTCAAAATGCTTTCAATAATATTACCAAACTGTGAATTTAAGATTATATTGATGAGTGAGGACATACATTTAAATTTCAAAGCATACTGCGAGAAGTTTTTTTCGATTACTGAGGGGGATGTTAAATTGCAGTAAAAGCATACTTAAAAATATAATGTTCAGTCAGAGTCTTAACCTTCAGTGGAAATAAAAGCTTCACAAGTTACACAAATATTTAACTTCTTAATATGTGCACCGCACACGTATCTACCACATTTTGCCAATCCTCTAAACACCAATGGGCATATGATTCTATTTATGTTGCAGTGGACCAAAAGGTTTAGTTACCGTCCACTTCGACGTTTTTTAACTATAAAAAATAGAAAACATACAATATAAAACCAATAAATACCTTTAATGCAGTATTAATGTACCGACAATTATATTTTTTAATAAAAGACTACAATAAAATTTAGAGAAAAACACAAGTTTTAACGCCCTCTCCATTGGGATTTCTAGGATTAAGAAGTTTAAAACATTTTAAAATTTTAGTCCTCTTCTTCACTGCTGTTGTCAGTAGACATATCTGTGTCAACAACCATTTTTCTTAGTTGGGATAGTTCTGTATTTGGCTCTTATCTGTACATCTAAGATTATTATAAAGACATCGACATGATGGCGTGACACGTGCTCGTGGACATTCAATCAGTTCCAAAACAGTTTCAGAACCAAGGGACAGTCCATCCACCGAACAAGCTCTACCGTCACTGTCTGTTCCAGAAATCCCAGCATGTTGTTATGGGGCTAAATGATCGGGGTCAGCTTGTAAAGTCTTCTTATAAACGAGATTTTGGTAGTTCAGTTTTATGTGTTGTTAGAGTCTGTCTCTACAAAGAAGGAAGCTAGGAGATTCCACTGCCCCCTTTCTAGTAGAAAAAACAGTATAGCGCAATTTATCTATGTCAGCGAAATTTTACATTCCATACTTTACCCGGATATTCGATCCACATTTCAGAAATATTGATTTGCTGATATTTCAAATCATGTTCTGCAGCAAACAGTGTGAGTTCAGTATCCATCTGTATTGAATTTTCTTGAAGCACTTGCCTCTGCTCTCTCTCTCACTTTTTCATCTCAGATATTTGAAATGAAAACACAATAAAAGCTGATTAGTCTATCAAAGCAGAGGTCCAAAACTAACAATAAACAATTATGGACTGTCAAGAATGTGTATGGTTGAAAGCAGAGAAACACTGACCTAAATAGTTGGTAAAGGAGATCAAATAAACAGAAAATCACAGTAAAATGATAAAGCATAAGCACACCAATAAGAATATCTGGAAATTGAATAACTAGAGGAAATAGCGAATTGTATACTAAAAAAACAGTAGTACCTCGAAAACGAATGATTCTATCAAAACATATTACACAATCTAATTTCTAGAAAATTGTATGTTCTTTAAGTTTTGCCCAGTATAAATTTTGCGTTAAAGCTACCGTTAACGAAAAATATATAAAAACGTGCAATAAGTACCGTGCCAACAGCCATATTTCCAATATGGCGGCTGTTAGCTACCCTGTAACTGAATGTGTCGTGGCTAAATATGGTGCTGGTGTCGTGATGAATTCAAAAATGTATGATATTCCAAGTCCGAAGAGATGAAACCGCAAAAACCACTGCCTCTATGATTATAAGCGCAAGTGACCACTATGACTGAAAAAACAGAGCCTTATATTGTTTAGGATGCGGAAAACAAGTGTTCCTACGAATAGCCGTCACGGCCAGTAGGAAAAAAAAAACGTGCGGGTAATTTTAGTTTCGATTATAGTAGGCGATGTCTTGCAGAAGACAAAAACGATAAGAAAAATTTTGCTAAAAATAGCAATCTTGAGGAAGGTAATTATTACCCCATTATTCAGCCAGCACCGATGAATTGGGTTTTAACGTATCTGTTGTTGTAAACGGTACAAGCGGGCCGATCTGCGAAGTCGAAAGCAGCATTGGCGAGGGCCAAACACCCCTTTCAACTAATTACCGAACCTGTCCAGAACAAGGCGCACCTGTCTCGCTGCGCCCTCATGAAGGGATCGCAGCGAGTTAAGCAAGTCCGGCGGAGTTGTTGATGGAGACTATTTCGGCGCACCCGTCTGGAATATCAACGGCACAAGTTCGCAGGAAGTTGTGACGAGGAAATCAAATAAAGCGGCTGCAGGAAGGACACGTCAGGAGCACGTGGCTCGTCAACGCGTGCTGCCCATCCAATATGCCTAAACGGCAGCGGACGGTCCAGCGGTCGCGGACTTCATGCATTATTCCGCCGAGACAAGAGGCTCCGCCATCTGCGGGGGCTTCTATCATGGAAATTAGCGCGATTCAGATTGTACGCGGCTAATCCCGCTTCCGCGTTCCAGATACATGCAGCGAACCCTACATAATCCATGCGGCCGAAGCGCGTTCGAATCACCTCAGACGTGCATCCTCCGGCTGGAGATTGCCCTTGTAAATATCTTATGGGCAATTCGCACTCGCCGAACGCCAGCTCTACTTTCCAATTCAATCTTAAGAGCTCCATGGTACAAATCGCGCCCGGCCATTTCTCGCCGCTTCCGAGCCGGCGATTGAAACAAATCTCCCCGAGCCGCCGGAAGAGGAATACTTTTACATATTTGCGCTTCAATAATGCAGCGATTCTCCGGCGGTGCCGCTTCCCTGCATTCGGTTGTCCTGCCGTTGTTTATTGAGCCGAAGCACTACATCATGGACAGCGCACATGTGGCTCGCTCCCTATGACCGCACTTCGCGGGGAAAATCAATTTCCGGAGAGACTGCAATGTGGCGAGATGTAACCGCATGCACTGGGACATTCAGTGCAATGGGAAGCTATCCTACAATTTCGACGCCGACTTTTTTTCGGTTTGTTCCACACCGTTTTCCTAAAACTACAACAGATTGTGGGTGTGCTGTCATATTAATTCTAATCGTAGTTACAGTTACAGCGATTTCTGTACAAAAGTAACCACAAAAGCGAAGATCGTGAACGCGTTCATTAGACAAGGTATAATCTTAACGCTAAGATCTACATTTCGAATTATCCAACACGCTTAGCTTCAACCCCCAACCCCCACACAGTCCCAAAACCATTAGAAATAACAACTGAGACTAGGTTTAAAGCCTAGGTGTCATCAGAAATACTCAATGTAGATTAAAGTGGTACTTATACTCCCTCCCCTAACAAAAACTCTTTACTTTCCAAAGGTTTCAATTTTTCCTTAGCACCCAGAAGTAGGGATGGGCGCGTGACGTGAAAACAGTCGTGTCACGTCGTGTCACGGCGTGTCACGTCGTGAACGTGACTAATATTTGAAAATCGTGACGTGAACGTGAGTGAACGTGACTGAAAATTTCCAAGGCGTGATTCACGTTTCACGTTAATTTCACGTTAAATATTTAGTAACGAATAAAAAACTGCAGGGTGCAGCAACTTTTAAATTCATTAAATCAGAAATTGTGCCAAATAAGTTACATTATGTGACTTTATTTTTGGACCCTAATTATAAATCCTTAAAGTTCATACCTTCACATAAAAGAGAAGAGTATAATGCAAATAAAACTATAGATGATAATGATGAAATACATAGCAAACGACTCAAAACTGGTACATCAGCATCAGATTCTTATCTTTCTACACTTAGAGATAGCTCTGACGATGACACATGTAATTAGAATGATGTCGAAACAAGAACTAAATTAGTATGTTAAATTAAAATTCGGAAATGTAGACGACATTTTAGGATTTTGGAAAAACAGTGTAAATACGCCACTGTTAAAAAAACTTGAGAAATTTTAAACATACCGGCAAGTTCCGCTACGAGCGAAAGAGTATTTTCTACAGCTGGGCGAATTTTAGAAGAGCGCAGAATTCCACTTAACGCTGAAAATGTTGGTTACATATTACTTTTAAATCAACATTTTCATGTGTAGATGTGTAGATGAACTTATTATTCTAATAAAAGTAATGGTTTGTTTTTTATACTCGGGGCTAACGCTGAAAATGTTAATTACGTTTTATTATTAAACCAAAAATGTATTGTGTAGATGTGTACATAAACCTATTTTTAGAAAAGTACCTAATGTTTTGTTTTGTATACTCTACTTAACACTGAAAATGTTGATTACGTTTTATTTTTAACCAATTTATTGTGTACTTATTATTCTAATAAAAGTAATGTTTTTTTGTATACTCGCCTTAACGCTGAAAATGTTGATCCTTGTACGTAAAAGTACTTTCAAACCTATGAATTAAAAGTGTTGCCTAGCAACATATACTTTCTGTACTCATACCAATAAGGGAAACGTCAATTCCAATGACAGCTTTTAGTATTAAAAATAATGTCTTTGAAGACAGCTGCAAGAAATATATTTGCGAGAAATCAGTATTTATCCCTTGTCGAAGTTATTGTAGTCAATTTTCATTTTTTTATGTCTACTATTCTGATTGCAACATATCACGTAAATTATGTCAGGTGCAAAACATACTTTTAGTTCTCTTTAGCGTTTTTTCATTGGTTTTAAATTTGAACATTCTGTTTGATCTGAATTTAAATTTTGAAATAAAAGCTGCGTGTCACGTCGTGAGTGGCGTGTCACGCCGTGAACGTGAGTGAACGTGAGCGTGAACGTGCGTGAACGTGACTGTTTAAAGCAAGCGTGAAACGTGCGTGACGTGAGCGAAAATTCACTCACGCGCCCATCTCTACCCAGAAGCATTTCACAAAATGAATTCGGTAGAATCTTCGGTGTGAACTCTTTCTAAAACCGTATATTAGGCAATTTTTTTTATTCCGTAAGTTATCTAAGTAGTATAATTCGGTTATTCGTGGATTTGGTGGGTCAGGCTGGTTCTTGTCCGCTTGATTATGCAAGGTTCAAAAGCATGAAGTAGGTTGCAATTACTGAGAGGAACTTAACACCGAAAGAACGCTTGCAGTTCGCAGATATTGTGTCGCTGTTGGAATTTTCTAAATTATGCTTTTTTTAAATCGCTATCTGCATAGTTTCGCTAATAGTGCATCGACATTTTTCGGCAGTTACTCCCCTCGCGATGGGCAATGTATGTTGTTGATTGTAAATTTTGCCTTCCAATCGGCATTCCAGTTGAGGTTTTAATACCAGCATGTCGCTCTGGCGGCGCCGGCGTGCTCGAAGCTAACAGCGTAGACCACCTTTAGCGGGACCGTCTTTTTCCGGTCATGCAAAATTCAGGCGCAGGTATTTAGCTAGCTCGAGAAAAAAATTGCCCCAAGTGGTAACGGAGTTGTTATTCCTGACTGTGGAGTTTCTGAAAGCATAGCAGTACCGGTCGCAGGGCAATTTGATTTAATTTGGATTTATTAAGTTGTGCTATACAAATAAACTTCTGGGTTCTCAGCTCTTTTTACCGTATAATGTTTCTTACCGTCGGCCCAAATATCGATTTTACATGGCCTTCCATGCCGCTGGTCGCTTCTTACAGCATCTCCACCCAGCTCCATCTTTTTGTCAGTTGTGATCATCTGCCGCTGGCCTTGCAATAACGCCTTTGTTCTCAATCGTTCTACCTGTACGACCGTCATCTAGTGAACAAACTGCAAGACATTGCCTCTTTTATTTCATGACTTGAGATACTGTAACGAATTCTGCATTTCCGCTATATTAAAATGCATTTGAGTAATTTTTGCATGCTCTGAAAAATTTGTGTTTCTTATTGCCAGTTTAGCTTCCTTTTTGAAGTGCTTGCATGTTTAGCTTTCGGTTTATGTTCGAAGTGTTACCGTTTAATTTTATGTATTACTGTATTTAGTAACCACATTTTGATTGCCCCTTTTCCATAGTTTGTATTCTCGTGCTGTCAAACAGGGAAATAATTAGTTGAGCTTAATATTATAATTACTGCACCAGAATATCTTGTAACTTGATGTGCTTATTCTAGTATTTAACTATTATTGGATGTTTTCTTGTATTCTATTGTAAGGCAAACGTGTTTTTCCAACCAAATGATCATCTGAGAGCAAAGGTAGGTGACCGAGGTCTAGCTTATCATTTATCCTGGGGCCCCGTTAATGTTTCTTCAAGGTTTAAGGTAAAAATATCGTGAACGCCTAGAGTTTGATTTTAACCTTGTAACAACCTCATTTTAATTAATTCTCAACAAACGCATTTCAGATGCTTCGAACCGCCCTGGTCTCGATTAAATGCTATCTAGAGCAAAACATCGTCACTGATTATTTTGTTTTGTTTTAGTAACGGTTTTGAGCAGTCACCGTCAATGTAATTTGCTTAGAAAGTGTCAGGTGTTTAAGCTCATCAAATGTTCTTCCCAAGAATAATATTACCAAAGGGCAAATGGATGTCCTCAGTTTATTTGCTTCGATATCTCTATTTTATCCACAGATTAAGATAACGCCGAAGTAATCAGTGATCAAGCATGCCAGTAAGATTATGTTATTTTTCCAAGAACCTTCTTATGGTCATCTTTTCCATGAAGCTCTTCTAAAGAATTTATAACCTCTCGCTAATATTCAACATAGGTTGATTTCTCACGATTCAAAATCTCTCAGCTTAATGATCTTCAAAATCATCGAACAGGATATTTCTCATAGGCTTGTCCTTAATACTATAGATGATTAATATCCTCAGGAGGTTCAGTGGTTAATCATCATCACATCTAGATTACATCGAATTTATATCCACTATAAGTGTTGAACCAGGAGATTTGCCTGTAAGCACTTTTCTATTGTAGATTATGTAACCATAATACAATAGTTATCAGAGTATGGTGAGATGTCTAGAAATCTATCTCTTCTTATATAAAGTTGCCTCTCTTCGCGTACTTCCTTTTCCAACAAGTCTTCTAAACACGTTTTTGGCGCTGCTATAGGTTGGTTTCTTTTACCTTTCGTCTCTTATACCTTTATAGAGTTTTCCGAAACTTTCCATATAACTGACGACACCTTTACCATATGGTGAGACGATAAAAACACTTTACTAGTCTTCCTCTTAAATCATCTCAACAGCCAACATCCAGACATCAAGCTTACCATGAACCTTTCTTGAACGTACTCCCATCTAGCTAGTCGAAAGGCAAACTTGGACATTTTATACTTCGCAAACACACCTACAGTGACCGACGTCTCATGCCGATTTCCATCATCGTTCAACATTGAAACTTTAGGTTATCCATTCACCTGGTATTTTCATATTGCACGTCCATAATATTCATGCTAAATTCAATCATATTAAGAAAGCGTTAGTCTTCCTTCTTTGCATCAGGCCATTGGCGGCATAGAGAGATTTATTCAAAAATACAACATCAAAATGCCGCTGAAACGCTGAAACCCTCTAGCAAGACCTAGCAAAATCTCTCCAGAGATAAAATGAGTAGTATGCCATCTTTAAGTTTTTGGCTTGATACTTTACTACCACGTAAATAAATAAAGTTTGAAGTAAAAGAATACTCAAACCTAAACAGGTACAAATTGGTAGAAACAACCATAGCACGGCTAACACGACTGCCCATGAGTCGCGATGGATGGAGTGAGGTCAACTCTCCAAATTCTTTTATACCATGCTGCTCGGACTTTGGCTATTTTTAGTTTTTCAGACAATGATCAGTCACGAATGTCGTCATTCTTCTGGGGATTACCGCAAGATGTTTGCAAGGCCCTAGGTCCTAGATGTTGGCTTGCTTTAGGGTATTACGATGATGTGTAAGCTACTGTTCCAGGTTTTTACAGAATCCTTTGCTTCTGTATTGCTGTGTGCATTTGTGAAGTCAGAAAACGCGTAAATATGTATAACACGGGAGAACAACACCTGCTAAGCTATTCCTGAAAGCGTTATTAATTTCGCTAGAGCTGTAATATTTCAGAAATTAAGTCATCTCATTTTTCTTTGTTAAGTTGACCAACTGTTATTTGAATGATACGAAAATAGTAGACGGGTCTAGAAATAGGTAAAAATAATGCACTAACTGTAAGTTGTTTATCGTGAGTGGACATTCGCGATGGTATTCAGCATCAGTTGCAACAATTAACTAATTAAGGAAAACGGTTGTCCGTTAACGTTCAGCGACTAATAAAATCAGCTGGATCGTAAATATACTGCATTGGTATAAAAAACGTATGAAAAGCAACCAACAGGCACTTCTTTTTTTTCAAAGTTAAATGTTCTGTGAAATATATTTCCGAATACGTCTTCAACACTAATAACAATAAATGTTGCGATAACTAAATTAAAAGCAAAATATGTGAAGAACGATTATTTTCGAATTTCTTGAATGGACCAATATGTCTTTATGGAATGCGTAGTTATGACCACCCAAATACAGCTAATGGGTTGCAATTATTTGAATTAAATTCCTACAAAATTTTGAGGATATTTAAATTGTTACAACAGCATAACATTGAATTTTGTTATCTCTAAAAGTTTAAATAGACTGTAGGTAACCTAAAAGTGCTTGTATTCCTGTGTTCATTTTCCAATCTAAGGTCGAACAGAAACCACAAGTTGCAAACCGTGAACGATAAAAACGTAAACATTAATTTTAAAGGAAATCTTACGTCCCGAAGATACGTGAACATACATATTTTGTTAGGGTGGGCCATTACAAGTGAGCTCATGGCCATTTCGGGGAACCATAATCTAAAAGTGGGTCCAGAATACCGATTTAGGAGCTGTAAACATTAAATATTAACTCAACTGATTTAACAGCCGAATGTCTTCTAAAGTGTAGATTTAGGCAGGTTTAAATCGGGGTATCGACTTTACAATTGTGCCATCGCTTTGGTCGGTGTTATTACCAGAGAGAGCTGCAGATGCAAGTGTTCCAACATTTCTTCGGCTTTGCAAAAGAATTACTTCGTGAACTGAAACCGTGAAGATATAAACAACCATGCTTTATATTTAATTTCAGAGCTAGCCAGAAGAGTAATTATAGATATAGTTGAACTATCTCCCATAATGGCAACTTTAGTCAAATAAACTGTCACTACGCAGTTTTTCAATACATGTATGTCAGCATAACGGCAAGTGCTACATTACAATAGGTCGAGTTGCTTGATTAGGTGATACGATTTTCGCTAAACTTTTGATTACAATTTTGGAGTGTGTAACGTAAGTCAGAAACGTTTTGAAACAAAAAATACAAGACCATATTTACTTCAGAAACAAACTGCAATTAAACACGTTGATGCATTCAACATACACTAATAAAAATACAATATTAAATTGCAGCTAGGGGCCCATTATCTTCAATTTTACGTAATTTTCACCTACTAACGTGTGTCATAAAATTCAGGATGGTAATAAATAATATCAATCTCTCCAATCTTTGAGTAGATCCTTCTTCTTGAGTGATCTTCGTTAGCAGCTTCTCACCCATTGTGATACACTTTTCGGCTAAGTGCAGCCTAAAATTCTTCTAAACGCTTTCTTGAGAACATCGGGAAGGTTATCTGCTTTTGGAACGAAAGGATTACTATTCGCTTCTAATCAGTCTCGACTTGTTCTCACATAATAATATAATGGGAGAGTAGCGTGAATCTGATATCATTATTATTTTGTTGTACATTGATAAACTCCAACAGTTAAGTGAGTTAGGTGTAAGAGCAGGATGTTAGCCTGAACTTCGTCTAAGATTATGTTGATTAATATTGTATTGTTATCATAAAAGAAAGATAGAACAATTACTATTGTTATTATATTATTTCGGAAGGCATCTTTGTGTGCAATGGTCGTCGGTAACTGCTTCTCTCCTTAAACGACCCACATTTTATGGTTGTGGCACACCAACTGAAGAAATTGTGCACTTTATCAGAAATTTGGCTTTTTTCTTATAATTTGCATCTTCAGGAGCAGGTACTGTAATGTTCTGTATAAAAGCCGGCTTTACTTTAGTTTCTATGGTTTGTCATAAAACTCGGTAATGTATAGTGTTTTACTACAAATTGTAATTAGATTAAAGCTTTTTCCTTCCAGAAATGTTAGGAATAATTTATTTCAACACTTTTCTGACATAGTTTTGTTATTCAAGATTCAAGGTCGCATCTTACTGATTGCAGACAACATTAAAGACACAAACATTACGGTTGAAGACTTTAAGAGGATAGTAACGGGAGTCCGTCACAAAATAAGTATGGAGAAGATCAAACCTTGCATCATGTAGATAAATGCCAGCCAGCCAGTCAAGCCAGCCAGCCAGCCAGCCAGCCACCCAGCCAGCCAGCTAGCCAACCAGCCAGACAGTCAGCCAGCCAGCCAACTAGCCATACAGCCAGCTAGTCAGCTAGCTAGACAGGGAGCCAGCCAGCTAACTAGACAGCCAGCCAGCCAGACAGCTAGCCAACCAGCCAGACAGGCAGCCAGCCAGCTAGCTAGACAACCAGACAGCCAGTTAGCCAACCCGCCAGACAGACAGAGAAAAGCTTGGCGTTAAAGTTAAAAATGTAGTATTATTACAAAAAAGATTTCGAGAATAACAAAATAAAATTACGAAGGTCTCACGCTGAAGTAAATATCGGAAGATCAGCTACCAAAATACACTGACGGGCGATGGATGGACACGCAAAGCAAATAGAAGAAATATTGGTAGATCACGAAAACATTCTATATCATTTGAGTAATTGCTCACATGACGTCAGAGAAAAGATCCCTGAGACATTCACGTTGTGAATGATTGTAAAGAGATTAGAAGTAGTTACACCCCGTATAGGTAAACCAAGTTTACTCTTTTCTTTGTTATCACTAACTGATGGTTGTTTGCTACGCTTTTGAATTGCAATTTAATTATTATATTTCTTACAAGTCGCCTTATTGACAGCACTCATTTTTAAATAACATGATTTTCCTTAAAATCGTAGCTTAACTCTCCAACCAGAGTTGAGAAAATTACTTAAAACACAATTAATTACCAATAACCGCCCAACGAAGAAATTGAATTACCAAAGGTTTTGATAACTCAAGTGAAACAGTAATGCAATTATCAATTACCTGTTAATTGTACAGAAATTACTTTTTCAATTACTTTCAATGCAAATTGTTGTGGTATATTTGTATTTAGTAGTATGATATGTGCTAGTACATCGTTTAAACGAAGCAAATTGAAATAAATATTATAAACCAATATCGTGTAATGAAGCTGATTATCAATTGTTACGGAAAAAAATAAATCACATTTTACCGTACTGTACTCTATAATCTGTACTGCTACACGAGGAATTTTTATAACATAAATAAATACTCTACTATGCGTTCAGAAAACAAGACACTGTGTTCCAAGAATTGTCTAGCGTTGTAGCAAATTTTTGCCAGCTAGTTTCTGATCAGATGGGGTGAGTTGTTCGGAAGTGTAACTAGTTCGAGCCGGTCCAAAACAACAGCTGCTGGCGTATATTCCCAAACCATATATCTTTTCCTATAAAGCAACTAATAAAAAATTCGAAATTGCTGTAACCCCATGTATATTTGCAATATGTATAATCAGCTACAAAATAAATCTTGCATAAAAGAAAATATGGGTAAGGGGTAAAGGAAAACAGCATATAATTGTTAGAGGTATAAAGCTATAATCTTGTGGATTTTAATGTTTTTGTAGCGATATCGTTTTAACCTAATGTTTTATTTTGTTGTAATTGTTGGTAGTTGTGACGTTCATTTTATTTTAAGCGTTATCTAAATTTTTACTAGTTTTGAATGTAAAATTGTTTCTATATGTGCACAGTCCTATTGGCAATATAATATTCAAATAAACTGACTAGATAATAACTTATTCTAAATTTTTCTTCGCAATTGTCTACACGAACACACGCCTCCCAACCGTAAATGAGAACCGTGCGAAAGCTAATCACTGAGGCTGAAAGCAAAAAGCATATGAGGTTCGATCACGTAAGGAACCGACATCTTCGTAGAAAGCCTTACGTGTCAGACTACCTATACTACTTTTCAATTCTTGTAATAGCCGTCAACGAGCAACAGCCAAAAGCTTCAACACTCCCTCAGAATTAACATTATCACGCACAAGGGTCGTCAGAGGCCTGACTGTCACTACAAAAATACTAAAAAGTACTAGGGTATGACAACTAATTTGCTGAGACAATACAAAAAAATTGCTGCAGCCGATTTATTTTTCAACGCTCTGCTTGGAATTGCACTGCAATCTGTAAGTAAAGCGCTACCATAAGAGTTCGGCATATACACGAGAAGTATTTCTCCGGTTCGGCACGGATGTACTAGGAATGGCCCGATCGCGATGGATATCGTAAGGAAGTTACCTGGGAATGCTAAATCTTTTAGGACGGTAGCCATGAAGAAACTGCCAAACATTCTGGCCTTGAATTCGGCAATGAAGGTGATTCAAAACTACAGGACTGGAATCTGCAGACTTTTTCTCAGTATAACTTTGTGAAAACGTAGGAGATGAAGGATTTAGGCGAAGGTATTTTTGCTAGCGTAGTTATACGGGACACCCAAACTGCTTTAAATCCTTTCCTTGAGTGTTCTCTTGATGGCTTTAGAGACCCAAAAGGGAAATCCATGCATTAAGTGTGATGGTAAGAGGACGAGTGGAAGGCGGCCAGTGGTAAGTTTGCTTCTGAAATATTTCTGTATCCTAGCATTGCTAGATGAATTTTAACGACTACATATACAACACATCGATGATAACCGAAAATTTATCACTCATCTTGTTAGATTATTTTCGACCTCTTTCGTTTTGCTCAAAATTACGTTTATTCGTCGCCTGAATTCTTACTGATTACGGCCCTGTACAGTTACATTCAAATTCGTCTTAGCAAGCATTCTTCGTTCAGTGCACAAAGTGCGTATTTGTTTCGACAATCAAGCGTTGAACGCCTAAATAAATCAAATTCTTTATGTTAAGCAGTAACGAAACTCAATGCCTTGGAGCTTAGTGTTTTCTGTCAAGAAATTGACGCCTGCAGTTCTTGCAAACTGTACTTTGGTAATTCGACCCTTTGAGAATTGCTGTAGCATTAACAAACTCTTCTAGAACGTTCTTTGTTTAACCTGATTACTGCTCGATAATTAGCCTTTGAAAATAAGGTTCGATAAATCTCTGGTTGCCGCGTAGTGTTTAAATACTGTTTCAGAAATCTATCCTGCTTTCCGGCTGTCATAGCTTCAATATTTTCGTAGAACGCGTCGTTATCAGTATGATATTCGAGGACTGTGGAATGTTCATTGTAAACTGGGGGCTTCCCCTGGTTCTTGCCAATTCAGCAATTGCATCACCCGTTAAAGCCTTCTTTGTTGTGCTTTCAGCCCACGCATTTTAGGTCCAGGTTTGGGACTATTGAAATAAAGTTTGATAAACCCTTAGTTAACCGTGCATGTGGGATTATTAATTTTGGAGTTCAAAACTTTCTTCCGTTACGTTGTTCTTAAGCCCTGTGCATTTGAAATAAGAAATGAGTAGCCAGCACTCACCTAAGCAAAACGTATGTGGTCTTCGTGCCCCGGTTCGCGGGCTGCATTGCCGCAAACCGGGAAGCTTTCCATTATAAACTTGTGACTTCGATCGGGGGAACCCTTTGTTAAAGAACTTATAGCTTCGTGCTGGACTTTTACGAATTTCTGTGGGTGCCCGGCGGCTAGTCAAGAATTTCGTTTCCGTGTTAACAAGTGTGATGTAATTAATTGTGCCGTTCCGGCGTCTTGGTGGGTTGAATTCTAGTTTTGGTGCGTTGCGGCCGACATGATAATTTCCGGGGCGAAGTGTTTAGTTTCGTTTGACGTTTTCGCTCACCTGTCTGTGGGGAAAACATTCTGCTACATTGCAAATTTGAAGGAGACACCTCTCGATTAAGCCTCGTAAGTGCTTTATTGCACACTCTGCATTTGCAAATTCTGTGTATGTCGCGTATCCGCATCGCTGCCCTTTTTGACATCTTCAGCTACCATTTCGGCCAAATTCCCGACTCCATCTTCTTCTACACTGTGGGTGCTGCTATCACCGTTTCGAGCTTCGTCGCCGAGCAATCACCAGGCCAGCTCCGTCATGTCCAGATAACCATGATTTGGCTATTCAAGGTAATGTCAAACTTTAATTAGATTGCGCAATTAAGTGCTTCGCGGAAGTGCCGTATCTATAGTGTGTGCAGCATTTTATGTAACTTTGGCGCTGGAGAAGTTATTTCGTCTCATTATTTGTGTACCGTTGGGAAATTATTCCTGTCATTTCTTTTTGTATAACGAGTTGTTTCTTATTTTGAATCTTAGTAGTTAAGTTAACTTTGGCTGGGATCCCGATAACTTTTCAGTTAGGGTGTACTGTATGTAAAATCAACTTGAAATTCATTGTGTTTTGATTATTAAATACTCATTTGTTAAAGACAGCCTATTTTACTAGTAGCCTTTGAGAAACCTTTGGGGTCTTCTACCCGTAATTGGCCAAGGCCACCTGTACTAAGTGTAAAGCCAAAACATGTCTCTTTTGAGAAGCAAGCCCTAAGACTTGGGCTAACGTCAGTTTTCTCTTGTGTTGATCTTCTAGGAGGGTGGCCAATTTTAAGGTAAGCTATCTGTTCCACGGCCACTCTGCATTTTGTACCAGCCGGCCTGGAGGGAGCTTGGTGAGCGACGTTGAGGAGCAGGCAGTTTGCAGCCAACCCAGTACTCCGTGGGTAAAGCTCTGTGGCATTTCTCGTTTTGGGCCACGAGGGCTGTTAATCTCATCAAAACGAGTGGCGTCCTTTGGCAATTCTTTTAAGCAAGCTTTAGGTTAAGTACCCCGTTGGTTTTTCATTCAAGTCTTCGAACTACCCCTTCCCGACTGAGCTAAGTGCGAGTAACCGGAGCAACAAAATCTGTTCCGACACATTAAGATCTGTGATTTTTAGGGAAAGCCGGCGAACCCTGTAGTTTGTACCCGATTTTGGACAATCAATACGACCGATGTCGATCTGATGAATTAATACCGTAACAATCTGCCCAAGATAGCTTCATCTGATAAGGCAATTTTAAAAAAATCGCGAAAATGTTGCCCACCTCCAAAGATTATGGAAATCCACCCAGAAATGAACTAATACTGTAGGCAACCAACTGGAAATCAACAAAAAAGTGACTACGTAACCACGCCATACCAAGTAAATAATAATTCAAAATAATTAGCTCAAGATAACTCCTCGATATTAAATTAATTTTAATTTGAGTGTAATTTACTTGTAACAGTACTTACCGCAAATATAGTTTTCGCTTCTTACACAATAATTATTAGCAAGCCGCACTGCTACAGTCTTCACGGCCTACACTATACAAGGCGCCACACATGCATATCCCATCTACAAGCATACGCGTTTGCATCAAATATTTCCTTATTGGGTGTGCACACGTCGGCATCGTTAGAATTGCAAAATGCCGCACGAAATTAGTTTTTAAACGACTTATCATAGGAAATCATGAAATATGCTTATATTGGTTCACGAATACCCTATTATGATTTGCTTAATATGTAACTTAAGAAGCCTTTCCTAATTTTTTGCGTTCTTGAGATTTAATGCCCAAACGAGGTCAGTCATTTAGTAATTGAATTACCAGAAGGTAATTGAATTAGGGCGAGAAAATGCTTGTAAAGTAATTTAAATACTTTATTGCAATTGTATTACTCATCAGTAACTGAGTAATTGAATGTAGTTATTAATTACCGTTAAAAACTAAATGTCAAAAGTACTTTTTAACAAAAATGGCAATTGCCAATTAAAATATTTGTATTTTGAAAATAATTCAATTCCAAGACAAATCAATAAAAATGGATTTGATTTGTAATTAATGACTGCCAACTCTGCCTGCAATAATATAGAGTAATGTAAAGTTGTAGAACTGTAGGCATATCAAAACAGATAAGAATTGTGCGGACTTAATGCAAAGAGAGCCCAGTTTATAGCACGTTGTTGTATGCTGCTGTAGAAATTAAACTTCAAAGCACTTCCTGTCTGCAATTAACATTAGCGATGTTTTCACAAACGGGTTTGCCAAGCCAAAAGAGTGCGGTTGTCTGCTACTATGACACAGGCCACGCTACACTTAATTGAGCGGTACTCGACTCTATTCATTATATTCGCACCTTCGCTTTCGCCGATAAATTTGTAGCAAGATAATGCTCCATTTTTCCCTCACAGCCGGCAGGTTATTGTGCCCTAACAAACCGTTAATTGTCTTCGGACGCTGCGGCCGCCCTTCCGAAGCGCGCAAGATGAATATTCATCCGAAACGGCGTTTTTATTGCGACAATAGTGCTTCGGGGAGTGTAAGGTGATATTAATATTATATTATAATCCGTGTTCAGCCAAGACGCGATAATAAGTTCAGTGCTCCTCAAAGCACGTTAAAATTAGCGGCACACCGTCTTAATGGAAATTTAGTTGCCGAAATATGTAAATACCATTGTGGGATGTAATTTTAAAACAAAATTTCCCTCAGGGTTCGTGGCTGAGACTTGGTCGCTCCACGATAAAGACATGCTTTAGGCTTAGAGGTGGCAGCATTAGAATTATTCTGATTCGTTAATATACAAGTCACAAGGCGTTAAGAATTATTATAAATAGCTGATTTGGAAAGTAAATTTCTAGAGGTTCATGTTTGTTAGTATCATATAACTGTTGCCGAATTCTAGCAAGCTTCAATAGTAACTATAAAGTAAAACATAATTGTGTAAGAACGAAGCTATAAAAACAATGTGGAATAAAGTCCATTAATGAGTACACTCAACAGGGGAGAAACGAGTAGGGAGGGCTTCCACATTGTTGCGGCTAGGAGGTTGGCTGCCACACGATGTAATACGATGTTGTAGTAACTTCCAGTTCGAATTAGGTAATCTAGTGTCATTGCGTCACATTGTGTTGGTATTAGTCTTCTTTTGTTTTGGACGCTTACTGATAGGAAATAGAATATGACAACTTGTGAAGAAGCAAACAATTTGTCGAGACTTTGTAAAATTTCGATTTTACTTCAGCTTAAATGAGGGATTTGTGGGTTGAGAAGTATCAATGTATTCCTTATAGTTGCCGATTCGTCTGTATGGATTGTTTCAGGATAAGCACCTAGACGATGTAGGTAAACGAATTCAGCAATATGTGTTTGTAACCTATGGTATGGCTCTGCGACGAAATTTCATTCAATTCTTTAAGTCAAGACCTCCGGATTATTCGTAGAACTGGTAAAAGCACGTAGAAGACGTTTTTAATCTCATATAACATGTTTAGATACAAAACACTCCTGTGAGCTAATGACAAGCCTATTATAGGGCTTTTAGTGGATGGTGGATCGTTTTTGTGATTAATATTGATTGTTTTCTTTTTGGAGAATAGTATTTATAAATGGCTGCTGGTTTATTTGTGGAAGGTTGTTGGTGAATAGGTCTTTGTAGATTTCTTGGCTTTGATCTACATTCATTTACATGTTACTTAAGTATTTGGCCAGAACTTAAATTATATTAAAGTGGTGCGAAAAATCAGGTCATGAACATTTTTGAGGCACTAATGTTCGATATATATTTTTTACGTTTCTTTAATTTGGGAAATTTGTGTATGTCTTAAACGTACCAGTTTACTGTGAGCCGATCTTGATCACGTCGCGAATTTGCTATGTTCTGTTAAATGACATAAATTCAATACTACATATAGACATCAGTACGAGTAACTGCCGCTTTTGCATACAAAACCTGCACATATGTATGTATAGTTATTCATATGCATGTGCATGTCCATATTGCTGTAAAATGTTTCATTTCAAGTATATATTATGTTTAAGTTAAATAGTAATAATTAGCTGTATAATGTTAAAATATGTTTATTTTGTATTTATAAACGTAAGCGATATCGGCTTGCCGCATGCTTATTATTCTTAATAATAATAATATTATTAAAATAATATATCTCATCTTACTTGTGACTCATTTATGTCTTCTTCTTACCTTAACAAAGTATAGTTTATCAGTTCGTGTGCATTTCATAGAGTTAATAACTATTGAGACTTCATCTTCATTGCAAGTTACATACTCATAATATTCCAGAATTTTTCAATTTAGATTAGCGAATTGTTGGTAATCTAAATTGGTGGCACTTGTATTTTGTTATATTCAGTTTAGTGGTAACCCAATTCCTCCTCCTGCGAAGTTAGCTGGCATGGTGAACGCAAAGCTCACGGGACCATTTTTCGCTATTTACAATTCGCTATGTGTCTTGCTTTAAAGAGTGTGTGGATAATCATTGGTATAGGCTGGTGCTATTAATTGATAAACCGCTCAACTGCTAATAACATATCCAAATTGAAGAAAAGGTTGTAAAAATAGCTCATGCCTGCCACAGGAGATATTTAGATTTCTTATAGGGATTGTAACGGACCATTCGTGCCACCTGAATATATGCATTTCATATCTTTTTATTATATCCTGCTAGCTATAATGCCGAACCGCATGTATTACTATGTAGTAACCAAGTAGTTAAGCAGTATAAATAGTTGCGCTGTATTACGTGGTTACGCATTATAAGTGCTTCTATGCGAGTTCGCGGAGTGATGAGGAATGTGCAACAACAGCATAATTCCAGGTAGCGGGGTAAGGGCACCAGAAATACCATAATTGTGAAGTGTTCGCCGCCGACACAAAGAGTTTCCTAAGTGGGAACACCGACTACGAAGGCATCAAATACTTGGGCCGCACCACCAAAGGCTGCTGTCGCTGCCAGAAGGAAGCCGTTGTGTCAACGTCACAGTAGCGTCATCCTTGGGAGCAACCGAATGCAAGATTAGTTCCTATTTGAAATCGTGATACGAAATAAGAAGCGATTGCAACATATTTGGCGATTGCTTCAATGAATGATTGCGTATCAAAGATAACAGGGGTTTACCTGCAAGTCGACGCGAAGTTATTCCGCCATTCGCTCACTCAGCGCATCGCTCGAATTGAACGTCCTCAGGCCGTGCTTTCAGCCCAAGTGCACTTCAAGAATAGACAACTTGGCCCAGTTTATTTGTGCGAGGAATTCAATTAGATTTCGCATTTTTGGGGTTTGACTTTGCGTACACAGTTGAACAGTAGAGCACTATTTAAGGTGTTTTCGTGCATGTAGCATACATCCTGTTTATACGAGTATTGTGTATTTTCCATGTATTTTTATGTAATAATGCGAGTAGAAACAGATGTCGCTTGTAGATAATTAAAGTATTATTAACAGCTTCACTGTATGATTGGACGTCGTTCATTCATGTTGTTTTGTGTACCTGTATTCTCTTATATTTGTGTTTTTCTTACAAATTATATATCTTTTTTTTGTAAACTGTTGGGTTTTTATTGCTGGTAGTGTTTGCATGCATCATTTCAGCATTCCAAGTAACAACGAGCAACATCCAAACAATATTAGTTTACCCTTAGCCGCACTGACGATGCTAATAGAGTCTTATACCTCTTTGACTATTTGAGTTAACGAATCCAGGGCAATATAAACTAATAGTACAGTAGAGTATAGGGCTAAGTAAAAAGCAGCATTTCAGGACTGCTACGAAATAAACGACAGCCTTTTAATAAACAAAAGTAAAAGTTGTCTGTCAGGTTTTTTCGAATAATGCTGTTATTTTTTCACACAAGGTGGAGTGTATGATTATAGATCTATGAATATATTACCGGCTCAAGCAATACCAATTGTAAGCATTTGTTTCCGTCCAATTATATCTATTGTATTGCATTTAAAAAACTACTAATATGGTCATCTATCTTTTAGCAGCTTTAAAACTTGACTCGACAGCTGTACTTTTGTTATTTTTCCTACTGTGCCCTGCATGCATTATTTTTTATTTCGTTCGTTTCAGATACTTTCTACACAATTATTGCTGAATTGTTCTCTCTCATCTTCAGTTTTTATCTACTCTTTCCATCGTTTCATTTCTATTTGAAAATCAGTGATAATTTCACTAAATTTATCCAGCACAACTCATCGTCTTTTACCTTAAACATACTTGTCGACATATGAGATTTCTTTTGATTTTTAAGTTTGTATGCGTTTGTAGCCCTTCTAGTTCTAGAATCGCTACTTCCAACAATCTTTTCCAGCCTTTAATATATTTTGCCTTCACATTTATGTGGTCTTCAATAATTTCTCGAAATTTTTATTTTTTTATTCATATGAGAAAATAGATTACTTGTATAATTGCAACAAGATGATTAAAAAAGATAGCAAAATTATTAAAACTATAAACGGTAGTTACAATAAAAAAGTTATTAGTTATGAATTATGAACAACAGATCAGACCCCTAACAAACATAAGTTATGGTTGTCCTGCATTTTTGCAACAACAAGCAATAGAACAGTTCTAGTCATATTGTACAGTACAACCCAACAAATTTACACTTCAGCCAAATTAAGCTTAAGTTTCTTTATAAGGGCTGCATCTCATCCAGGCGTCTGCATATATTGGCCTACGTTGAGTTAAACATTATAACAACACTATGGCAGCAATCAAGTATGAAATTATCAAGTTCAAAGCTGTTTGGCTACCACTGTAAAAATTAGGTTAGTCAATCAGCGGCTAAATTTAGCTCAGATATCCTAGCTTAAAAAACAATATAAAATAGTTTTTCATGGCAGGAATCACTCTTGGAAGTTAACTCATTAAATACATTAAATAGCTTTATTAAACAAATGAAATTAAGAAGGTGAAGCTTGGATCAATACAATTTAGAAGTAAATGAACTCGACAAATTTCCACGCGTAACTATACCTGAATTTAATCTTCAAAGGTAGATATCATGATCGTACTGTGATTAAATTGAATTATAGTGTATATTTATTGCTACCAGAATAATGAAGCCTCTCAAACTAACTAAAAGCTTTAAATAGCAATCAAATAGTAGAAACAGCCTTTCACAGCTTCTTACTGTAGATACATTTGTTGCCTGAAAAACTACATTAAATAACTTGTTGAACTAACAGAAGCAAAAAACTAAAAACCATCTGACAGTGTGAAACCCTCACCATAACGTTCTGCTTGGTCAGTTTCCGATAACAAATAATTTTGGAATGAAAGAAGCGCGGATGTCCCGGGAAGCCATATTTTAAGAAGTTCGACAGCTGCATTACGAATCATCTCCGTGGTGACCCTCTAAGTAGGGTAAATGGGTGTCGACCTCAAACGGGGCCTAAATGAAATAGATCTCACGGTGTTAGAACGGCTAGCAGAGGGTGCGTGCGGGCGCCTCATAATTATCAAGGTAAATTCGTTAGTTCGGGACGGGGGGTCGGCAATATCAGTCATTTCGTATATTATTTTCGTGATCTCGTCCGAAATCTTCCCCCAGCCATAAAAGCTTTCTCTTAAATTAACAACGGCCGGGGCGGCCGAAGTGCTTACTAAATCTACAAGTGATGGCTACATAAAGTTGGAGTTTGCGGATCGCATTCAACATTTATAAACATCTGCAGATTCGGGATCGGGCGCATCGATCCCGGTTTATGGCTCCTTGGCCGCAGAGCAATCCAGAGTTATATTAAAACTGTAATTAATGGCCGGCGACCGGTAATGGCGACTACGACTATTTGCACATTTAGGGCCATGTTTAACAAACAGTCGTGTGTAGCCCGATATGGTGCTCCATGGCGCAGACTAATGACAATGGCGACCAATTATGCTCCGGCACCATGCACTTGTGCTGCCCTTGTACGTGATTGACACGACCTCTGCCACATGTGTTCATCATTAATACACAGTTTGAAGACCGAATCCGTGCCTTCGATGACCCAATTCGGGTAGGTCTGCATCGGCATCTCGTAGCTATGCAAATTCCGTGTCTCTAATTTGGCTGCTAAATAACGGGGTGCACGCCCTTATCGCGCCAAATAATTTGCTTCCGAATTTTCCGGATTATCTTTTTAATGTTATTCTGCCTTCTACATAATTGGACTAAGTTCCGGAAGCCGGCTTTTAATAACTCCTTTGGTGAAGGTAAACAACTGCAACTCGGCTGCTCTTTAAATTTTAACTGGTACGAAAACTTTCAGCACCTCTAGCTTCCAATGGCTTCGAAGAATCTATAAAACTAATCTATTCGTGCAAACAGTGAACGTTTGTAAATGTTTGGAAGGCTGCCAATGTTCCTAGATGCAACAACCTGTCGGAATCCTTGCTTGAAGAGTTCAACCCGAGTAAAATTTTTATAAAAAAAGTCGGAAGCTCTCCGAATTTATTCTAAATTGTAAGGATGAGCAAAATCATTTATCGGTTTCGATATTCGTGGAAATTGTTCAGTTTGGGAATAAGAAATTCAATTTAGCTTCATTGTTATGCCTTTGACAGAATGCGATCACATATTTCTCTTTTTGACACTTAGATATATTTTCTCCAAACGTTTACTGACAATGTGATGGTAAATAATTGATAATTAAAGGAGCTTGTTAAAAAATGGCTGTTAGGTATTTTTATCAGTCACATTTACTTATTGGATATTTTTCAATATTATATCGATTAGCGCATCGTTATCAGTTACTAAAACGTCCTTCACCTGGTTAATAAATTCGGTTAAATGTAGTGTTTAACTTCAATCTTTGAGTTCGATTCCTAGGCTTGATTGCTATAGTTTAGATTTTGTGTGCTTCTACCAATGTACCTCACTATGTCGGAGGTGTTTTCTGGAACAGTACTTTACCTATTCGTTTTGTTTTTTTTTAGACTGATTTAATTAGGTCATAGTAAGCGTTGCGGCTAAGACGAGCTGGCGTTGTGGTAAACGGCAGATGTTGGAGGTGTTATCTTCTTCGTTGGCAAGCCAACACACGATGCTAAGCAGACGGTTAGGGTAAGGAAGGCGGCAGACCCGCGCTGTGTTTGTCGCCTTCGGCCAGTCGCAACCGATACAAAACTAGTATGGAACCATTCGGATGGCACTCCAATATATATCACGAGGTGATAAACTAGCAACAGTCTCGGTACTGTCGGACCTGGTGTCTGCGCTTATGGCGCTACTTGATATGCTCCAAGCAGAAGGGTGGCAGGCAGCGATGACTTTTTACGGACAGGTTTGATTTCACTGGATGAAAGCACACTTCGGTATCAAGGGCAATCAGCGCTCGGACGAGTTGGCGAAAAAATTCTCTAACGGACGACGGCGACATTAGGTTTGCCTTCGTATCCAAAAGTCTGGTAAAGCGCAATATGCGTGACGGGCAGTGGTACGATGAGATGCGAGCTCGATGGTCTGGCGAGTGAACAAAGGATTAATCTCGAATCTCCAATCACGATTAAATATGCCGAGCGGCTGGACCGGCACACGTGACTTGCCACGAAGGATTGCGTTTCTACGTGGTGTAGATCGGAAAGGCCGATGACGACACCTGCGATTGGAACGAGGGCTCGGACATTACGGAATAGGTGTTGTTTCAGTGCCCGTTAAAGGCTGAGCATGGACGTCTGGCTGAAAGGCGTTGAATGGCAGCGGGTTGTGGTAGTAGAGGAATTTGGAGAGAATCACTGCGCATGCGACGAAGACAGACTGGTGGCAAGCAATTTGATAGTTCGCGATAAGAACAAAAGATTACGGGTGGAGCACAATTAAAAACTGATAAAGGGCTGAAGGGTAGTTTAGTTTTAGTAACTAAGAACAAGAAATATCAAATATGGCCAAAATTCGATTGCTAAAATTTTTTAGCTTAGTTAGCATTAAGCTCTTTAAGGTTGAAATATTAGTTCATTCATTCATTCATTCATCTTCTATGGCATCTCTATTATTGTTGTTAATTAATCCAGTTACTTATAAAATGTTTTGGCAACTGGTGTAGTACCGACAGGTGGAGTAAAGGAGCAACTGCATTTCTTCTTCTTCTCCTTCCTCTTCTATTAAGACACCTTTTTGTTTAGTAAAACAATTTTTACCAGTTTATCGTGCGAACCAACATCTTAATGCTTTTATGTAATATTCTAAAAACTTTTGAAAATTCTGTCGACCACTGTAACTGCAGAAAATTCAATTATATAGCTAAATTATATTTATTATTTATACTGAAACTTCTAGATTCTGTAAAGAATATATCAGAATAATAGAATAATAGAAATAGAACTTTCTTTAATAACTGATGTTACTACTACAACAACAGCAACAACAACCATTACTACTACTACGATTACTAGCCATCTTAATATTTCAACAATAATCATTATTATTTTATTTATATTATGCCATGGCAGTAAGGAAGTAATTGCATAGTTTCCGTTTTCGTTATCTTCGAGCTGCCACATTTGTATTTGTCACATCAGAATATTAAAGATGTCGGCAAACACACTTACTTAAGGAAAAAATAACATTAGGAATAGCCTTAAAACTACAGTTCATCGTTCTACTTTGAGGGCGGCCCTTGCATCCCTTCGACATGCGCTTAGCTACATAAAACTAACCACTAAGCGAATAACGCCCAGAGGAGTACATCATTTAGCAGCGTAACTATGAGGTTAGGTTTATGCCTTTGACATAAACGCTGTAACGCACCTGGACCACGCATTCGCAGCGGATTATTGCCAGGCATAAAAGCTCCGCGTGCAGGAATGATGCACAACACGTCAACCGGCGTTTAACGAGCGATTGACCTACTGGAGAGTATAAAGTCCTCAAATAGCGCAACTAGAGGATTCAATTTTATGAGCATACAGAGCAGAATCGCGAATAACTTGCCACCTTGCACCACCGTTACATTGTTTTATTCCGCCCCACATTACGGATCGAATAACTGTTTTATGGATGTAGTTAATCTGCTTCGATCGACTAGAGCGTGGCGTATGAGGATTTAAAGTTCCATTATAATTTATGGATGGATGTAGACAGATCAGTGCTTAATAGGCACTTGTGCGGCTGGAGGTCGAACGTGAGCAAAAACAGTTATCTAACGTTTTTCCAGCAGGCGGAAATTTATGCTTCGAAATCGCAGTTTGTGCTTTTAGGTAATAAATCGAACGCCGAAGCGATATCCGTGATTTTGATAGCATACGTATAATATTCTAAAGTATTAATATTGTATAAGTGTTAATAATGAAATTCAGCCGCACTTAATTCCTCGAATTAGCTACCGACTTTTATCAGAATAGGTAGCATAGAGCCACAGAAATGCTATACTAAAAAAATGCGAACGACTCCTAAACGACAGTGCGGGGTGAGAGGAGGAAATACGGTATGTTGCACATCTGGGTTTCTTTGATTGTTAGGTTATTAGCAGAGTTTGTTAGTGTTCTATGAAGCGATAACCTATTGCGATTTGTGTACATCCTGAACAACAGCGAAACAAAAGTAAGACGTATACGTTTATCCGGTCCAATTCAGGACTTACAGCGCAATCAGTTGCGATTGCGCACTAATTTTTAAAATGCTTATATATAATCCGCCAGCTAGGCGATGGCTATAATAAATATGTGACAGTGACTGGTAATTGTGTTGACCAATCAGAAGACAGAAAAGCAACAGCATCTGCATTTCCGAGTCGAACTGAGAGCGTATCGATGTAGGTACCTAACGGGTGAGAGAGTTAAGTAGATTGAGCAGGTTTTAATGTTTCAGAGTGAGATAAGTAGTTGCCCTCAAGCTTGTTACTGTAAATAATCAATGCCGACATAGGCAGCTAACAATTTGATATTGGTCATAACAGGTAGTCTTTACGAAACAGAGTTTCATTGATATTTTAGAGAAGCTCTTATTTGATCTGCCATTTTACCTTGTAGGTTTTGTCTAAAAAATGTATGGTATATTCAAGAGTAATACCACAAGCAGTGGATATATTTTTGACAAATATTTTGTTGTTTCCATGTAAATTATTGCGTTTAAATTTCACGATACAAAATCACATCAAAAATGTCACGAGCCGAAGGCGAGTGACATTTAAATGTGATTTTGTTGAGTGAAATTTGCAATAATTTCTATGGAAATGGCAAAATATTTAAAAAAAATATATCCACTTCGAGTGGCATTTGGGACGACTATTTAACAATATTAATACATAACGATTAACTTTATTGAAAAATAATCCAACAATTAATATAATTACTCATTTTCAATTAAATTCAGCGGAATACTTCCAAAACACAGCATTTTAACATTTTTAAAACAAGCCACACCGTTTTGTTGAGGTTTACTGTTATGTAACCTAGCGATATCACTAAGGACAGAACATCGTTGCTAAGCGATACTTCGCAACAAGACTATTTATTTTTTGAGTACGTACATTGTTTTGTGAATATTTTGCATGGTGCCCAATATTCAGTGATATACTGCTGTTATTGGTTGAAAAAAGTAAATGTCTGCAATCTGATTGGCTTATATGTTATAGTGTTGAATAGTCACTAATATTTTTCATGGCGGACTCGTTTCAATTCTTGTTCGTCAATCTATAAAAAGTATGCCTTGTGTACGTTGAGATCGTTAAGTCGCAATACGCCGGTGAAATTTTATGCGATTAATTTCAGGTAGCGGCTTTCGGGCAGCAAGACAAGTAGAACGCATTCGAAATGGTATTTGCTTTGAGGAAAGGAATAAAAGCAAGCAAGCAACGCGTCGGTGTAAATGTCAAGCACATTTCAAAGGTCCTTGAAGGTATCAAAGTAACAATAGAAACGCCGAGAATTTTTCTAACGCAACTACTCCATACTTGTTACTTGGATTCGAAATTATCCCTTCAACTACCAGCAGAACGTGGACGGATTTCGAAAAATTAGGACTGGAAATGCGATTTTAAGGAGATTCCGGAGCTGCGAGAGCGGTCTAAGGATGAGCTTGGCCTCTTTGGCATTCGACGTTTATTTAATTTCTTTAGCTTTAACAAGCGTGACGGCTGGATTCAGAGGGTCTTCCGATCTTGATTGGCTTTTACGTATCTCAATCACATGCCTTTGATGTATTTATTTTAATACTGTTCGCATTTTTGATCCTCTGCGCAAAAGAAGCGCGGCGTCTCATTAGCTGATCTGCCCTTGTTACGTTTGGACGCCCCGTGGGATAATTAGGAGCTTCTCAGCCTAGTTGCGTCAATGCTATACAGAATCATCATTAGTAGTTTAATTATTACTAAGGTTGGAATGAATACTCCTCAGATATAGAATGATTTCGCTGCAGTGAAAGTTGAAGCTTCTTATTTTAGTTTTGCAACAGTAGGATCAGTTCCATATAGACTATTAGCATCAAGTTATCTATCATACATACAATTTCAAGTTTACGCTGTACACCTCCTAAGATATAACACCAAAACATACATACATATCTATATTTTTTATAAAATTTATTGCAGAGTAGTCTCGGCTAAAGATTTCATGCATTATCGTTCAAGATATATACGATTTTTCTCTACTATAAGGTTAGGATTTAAATGTTGCCGACTCTTTCCCAATGTGAAATCTGTGACTTCTGGGAAATTCGGTGTTTCGACTATTCGCCAATTTTTGCTAGCTTTTGGATTGCCAAGTTTGGAAATACCGCTCAAGATATAGAGAAAATAAATTGGAGGTGTGAATTATCAATTAACTCAATTAAGGAATTTAATTGTAACTAGAAATAAAGTACATGATCATCAAGTTTTAAAATCGTGTATCAACTTGACAATGATGAGAACCTTTTCGAACAGACATTATTGGTTGATGTGCTTTGTACTAACTCATTAATTTTAAATTATTTTTAGTCAAGTTTAAATGTTTTGTTAGTATATAACTGCGGAAAAGTTGTGTAACCTTGTAAAAAAAATTCTCCATGCCTCCACAAGCGATTGGCGTGTACAGAGGACTTTTATTCGGCAAGTGTTTCAATACTCAGGAGGAAAAATAATCCCGCGTTCAATGTCCGATTGATTGTCGATGGAGCGTGGTATAGCGAAAGCCCAAGAGCTGTAATAGTTTAAAACTTCCCCCGAAAATACACGGCCGTAAAATATTTATGAAGATGTATGACATTTATTGAGCCACTACGCTGTTTGGAGTTCGCAAGCACCGTTTTGCAAGTTACATTTTTATTGCTAATTCGCCGGCTGGCAAGAAAGCCGGAATTAAGCTGGAGTTTTTTGGGAATTCTATAAACGTATTTGAAATTCAAAATCGCCCAGTTGCAGTTACGTTTCTAAAAAGCAATTTATTAACCAAATTAATTTTTCGTTTAAGTACAAATAACTCGTTGCCAATTAATGTATAATATATTTAACTTGTATGGATTTCTCCCACTTAAAAACAAATTAGGTAAATTCCGGAGAAGTTAATACTCTTTCTGGGTATTGCTGCTTTATTTCGTAGATGTTAGAAGTACTACAGAAATAGCTAAAATTCCAACAAAGTTCCGCAAAAAATAAATAAACGAAAAACAAGAAATTACAAATATTATGGACTCTTAGTTTCACTAATGTCAATGCAAAAACTAAGTTAACTAAGTCAACTTCTACAAAAACGATCTGTGATAAACCCCTAATTTTAAAAGTCAGTATATCATACGATGCTAAAAATATTTACACAAAGAATACTGGTTTGATTCTAGTTTAATGAAGTTCTTCGCCAAAATACAATTTACCAGTGCCACAATTTTGAGTAATGTGCGTGGATAAATTGCTAATGTTTAAGGAAATTTTTTTGCTGATAATTCTTGATTCCACCAAGGCAGACGGTTCCACGTGTCATAAAAAATATATATGTTTGAGTGGTAATGCTATCAAATTAATTCATAATTATTTGAGTAATACAAAACAAAGTGTACAAATCCATTAACTCTCCACCGTGGGGCACCACAAGGATCTATATTGAACCCCCTCGTGTTTATTGTGCCACTCATCAATCATCAAAAATTTTACTGCGAAAAATAATTTTCTACTAAAAACAGCAGAGGGTTTATATAGCCTAGTAAGTTATCAATTGTAGAAAGAGTTTTTAAAAGGTTCAAAATATTTGTCTCTTGCAAGATACATTTTAATGGCGATATCGTCGAATCTTCAAAATAGTGGAACAGAATAGTAAGAGAATTCTGCTGGCAATTGGTCGTGTTCTCTACGTTAATCTTGCGAATGCCGAAGAAGCCGTACATTGGCTGTAGATGCGCGTCGCACGCTAAGAAAAATCATAGCACCTGGTAGAGCGGTTCCGTTCTAGCTTTGCTATGAAGATTATTTGTTGTACATTTTACATCCATTGTACTTTTGTAATTAGTAATCAACCATCTGTTGTTTACCAACTTTGCTTGTTTTATAATTTCTATCCAGTAAACAACCCTTAGTTGTTTACCGATTTGCGCTTCGTGTATTTTCCGGATTGATGATTCTTATACTTTTTATTTGTCAAGGATAGTAAACCGGTAATTTTGATAAGCCCACCACCCGAAGATTGTGCAAAGAGCTACTTTTTAATGCTTTAAACTTTATTTTATTTATATATGCATCATGTTTCAGAGAGGCCTCATTTTACTGACTTCGCCTAAATCGATTCCGAGTGCACTTATTTAGTCATTTCTTTTTCTTTGTATAATTCTTACACTAGTTACTCATTAAATCTTTTGCATGAATCTATATATTATAAAGGTCGGGTATGCACGGTGCATGCACATGTATTTTAATAGCTGGATGTAAGGAGTCATTGTAGTTACAGGCAGACAATTATAGATCTTAAACGAAAATTCTCATTTGATTTGAAGAGGCTGCAAGCCGATATCTTTTGCAGCTGTTAGGAATGCAGCGGGACTTGTAGTGAAAATAGGATATTCTGGCGGATGACATAGCAAGAGCCGAAAACGATATTAAATATATGACAGGAGGATTAGGCGGTAGTCGAACGACCGGCGGTCTAAACAAACAGCCCAAAACCCCGAACTAAGTTAGTTTAAAATTTATGAGGTTGATATTTAACCAAAGGAACACGTGTTGAGGGCAGTTTTGAAAACGCCGTGGGAAACCCCAATTTAAAACTTCATTGGAAAAGGATTAAGCAGCCGTGGGATTTGGAAGGGCAACCACCAATTAGCGCAGCGCCGCCTTGCCAACATAATTTAGATTATTTGTCATTGCTACTTGAAATGAAGGGGTTACTGGAATGTGTATAAAACACATCTGGACAGTACTGCGATGAAAAGAAAGCCAAGTCTGGTGCATGTGGTAGTTCTATGCGTAATACGGATAACTTTTCTAACAAATCACAACTAGTTTAACCCTTACTTCACTCCGTACAGAATAGTTCGACATCGCAGGGAAACCTGTTAGTACGATTGTGTTCGCACTGACCTTTTGTTGTTTCCTTTACATCAATAGGTGTAAACAATCTGACACAGCAGTAACTTGCATCTGACTGGTAGCCTAGCTGCTAGACGAGCCATCGACAATCGTCTGACCACACTATAGCCTACGAAACACCGCAGTGCTTCTAAAAGTATGTAGTGCATGTGTACTTGGTTATATTAAAGAATATTAGACCTCCATGACGTTGTTTTTTTTTATGTGAGAAGCGAAGCTCTCCAGATGCTATACAACCTGAGTAAGGTTAATCTAAGTACCACCGTCATCGTTTGTAACTCAGCCGAAGTACGCCGTAATACCCAGAAAACATACACAACGTAGATAGATACACAGATTAACGCCAAACAGGGCGTGCACCGTTACAATATTAATAATTTGAATTCTGTGTTAACTTCGAATACAACGAACTTGGTGTTATTTGTGTAATGTAAACTATTTACATGTGGTTCTACTTAATTGCATTTGGTATGATTCATAAATCACGAACTATTCTATAGCTATACTAGATGAAAATAATTTTTGATCATACCATACTTCGTGTAGAATCGCTAATGTCTTTCCAATTTAGAATAATTTGCCGGCGAATCACTATTCGCATTTGGTTATTTCTTTTTATTATCACAATCACAATCAGCCTATTTCATTCCATTTCTGGATGTAGGCCTTCCCCAATATTTGCCAATCTTTACGGTTCTGGGCAATATTCATCCATTTTCTTTCCGCAATTGTTTCTATATCATCCCTCCATCTCATTTTTGGGCGGCCTCTGCTTCTTCCTCCTGTCCTCGGTCTCCACTGTAATGTCCTGATTGTCCATCTATTGTCCGCAATCCTAGCCACATGTCCGGCCCAGTTCCACTTCAGTTGTGCTGCCGCTTGTAACACATCTTGTACCCCTGTTTGTTGCCTTATCCACTCGTTCCTTCTTCGATCTTTAAGGGTTATATTCAATATCCGCCTTTCCATGGCTCGTTGTGTCGTCTGCAGTTTTTTAGCATTACGTTTCGTTAAGCTCCAGGTTTCAGATCCATAGGTTAATGTTGGAAGTATACACTGATTGAATAATTTACTTTTAAGTGCAACTGGTATATTATTTTGCATAATGTATTTTAATCTTCCAAACGCTCTCCACCCCAACCTTGTCCTTCGATTAATTTCCGGTGTCATATTATCTTTAGATGTAGTTACTAACTGCCCTAAATATATATAATCATCAACTTCTAGTTCTTTGTTTTCCAACATGATATGAATTTCATTGTTGTTATTCATGTTTGACATGATCTTTGTTTTTGTTTCTTTTATTTCTAAACCTACAGATTTTGATTGTCTGTTTAGGTCGTCTATCATTTTTTGTAATTCTTCGATATTCTTGCTTAGCAGGACTATATCGTCTGCAAACCTTAAATGATTAAGGTACTCTCCATCTACATTTAGCCCTTTCTCAAACCAATCTAGCGTTTTGAAGATGTCCTCCATTACTATTGTAAATAGCTTAGGCGAGATGTATCGCCCTGTCTGATTCCCCTTTTGAGTTTTATATCATTTGTAATTTTGTATGCTTTTATGTACATGCGTGCATTATCGTAGATGTTTTTAATTATGTTGGAGTACCTACCGTCAATTCTGCAATTTTTCAAATATTTTAAAATTGCTCATGATACCACTGAATCAAAGGCTTTTTCATAGTCTATGTAAGCCATATATATCGGTAAATTATACTCATTACCTTTTTCTATTAAGACTCGTATTGTCTGTAGATGATCACAGGTATTAAAACCACTACGGAAACCTGCTTGCTCTCTAGGTTGGTAAAAGTCTAATTTCAATGTCAATCTATTTGTAATTATCTTTGTAAATAATTTATACAGTTGCGGGAGCAGACTTATTGGGCGATAGTTATCTAAGTTTGCGATATCTTCTTTCTTATGGAGAAGTATTACTTCTACTTGGCACCAGGCATTTGGGATGTTCTGTTTCTCGAGGCATAAATTGTATAGCTTTACCAGCTCTTTCAACACAACATGTCCTCCTTCTTTCAGCATTTCAGTTGTTATTGCGTCGTTTCCTGGCGATTTATTATTTTTTGACGCTTTAAGGGCGTTTTCTACTTTTTGTGGTGCAATTTCAGGGATATCTTCAGATCCTACGTTCATTGTTTGCATTTTGTCGTATCTTCGTTTTTCATTGATGTTGGGTGCAGCCTTCGTGTCGAACAGTAGTCGATAATATTTTTCTATTTCTTCTATAATGTTTGTTCAGTCTGTAATTAGATCTCCATTTGAATCTTTGACTTTTATTATTTCTTTTCTTCCTATAGCCAACTTCTTCTGTGTAGATTTAGGGCCTTTGTTTTTCTTTATTGCCTCTTCTATCACTCGCGTATTATAGTTTTGGATGTCGTTTTTGATTTCTCGTCTTATGGTTTTATTTAGTTCTGTCCACTATTCTTTATTCTGATCTTTCCTTGGTTTTAACTCTCTTCTTTCCTTCATTAATTGTTTAGTGGCGTGGGTAATTTTTGTGTTTATAACTTTTGGAGCTGTGGCTATTGTTGCTGTTGCTTGCTGTATGGATGTTGTTAGTATTTTAGCTTGGTGGTCTAGTACTGTCATATCTTTTACGTTCTCCATATTTTGTTGTTCTTCCATCAGCCTTTGTATTTCTTCTTGGTACCTTTCTTTATTCGTTGTAAGTTGCAACGGGCTTACTTGCCATGGTTTTTTTTAGATCTTTTTAACCTTTCTAATTTCGTATTTATTTGTAATTTAGTGCGTACAATTCTGTGATCACTGCCGATTATAATTTGGTTCAGTACGGTAACGTCTTTAATAATGTGTTTGTGGGTAGATATGATATACCTAGTCTATTTCATTTTTGGTTCTATGATCTGGACTTTCCCAAGTCCATTTACGTTTTTTTCTTCTTTTTAAAGAACGGATTCATAGCGTATAAGTTGTTTTATTGTATGAATTCTAATAACATGTTCCCTCGTTCATTTCCTTTACCAAGGCCATAATCTCCAATGTTACTTACGCTTGCTTCTTTCTTAGTTCCAATTATGGCATTGAAGTCGCCAATTACAAGGTTAAATTTGGTAGGGTTTGTTTCCCGCTGTTATAACTTTTTATTAGAGCAAGTTTAAATGTGCTAAATAATCCAAAAGTAGGTTTTTAAGCAGCCCATCGTATTATTGTTTTCAGTTTATATTGCACATTTATTAATAATTTTTTTGAGTACTGACAGTGATTTTCTACTCAGTTATTCGATAGACCCTTGTGATAGTTCAATCTTTTGTTAATAAGGGCATGGCTTTCAAACTTTTGTTCTAAAATAAACCGCACTTTATACCTCCAGAGATGTAAGTTAGAACTTCAAAGTTTCCTGAGTGAATTCCCGTATTACCGGCATTTCAATTTTATCGGCACATGTTTCTTCGAAGACTGGCAATTTGCTTAAATTATAGGGGGTATAACGTTAGCGTATTATCTACCGATGTCTGGGTAATATAAAAATGTGATAACGTCTCGGATATATGCGTGCAGGAAGCGGAGGAAGCGGAAGTGCAAGGACTTACCCGATATGCCGTCGTACGTCCACCATTCCTGCCAGTTGTCGCAGCCAGCTGCAACAAAAAATAACCCCATTACAAATACATCGCCGTTTTATTTAAATTTCCCCGTTTTACATCCACTCGGGATAATCGACAGAGATCTGAATGTAAGGCTACATTGATAATAAAAACTCCCCGAGCATCATTCATCTCGTTCACCAACACTCGGCAATTACAGCTCGTATAAGAAGGACAGATTAAGGATTAAGCTCGCTGCTCCTGTTCTGTTTTGTCGATATGTGTCTGCTATTTGCACGTGCCATTGCTCTTTAAACAGCGGCGCATCGCAAGAAAAGAGGGTTGCTCTGATTAACCCCTTCCTCGGGATTGAAATTATGGTGCACTGACTTAGACTAAACATCTGCACGTTTACGCGTTTACTCGTAGATGTCCACAAAATTAATAAACACAACTATAATAGTTACTAGCTTATCACTCAATGTTGCTTTTATACGTTTGCATGTTTTGTTCAAAATCTACCTTATTGGTGTTCTAGGAATTCTAGAATATTAGCACTTCTCGACAGGTGTCGAAGTTTAGACCGTTATTTTAATGTGTAAAGTTGGTAATATTGATCCTGCCATTCAAGAACCAAAATAATATAGTTGCACACAATAAGCTTAGAGGACAACTCAAAATAGTGGAATTATAACAGAACGAATATTGAAACAAGAATGTAGGAAGAGCGTTCAACCCTGGTTTGGTCATTTATTAAAGCTAAGAAACAGTATCGCATAAGCGAGAGCATAATTTAATTATATCCGTAGTTTGGGGAATTTCATGTGACACCAATTACAGACTATGACATAAATAAAGCCCTTTGTGCATTCAAACCCAGAAGGTCGGTCGGTATGACGATGTTCGTATTTATATTTACAAAGCCTGTTCGGAATTCTTAATACGTTCCTGCCAGTATTTGAACTTGAACTGCTTTCCACTTCATCCAAACATTTTTTGGGTGCAGCTCCTGACGCAAGAACGCTTCTTTTTGTTGGCTTGCCCAGAAGCATATACGACTTGTAATTGCAGTTTTAGGTTTTTAGAAACGAGGACGAGAATCCTTACTTTTAGATTATTCAAATAAGCTGATTGAAGTTTAATAACGTATAGATGGCATTGAACAAAGTGTATTCAAACTAAAAATGTTTTAAAGGCAGTTTTCCAAAATATCAATTAAATATAATAAATAAAACATTAAAAATATTTATCAACTGTAGTTAAACAATCATTTAAAGGGATGCTGGTTATTAAAAAGCGAGGGAGAGACAGTGAGATACAAATTGGAAAAAGACGACGTTCCACAGAAACGTTATGGAAGGACTTAAACGGTAAAAATGACTGGAGGCAAGCAGCAGGAAAGGTCACGCTAAACATTCTGAAGTCAAGCGAAACCTCTATATTTTTCCGGTGGCAATAAAAATATAGGAAAATAAAACGGCTGCTAAGAGTTTAGGTGCTGCTTTCAGTAAATGCATAGTAGGCGATGTCACTGCGTAGCTTCCGAGTTTATTTTTGATATTAATCAGATTTGTTACTACCCATTCCTAAAGGTCATTTCCTAATTAACCACAAATATTGTTACAATCCTTCGAAGCCGGCTAAAAGTAAACCGGTAGTTAGTGCTATGAAGATCAGAACTTTCGAGAGTTAATTTTTAAACTCCGCTTTGTGGATCTGAATCGCTAGCCAGTTAACTACAAAATACTAACCAACATCGGTTAAGAATACTTTGTGAAACATGGTCAACCAGTAACTTGTTAACCAAAAATATGCATGACTTGTTACTTATAGCTTGTTAATAATAACAACTGAAGATTAATTTGGCTAACATTATGCAATCAGTCAAATTTCCCAGCATTGGCGCCTCAGAATATATTGATGATTGGCATAATGTTATACTCTTGTAGATTTGATGTAAAGCAGTAAGCGGAACTTTAGACATTGAACTGTAAATTGTTTTAATCAGATAGAAAATATATGATGCTTAGAGAAATTACATGTTGAAGATAAGTGTAGCATAGTATGTATTTAACAACTGATCATTACTTACTTTGGGGGTAGCCTCGAAAAGTTATGATCATGAAAATCGCCTATGACAGAAATGTTTTCGTAGAAGAATAGTTGTGGCTATGTTTGTGGTTAAAAGGTCACAGATAACCGGCTCACTAGGAAATAACTAATAGTTCCTAACCCTGAATAACCCTGAAGAATAGTTGTTATTATGGTTGCCTTTCACAAGTAAGAGACCACAGGGCAATTAGTAAACAACTGATGTTCCTAATATTGCAGAAGAATAGTTGTGATCATAATTGCGGTTGAAAGTCACAGATAAGCTGTTAACTCGAAACCAATTAATATTTACTGATCATAACGAGTAAATTACTTTAGGCAGTTGATAAGTGCAACAAGATTTATATTTCTCAGTTCTATGGGAAGATATGGAGTCAAGGGATGTAGAACGAAGGTTTATAATGATATTAACGTTAAGGGAAACAGACCTGAAACCAATTTTTGACTACAAATAAGTAGGACATCTAGTATTACGATATATCTTCATGAACATACAAGCCACATGAAGTAGTATCCGATGGTGTGTAGACAATCAGCCCGCATCTTTGAGCTTATGTGACATACTATAAAACTTTTTCACCTCAAAGCTGTAATGCAGACAGATCGCTGTACTTGTTATTAATTTTTATCCACAACGCTCAAGCAAGGCCCAAATACCACAGCACAGTAACTCGAATGTGAAAGCAAGAGTGAATTACACAGGACAGCTTTAATCTTAGTTGATAAAAGGTGTCTACAAGGATACAAAGCTTTAAGTGAGCCATAAGATTTTTTAAGAATTTGTAAATGTTTCGAACAATTAAGATCCAAGCCAAGCTTAAATTATTAATTAAATCAGCCACAACGACGGACTGGTTGACCACAACAACAGACACGTGTGGAGAGACAGCTCGCCTAAGATGTGGTGGTTCCAATAAAATTATTTGAGTTTTAGAGGCATTCATTTCTAAAGAATGATTTCTAGAAGTTTCTAACAAAGGCTTTAGATCATTATTAATTTGAGAACAAGTTAAGAGAACGCCTTCATGCTTAAAAGATAAATATATTAGAGTGTCATCTACGTATTGATGAGATGAATAAAATCGTAACTGATTAGCAAAAGTATCTGTGTAGATGGTATATAGCAAAGAACCCAATACGCAGTCCTGGGGTACTTCTGACTTCAATCGCAAACGAGATGAATAATGCTGATTAAGTTGGACAATTTGCCTCCTATTATTCAAATAATCTTTAAATAAAGCCAATGCAGCAGCATTAAAACCGATATAATTTAAAGTTTCATTATTAATTCTGTCAAACGCCTTACTGTAATCAAGTAGAACAAGAAGGTCTATTTGTTTTGATCATAGGCTGACGGGATATAGTCAATAATATTCAAAAGGGCAGAATTACAACTATACCTCGAACGAATTCCCGATTGAGTATCAGGTAATTAACATATTGTATTTTTCTAAGTAGGTTCTGCTTTGCAATATAATTATTTTTTCTAAAATCGTTGAAAATATCGGCAGAATACTAATAGGACGGTAACATTTAAATTCTTCAGGATTATTAATTTTCGAATTAGGAGTTACTAAAGCTAATTTTCAAGAATTAGGGAATACACCATTAATTAAACAAAAATTAATAATATGACAAATATAAGATAGAATATGTGGTAGCCATAATTTAATCAATTTAATGATTAAACTATTGCACTAGGTGCATTGGTTTAAATTGAACTTATTATTATTAAGAGCTGATCTTCCTTAACTTCGCAAAAATTAAACAGAATATTGTGATATAATACGTTATTTTGATTATAGAAGCTCACGGTCGAGCTGCTCTTATTGATCACATTAGGTGCTGAATTTATAAAAAAAAATTATTTTGTCTGCATTTTTCAGCGATGGTGGCATCTCTGCATTAGGTTTAGAGTGGATGTTAAATTTTGAGAACTTTTGCAAAAGAACTTTACTATCTGTAGTTTGTAATTCAAGTTCAAAAAATGCGTTTTTCCATTTCTGAAAGCTTGCGGTATATAATTCTTAAGTTGTTTATAGTAATTCCAATGAGACTGATTTTTAGTACGTTTACATTTTGTTATTCCGGAGATTCATCATTAATTTAATGTTAGGAGTGATTCCTGGAGTAGGTTTTTTTTTGTAAAGCAGCAAGAAGTATAAGGTGCGTGTTTATCATTAACACTGCTCATAACAATTAACTCAGATAAAGGTATATGTGCTAGATCTTCCAGAAAATCGTCCTAATGGAAGCATTTACTATATGATCGGATATTTTTATATTTAGCCCCCTTGCTATACTTTCAAGCAGCACAATGCAGTACACAAGTTCATGGTTCGTTCAGTCAAGAACAGAACACTCTAGTTCCTGTTTATTAGATGGCATTACGATAGTGCTTAGCAGTAGTAGAAGTAATTCTTGTAGGTGTGTTAATAATTTGTTTTAAATTCTAACTCTCAGGTAACAAATTCAAAGCTATAGTTTTCTTGTCGGCTACCTCAAACCAATCAATATTAAAATTACCAGTGGAATACAATTCATCACATTTTTCTATTAAAAGAAAATAGTGTTATCAAGTACGTCTAAGATCTTATTATAATTCATATCAGGCGGCTTGTAAACTACTCCAAATAGTACATTGTGTATCTAGGACGAAAAGCGTAACATTTCCAGACGAATGTGAATATTGTTGGGCGAGGCGAATGCCGAGCCCAACAACACAGGAGTCTGGGAATGTTGCTTTTTGTCCAAGATACACATACTATTTTTCCGCCGATCGATACGAGTAATTAAAAAAATTAGTAAATAGTACTCAAATATTCCCTGCCTAGGCCGGGAATATTATTCCTGTACAGTTTTATTGTAAATTACCTAGCAACGGCTGATGTAATCGAATGTTTGAATGATTCCTGTACAGTTTTATTGTAAATTACCTAGCAACGGCTGATGTAATGGAATGTTTGACTTTGCTCAACAAAATTTTGTCAATAATGTGTCAGTTCTAGTACGATTGGCGGAAAAATATATTGTTTCCTATTGATTTTAAGTCTGATCCACAGCTGTTCCATTAATGCAGATGCTGGTATAACAATAATATCCAAACAGTTTAAGATATAGACCGCTACTCCCCCTCCTTTTCTATGCTTACTTCTAATTATTCTATATCCTAAAATATTGACACTTTTATCTAATATATCGTCTTTTAACCACGACTCGTTGACTGCGAAGGCATCATACTCATTAAGGGTTGCATGATCCCTTACGTAACTATATCACTTAAGCTACAAATCAACAATTGAATATTTATATGATATTTTTATTAATGAATAATGTCATTGTATTAACGAACTAAACATTAAAAAATTCAGAACGGCCGAGATAAGTTTTTGCTCTAATCAACTTTCATGGCGTTACAGGCGTCTTTAACTGTTACAGAAAAGATGTTGTTACCGCACTTCACTTTTACCACACCATCCACATACCACACATTTTGAACCCAAATCGTTCATATACATACTATGACGAGATGTGCTTTCCTTCATGCACTCGTCCAACTCGATGGCATTTATCGATAAAGTTTATGCCGACTTTAGCTTTGCTTTGCAGTCGATTACAGTCTTCTCCAAATCTTCGTTAATTTCTTCCTTTAAGCCATACGCAGGCAGGCTATTTTTTTTGCTTGTATTGTTCCAATTTATCAAATATCTGTTCATATTTTCAGGCAACTGGAAAATAACTAAAAATCCTGATACTAATACTTGCAAACACAGTTTTATAAGAGATTTTGATCAATCAAGTAGCTTGATATCTTAGTATGTTAATTGTATTTTTCGACTATTTCTGGTGTTATATACAACACGGTTTGCTCTTCTCTCGTCCTTAGGTGATTATTACCTGACTGGATAACCCTTCTCTTGTTGTCCTGAGGACAACAGTGGCTTAAAAGCTTTAAGAATTTTTGTATTAAATGGTAGTTGGTGGCTGGTGAACCCTTGTACCACCAATGTTTTGGTCCGAGCTCTTAAAGTACCTTTTATATAAAGATACTTAAGCGCACAATCGACTAAATAGCTGTGGTTATAACGCAACATGCACAATACATGTTCTACTAAGTGTAAAGTCATATTCCTGTTAATATTGTTTGGATGTTTTCCTATTTCTATACCTTCACGTATAATTCGTGGAAAGTGGTTCTGGTGTCCTCAAATTTTAGGATGTGTCCATTTATAAGTACAAGTGTAATGCCAATGGCTGATTTGGGGGTGCTTTTATATTGAAGTCTCCTTATATTTTTGAATTCTTAGGTCGATGGAACAACCAGTATATCTAATAGAACTCATGCCGTAAGAATAAGAAATTTTATATTTACCAGTTTCTTTAAATTTAACACCTTACCCTTTGCCTTTTGTGTCATAGTTTTATGAAACACTGTGTGTATACCAAAAGTTGTGTATTCGTTCTTTTGTAATGAGAGCCTTTTGCTACCTAGATGCTCTGCATGTAATATATGTATCCTCTGGTTGTTAAAGTATTAACAACTGTTGCTTTTTACATTGTGTGGCGGTATGAGTTAGTATAGAAGTCCGTGTGTGTTTTCTTCCTGTAGACTGCCTATATTACATGTCTTATACTACCACCTGATTTACGTTTCACCAGAATGGAATATTGCCGTGTTCCTCAACTTGCATTGTAGATTGTATGTTACGATTGTCGCAATATTTAATTTTGTGTTCTTTGAAAATATTCTATAATTTTATTTATATTCGCATAATTATAGACTTTCGACTAAACTAACCACCGAAACAAGAAACGTTCTAAATTTAGACCAGAATCGAAACGAGGCCAAAGGGCTGTTTTTAAAATTAGAGGCATTTTTTGCAGGTAGTTTTAAATATCGATGGGACTTTGAAGGCAGTTAACCGAGAATGCCTATATGTTAATGTTGTGAAGCCCGAAGCGACCGAGGGTGGCATTTTTTACAATGCAAGGACTGATGTGCTTTGGGAGTCGGTGGGCGAGGTCGTACATGTGTAGACGCAAAAGCTAATGCACCGCAGGTGTCATTCCGCCGCGATTATGTGTTTTTGAAGTGAATTGAATTGCGGTAGTTATATGGACTATAAGAGAGTGGACGAAACGATGAGGTCTGTAAAAAGGAATACTAGTACTTGCGTAGCTTTGCAAATGTAGTTATTGTACAGCTTAGCCGAACATTGTTGTTCTTACTAATGCTGATTGTAGACAGCTTTATTAATTGTGTCGTTGTTGATTGTTATGGTTGGCCTGTGGTTAACTTGCCGTAGAGAGCGCACCGTGCTTGGATCAGTGGCTATTCGGCGAGATGGCCCACAATCCCTGACCTGTTAAGCACCTTGCTTATCAGTAATCACAGTGAGCGCGACTGGGTGGCTCGGGAAACCCATTTCCTGAAGATGGCTTGTTGTGAATTTTGGGGTCCATGCGGCCACCGCAATTGCGGGTTACATTGACATGGGTTCGACCCATTGATGCAGTTAACGTTCTGTCAATGCGTACTAAATGCGGTAAGCATCCGTATTTGCAGGATTATTGCAGGCGCATAATCGGTGGTGTACCGAAGGATATCCCTGGCCGATGACTTCTTCGAGATGCAACGTGGGAAGGCAGTGGGGGTCCATAAAACCCCATGAGCACATTACTGCTAAGAGTTGAATGTTTGTTGTTTTGCTTACATGACTGATTGTGGAATTGACTGAGTTTGTGTTCGCGGTCGGGCGTATGTGACCACCTGCTACATGAAAGAACTCGTCGTTCGCCTTGCACCACCAGTATCATGTTTCTGATTTACAACCCCCAGACCGCAGGGGCGTTATAAAATTTCTGGTAGTCGCCAGTTCTTGTAAATTTATGCATGTGAACCGATCTGAATCCAGAAAAAAATAAATTAGCCCGGGGCACTGAAAATATGTGCCAACACTATGTACAGAATGTGTGGCATCTGTGTGGACACATGACAAACCTATCGTCTAATTATATATATGAATCAGCATTTCGATTGTAGTTGCGAGGGTAATCTTTTTTCAATTTTATGTGTTTTAATTTGTGGAGAATGCTCCGAATCCTTGACAAGGGAGTCGGCTTAACCAGTAACAGTTTGTAAATAAATTCTGCTAACGTCTATTAATGTTATTAGTATTTTCGTATGAACTATAACGAGAGGAATTAAGTGAAGGAATATATGTATCCACTTGCATTGTACCATGATACACTAGCTGCTGGGCTGTAAAATTTACTTTGTCCGTATTTTACTTTTTGCGATGGTCGGCGGATATACGGACTTAAGACTCGGGCTGTGCAGTTCCGCAAAATTTATTTCCGAGCTCGCCATAATGTATGTACGTCTGAACGTAAATAGTTTGTTCAATTTGTAGAATTATATTGAGAACGCAGGGGATGACTGGATCGCGACTCCTTGTTATGAGAGCGAGTTCAATTCAGGGGATGCTATAACCGAATCTCATTGTCCGCCCGGGGCCCCGATTCCAGTAGTCGTAGCCATGTTGATTCCTTCCCGCTCCTCGTTTTATTCATTTTCCCGACAGATTTGGCGCCGGGTCGTAGACTGGCAAAAACTATCTACAAATAGGTTTAGTTGTGTCACAACGGGCGCCAGTCGGGCTGGCGCTTGTAGCTGGATCGTTACAAGGATGCTGCGGAACACGACTCATGGATTTTTACGACTGGATTTGGGTCGACGCTTTTCTGCTACAATCAAACCCGTCTGAATCACGCGAAATGTTTTAACACGGACGTCAACCAGACACATACGTTTCCTGAATATTTGATCTCGATTTGAAATTCAAATGCTGCATTAGTGACAGGCACTATGCATACAATACGATTCGCAATGGGAAATTGAAAAGTTATACTTTTAAATAACACCTGACGGCGGAGTTCTTACGACGCCAGAGACGGAACAAAATACTTATGCATAGGAGAGAAGAGTACGGACATGGAATTAGAACGTCAAGGGGTGATACAGAATTATGCAGACAATACATATACCGAGGGGTAATATTCAACTCACAAGGAACAGAAGAAGCAGAAATGAAATTAGAAATATGTAATCCAGGAAAGGAAATTGGAAAAGAAGAAGAATGCCATGATACCGTTATACAAAATAACCATCTATAGAGGTCAAACACAAGGAAGATAGTCGAAAACTTCAAATTCCAGAAATTAGTACCATAAGACGCGTTGCGGGAGAATATTAACATTAGGTGCGTAAGGATAACGACTGAAGGCATGTTCCCAAAGATAATCATGAACTGTTTACCAAGGAAACTGAAATACTGAGAGAGATCTAGGAAAATATGGAGGGGACGAATATATGAGTAACAGAACCTTAAAGGAAAAGAATTGGATAAATGGAATAAAATGGAAGTTAGGCATGAAGATGTTATAACCCGATTATATAAGTATTATATATACGTTACGATGGACTTCTTGCCCCGGCAGAGGGCGCGCGCCCCGGCTAACACAATGAAACTTGTCATTTACTTAGGGAAATTACATCGCGGCGCGTTATCGATACTTCGCCATAAAAAGTTTGCGCAGCCATTAGCATCTCGTGGCCGAACGTCGTATTTCAGCGGCTAAAGGTTAGCTCCGAAATTAGTTATCTACATGTAAGTGAATATTTCTGGGCATGGAGCCGTTTCCTACGCTAATGGCGCCTTTCGCCCGAGATTGATAGCGGGATTACACGCGAGGAGATCCAGCTACAACTGAGTCCATCGCGACGGCTACCCTCTGGAAGAGCACCGAGGCTTCGGCTAATCCGAAGGCGAGTGACTTTTACGCCGCCATTTGTGCCCCAAACTGGGCGAACTAATTTCCGGCCTTCCGGTGCACCGCTCATCACGTTTTATTTTTCTTCCCAACTAAGATGCGGGCACCTGCTCATCAATGTTGAACGCGATGGAGTTGTCGCCGTCCGGCTGGTCAGTCTCGAGCGCCGATAAACCTTCGGCAAACTTTTAATTGGATTAGAATCTAATTTGACCCTGCCGACCGCAGCTAGAAGAACGGTCCACGAACAAACCAATTCCTGCGCGAACTCAATTATTCCAGGACGAGACTATAAATCGTTCTGTAAGTGAAATATAATTGATTTTACAGCGGAATATTCGCCCCTATTTGTCTCCTGCCTAAGCGCACTAATAGGCCGCCAAATTATATTGACACGTAGTTAACAGTTCCAATGGTAACGTTTTGCCATCCTTTATGACATTATCGGAATCTCATTTGATGTTTTTAAATGAAAACTTGGCCACAGTCATTATATACAGAGGGTTCGGCTTCGAATAAGAAATATTTTAATAGTGAATTAGATAGTTAAACAAAGTTTGCCAGTTTTTTACATCAAATATTGGATCAATGAGTAGGCTATTATTAATATTGTAATGGTATTTATGTGCAACGGGATGAAGTTGGTCACTTTATACCCTAGTTTTTGAGGGCGTAATGTGTCACTTTACATCCCAAGGAACAAACATTATTTTTCTTAGCTAAGCACCACTAAGCGGGCCGTTATTTATGTACCTAAGGCATTATGTTTATACCATTCGAGGGTAAAAAGCTTACAAGTCCGACGGTCTTGGGCTTGATGGTCTGTAAGTCGCCTGAGAGTATAAATATTAAGTAATGCCCGTGATGCATATAAAATGTTATGTCTTGTTACGTTGATATACCGTGACACTTTAGCCTCCATTATGCATTTTGAACATCCCTGTCTGAACGCCGTAATTCTGGAATTGTAAATTGGTTTTGGTCATCCTTAAAGTACCGACCACGGAATGTCGATTATCGTTAATTAATATAAGCCTTGTTCATGCTTATTAATATTTTGTGTATAAAAATCCAACTATTGAGGTATTGTTTTCTTTTAAAGTCTGTTCCAAGTTGTAGCAAGACTGCTACGCATGGTATTTTAGTAAATTTAAGAAATTGAGACACCTTGGTTTGGGTCTAAGTCTTGCTTAGTATTTGCTGTTGGTAGCAGTCTTACTACTGTTTTTTTAGTAACTTAAATAATGGACCATAAAGTCGATAATCATCCATTGCTGTGTACGCATCGACGCATCGAGATACGCGATTGGTCGTTAATACTGAGCGGACTGTATGAATCATAATTTCCGCTCATAATGCCTCGATTGTTATGGATTTGTTTATATATTTCGTATCACAGGTATAAACAACAAATAATGTACTAGTAAGACATAAAATACTGTAGAGCCCGCTTAGTATGTCAGGTTGTACTAATACATAAAAAAGGTGACAAACTAAAAATATACAATTATCGGCCCATCAGTCTACTCCCTCATCCGTAAAAGTTGTTGACAAATGTTGACTTTCGAATAAATTGGATTGTTACCAACCTCCTGAGCAGGCCGGATTCCGGAAAGGCTTCAGCACTATCGAACATATTCATTCCGTCCGTTCACTTATAGAAAAATGTAACGAACCACTCCACCTTACATTCGTTGACTACAAAGCCTTCGACACAGTGGGACTATGATCGATTTTTGAAGCTGTAAACAATGCAAGCGTGGACTCGAGATATAAAAACTTGATAAAATACATGTACGAAACTGCAACAATCGAACTAAATATCGCTGAAGATACCAAAAATAAATAAAATATAAATAAAAAGAGGAGTCAGACAGTGTGACACCATCTTAACAAAACTGCTTGCTCGTGCATTGGAGGAGGTTTTGAAAAGAATTGATTGGGATCAAAAAGGTATTAATATAGACGGCAGACTTTTAAATCACCTTCACTTCGCGGACGACATCGTGATCATTAGCCAAGACATAGAGGAGTTGCAAGGCTTGATGAATGAACTAAAGTCAAAATCCGAAAAAATCGAACTTACCATGAACTTAACCAAAAACTAAAACAACACAGAAATACGCCTGGGCGACCACGTCATAGAGAATGTGGAAGAATACGTCTATTTAGGACACAATATTAAACTGGGAAACGAGAACCAAACTGCCGAAATAGAAAGAGGAATTCGAATGACGTGGATAGTCACAGAAAAATTATCGTAAATGCTTAGAAATAGGAGTATTCCAATAAACCTTAAAAGAAAAATATTCAACATCTGCATACCTTCCATAATGACCTACGCAATGGGTAGCTGCCACACTCACCAATAAATCAACCAACAGATTTAGAACAACACAAAGGCCCATTCAACGAATGATTTTGGAGGTAAGTCTCAGAGATCACGTCACGAATACGGAAATCAGGCGCAGTACTAGAGAAGACGATGTCATAAAACGTATTGCCCAACAGAAATTGAAGATGAAACCAGATGGACAAAACGCATGACACAATGGAGGTCAAGACTACACAAGAGAAATGTTAATAGGTCACAACGTCGTTAGGTTGACGACATTAAGAACAAAGTAAGGAATAAATGGCACCAACTGGCACAGAACAAAAAATCATTTCTACTCAATTTTGGTATATCTTCAGATCCCGTGTTCACCAACTTTGTATTTGATTCTTGGTGGTCTTGTCATGGTGGTGATGTTTTTGAACGGTATTGTTTTGTTTCGTAATCTTCGATGGTTGGCATCGCATGTTGTCAAAATTTATAAAATTGTGAATATTCTGATCTGTATGATTATCCTTTATAGAGATATCTGAGAGATAAGTATCATGAAATACTATTTCACAAAAAAAGTTGCACTGCGAAACATATTTCGAAAATAAGTTGCGTTCATTGACAACACTGTTTGCTGCAAAGGGTTATAATAAGTGTGAGAAAGAGATTACAAAACTGTGTTCAAAGCACTTATGCTAAATATGATTCCTATTTATTTGTTAATTACCGTTATGCGCACATGAGTAACGCTAAATGCAAACCTTGTATAAACTAGAAAAGATTCAGTTAACGTAATTTTATCGTTCATTAGATGATTCAGTTCTCTAAAATCCGCTTCGAACAGATTTTAAAAAGTAATTGAAGTTCTTTAATATATCAAATTGTTTAAATAAAGCTCAAGTAAAGAAATTGTAATGCATTAGCTATCATAGATGTTAGCCACATATGTGTGTCCTTTGCTGCGGATGCACTAGGTGATCCATGGAAGCCACACGATGCCGGTTTTTGTGTAACAAGTATTCGCAGTGCAATAGTCGAAATAGACGGAGACTCGAACGGGTATAAAAGGACAATGCCCGGCCAGTGCAAGACACTTGAGTCCCGCTTCATCCCGGTGAAGTAATCCCAGCCCAGCAGGGGAGCCTAAGTCACTGGCTTATACCTAAAAGGCTTTCAGAGATCCAAAACTATCCAAAAGTGCCGAAATCTGTACTTTTTCGAGCATCTAAGTGGTGGCGATACCCTACCTAAACCGCGTCTCGGGCTGCAGGCCACTATCAGCGCAAAAGACGCTTCAAGCGGCAGCTTCGCGTGTGGCCATCGAATTTAGATCCTTATGTTTCCAATAGAAAGTGGAAACAAAAATTTAAGGCTCAACTTACGTGGAGAAAAGTATCCCGAGACAGACAGTTGTGGAATACCACATTCAGAAATATTTTCATAGCACCGGCCGATCGAAAGTCTGGGTACATCGAGTAAATTGCACGCCAATCTGTGTTTATACATTTTGAGTTACAAAAAATAGTGACCACGCTTAGGAAGTTTGGCCATTCCAGTAGAAAACAACTAAATATTCAAACACACACTCTTTTACTTATACACTTTTGGTAGTATATACTTTGTTTGCGAATTTCATTTTAAGTTTAAAATGTTGTGCCATATAGTAGGTAGTTGTTAATAAACCAACGTATTTTCATTCTGGAGCCGTACCTTTTGAGCTATACCGAAAGGGTAATTGTAACCGCAATTTTAGATTTAGAAACCCCGTTACGTTGTAAAACTGTCACTGACATCAAATAATTTTCCAGAAATTGTAAACCTAGCGATCGACCAGATAATGGAAAATGCTTGACTCCACAGGCAAGGTTACCGAACACTACGATAGTTGATATTAAGTTTTATTTGTAACAAGTGTGATATTATTGCTTTTTGTGACTATACTGTTTCGATTGAATATTGTCGAGTAGTTCTGATTTATTATGGAAGTAATTGCACTGTATGGTGTAACGGTGCTTCCTGTATTTCATATGACCCAATAGGTCAACACTTGATGCTCAAGTAGACACTGTGTATGTACTGGCCACATTACGGGGCTGCTAGTTCAATCGACTTGCTTGAAAAATGCTTGTTAAATCATGTTCTCATGGAGAGCTACTAATAATGCATTGGTTCTCATCGTACTGATAGAATATGAATAAAGTTGTCCAAATGTATATCGGCAGAATATCTTTAAACATTATCTATTTCCTTTTTCCTTTACTATTTCATCCTAAATAGTACAGGCGAAAACTATTTCATTAAAAGCTCAGAACACTAATCTCGAATAAGAGGTTGATGGTTTAAAAACAATGTTAAACGTGGTACCCAATAAAAGCAGCAGAACAATCATTTAAATACGAGCAGACTTCGGAGGCGTAGGGTTTCAAAATATTTGTTTATGGGTAATGATTTTGTGTAGTTACAGGTAGAAATATTGTGATTAAGGGGGAAGTAACATGTGAGCAAACGAACATGAAATCATTGGCTTTGAAATATTTGTTGTATGAATAATATGTTGGTGGCACTGTAAGTCAAATTCGAGGTTAAGAGGTTAGGTTTTGCGTCATTCTGTGTCAAAACCGACGCAAAACCTAACCTGCCAACCTCGAATTTGACATAGACTTACAGTGCCACCATCATATTATTTATACAATAAAATATTTCAAAGCCAAGCTGGATTTCGTTTTCATTTGCTCACATGTTAATACTTCTAGTTTAGCTTTACTACATTTTTCAGCGTGATTGTGATTTAAACCTTCTTATGCATATCGAACCACCAATGGATTGATGTGGTAGAAAGCAGAGAAAGCAGAGCACATGAATCGAGAAATAGAAGAAACATAAACTCACAGACGAAGAAGCGATGCAAGGAAGGTCTCTCGGGAATTTAAAATCCAATTTAGTTCCTTCCATGTGCAGCCACAACTTCACACCAAGTAGGATACAATACGATAAATGTGATAATGTTCAACTGGAATAGAGTTTCCAAAACGGAATATAATTTTATTCATAATTTGTTGTGTTAGGGATGAAATATTTTATTGTTTTGGATGCATTATTTTTAAGTTTTAATTATTAAGTTTGCAATTTCATAAATATTTTGAGCCCTGAAATGTAATATAATCTTGGCGAATGTATTGGGCGTTGAAGGCAGCAATGAGGTCTCAAAGGGTTGATGCTGACTCATTCAAGTCCAAGTATTGTTTTGTCACTGCCGGAAGTACGGAGGGGCCAGGGAGGCGGCCACCCACGGTGAGTCAATTATCATTATCGATGAGATGTACAGGTCGGTAAGTTTGTTCTTTTACATTTAACTGCCTGCCTCCGCCACTGGGCCAAGGAAGGCTCGAACCTGCACTGTTTGCACCCCAGCACCGCCTTGTGGTCATGGGTGTGTTGCATCCACCACTTTGAGACATTTCAAAAGTATTGGAATTTGAATTTTAACAACACACAAAAACGCGCCTAACAATGGATTTTAGTGCATGTATTCAACCGTAGAAAAAAAACATTACGGAGTTATTTTTTTGAAATAAGGTTGACTCTTTGGAAACACCAGTATAAACATTTTGAAGCTTTGTTGCATTACTTTATAAAGAATTACATTAAGAAGATAGTGTTGAAGAGAAATAGGTTACCATGCGATCAATTTTCTTTTCAAATCTGCTACCCTTCAATTAAACTCCAACAAGCACTTAAACCAAAATGGTGAATATCGACCGAATGTTTTTAAAGGCGCTAGTAGCAATTCAACAATTTGCCTAAGTAATCCATCTCTGGTCACGACCGCTTGTTTAGTAGAAAATGAGTGTCTACCTGCACCGATTTTCTACTTAACAAGAACGAGCGATATGAATCAGTAAAAGTTGCCTGGAAAGCAGTAACCGAGAGGTAGTTTAGCATACATTAACACTGCAGTGCTCTGTTCGACCGTTTTTGTACTTTGTATCGCTGCAATTAAAATACAACTTATTGAATATTTCATTGCCTCTGTTATCTATAACTGCGGAGGCCAAATTTAGAATATAATGTCTCTAGGCTACTTCACAAGCAAATGCAGTGTAATAGTAAAGTTGTCCAGAAATCAAAGAAGTTTTAAACAAGAATTAATTTTGGCAATGTGCATTACCTAAATAACAATTAAGTCACTTTATTGTTATATTTTCTGTAATCGTATGATATATCGATGCGGCTTTTTATATTTTCTTTAGATACGAAGAAAAGGCTTCCGGGAAAACAGAACTCGAACAAAGGCATAATGCCTAACTGACTTTTAATATGCCTATATTAGACGCGGCCGCTTATTTTAGCAAAAAACGCGCTGCACAAAGGCATCGAAAATCTGCATGGTTTTTACTCTGTGCAAAAGGCGCGTACAGAGAAATTTAATATCGGAAAACGACAAAGTGCAGGAAGTAACCAGCAGGAAATCGATATCAGTAGGTTAGTTGCACGGTTAGTTTCAGGAAATTGTGCTAATAAACTCAAATGTTGTAAATATTTCAGCGGATGGTCTGCTGAAACGGCCGAGTGGCTGATATTAAAAATAAGAGTAATTTGTGAGCATTTTTAAACGCTATTAAACCGCTTGAGTCGAGTATATGCAGTTGGTTTTGATTGCTAGTGTTTTTTGGGTATTTATAGTTAGTATGGCTTGGTTGTAATTTTGTTTACATTGTGCACAATGTATAAATTTTTGTTGAGAAGTGAAACAGTGGTAAATCAAAAACATGAAACTAAAACATAGCAGACAGTCAACTGAACAATCTTCGTATAGTTAACGTAACGACCAAATATTTAACTAACTGCCATGGAATAATTGGTTTCGAAAGCGACGTCAGGTAAACAAAGGGAGGAAATATGTTTAAACAGACCAAATGCGTTAATGAAATCATGGACGAATAATCGTGCTGTGATAGTTACATTCCACTAATTCGAATGAAAAAAAATTATAACGGCTGAAATGACGCTCAAAGCGTAAGAATGAACCATTGCTTTGTTACATTTGTAAGTTATTTGATCAATAACCGAGAGTTATGCAATTCAACTAAATAAGAAGACAAAGGCTGTTTCAAAAATGCGCATGTTACTAAATAAATATGCAGAACCGAATCATTCGGTATTTAGAAAACTACACCAGTTTCAAAGATAGAATGACTTTTGGTTTAGAAGTTACAAGAAAATTAATGCTAGAGTACCTAATTCAATGATTTAGAAGGTATATTTATTGCCTCGTGTACACGTCGTGGGTTTAGTGTTGAGTTTGCCTCATCTTGCCTTAAAATAACATAGATTCAATAATTGCTTTCGGCACGAGTTCTAATGTTATTTTCATGCATGGATTGGATATAAATATCACTTCAATTGCACAGTTTTTATGTTTTTTTTTCCATAACAAGTTATAGCTTATCAAAGACCTTGCATCTGATAAATGCAATTTTGATAGATCTCGCTTCAGTGTAAGTTGCGATTACCATATTGTCGAGGAATTTTCAAACTTAGATGCGCGAGTTATGTACGATATATTTAGTTTTGATCATTTTAGTGTCAACTCATTCTCTTGTTCGGAGTAGTTCAGTTGGCCCGTTGAACGGTATTGGTTACGGAACTGTTTTAGATGTTCACAACTTGCTATCCTGCTTATTTTGAAATATTGCAATATTATCAGGACAATATAATAAGTAGTACGCATATTATAGATTATTCTTAAATTAATATTATGAGTTATAATCCAAAATCTAAAAATACAACGAGTCCATAGGACGAGTTTATTTTCTTGCACTAGGATTACAACAAAATTATATTCTTCAAAAATTATAGATTATTAGGCGTACTACGAGTTAGATTTAGGAAGAGAATATAACGATTTAAAATATATACCAGAGAGAGAGCGCAATACTATTTTATTACGCGAGTAATCAATGCTAATGATTCATGTTTGTCTCAAACACTTTTTTGTCGCTTTTTATGCTTCAAACGCACGGATAACCTAGAAAAATCAACTGGCATTTCTAAATCAGCTAATTTGATACGTGCAACAAAACCAAGTTAGCTCGTAAAAAATTGAAAATCGCAAGTCGCTACATTGTCAGTATGGTAGAAGATCCTATTAGCCAATGTTCTAAATTGAAGAGACGATGATTGGCTCAAAATTCAACGAATTATATTCTCATTAGTTTATTCTAGTGCTATAACGTATTTGAGCGTTCATCGGTTCCACATCTCCTTTGTCGGTCACTCGTTACGAGTGTCATGATGTTATGAGTTAATACGCGTTATATCTTTCCATTAGCTTTTGTTCTCCACTACTCTATAGCATCGTTCTAATGGTGCTCCTAATGTTTTGTTTGTAAGACCTTAGTGTATCGTATGGAAGATATCTCGTCCTTTCGAGCCTACCATTTTCCTTGAATTGTAATTCTTTCTAAGCTCCTCTGGGGATGACTTGGCCAAAGAATGTAGCTATTCTTTCTGTTACTATAGTTTTTGTTTTCAGCTAATCTAAGATTAATTGGTTGGTTCCTCTTGCGGTGATCCAAGTTCAGCAGCCGTCTCCATTAGTGTTTCTCAAAGGCAGCGTTGTGTCGTTTTTATTTATTTAAGAGTCCAGCTGAGAAGACCTTACTCCAGTGTATATTGTAATGCCGTGAATTTTCCATATTTCTGTTAGTTTAGCTGTGCCCTCTCTGTCAATTACTATTCCTGTTTTTATTTCATGTATGCTTCATCCAGATAAGATATGTGAACTTGTCCACGACACTCATGTTGTTTATTGATTTTATGTCGCACTTGCCGTTGTTTTATTGATCTATAATTATCTATTTATTTATTTTGATTTTTCCTTTATTAATTCGTAGTCCATCTTCGGCACTCACTTCCTCGATGTTGTGCAGCAACATCATCGATTCTTCTTGGCAAATATGGTGGTGTCATCGGCCTACCTTAAGTTGCATATTTTCTTGCTACACATTTGACCTTACAATCGTAGCGCAGCTGCATAAACGGCCTGAAAACGTCATACGCCATAAATCAAAGCATGTCAAATGTGACAGTTCTAGAGAAAGTATAAATTATACGCGTGCAGTAAGAAACATGTAATGTCAAGTGTGATTTGTGTCGTCGATTTGAAGAATAAGACTAACTTTTCTAAACGTCATGATGCAATTTTCAGCACAGAAGGATCCAACGCAGGGATATCTGCCAACAAAAGCGAAGAGTTATGTAAATACCCTTTTGCCGCGACTAACAATACAAAAAGGGAAAGTGAACCCTGATGGGCAATACAGTCGTAAACTACTCGACTATCAATGAAGCAGGCAAAAGGAAAATTCTTTTTTTGGCGGAAGTTTTGTCAACCACTTGTGCTACAATAGTGATAAAGGGAGCTTAGCTGGGCAATCCTATTGTATTAAAAAGAATAGGGAATATCCCTTCCATTCACATGCAACCTATATAAGCACAGGTAGCTTAGTTTTCCGGTACTTCACTTCATATCACTTCTTCTGCATATTCCGACTTGACGCATTTTGGTGGAGTCGAGAACCAAGCTCAGGTTCCAAGGTCTGTTATAAATAAATAATTCCGTTTTGAAAACCAGGCTACTCACTGTTCGCATTGGTACTTGAATTAATACTGAGGAATTTGTATATGTTTCTAATTTCTTATGTGTGCTAAAGTAAATAAAAGGAACGTCATTGTTTTCCACAAACGGTTGCAGTTTACTAAACTTAATTCCACAGTGGTGAACTACGTTTAATAAATATCATAACAGTTGCAGTGGTGCAAACCACTAAACTATCCCCCCCCCCCCAAGCTTTCTGTAGATTTTCAAATTACTCATTCTCAGTGCATAATAAGATATTTGAACTTAATGAGCAACTTTAAAACTTCATGATCTGGGCACCGTTAATTAGTTATTCACTCTCACCTGTGCTGTAATATCGATTTTATTACAGTAAGGTAGGGGTGTCATTTCGGTCAATATTTGCCACATCTTTTGCTATTGTCCACAAACAAGAGCCTTGTCATATGTTAAGTACGAATATTCGACTCGACTTAACATTATAAAGTTATTCCCGTGCTCCAAAAGTATTTGAGATAAAAGGAACGGTTTATCCTCTTCGAGATTACTTGTACCAATGCGACCTTACAGTAATTATTGCATACCAGTTTCGAACGGCTTTTCACGTCTTTTTCTACTCTCTTCCTTATGCCAGATATCGCTTCAGCTTTTTATGTAAAGGTGCTAAATCCAAAGCCACAACAAGATTAATTCTGTTAAAGAGTCTAGAGTACGGTATATTGCTGAAACCTCAATCCAATGCCTGTATGTATGTATTAATACATCAATAAATGATAAATCAGGTATAAACAGGAAAATTTCAATATCGTCAGTTCTTAAACCTATTCACGCAGATACATTGTAAATTGTGGCAAAAATAGTTCTAGTTCTAGCACAGGGCTGTAGCTTGTATATTGAATTCAGCGTCGATCAAGGGATCTGATTGATTTTCAATCTCGCATAGGTGCTGAATAGGATGGCATCAACATAGGCAAATCATACAGACTACGAAAGGGAAGTCAAAGCGGAGCAATACTCACAACCAAGTTTAGAAAACTGAAAAATCCAGATACTCAAATCGATAAATACAAAGATACTAACATCCAGAATTCATTGAAAAGGAATAACCCTTAGGTGTAAATACGAAAATACGAAAAGCCTTATAACAATAAGACTCACTTTAGGTGTCAATCTGCTTAGTGATCCAATCTCTATAGGAGGTGTTGCTGTATTGAACACCATCTAGAATGGCATTAAAATCCGTAAAAATAAATGCAACATGGGTTTTCACGATATAACAAAAAAACTGCTGTATTCATATGAATCCACCGACATGGTGTATTTCTCAGATTTCACAACTAAGAATTGGGAAAGATAAGAAAGAAGCGCAACCACCAAATTCCAAAAATCCTATATAAAGGCAAGACGGCGATTTCAGATGGTTTGTTTTTACGAGTTCCGGTAAAAGTTGTTTAATTGTAACAACAAAACAAAACTTATAATTCAAAAGTAGAAGGGCGTTAAGTAATCTGATTGCTACTGTAGGACATGATCTTAAAACATCTCACCGCAAACGGAAGTTACTCAGCGACCGTACTAAAATTTACGGCAACCGAACGCATAACTTTGCGAAATAGAGTACCTACGCAATACGCCGAAATCGATTCGAAAATGCTTACAAAGCTAAGGCAGTGAGAGATATCACGCGCATATTCGACCAGATACTAAATAATGTAATAACTGGAATGACCTTAAAATAAGCTGACACAAATAGAGCAAAAGACTGCAGCAGTGTTTTTTCAAACTTTGAAAATAAGCTAAACAATTACCTCTAAAGCGCCAAGACAAACACTTGTTTACAAATAGGTGAGCATGTAAGTTACCTGAGATAATTAAAAGAAGTTACACTTTTAGAGGAGCCTAACAAAATCAGGAAACATCGCATTAGTAGTGACAGGGAGAACGCATACCTACAATGAACCTCAACGTACATTAACCTGTGGCAAATAACACCAATCGATATCCTTTTAAATGTATCTAGCTCTTAGGGAAAATTACAGGTGAGGTAAATTATTAGGGCTAACTTTAGTAAATAACGCCAAAGTATGGTTATGGAAATCAGAACTGATGACTTAAATTAGTTGACACACTTGCACTTAATTCATCTGTCAATTTGATACTTGTGGAATTAAGAAGTTTAATGGAACGAAACACAAATTAAATAGGATAGAACGTGCTTACACGAAGTGCACCTATGGCAAGCTGCATCAGAATTGGTCATTTCATGGTTCAAGGCAATTACTTGGTGGTGAAATTCACAGTAGGTGAGCCATCTACAAGCATCTTCCGGCACACTCGGGCAACAAAATTCAAAAATCAATGAAATCCTTAACAAACATCTAAACAATAATGTAAATTTTTAGATTCGCAGCTTTTCTACGCTTTTTCAGTCTCTTTGCAGACCTAAGCAATTTAGTATATAAAAATTATATAATTAAATTAGAATTTTCCCGAGGGTCACAAAGAACAGCATAATGTGGGTCTTACTTTGAAAATATTGAGGAGCACTGATTATACAAACCCTACCTGCTGAAAATTTGTGTCAGCCTTAGCTGTAAAAATATAGTAAATAACTGTTACCCCAAAAAATTTTGAAAAAAGGCAAAATAAAATTGGTGTTAATCGCTTGTGTTTCTTGTGAACTCTGTAATTTCCGCAGTAGTTTGAACCGCATGAATTACTAGCAAAAGACGTTTTCCATAAAATCCGCGTGCTATTTATCAGACCGACGCGACGCCTCCATAATAAACAAATCATGGGCGATGGGTGCTTTCCGCTTTGTCCGGAAGCCGAGGCCCGTTATTCATGGGCTGTCCATCGCTATTGTCCCACCTGTCCTGGCCAACCACGTCCAATTAATCACGCCTCATTGATCCGGATATTTATTTGGTCCTCTTATCCGTCCTAAGTGACGGACGGATCGGTTCCACTCCAAACAACGAAGATTTATTCCGGCCCATTGTCCGATCAAGATTTAATTCCGTCATACGCAAAATCTACACAAATCCATTTTTTATTCGAATCCGATACAACACGGACTTAGCCGAAATCCCCTTCAACTTTTACGACCGCCTCGACAACGCTACAATTTCAGCCGCTATTTGAAATTGAAATCCGCGTTTGCCCTATCGAGAAATATGGAAAATATACTAGGAATTATCATATTAGCCCGGTAATCTGCCTGGGCTTCATTTGAATATTATCGTAATGCGGAGTTTTAACTCCTGCGTTGTGCCTCGAAGAAGGTTGATGAGATTCTTATACGCTCGGTGTGAAATTAGGAAGATGAAAGTTAGATGTATAGTGTTCGCATATTTATAAATCCGCAGCATTCTGCTGTTACAAGCGTATACAGTGTTTTTTGCTCGATTTCTGTCTATATTGCTCAACTTCTAAAATGCTTTAATTAACATCGGCTGCGATACCTGTATTTGAGGGATAAATACAGTTATAAAATAGAAAGAAGACGATTATGCTGATAAAAAAATGTGGAAACTGAGATGCGGTAGATCACTTAAAAGTTGTAACCAAACCGTTATATATTTTTGGCAAAATAAACTTTTCCTCACAGCCATACGAAATAGTTATTTATAAGTGGTATATTACAAATAATCCACGAGGAGAAAAGTTTAGCTCTCGAGCCCGCCAGGCTGAGTGGGGTCTTTTATCGAGTGAGTTATTAAAAATAACAGTCGGATGCTGTTCACAATTTTATGCAACAATTCAAGAAATGCCAAAACCCATAGATTTTGCATTGGCAGTTGTGAAAAATCAAAGCGGAGAATTAATTATGATTGAGCTAAAGTATTCATAAAACACGGAAGTGAGTTGCAGTACCTATAAGTCACGTGAGTTGTAAACATACTAAATAATCTACCATGTTAAGAGCAAAGTGAGTTACGGTGTAAATAAGCTAGTAATAGCTCAGTTTACTAGTTTCCCGTTTAAAACAAACTAGTAGAACACCATATTACTATTGAATAAACGATTAATCCATTTTGCTTTTTACACAAGAGACTGAAAGAAGCTTCGGCACGCTTCATATGGATTTTTCTGGGTTCCAAGTTCTTGTATCTTTTCTTCGTCATCTGCAATTATAATTCTTTTCTTTAATTCAATTCAAGTATAGCTCGCGTCGGTTTTCAGCCAAGTTGAAGCACGTAGTAAAAATATAATAAAAAGTACTAAATTTTACTTGGACAGAACTATCGGTTTTTTGTTTGTACATATTGACTAGCTTTGTGATGTTCAATTTTACCTTGTAAACTGTTCTCTATAGTGATAGGAGTCGTCGGTTTGTAGAGATTTATGTGTTTCCAGTGTTGATTTTCTGTCTTTTCCTCTGTTTTCTGTCAAGTCCCAGTAGAGTAAAAGTCGGTGTATAATGCTAATAACCCAGTCAACGAAGGAAATATAAAAATAATAAATCGGAAAGTTTTCAAATTTGGTGAGGATGTTTATTTGGGCGTACTATTGAATATATAAAAAGTTCCGAAACATTCAAGGTGAGCCGGCGCCGCCATCTTGGGAAGAAGGTACAGTTTTATAGTTTTTTGCAAATATCCTATACAATATCAACTTTATTGGAAAAATGAAGGAGCATTAAATTTTCCACAAAACGCACAACACATTTTTTTTGTCAGTGGAAGAGCTTCCTCGAAAATGGCCAGCGAATGTTGCATGGATCGATAAATCGCTCTAAACGCGGGCAGTGGGATGACGTTATCCAAATTTGTGCTCCAAAATGTTTCGTATTTTCGATGGTGATCATTTTTCTAGTTCTCTAAGAAAAAAAGATGATTGAAAAATGTATTTTAAAAATATTATATACTAATAAATTGGTTATTTGTGATCCTTTATAATTCAATAAGTTTGATTGTTGTTGGAATTTTGGATCATAATTGTTAAAATGTTATTGTCGACGTTTCGGTTTATTTAAAACCATCTTCAGGACACTAATATTATAGAAAATATGGGTTATAAATAATAAAACAATAAATAATCATAACGTACGAAACAAGTTTGGAGTTGTAGATTATTGTATTTTAAAATCCATATATTATATATTATATACTCACTTGACTATTACCATTATGGGCGCATTCTCTTTTCAATGTGGCTGGGTCCGGGTATGCTTCATCTACCACCTCAAGAAAACCTAACGGATCCATCAATAATTGAAGATCGACACTTTCTGCAAGAGCAGTTGGCCTCGAATCTGTTAATGTCCTCTGATCATCTCCATCTTCATCGACATCTTCACTGTCATCGTCGACTGTGGTTGGACCATTTAGGCAACCTCCATGGAAATTATGACAAACCGCCGTACAATTAATTCCTGATTTTCTGCATCCACACATATTTGCAAATCCAGTTGTACATTTGCAGAATACGACGTTTTCTTTACGTTTCCAACCCCAATTCTCAGGGGATAATTCACTTCCTTGCCATTTTTGAACTTGCTGGTATACCCCCAAAAAATGTAGCTTGGCTGCTTTTTCTGTTGGTGGTAGTGAGGGAGTATCTGGTTTAATTTTTGTAACTACTTTCGTGAAACAATAAAATCGATGTTTGTTTAAAGAATTGTCTGTGAGGCGAGCACCATAGATGGCAAGGAAAAAACTTTTCCCAGCTCGAGCGACTGCATCTGGCGAGCAGTCAGAATTGTTGAAAATGTCTGCGATGTCATGCAACTCTCTACGTTTTTGAAATAGTTTAACACGCTTGACTTTTCCTTTGTTGAACATCGCTGAAGTCGCGTCACAGTCACTAAAGGTATGTAAGACGAGAATGCTGTTTCCAAGCCCTGATGATTGCAATTCCTGTGACGAATATACTGTGTCAGTTGTGCCTTTTCCTGGTTTGACCAACAGCATTTTATTTTGTGATGAAGCTAATGCAGTCAATAATACGAGTAGGTCAAAATCTTCACCAATAATAACTACATTTTCATGTGAAAAAGATGCTCCGATAGCAGTATTAAAGATGAGACAATCTGCGTCATCAGTGCTTTGTCGACATGCAATCCCATGGTCATTCAGTTTCTCTGTTAGCATGTCAATTAACTTGCTTTTGTTATTTTCATTTGATAAAAGTGATTCCTGTCGAACAGTAACATTCATGTGTTCTTCATAGTTAATGTCTACCGATTTTTTAACCAAGGATCGACAAACTTGCTCCGATTTTTTGGTACTATTCTGGGGATTGGAGTAACCATCGAAGACCACTATGCAGTTTTGGCCGTAGTGATTTTGGACATCATTTACGTAGTCTGTCCGCGTTTAGAGCGATTTATCGATCCACGCAACATTCGCTGGCTATTTTCGAGGAAACTATCTCACTGACAATAAAAATGTGTTGTGTTTTTGTGGAAAAGTTAATGCTCTTTCATTTTTGTAAGATAAGTTTTTGTAATAAAGTTGATATTTCATAGAATATTTGCAAAAAACTATAAAACTGTACTTCTTCCCAAGATGGCGGCGCCGGCTCACCTGGAATTTTTCGGAACTTTTTATATATTCAATAGTACGCCCAAATAAACATCCTCACCAAACTTTAAAACGTTCAGATTTATTTTTTTCAAACGTTAGTCTTCATTGACTGGGCTATAAGTACGGGATGGCAAAAGAAATAAGTATTTTTTCACACTACGATTCCGCTTTCCTTCTAAACCAAATAAGAAATATATTTTTGCTTGAGTTTCGTGTCATTCCAAGAACGTTGGAATGTAAGTTACAGAAAATCGAGATATAAAGCGTGCCTCCGTTTAATTGCTTCGTTATCAAATTTCTCATTAGATTTATCGACATCTTGCGTTGTTAGAGTTGCATGTTTTAGTTTTCCGGATAACTGTGTACATCGAGATGCTGCAATAACCAATACAGGATTATTCTAAAGCGAAAATTAGGTGGTACATTGAAACGGACCTTGGCTATCCCTAGACTGTAATGTTACTTTTCATACTTGAAAATGTAAGCCAAGTTTGTATTATCCTATGTCTTATTGTTATAATTGAATTTAGGATTGTATTTAGTATCATCGAAAGATTCGCAGAACCGGTCTTGCGCGGAAGTGTATTGTGAATATTAATTTCGTGTGTACTGTGATAAATATACGTCCAATCTGTCCGAAGGACCAAGGGAGATTTATCTTTAAAGCATATTTCGTTGGCGTTTTCAAGTTCAGCTCAAGATTGCGGGTGAACCTGCTTGCGACTCCGAAATGCATGGAGAAAGTCGCCTTGAGGCGAAATAATAAGAACTGCCCTCAAAGAGCCATGCAGCCAATAATTATTGCTCTATACAAGTGAAACGAATACTACTATCTACAAGTCCAATAAACGCAATTTACGTCCATTTTGGGAAGCATCAACTCAGTAGTCCTTGCGAGGCCTTTACGCATGCGGAGAATTTCACAGTGCTGTACCGTCCAGGGTAAATGACGCAATCTAAGACGTGCTGAATTAAAGGGGACCTAGCAAGTTTGAGAACCCGAATTCAGGTAAAATGTTTGCAGTCAACGGTATTATTACGCCAGGGCCCTATAAAAACATTTTGACAGTTGCGTTCTTTTGTAAGACAATCGTTTCACGTTATTTTGACACATCTTCATTAATGTTTTTTGTGTGTTTGATATATTTAAACGTACGGGCGAGTAAATCCAGCTCTCTTGCACGTAGTTTGTATTACGTTTGAATCCTGTGTTTATTTGATATTCATTTTATTTGATTTGTCAGCTTCAGCCGACAACACTACAAGGGGAACCGAATTTCTGTTTTGGCAGATAGTGATCTTTCATAAGCCGCAAACTGGGAGGCTAAAAGAGTTTCATGTTCACTGAGATAGCAAGGTAAGCAAATGGGAAAATAATTATTTCAATATTGAGGCGTACGAAACGTCTTGTTCAAATTTAAAGTAACGCGTGAGAGGTACCCACAAGTACTGTTACCGCAAAAGATATTAGACGATTAACTATAAATATCTATTTACCTTACATATTGAGTCTTTAATCTCTTCCAGTTGTTATTTTGCACTTTTTTCTTCCCTCGTGCTCAAAAGTAATCATTTTACTGATGATTCCTTCTGATCTGCAGAAATAAGCTGAATTTTGCTTGTTAACTTAATTATTATTTATTCCTTGTTAAAAAAACCGATTGTTATCCGAAACGTTGGAATTTTAATATCTTGTAGTTTTTCGAATAACAAAATATTTACTAAACTGCATAAAAGAGAAAAAATATACTTTTGATTGCTTTTTGAAGATTTATATGTATTTTCGCATTCTTGTATGAAACTAAATCATATAAAGTTTCGGTTATTTTTCTTATTAAAAAATTACATATCCATTTTTACAAAATGAAAACATTGCGTTAATCTTTTGTTATTTTTCTTTCCTTTATACTCCAAAATGTCGACTCATCAACGTACTTCTGGTATTCGTTCCTGTTTAGCGCTACTGTTTTAGCTTCAGCTATAATATTTCCCTTTTTCTCTGCAATACTTTTGTGTGTATCCATCTAAGTTAATCTGAGTCTTCCTCTTCATCTATTTCCTTCTCTCCATGCTTCTATTATTTGCTTTAATAACCTATCACTTCCAATTCGAAGCGTGTGTCCGTACAATTTTAGTTGCTGCTGTAGTGCTACCTCTACTAATGGTTCTACTGCTAACTCTTCTCGTCTTTCATTTCTGACCCCATCTTCCTTTATTCCGTAGAAGGTCTAAACTGTTTTTGCTGAGTGTGCCAAACGCGAGCCAGTGCGAGACCGCCTTCGAAGCCTCCTTTCATCCAAGCGAACAACATTCCTCTTAATGGTAGGTTCTTCTAAAGTTTTTATAAAACTTCTTAAGAAGCTGACAGCTGGAACAGCAAAATGTCAAGTTTAAATAGACAACACGGCATAACACGGAAGAATCTACCATTATGGACAACGGTCGTGAAAACCTGCATTCAACTAACATTCTTATTATGCATATAATAGAATTTTAGCTTATTTCTGCTTTTTTCCCCTCTTCTCGGATCGGCCCATATTTACTCGTCCTTTTTTTTAGCGAAACGTATTTTTGCGAATTCTTGCATCATCTATTTTTTCGAGATGTTTGTTTTTCGTAGGTGGAATAAGGTTTTAGGTAATGTTTTTATTCGTTGGTTTCCAAAACCGTCATATGATAAAACATAAAAAACTCTTCTTCAAGCAGTTGCAGATTCTTTGCATTGTATCGATTCTCGCGTCATGAGTGCCATTAGCATTTCAACAACTATGTCATCAAATATACTTTTATATTTTGTTATTGCCACTGCAATATGTAGCGTTGTTTCGGTTTTTTCTACAGTGAGTTAGATTCGTCGAAAGTATCATTACTACTAACAATGTTTTAAGTTTTTTTCTACAGATTTGAAATTCATATTGTACTTTGAGACCATTTTTTTTTGTGAAACAGTTGTACTTCAGCTGCCAGAAACTAGTAATCACTATTGCATTCCTTTCCTGGGTAAGTTTTGATATATTTCATTGATGTTTTCTAGTATTATTTGCTTACTATGTAATCAATTTTGCATCTCTGCCGTTTCTCTGGGTAACACCAAGTGTATAGATGGTTTAGATGGTGTTGGAAATCCGTGTTAACAATAAAGAGGTTATTGTCTGTTCAGAAATGTAACAACTTCTTACCTTTCTCGTTTCTATTTCTTAATGCGTATTTGCCAATTGCATTGCGCTGATCATGATATTTTGTAGTAGAGATTTGCGCATTTGCCAAAGTTTGATTTCTTAATACGGTGGGTTCTGTATTGTTTACTCTAGTTTTTTATAGAATTGACTACCTCTTAATCGTCGGCTTCGCTCGTTGGGGTACACTCTTGGATACCGTTTATATAGATTAGCCTTGTATTAAATCTCACTACAGTTCAACATATATTAGCTTGCATGTGGGTAAACGATGCGTAGCCACCGAAGTGGTGGGGTAGCCTAATTGTGAATGAGCTGTACCAAGTATTATGTGTCACTGAAAATCTCATATCCTTTTACTATATCGCTTAAAGTTCTGTTTAAAATCACTGCTACTTCACTTCTGAATGCGTCTCTTGTCCAGAAAAATATACACTATTAAGATTTGCTGTGGTAAAGTGTTTATGCCCATTTAGACGCGTTTCCAATAGGCCTACTAGAGCATACTCAGAAATTTGTATGTAACATGCACATTGAGGAATTTTTCACCAAAAAATGTTTCTGTAACAACCGGAAGCAATACTTTTGTGCGAACAATTTAGAAAACTGTAGCTGCAACCTGAGTTCAGTGTAATTTTTCTAGTAATACTTACACAAAGTAATCTTAATCAGAGCTTTTATTTCCAGATTATCTTTCTTGTTTCTTCTTTCAACTTTAGATGCTTCTTTTTAATTTTAGTTACCAAAAGGAAACAGCATGTATAAAAGTTAATTACAGTTTTTTAATGTACCTATTAAAAATAGATATAAATTCAAATTCAAATTTACTTCTATCAAATCAAATTAAAATTATAAAAATAAATGCCTTTCAATCTGCGGTCTACTGATGAATGCGCTAGTTCGCAGGTGGCCCCCGAAGCTATAATTGTAAGCTGTCGTTGTTATCGTGCGCCCTCGGGACGCTTTTTCCACCGCGCCGCAAAAAGCGTCTTACTGACAGGGTCAAACGACCGTTTATCAATTATCTATTAGTCGGAGTAAGAACTATTGAATGCGTCGTAATAAGCGGCAATCACGGCACGAATGGGGCGATAAAATCTACAATTTGTTGAACAAGAGCGCCGCCGCCGCAATTACTGCACCCGGAAATGCATCGACATCTCGTGACGGCGTCCGAATCTCGCCCGCGATCAAAACCCTTAAACAACAACGCAAGTGAATGAATGGCATCATTAAACTTTGACCGATGACAATCGATGGATGCCTACGTTTTCAATTTACCAAATTGCCCGAAATTACCGCGCGTAGCTCGTATTAGGGAGCATCAGACGGGCATTAAATAATCAAATATGTATCGAACACTTAGTTTCGATTTAATGTAATACCACGAAACACCAACCTTTCAGTTTGTAAATTCTACTAGGGTTATTGGATGCCCTAAACCCAAGATCTAATAGTTGATTTATTTCTTCTTGTTCTTTATGTAGTCACTATTATGAGTTCAGCGGACATCATTTAAAGAATAATTAAAATCTTATTTTTAGAACCTTCACCAATGACGATCAACTTTCTCCTGAATTAATTCGGTTGGACAAATCAAAAATAAAATTGACTATACCTTAATCAAATGTTAAATGACATGTAGCACGCAGATGTGATTGAAATAAAAAGTGCCAACGGAAAAGTATCACAGGGCGATACTATGTCACCGAAGTTGTTCATTCGTACTACCCTTAAACATAAAGCCATAGGTAAAATAAAATCGAATAGTGCAGGGGAAGCACCAAAGAAAAACTACTAAGTGTGCTTGAAGAATCGGCTTTGAATTAAACTTGAATAAAACACACTACATGACCAATTTAGATACGAAAGAGGAATAGGAAGTTAAAATTGGTAATGATCAAGTAAAAAGGTTCGTTGACTACGTCTTCGAATCTCTTCACTATTATCTGTCAGATCTTCATATCCTTTACATCCGTTTACAAGTCCTTTAGTCCGATTTCTATCAGATCTTCCTCTACCGCTTTCGGCCATATCCTTCTGGGTTGTCTTCTTCTAAATCCACCTTCTCACTCCTCTGCTTATTGGCATTCCTTGCTGTATTTTCTAACTGATGGCTTGTATAATTCGTGACTTACCATAGGTGTCTACATATTTCTGTTTGTTACCCTTCAGACTATTATTCGCTTATAAAACTAACAATTGGAAAAAATCAGGAGCTAGAAATATATAAAATAATGAGACAACGACACCATTCAAATCGGAGCTAAATATTATATAATCAAAACATACTACCAGTAGTAATACATGGTGTAGAGAGCTGAGTCTGCTAAAAAATTTAGCAGGTAATAAGAAGACAATGGAGGGGAAAATAGTAGTATGATGAACAACGATACAAGATCGAAAATGAAAGATGTCGTTAAAACGATAATGCAATAGAAAAAAGTGAACGGGGCATGTGGACAGAGAGAACGCAAATAGGGTGAAAAATTAATTAAATAGAAGTTATTAAACGAAAAACGAAGATTACAGATGAGGTAAAGTGATGATATTAAAGAAACGCAATGACTCTACGAATAGAAAATTGCACAAACAAAAAGAAAATTGTAGGACCTGGAGGGAGGCCGTTTGTTTTACCACTGGAACATTCTTTCAATTGCGCCCCCGAAGAGAACATTTTATAATTAATTTAAGAATTATCCATATTACAATCTCTCTGTCGTCTCTCATTTTGCATTTGGGTCACAGTGCACTGATTTTTGTATTTACAATTTTGATGCAATTGTGTTAAAAGCAACTTAGTTAATAGAAATCATTTGAATTTAGTGTATCTAAACAAAAAAAAAACGTTAGAGATAGGTCTTAATGATACTGAATTAAGCTGAACCTCATGCAATACTTTCAAGTAATCCATCTTACCCACATGTATGCATTTTGTGAAATATTTTTAGCTCTGCTGTTGGCGAAGAAAGTGAAGAAAAACGAAGCTGTAGTGAAGGTCTGAATATTTTCTGTGAATTAATTAATTACAAATTTATAGCAAGCATAACTGCGAACATCAGTTTTCTTTGAAAATAAGAGGTTGATTAAAGTTCGAACTGATGTATAAAAACCAACCCTTGTCACAGCAGGAACGAAGGTTGCTTCGTTTGTGACAAACTAAATGCCTTTTAAATTAAATCTTTTAGATAAACCATCTCGGAAACAATTAATTGAAAAACAGCCACAAAAACTGCTTTATTGATGAATCCTAATAAAATTTATTTTAGATGATATGTTAAGTTAATTTGTAATCCGAAAGGTTATATGTCGTAATTCATTTATTTTACGAGTTTTCGGGCCAAGCCGGTGCTGTTCACTTGTTGATGCAGTTCGCAAACATCGCATTGCTGTTAGAATTTCCATTTTCCGTTATACTCCACGCGGACGGAAAGATTGAAATTCTTACAATTAACGTTTGCATGCTATTATGGGGGAATTATCTGCTTCCGCCGTTACACCCCACGCGAGGGGAATTATTGAGGCTGTGAATTGCAATTTGGCTTTTCAGCCGCTAGACGAATTTTACCATTCTAACGACATGTAGCATCCAAGCTGCTGCGAGAGGTAGCTTAATAACTTATCGAAAACCTACCAGATGTGTTATATTGTGTTAAGATAAAGGTTGCTATAGGTAGTAACGCTGTTGTGATTCGTGACTGTGGTATTTTGCAAGCATAACATCGGATGTTCAGTACTTGATTTAATTCGAATTTATTAAGTTGAGTTATGCACATAAACTTTTTGAATTCCGGGCCTCTTCTTCTTCTTCGTCCTGTAAATCCTTTAAGGATCAAAGGGCACCGGTAGGTGTTTCGCAAGTTGGACAATATAGGTGGTATGGTAGTTAGTCCTGCGCACCAGTAATAAATTCTTTTCCCATTTCGTTCACCGTCGGCCTCAAATATCGGTTTTATATCGGATCAAAATATGATACGTCTGCGAAGTGTCTCCATCACTAGCCCGCTTCTTGTTGCATTTCAGCCGAGATCTCGCCATTTGTGAGTATCTCTCGCTGACTTGCCCAAGACGCCATCTTCTTGATTGCTTTATGTGGATCGTACATCTGGTGATGTACTGTTGGACACTACTTCCTTTCCTCGATAGCTTGAGGTATCACAGTAAATTCTAAATTTACGCTAATATTAAAACGTACTTGAGTAACTTTCGCATGCTGTGGAAATTTTGTGTTTGGTGTCGCCAATTTACCGTCCTTTCTGAAGTGCTTAGATTTCGGTTTATGTTCGAACTGTTACCTTCTAAATTTGTATATACGCTTTAGGAACCCCGTCAGAGAATTTGAATGTCTTTTGGCTGTCGTTTGGGTATTTGAAGTCAAGCTTTTCATAGTTTGTATTCTCGTGACAGCACAATAAAATTCGTCGTAGGATTACTACACCACAATTTTGTGTAACTTGGTGTGTTCATTATAGTGTTTTAAATATTAGTCTGAGCTTTTTTATTCTGTTGTAAGGCAGACCTGCAAAACGTATTTTAACCAAATTATTAGCTCATACAAGCAGTAAATGCCATTTACCAGAACAACAGAGTGCAAATTAAGACAGGACGAAAGCTAAGCGATAAATTTCAAACAACTAAAGGAAACAAAAATGCTGGGGAATGGGTGTCATAGTACGCGACGACTTAAGCTTTGCGGATGACCAGGTGGTCATCGCGCAAAACGAAGAGGATCTCAGTTTTAAGGTTAGAAAGCTTAAAGAAGAATATACCAGAGCGGGGCTAGAAATCAATTTTGATAAAACGGAATACTTAACAACAAGCACAGAAACACCGGAGCTACTGGAAATAGATGAAGATAAGAAACCGAATGGGGGTACAGAAAGAGGCTACAAGTAGAATAGAGGAAAACAACTGAAGTGGTACGGGCACGTAAGAAGAAGCAGTGACAGCAATTGAATAAAGAAAATAACGGAATGGAGCCCCATGGGAAGAAGGAAACGGGGAAGACCAAGGAGATCCTGGAGGAATGACATAGATGAGCTATGGAAAAGAGAAGGTTGGAAGACGGAGATTGGGAAGACAAAAAAGAATGAAGGAAGTGGTTGAGTGAAAGGAAATAGCGTTAGCTGTGAAAACCCTTTATATATATATCAAAGCAAAGGTAAGTGAACAAATATCCATTTCACTATCTTTCTGCTACGACGTTGATGTTTACTCAAGGTTAGAGACGTCGTGAAGACCTGGAGTTTGATTTTCACCTTGTGGTGCCATGACCCTCCTCGAACTGTCCTTGTCCCGATTGAAAGCTAGCTGGAGAAAATCATTGCTACAGGTTGTCCTTTTTTGTATTAAGTGCCGTTTTCGCCTGTGACAAAATGACGCCCTTGAGATCTGGGGCCTTGTGTGTTTCCTCATGTTCGGTAACGATTTGGTTTGTAACAGATACTCACTTCAGTTACAGTAATGTAAGGAAGACAAACTAAAGAGACTGATTAGTTTACTAATAAACCTCAGAGATACAGGCTACACTATAGGTACTTCATGAGGCTCTTTCAAGCCTTTCAGTAGTAAAGGGACAAAAGGAGGACAATGAAGAAGTTTTACACCTATATTTGAAGAAGTCCTGAAATAACAACAACAATTAGGAGGTTCTACAAAACAACAGGATAGAGTAGAAAGCTTGTGTGAAAGCATCGTAAATTTACACTGTTATAAAATCAATTAGCAACAGATTTGTAGAATAAAACAGTCGTGCTACTCGGTTAACCCAAAAAGTATTTTCTTGTTCTTAAATATTTACGTACTCACTTGCTAAGAAAACGGCTGCATTTTTACTTTAAACCTAATGCGGAACAACTGTGTCTATCAAGTAAGCAGTGTCAAGTTAAATTAAGTTTTCTGTTGTTTGAGCGTCAACACGAGTGCTTTAGTTAAAGTTGCCATTAGCAACCCACGAACGTCGTCGGTGAGGAAAATGAGCGCGACGTGAAGGTTCCTGATAAAAGCTTCTATCGGCAAGAATTAAACATATTCAAAATTTAGGCAAGACTATTCAGGTATGAATCGTTGTTCTGTAACAAATAGGCTATATAATTGTGAAGCCAAAGTTTTAAAACAAATGGCTACCAATCTTCCGGTAGCCTAACTTAAAACTATACTTAAAGATATCTTACATAGTTAATTGGACAATTTTCTTAGACGTGAGATAATGACACATTTTGTGCAATGATAATGTAGGTTACTATGAATTTTCAACTACAAAGCATTCTGTGTTAATCACTGAGCTGTTTCCACCATTAGATAATGCGTGTAGGCATTTGTTAAGCTTAAAATATGTGATAGTTTCAAGGTGCATTTTCAAGTTTTTATTATTACATTTACCACTTCCGGAAATATTTTGAATCCTAATATGTAATATAATCTTGACAATTACAGGGTGTTATGGAAGTCCATGCAATAATTTTAACCTGTGATAGAGCTTACCAAACTGAACAACTTTTCTATTTATCGTTTCTCATTTAGTCGCATATTTTTTCAATCATCTATCTCCTCTAAATTTTACGAGCCGCTTGGTAAGCAAGTCTAAGTTAAGGGTCACAGGACACAAGTCCTCAATAACTTATCTATTGATTTGCGTCGTTTGTTGGAGTATGTTATTATGCAAGCTAATATTTAAGTCTAATGTGATAAGTTGCAACAGTGTGAGGTAAACCTGCAAACGCTGCTACGCGTACCCTTAGCTAGTGAGCTAGATGGTAGCTACTGTAGCATCTACGTACCATCGTAGTCAGTTGAATAATGTGTGATAGCTTTTTGTGAACTATAGCGGATGATAGACGTCAGAGGTTCTTGCTCGTGATGGGTGATTATATGATAATTGAGGGGGTGAATCCCGAGGAAGTATATCGCTTCATCAGGCAGTCTCGCGAAAGCATGATATGATCTTCAGTGAATATGGGAGCTCGGAAGCATGTTGTTTCGCAGTGGGTAGTAGCCGAGCGAATTTTACAGTAATTGTGAAAGACCAGTAGCCACAGGGCTCTTACTGACTCTGTATGGGGTATAATAAATAATAGTTGATCTAGCGGTCACTATTGGGCACTACTAGCGAAAAGTGCCGACAGTTAACCCAACCGGTTAAGATAGCAATGAGGTGCTAAGAGGTTGATGCTGACTGATGCAAGGCTGTAACGTCGCTGTCGGAAGTACAAGGAGCCAGGGGAGGGCACCCCCGCTGAGTAAAATTATTCTTATCGATGATATTTACTGGTCAGTCAGCTTATGTTCTTTTAAATTTAACCGCATAGCTCCGCCATTAGGCCAAGGAAGACTCACACTTTTCACCGTTTTCGTCTCACCGCCGCCGTGTGGTCATGTGTGAGTTGCATCCACCACTTTGACAAATTGTAAGTAACAGAATGTTAATGTTAACATAACATAAAAACTTGTCTAACACATCTATCAACAACTTTTAGAAACAGCAATACATGTATGAAACTATCATTTATGTATAAAGAGGTTTAACTTTTCAATTAAACAAACTATTCCTGGCGTATGTAAAATGCTTAAACATGTAATGTTCAATAACCCTGTACGGATGATTTGCGACTACAATTGCTTCGCATCCACCTTCATGAAAGAGAATCGGATATTATCTAAAATGTGGAGAAGATGTTGACGAAAATCGAAAAGCAATCAATAACTGTAGTAAGCAGATAAAAATTGATGGCATAAAGTGCCTTTTCTGAGCCGGTAAATGACGGCTGAAAGCACACCTCGTAACAGTGAAATACAAACAGCCACATCTGAAGCCGCGCCATTTAAGAGCTCTCTCTGCGACCATTCGTCCCAACTTATCATAACGATGACTCCCAATGCAATCGGTCATCGGAAAGAGGTTTCATTAACGTTTCGTTCGTGGGCATTCTTCCTGACCCGTTTCGATGGAGATCAGTTGCATTCAAGTTCAAACTTCGATTTGGCACTTTGTTGATAATAGAAATTCAAGCAACTCGACGAATATATGCTACAATTTCCATACACTATTCAAATAGAAAAGTTCTTGCGTGGCTCGGAGGATTTAAGTGCGGCTTAGAAACGTCAAGTATGATGTAGGTCATGTGTTAAAATTCCCAATAACGTGCCCGAAATGTATACAGAGTTCCCCGAACACTCGTGGCTTATTCCGAAACAATTATTGCGAATTCAAAGGAAATTAACATATCTTTATTATATAAACAGACTCCTTGATTAAATGGAAATGTAGCGTGCGGTCGTCACGCGAGCCGCCATTTAGCCCCAACTATATTAGTAATTATACAGGGGTTTATTAATGCCGGTGCTTAACATGTTAATGCCATGCACGGCGGCGGTGCCCATACGTCTTGGCCTATCGGCTGCTGCTCCTCGAGTTCGTTAGCATCCATCATCATGTATCTTCGGATAACGACGCACAACTCTTCATCTTCCGTGCCCCCGACCTGACATCTTATTACGCTCTTGATATCGGCGCACCGCAATGTGTAGTAGATGTGCTAATCAAGTTCTCGTTAACTCCCGTCCTAATTTGAATTGCATACTGTGATATTAGCATGCCAGAGCCCGGCTCCCATCGATCTGTAAGTAATCTTCGCGGCCTGTCTTATTACCTCACCTCTGGTGAGATAGGAAAACTTTTACTGCTAGTTCTCAAAGCAAATTGTGGTGACTATTGTATTCTATCGCTCGTGTGAAATGCATTTGCCCCGTTTAATTTGCAAGTTTTGTACCAACCCCTCGCAATCCGCTCGCCGAAACGCTTCTCCGCCGCCACCCTTTGCCGGCGGAGCTTCGGCCTGTTTTATTTAGAAATTCGGCATCCACACCTATACACGAAATCGATTTAGCTTTAGTTTGGTTCAGAAATAGTTAGTGAATATATGAACATAATGAAATTCTCTATGGCATATAATTATTTATAATATTAATTGTAGGAAACGGTTAAGTAGAAGAGCGGTAAATTTTCCAAAACTACTGAACTTCGCCGTTTGTTATAATAAATTCTTAAGAATTAAAATGGTTAAAATTGTTTATATTATTATTATTATTATTATTATTATAAGAAAAAAATGATGACAGTAAATACCTCTATCAAAATGCACTGAATGCTTTATTACGTCAAAGAAACTGAATAATAGAACATCATAGAGTGTATAGAAATAGCGAAAGAAGAAGCACTGTGCAAAAACAGAAGATACGAAGTAGACGAGCACTAACAATGTAGAATTAAGACATAGTAAAAGCCATGGAAAACAGTTTATCAAAAAAGAAATATAAATCAAGCATAGACGAAGCAAAACAAAATAACAAAACGAAAAGAAACAGAGCAAACAGCGTCACAAAGACAGCGAGTGATGAATCTTAAAATACGAGCGGACGTTTTTATGTTCCTGTATTAGGTACCTTCTTGCTTAGCTACATGCACTCTTTGAAATTTTTAAATTACATATGTCTTCGAACATCGCATGCCAATTTGCAAAACAATAGCAATTTATACCTTAGTGTTTTAAGGAAGTGTGGTGAAGAGTCACACCCAAAGAGGCAAAATGAATAAATCCAAATATTGCCGTTACACGGCAGTAGGGTACTGTAACTTTAAGAAATTGGACCATACTCCTTACAGTCCAGATCCAACTTCGTCTGAATATTTTCTTGTCGAATTTTAAAAAGACCTCGGAAGAAACAGGTACGAAAACAATAAGGAACTCACAGCAGCTGTAGAGAGTAATTTAAACACAAAATGAAAAGATTATTTTTATTAAGGTTTACAGTTGTTATTCTTCTTCTCTTCTTCTTCCTCTTATTATAGGCCAGTGGCCTGTTCTAACCACAAAGTGGCCCTTAGGCCGGGTAGGTGGCTAGCTTTGCCCATCGCAACTGAGGAAGAGTTCCCTTGTTAGGAGTTAACGACTACCGCAGGTGTTAGCGTGGTAGCCGGGGAGCGTACGATTTTTAAACTCTAGAATCGCCGGGATTCAAACCCGGGCCGTCCGCCTGAGAGGCGAGCATTTGCTCGCGTGGCCATCCGCTCACCTCACAGTTGTTATTAAAACGTTCTAATACTTGCATTGGGACTATGTTGAAAAACAATAATTTTACTTCGGTAAAATTCCTGTTTGTTTCCATGCTTAGTCCGGAAACGTAAAAACTTTCCCTCGTATATTTGTGAGTAATATTGAACACGACTTATATGGTGGCTAAGATGTTGCCTACAATATAATTTAACAATTGAACAAGATAGAAAGAAGTACTGTAGACAATATAATACCTGAAAAACAATAGATAGAACATTACGAACAATTACTTAAAAGAAGATGCAGCATTCCACAGTCAGAGCTACAAAAATACAATAAATCTAAATTGTAACAAAACCTGAAAGTTAAACAACTTAAAGTACTTAAAAGAAATACAGGTTGCATAATCTTCATCTAGTATTTAATTTTAAATAGACCGCTAATTTGGGAATTTTCAAAGTAAAATAAAAGAGAAAAACCACTTCCTGTTTTGAATAAAAACCAGATTGGGTCTTGATAGCGTCCAGCGACGAATAAGTTAGGAGCTCATTCCCAGCTCAAAAGGCTAAAAGAATTTGAAATCTTCCATCTGTAAGGCTATAATTAATATAATTCTGTATTATATTATAGAGGAATGGTTTTTCGGGCAAATAGATTTAATTTATTGGGCATTTAATAGAAAAATCAGTTACAAATTAACTGGTAGGTACATACATCGGTGATCACTATATAACCTAATAGAAGTGTCTTGGGTTTCGTTTTTTGCTTCCCCTGAAATACTTTGTTGTCTTTGAGCACGGAACATTATGATTCGGTTGGATAAGGTCGGACGGAGTTTCGACGAAGCCTTTTGGAGTGCCTAACAGACGTGGAAGACCATGTTAGACCAGCACTAAACCTCGGGGGAGGGGAAAGGAACCAAGTGGATAGCCACGTGTTATATTTTGTAAATGTCAATTAGGGTTTAATGTTATACCGCGGGTATGTATCAAATAATGGGCATTTCTTATACTTTAGAAATGTGAATTGAGTTATCTGATAAATCATTTAACAGCCATCATTGCGAACAAAAATAGGTTAAGAGGGTATAAAGAGCTCTTTAAATTTATCTTACCTAAATGTGCAGAATTTCAGAAAAGGAAAGAAAACCTTTCTATAAGACTCATGATTAATTAAACAATTTAAATCAAATTGATATGAACTCTAATTCGATATTTCAGTATAAAGTGTCATTTATGAACTGCAGTAGTAGATAAAACTGTATTATATTAAAGTCATAATTAATCACTTAACATAACCCCTAACTTACATGATTAGATGTATATATAAATATTATAGAGAAAAATAACAATTTAATAAAGTTGCTGTAGCCCAATACTTCTTTCTTAGTAAACCTAAATCCTTTATGCGAAAGTGAAATAAAACAAAAATCCCACATTTATCATACATTTATCGCAGCCGAGCATTGAGCTAGTCGGAGTTATGTGAGCCTTCTAAGGTAGGTTGCAATACTTGGTAATACTAATAACGATATAATCTTGGAAGATTCTGAATTATATGAAGAAAATGCGTGACATCCACAAATACAAAATTCTGTGAAGCAACAGGACCAGACAAAATAAGCACAGCGTTGATAAAACAGAGCGGGTTTTTACTAAAATTAACAATGCTGCACTTGTGTTGGAAATTTTATTGGGTTTCAGGAAGCCTGGACTGTTACAACATAAGTCGGGTCCAAATTCACGAAAGGGAAGAAAACTAGCTGCACCAGCTGTAGAGGTATTTATAATACTCAATGATGCTTCACAAAAACAAAACATTGTGATTCAGCAATTATCTTATGGTATAGCAAAGTTTTTCCAGCTGATCCTGAGCAAGATGGGGTTGGTTGTCTGGAAGCGCCACTGGTTCGAGACGGTCCAAACCAGAAGATCTGTAGCTGTTAGTGTAAATCCCTAAAACGCATAGAATTTTCCAAAAGGAAATAAACAAAAACTGCTGTAATCTAATGTGTATTTACAGTGTATATACGTAAAATCAATTCCAAATGAACATAAATCCTTCACAAGTTTATGTTAATTTTATTAGTTGTAAATTTGAACTTGTACGCAGTTGTATTAGAAACATTGAATTCAAATAAACTGAGAAAGAGAAAATAATTATACGCAATGCCCCTCGCTAGCACATGCCTTTCAACCGCTAGTAAGAACTAAAGCAAAGCGGAACACAGGAGATAAAATACGCATACATTAGTTTCGATTACGTTGGAAACGGAAATTCGCGCAATAGGCCTATACACACGAATTATAGTACACTTTAATTCACCGGGCTCCATAGCTCAGTGGTGAAGCACTCTGGCTACTGATGTAAGGGATCCCGGTGAGATTTTTAAAAACAACAAAATGCGAATGAAAACCTCTACAGAACGCCACCATTCGGAAGTGATGTAAAGCCGTGGGTTCCATGTTACTATGATGTGTAGCATGTAAAAGATCCTTTGCTAGGGTTGGAACTCCTTAGTTTCGGCAGAATTCTAAGTAGGACTTTGACCATATGACCAAAGCAGTCGGTGTCTAAGGTACCTGGTACTTAGCATGCCTAGACCTTGTCCATTACAAATAAACAACACTTTAATTCGTGTAATACACGTTAGAAAGCACAAAACAGTTGTTCAACGCGTCAATCAAAACCCACACAATATAGTCGGTACACCATCAGTAAAATTGCAATCGATTTCCAAATTTCACTCAACCATCTGCATAGAATCGTGGGTGAAAATCATAGTAAAACACTACAATAAAGATTTGGTATATAAACAAGAGATATTTTTCAGTTCTGCGTGTTCGCGGGCCACCACAACGGCTAAATTACTAGGGGATTCGGAAAGGGGGAACCTGGAGACGTGCAAGCCTAAATGGCCACATTGGAAAAGCCACAGGGGTTTGGATAAACTGCTCAAAACGGCATGGTTGAATCTGAAAGCTTTTCTGCAGGTGGTCAGGTGTAGTTGTACAAGGGAAAAGGGGCCTAGATTTCGCAGAGAGAAATTTGCCAACTTAGCTCGACAGGACATACAAAATCGCTTACAAATCTGTTCTGCAGGTGCATTACGTGGTGACACCAGAGCCTAGAAAAATAAATTACGAATAGAGGCAATAAAAAGCCTAAAATATCACCAAATTGTCATGCAATGTGCAAAAGCGAACCCAGTCTGACCTACCGAGGTTAGAGAGTGGCCAATAGTAAGTTTTGCTTTAGAAATATTTTTTAGTCCTGACATAACCAGCTACTTCACTTACTTCACACACAACTCATTAATGCTGATTCAAACTTTCCAAATTATTGAAGAATATTTGTTCATATTTAGGTTGGCCGCCCGAAAATTAAACGCAAGGACCAAAATCAATCTATCTATCAATCTGCCTAAGATGACTACAGGAATCTCTTTCTCTATACTGGCAATCTTTTCCAAAAATAACGAAAATGCTCCTAAGTCACAAGGATTTTCGAAATTCGCACATAAATGTACAACGAACATCTGGAAGCTCAAGATACCTCCTAGTAAATAATATCTTTTAATTGGTGTAAATTTTATACGAAGCAAGTCTTCTACATTAAGCTTACTAACCAAATTATCGTCGAGAGCCTAATTTTCCAAGAACAGCATGTGTTAAGAATAGATCGGTTATACTCAGATAATTTATTCATTATAAAACAAACAATTGAGAAACTCAAAGATTGTAATAATGAAACACGTATAACCTTCGTCAACTGCTAAAGAGCATTCGATCGTGTTGATGGATCCTGGACGAACACTAAAAAGTAAGAGAGGAGAATCCAGATCTCGGAAATGGAAGTTCTCAAACAAGCAATAGGATATACGAGACAAGTAGCGAAAACATCTAGAATGGATACCCGATTCAGGACTTCTGAAGAAAAGCTTAGAGAATAGGCTAGCAAGCAGAAGAACAGTTGAGATACCATGGAAGAGATAACTGAATAACTAACGAAAGAAGGAACACGTTAACGACCTAAACCTTCAAATGCAGAAGAAGAATAATAGTGGTTCCTTACTCAAGTACAAAACTTACACTCTTATGGCAACTTTTTATTTTTAAGATGGCAGTTTTATCTTCTGGATGATCAATCTTACATAGCCGATTTGCTGCAACCTATCATCTCAATGTCTTCACCTTGTTTTTGTATTATTTCATAGTACCTACTCGTGGTATTTTAAACGATTTGATCTATACATCCTGGATAAATAACAACAAAATGTCCAACATGAAGATATCGTAAACAGTACGAGATAAAAATTCGCATAACTAAGAGAAACTATGCAACATCTGGAGCATTTTCGTTATAGCAAAATATCAGATTCTGTTTATTCACTTGATCTCAATTTATTAACTTAATTAGAACAAAATACGTAATTAAGACACTTTTTAATGATCAATTAAAATTGAATTTAAAATTTTCGTATGGTTTTATAACTTTGGAGTTGTGGCATTAATTTTCTTATACATATTAAACGCACCTCAAATGAGGATCTAATATACTTCAAAATGTTTCTTTCTAAGGATACTAAATATACTTGACTTACATTCACAAATAATCGCGTTATGCCCAAAACAACAAACGATGTGTTGATAGGAGGCGATGCTCACTTAATTGTAAAGCAAACAAATACGGCTCTTAAATTGCAATCGTGTTTTGAACGGTCAGCCGTATTGGATTCAAACTATTATGCCAAAACTTTATTTCAATTAAACGACGCACGTCGGGAACTTGATCGGTCTCGCCTGAGTGTGTTTAGAATGTCATTTCAATATACAACCGTTCTATATTGTTTGTTGAAAGATGTATTCATACTTCAACTTAGTTAGTTTTAAAGGGCACCAATAAGTTTTATGGATTTCGCACAATATGCAGGCGTATACCAGTGGAAGCAGTGACGAGGTGGGAGCTCAAAAAAAAGCTATCAAAGAAAATGTGTTTCGTTCGCGTGCAAAGTGAACGCCGGGAGAGAAAATTGTGTAAGGTGTGTCCCAGCGCTGATTGTAGTAGAGGTTCCAGCATCTTTTGGGAAAGTACAAAGAAAGAGAAGGGTTAAAATAGTAGCCGGTTGCTGTAAAGAGGCGACGACAGGCATTGCAGTTTGATGATTTGGAGCCAGGAATCCAACAAAGAACGTGACCGCGTGATCAGTTGATGCAATAGTGAAGGTATTGCCCAGGAGAGCTGCGGGTGCCAGGTCCATTTATTACGCACCTGGCATTCATACGTCATCACTCCAGAGAGGTGACTCAGAGTAAATTGTGTAATAAAAACAGCTGTCGGAGTTTATATAATCTATGCTCACTGCTCTGAGGGTATGACGAACGAAATGTTGATTCAATAAGAGTACACCACAAGGATCTAGTGACTGAATGTTACTTTTAAATCATTAAACGCAGTAGCTATAGTCATTTGTACTCGAAGAAAAGCAATAAAACATAAATGATCTAAAGTACTATTTTTTCTGGAGGATTAAAGCAACAGCACCCACTGCGTTCACTGTTTTCTATATAATAATGGATATGCATGTGATTTAGTAAAGAAGCAGTAAACAAAGCTTTTAATTGTACTGACTATATTGAGTGCCCTCATAATTTTTCTTAATGTTATTTCAATAGAGTTCGTAAATTTAGTGTACGAGTGTATGACACCACGGAACAAGGTAGGTCCAAATCCTAGAGCTGAACACGCACATTTCCCACCTGCAGATAAACACCAGGTGGCGTCATCGAATTCGAGTACAAGACAAATTATGCTTAATTCATCTTATAACGCTTTGTTAAAATTTAAGTCTGGCCTTGTATTCTGTTTACTAATGCAATTTAGTATGAGAACCCAGGTAGCCTGATTGCCATTCAGTCAGTTCACTTTAGGTAGAATATGCAATTGTTTTGGCAAGAATATTAAGAGGAGATAGGGCAATGAGAGCAGTGAGTGTACTGCTAAATTCTAAGAACTTAACTAAAAACGCAAAAAGGCGAATTTATAAAACAGTGATGAGGCCGACAGTGACATATGCATTTGAAACATGGCCTTGAAACAAAAGAGGTGAACAGAAACTTCAGTGCTGCGAAAGAAAACTGTTACGGAAAATTTACGGTGGGAAAAAGTGGGAAAAATATGGATGAAAAAAACAAATGACGAAATAAATGAATTGCACGGAGAAGCTAACATAATAAAAATGGTGAAAGTGCAACAATTACGGAGGTTGGGACGTGTAGAACGATTAACGCATAATAGTAACAAGAGTGTTGTTGAGAAGTCGAGCAGTAGGAGTCAAGCGAAAAGAAGGACCAAGGAAAAGGTGGTTAGAGGCAGTGGCGAAAGATATGAAGGCGTTGAGAATAAGAACTGGAGGACAGCGACCAAGGACAGGAGCAAATGGAGAAAGACAGTAAACCAAGCCCTATACGAAATTTCAAATAAGCATGTAGTACTTGGAACTAAGTAGTAATCATAACTATGGCCGTGATTGGATAAAACAAAGTCATCAACAAAACCATCTGAAAATCCAATATTTTTTCAAAATCGTCAATTTGACATTTGGTATGAATTCTAAAAATATAAAAGAAAAAACCGATAAATATTGAATAAAAGAAGCTGGCCTTCAACGTTTATTTGAATTATATAGGACAAAATTATTGTAAAACACAGTCCCATAAACTTATACTTTCCTAGTGCAGAGCCAGTAGATATAGGAGAGTACCGCCACGTCCGCCATGTTTGTTCCTTTGTCATATACGTCACTTTGAGGTTAGTAACACAATTCCGTCAACGTGACATTTATTGGCAATCCGAAATTTTACTTAAAATTGGCAAGACTGTAAGTCTCTGTCAAATTCGAGGTTAGTAGGTTAGGTTTTGTTTGTCATTTGACACAAACTGACGGAAAACATAACCAGATAACCTCGAATTTGACATAGACTTATAGTCTTGCCAATTTCAAGTAAAATTTTAGACATAACTCAATCAGTCATTGCTGATGGGAACAAAAATGGCGGCGATGGTGGCATTTTTACGGATAAAAGAACGGAAGTTTAGTATAGGCCTTTATGGCCTATAGTGCTCATATATATATATATATATATATATATATATATATATATATATATATGCAATTATTTTCACCATCGCCAGCGAGCCTCTTTTTATCTCTGTCTCTAACAAAACAACATTTTTCGTATGTATAAAACAAGAAGTTTAATAATCTCATAATCCTATTTTAAGTTACAGAATTGGAAACTATTTTCATTTTATATCGATTCCGAACGGAACAACAATAAACATCGCATGTTTACATAATTTCAAACCACTTACAGCCTCTTTGCCTAAAAAGGTAATTTTGTTTTTCTGTATCGTATTTCGGTGAACTCGCTGCTATTAAAAATACAACAAAATTCTATTGAAGTAGATATTAAAAGCAAGTTTTTTCGAAAGCCCGATAAAGCATTTGCTAGTTTCCCATCAGCCATCGATTAACAAGCATTTGTTATAACCGGTGGTTTCAAGTGATTTAGCTGTACGCTACCAGAAGCCGCTTATTGTTGTTATATGCTCGAGAACTTTACAATAAAAGATCATTAAAGTTTCTTCCAAGAATGACAACAAAAAGCTCGACATGTGAGTTAATGAAAACGAACACGAAAATACCCTTTCAGATGTAAAGTACCGCAAAGAATACTCGTCAGAAAGCGAACATCTGTCAAAATTAAGCTCTTTATTGAAAAGAATCGTTTCTGTACTTCTGCGAGCGATCTTTGTTATTTAATATATCGCATTTCAACATCGCTGCGGGGAGGCATAAATTTACTCCCATTTAATGTATTTATTCTGCGACATTTCTTGCAGCGGCGAAGAAGTAATCCATCTCGCATCGATTGTGGAGCGAAACAAGAGATAAATAAATAAGCTTGTATCACCTTCAATTGTTCGAGCTAAAAATGTCGAGTGTATCGCATTCCTTTCCGTGCTGGTGTTTTTCCAAGTCGACACCCTTACATGTAAAAATGCCAATAATATCAGGGTGATTTATTTTGAGCTTGAAACAAAAAGATGTGGACAGTTAATAGTTTAAGTATATGCGTTTGCCAGTTGATTTCCTTTAGATCACTGTATAAAATTAAACTAAAGGCAATTAAAAAGTAAACAAATGAAAAATTCTCTCTAACCCTTTTGCTATGGGGAGAGAAAAAAACAATAAAACAATATATTTTTAAGACAATTACATTCACTCAGTTTATATTTATACATTTCAAAATATGGCAAAACTATGGACAATATTTAAAAATTATTTATAATAAACTCAATACAAATGGCCGATTGAATACCGTCAGCGGGTGTAATAAATTCACAAACAGTTCAAATTATTTTCAACGACATGCTAAACCTATGGTTAATAAAATAGTAATGCTAAAACGTAGCATAAACCCTTTTTAGTCGAATTTAATGAAAGAATGTAAGTTTACCATTTTTAAAAATGTTGATTCAAATGCTGGTTTCGCTTCTTCAAAAGTTTTAAAATGATTTCCAAATAATGTTATATTTACACTTCCTGTATATTGGAAGTAAAGCTCGATTTCCTTCAATTGGTGACCATCCACACAAGTCGTAGTATAATCAGGTGTTTATTGAACAGGAATTAACAGTTGTTAGAACTTGCAGAAATGCGAGGCGCAATGACAGCAACTGATACTTAATAAACCAGGATGCTAACCCCCTCGGAAATACGATAGCACTAATTGTGGAAAGAGTAATTTGACCCTTTTATAGCTTACCGCCGAGAGAAATCGTGCGAGAATGCCCCGAATGGTAGATATAAGGAATGAAGTCCAATCTATTACGACGATTATTTTGTGATATGTTAAGAGTTAATGATTAATATTGATTGTATTTTTATATGACACTTTCTCTGCACTCTAGTAGTTTAATTAACTCTCTATTCAGGCAGCGACTTTTGCCCTTATAGATGATTAGTATTTTTCAAGAAATTTATATTTATTGAACTCCAAAATCAGTTTCTTTCAAATGTATTTAGAGTGATGCGATTCGATACAGCACAATTTGTAGCGGGTCTGAAATCTATCGTTATAAACATTGAAACATGTGCCAGATAATGACGTAATACATTAAATAACTAAATTCTTATACGGCCATGTTTTCAGTAATTCTTCCCGTAACTTTATAAATTATTGACCTTGCTTATTGATCTCTAAACTTCACAACATATATCTCATCATCTTAAGAGACTTTCAGCAAATTCCATAAAGGTTGTTGCCATTGACTTTAACTCAAGGCAGGTTACATTATGACTTTCTAAAATATTAGACTTCTTGGTTTTGAGACTCGACCGTCTTCATCTCTACATTTCTACTGTCCAACAGGTGGCCTGTTTTATGTTTTTTATATTTTCCGTAACTTCGATTATTTGAAGGCTGTTGAAGAACCAAACTAAAAAATTAACTATTCAATAACGGTATATCCAACTATGACTATTTATTGGAAGTAAGTTTCAGGATATACGTCATCACTAACGATAAAGATAGAGCATGGGCGGTTACCAAAATTAGTGAACTGAATTAATAGACGAAAGTAGAAGGGAAAGAAGAAATAGAAAATTGAAATGAAGAAAAAAGTTAGCATAATAGAAGAAGGAAGAAGATAATATTGTCCCAGAATTATTTAAGAAAGTTAATGAAATAATAGGAAAATAGCCGCAAGATATGTTCAAACAAGCATTGGAAATAGAGGGGATGCCGACAGATTGAGAAAAAAGAAATACGTACTACCCTTACATACGAGGTACTCAAACATATCATTATATGCATACACATTTTTAGACCTTAGGGCAATAACGTACCAAGAGAGCGTATACGGAGGGCACTAGAAAAACTACAAGCACGCTCAAAGCCTGTAAGTATATTCAAAAGTATAAACAAAAGGGCGGTGGGGTAGTAACGCTAAACAAGCAAAACCAACAAGAATTTAATGCAGATACAGACCGACAGCTTAAGCGCATTGGTATTAATTTATAAATGTAGAAAAATAAGAAAAAGGACAAGGTACATAACCTAAATTCTATAGCGACATAGGACCAAATGTAAACAGAAAATAAACATGGTAGAAAATGCAATTGTAGAAAATATCAACATATGAAAAAACAATGCAGAAGGCATAAAGATAAACGTGAAAAAGTGTAGTACACATTCAGACAGAAGAACTGGAGGTAAAGATACCAATTGTATTAGAAACAAAAGTAGCAATGCGAATATTTGAAAATGGTAATAAAAAGACGAAAACATTAAAAAGACGACTCATAAAGGAAGTGAAATATATTGTTATGATACGACTACATTATACTCGTGGTTTAAATAAAAATTTGTTAAAGAAATTGGAATGTTATTACAACCCATATCAACCCATTGTAATAGTTGATTATGTTTAAATAGTTCCTTGAATAAATCCTATATAAGGCAGATTATTATTTGAAAGATAGTTATTGGAAGGTTACAGGAGGATTAAAAACCAGTAAAATATTAAAAATAAGGTTTAGGAATCAATGAAAAGTGCAAAATTCTAATAAGGGTAGAATTAAGTAGGTGAATATCAAATAAGAATACAGACTAGAAGGCATCAATAATGATATGGGGTAGTTAAGGAATTTGTTTAGGGAGAGTAAAATAACAAACTGAAAACATGTATTAAATAATTTGGTATCATTAAAATTATGGAAGATAACCCTGTTTATTTCTTATATTTATGGTTGGCATAAATAGGGTAGAGAAATTAAATCTGCGTGGTGATAAGAAAATAAAATTTTAAAAGAACAACCATAGAAGAAGAATTCGCTAAAGAAGATTACTGGTAAATAGTAGACGAAACTAATGGATAGAAGAATTGTTATATACAAGTAAAGTACTGAAGAGGAATACTGGACCAGCTTTATTTTGAATATTACATTTGTCAAGTGACGGGAGTAAAATGGGATTACGCCAGGATATGTATTGTTGAGTGGAACTTCCAAAGGGGTAGCATCTGGGAGAGAAGGAACGTTCCAGGTAGCAGTGGACTGTGACAGATGGAGGTCCAGGTTTTCTGATAGCTGACGGGAGTTTGAGATTTGTTGGTGTTGGGCAGTAGAAGCGAGTTATTTGTTGGAGAGAGGTGCATTGCAGTAGGAAGACTGGAGGAGTCGAGCTGCAGATCTCAAATAGGTTGCTGTCTTGGAGGTGGGTGTTTTCTTAGAGTATACTAACTAGGGTCATGTGGCAAAGCTAACGAACAATAGATCGAATGCGAAAATCATATGATGGAGACCATGGGCAGGCAAAAGAACAAGAGGAAGACCAAACGCACTCAGGTATGATGATATAAAGAAGATCGCAGGGCTAAGATGGACGGAGGCAGCACAAAACCGGGAAGAACCAAAAGGGAGGCCTATGCTCAATACTGGGAGCAAACAGGCTGAAAAGAAAGATACTAACTAGAAAGTAAATAAAGACATTAATAAGTTGAAATTCATTAACAAATAAAAACTTATTGTGTAATTACATATTATAATGTACCATTCTAAGGATTGGGCATTTGTCATTGAAATTTAAAAACTGTTTTTGACATTTGGTTGACATTAGAAATGACGTTTGATTTGAATTAAATTTTTTAAAATATTGGAAGATGAATTTGTAGAACAGGTAACTAGATAAAAGATCCCACCCCTGTAAGAGTTTCAGGCGCTATCATAAAAAGAAATAATTGACATTACTATTCAAGGAGGGCAATTAATAATTTAAAACACCTACTTAACATCAATACTTGAAAGTCTGCATATTTAAAGGCACAACAAAAGGGTAGCCAGTGCTATCACCCACAAAATAGAACAGTGATATGTAAAGAAGAAGTAACCACAAAAGCATATATGAACCTATATAAAACAGTCTTTTTGCCCATATTCTTCTGGGCATTCCTGCGCGCGGTGTAGTAGTCAAAACAAGAAAGGATAACTGGAGGAAAATAGACGAGTTAGATCAACAACCAGCAGTCAAAAAATGAGAAAGAACACAATTAAAGTGGCACGCATGAATAGCACAAGATACTGCAAGAAAGTCTATCAAATGAGGACAGGAGGAAGAAACAAGAAGAAAAATCCGAGTAGAATGTGAAGACAACATCGAGAGACATAGGTATAAAAACAAAAACTTCGTGCAAATGAGAAGAAGGGCAAGAGACTGGTAAAGCCTGTAAGTGTAGTTATTCGCTCGCAGCACTGCAAACAACACTTTAATCTTTTGTTTTTTCATGGCATATGTTAATGTCTATACAAACGACTAGAAGTTAGCTCTTAGTTTTATATTTCTTTTATTTGTTTGTATGTAAAACGACACATATAGTATATTTCGTTTATATAAGCAGCCTTGGCCTTTTTTCCTAGCGTGGTTTTACATTTATTTTCAGAATTATAGGTGTATACGAGATAAGCTTGGAGCAAAGCTGCGTTGGCAATCTCATAGCCACTACTGAGATAACAGACGGGTTTTGTGCATTGACGTCTGAGCTAGCTAGTTATTTAAGGGCAACCACAATTAAAATAACGAAGGGACAGAACAAAGGCCGCGTTACACATCGCAAAATCCTAATCTTATTTAAACATTTTCCTTACTGAGAAGGCGACAGGACAGAACTAGAAAGAGTTGGCAAAACGCAAAGTTACAAACGGAAGTGGAATGGGATATAAGCACGTCAGACTTAATACATGTGTATGGCTGCCGAAGAAGAACAAACGAAAACTCGTGAGTGAAATCGCCCCGGGGTTTCGTCGAAATCTTGGAAGCCGCTGTTGGAAGTTATGCGATCATTCTCATGTCGATTTTAGTGTACAAATTAATATTCCGGATTAGACTTTGCTAACCTTCCTTTAATTAGAATTACTCACATTAGTTTTGTACTCGTATTCACGTCGGCAGATCTGAACAGCGGCCTAATTTTGTATAAACCTGAGGGCAAACGCCGTTTTGTGTCTTTAAAGCTGCACCAAGAATTGCCGGCGCAAAGGTTGGTTCACTGCTCGCGTTTGAGTCATTCCCTAAATCGTCAAGCCACGAAAACCAGCTGTAGCGTGGATCTGCTACTAATGTCAAAGCTGAATTTGGGTGACATGAACCCCTTGATGATCAACTTTCCTCAGTTTAAAGGTATCCATCTGTAATTACATGCTAACGTTTTTTTCGAAGTGTAAATAATGTCAGTGACGTGGTTAAAATAAGAGGGGTTCACTTAACTAGCAAATATCTTGGTTTAACATCATTGTATGTTATTATTTTAACAATGAGCTGCCATGTATTTCGTCTATATTTATGACGTATATCTAATTTTTGTCGGCGTTTAATAATATTTGTTTGCTTTGTACAAAGACAGCTCAACATTGTACAAACGAGGTTTGTTGTTTTGATTTGTACACTCGAGGCTAACAATTTTAAGTCGAGTTGTCTTCTCGCTGTTTACAGAGAGTGTTGTTTACTATAGTTTAAAATTTTATAAATTGATTTATGCTTTCCGCATTTGTATTTACACTGTATATTATCTGCACTAAAAAACGCCCCAATCAGTTCCGTTAAATTCAAAATTTCTGTTTAATTATTTGAACGAACAATTTTTATGTTATTATAAACGCAACTTGGACCTTTAGTTGACCAGTAGTTAAGTTTCTATATAAGTATTTTGTACCAGATCCATCTAATTGTTGAATTTCACGGTGACGGACGCCTTGGCATTTTCTCACATTTTTTTTACTGCCCTAAGACAGGATCGGACTTTACGAGTAACGTAATCCATATGGGTTAATTTCACTCATACAGTTTCTTATGGCGTTGTCGATATAAAAGCTGAAAGGTATTGGAATAAGTTACACTTCTGTCTAAGTTTACGATTTGTGATTACCCTACATTTCTCGGTTCTGTACGCAGATTTTTGAATATTATGTATTTGATGTTTCAATTCTGCTTCTATTTATTACTTTATAAATTTTTAAATAATAAATGACACGTCAATTTACCAAGATACGCCATGTCATACCCTGAAAAAACCTGTATGGACTGTAAGATTGAAAAAAATTAGCTATTACAACGGGACGATTAGAAGAACCTTTAAAGAAAATGTAAAATTTAAATCAATGTAAAATTTTACAATCTGGGTCCTAACAAAAAGAACCAATAACCGCATTCAAATATCTGCATGCGCTTCCTAGGCTAGGTAGCAGGATAACAAAAGAAGATAGGAAAGTGAACTTGGATATCGGGCAGGAACCCGACATCTACAATATGAATAAAGTTAATAATAGGTAGAGCATGTAGGTAGGATGGACGTCTTCAGAATTTTCTAAATATACGTATATCAAAATAATTTCGGAGGCTTACACAGCCATTGTCATTACCTAACAAACGACTCCCGGGATTGGACCGTGTCATTACAACGTTTCTTCCACTTTCGTAAGGGGCTCCATCAGGAGGAAACGCAAAAGATCACGGTAACTCAACGTGTAAACCACGCCAGAGGCGAAACACTTCTGAAGAAGACGTATATCAATTTTATATCAAGCGAAGAAGAAAAATATGGAAAGACCAATAGAACAATCCTATTATCATAACGGATATAAAATCCAACACATGAACGAAGAAGAAGAAAAGCAAGCTGTTTATAATTTGTGATCCTCAGGGTCCCAGCAGAAGGCGTCGGAGCATAAGCTTCAGAGTTTCTGCAGTTACAACAACCTCTGCGTAGGCAAACACTGGGCGCGAGTTCCTCCCCAAGAGCGGCGGCTTCCCGAAGGCGATGGCTGTTTTCGGGGGATTGTTCGCGAGTTAATTCTCGAGGGCTTCTTATTTTTAAAGGCTGCTCGTGTTCCTGTCACTCATTTGTCGCGGCCTGATTAAATGCAACGCACCTGTGCCTCGCCCACGCTACCTACGTGCGGCGTGAAACTTTACCTCGGATCAATCTCTATCCCGCCGTAAACCGAACAAAATAAAGAACTATTAGCCAAAGCCCGCAAACTTTTATTCGGCCAACTTGCGCCGTTCGGGGGAAAAGACGATGAAGTTGTCTCGTATGTCCGACCACGTACCGCTTCCCGTGTTCGGCAATTACCCGCTCCCGGGGGCTTCTTAATCACCTTAATCACCATCTCGCTCTGTATAAGTTATTATTATTTCGTTATTGTTTCCGTTTAATTATGATTGCGTCAGGAACTAATCGCCGTGATTGAGGACGCCGCCGTAATTGGGCGCGGTAATTAACAATTACCACGGGAACTACCTGCGTCTGAGGACGACGGCATTAGCAAAAACAAGTCATTTACGTGTGAGAGGCATTCGTCTTAATTATCCGGCGCTCTTCTTTGCAAGAGCTCACGTTCTTATTCTATTGCCGGATCGTGCTTCTTGCCCCTAACTGCCACTTACAACGCGCAGATTTAAGGGTTATCCTGTTTGTTGTTAAAAATACTGCCCTTATTAAGTGGCGCGCCTAGGCGGCGGCCTGCATTTTAATAGTACACAACTCCCTGCATTATAAACCGCCCTCCACACACTCTCGGAGTTCCGTTGCCCTTAACGACTGCGCCAAATAATTCTTTCGGCACTACAGTCGCCATAAATTATAAACAGCGCCGATAATTTGTCTTAAGGGTTTAGTCTATTAAAGTCTGCAAGAACTTTGTTTTAAAGATAACTGTCTCTAACTTTATAAAATCGATACTAGCTGCAATGCAATATCTCACTGTTTGTTACGATTGCCATTATTTTTAATAGCTCACGTATTGCCTGCAGAATATTCTGTGAGCTAGTTTGCCCAATGTACTTGAACATCTTTGCTTGTATTTCTAGTGTATCTATGAGCACATTATTTTTGTTCATTTTGTTTACGATATCATAACGATTATCAATGTTTTTTTCCAGCTGTTGCTAGGTAATATTGACGTGTCAATGACGGTAGCATGGCGCCTCCACCAATTGTAACAGTTTCGTCGTCGCAGTTTTAATAGCTTAGCAGAAATGCTACAGCATGCTGAACAGTAGATTGATGATGGGTATTGTTACTTCGCAAAGGACTGCTTGCACTAACTAGAATTACTAGAATATAATCTCTTCCGGAAGAATCTGTTATACGTATCCGACAAATATAGATTTAATGAATAATCTTGGCAACACATTTCTTGTGAAACTACACCTTTTTTGCTATGAGTTACACATAGAAAATTAATTAACGGCTTTAGTTTTAATCTGCACTGCTTGCAAAGCTACAGGGAAATATATCATTACAACTTATAACAATTAATACTATTGAAACCTGTACTGACCTAAATTTCAAGTATCACTGACGTTATTCATAATAGATATTAATAATGAGAGGATTCGCTGGTCTCCAGACGCAGAAACCATGTGACTATGGCTTGGAAAACATCTCCGTGTAGGTGGTGTGCTACTAAGAGCAAATACTGAGCAATATTCAGCACCAAACAAAAGTTTCTCGATTACTCTTACCAGCTTCAAATCGTTCAAGCTAACTACCGTGAAGACGGTGTGCGGTTCTTATTTTTCTATTAACAGTAAAAGTTATTCAAAATTACCAGGGAGCGCCAAAGAAATAAGCCGATAAATGTATAGGCTTGCGAGAACGCTTAAATTCATTCATACATAGCCAACTCGATACGACCAGAAACATACTTCAAAAGCAAACAATACCTCAATAGCTTGCATTACTCATACAAAACATATTAATAAGCATGAGTAAAGTTTATATTAGTTATCGATAATACAGAGAATACAGGATGTTACATCATTTCAGAAACAGCACTTCTACAGCGTCCAGGAGCGAATTTATATCATGGGTACAAAGGTACAAATACAGCACAGTCTATGGTGGGCATAAACTATAGACGTTCTATTTTAACTTTAAAATTACAAAGGCGCAACTAACAGGCACCATAAGATACCTTAATTACAAGGAAGTAGCAAACAAGCGCAATATGGAATACTAATACACTACTTCGCGGTGTTGTCGCAAGCAAGCATGTCGTAGCATGCCAAATTACAATGTTGAAGCAAAACAGCAAACAAAGTATGCCAATTACAGCAGGCAGGCAACTTATAGCACGGACCCCATACGTAAGAGTTGAAAGTGTTCCAGTAAATGTATCAGTGATTTGCAACTCACTCGAGGGTGATACCAAAGAAGTTGGTAGCTTCAATTTTACAGAGCGAAAACCATTGTGCAAATTTGTTTTACGTTGCTCCACACGAGATCATGTGTTAATACTCCCAGAACTGCAAGCCGGCGTTGAAGAAGACAAATACAGCGGGCATTTGTAATCTCGAAGAAACCGAAGCGGGGCCGCAACAGGGACTCTTTTCAACCAGGATGGGAAAACCTAGTAAGAACTGCTAATTTGGTAGCTAATACCAGCTAACAAATCCCAAATTTCACAGCATCAATATCCACTCCTAAAAACTAAGAACTAAAAGTTTTGCAATCCACAACTAACGCGTTGGGCAGACCAAAACCAATAATCTTTGACGGTTATCTACAATCTTCACATGAACAATATTATTTTCTTCACTTTCCGTTGGTGTACTTCATCTCGCCCACCACTGTTGCTCTCGAATCCGTTTCGTACTAACGCCGTCTTCGTAGCGACGTCTACGTCGACACAGTCTCGTCCATCAAAATGTGGGTTTTGCTCGAGTCCGGAGAGTGCTTGTTGCGCCTCTTTCATCTCTTATCGTCAATTTTGGATTTACTGCATTCAACTAAGTCCATCTATTTTATTTTTTATGCAAGTGTGTATTGCAGCTCATTTTGAATACTGTAACTAAACTACATATTTTTAAATTCGGTAAAAACCAACCACTTAACGGATCTACATTTTGTAAACATCTCCATCTGGGTGTGCAAATCGCTATTTGGAATAGGTGACATGATTTGTCGACAGGCCATCATCACTGTCTTTTTTAGTTGTTAGTTGACCCGATGATTATCATAATTATCTTGTATGCTACATATTACCATATTAGATGTCATTCTGTTTGATTTATTGTGAATCAAACTAAAGTAAGAGTAACGCCAGGAAGTCGACTTCGTGCGCGTTGAAGGGGACCATCTTGCAACGCCCTGAAGAATGATTTCCATGGTGGAACCTTCATCGCCGAATGGTCACCATAGCGCCCCACACAGTAATAAGACTTTTGCCATCGCACCTACTGCATCCCCCAGTTTGAGACCCACACCTCGTACTAGCAAGTCCGGGCAACCCTCAAAGCTTGATTCAGGTCAGAACAATAATGCCACTTGTAAAAGTACAGAAAAGGACTTTGAATAGAATGTTAGATGGTAATTGAGTAACAGTTAGGAGAATATATGAAAAAAAAAACTTGGAGAACCATTAGAAAAGATCTGAGTGAGCCACAGTTGATTAGTTGTGGAAAAAGTCTGTATACAGCAAAAATTCTTTCAACTAAAAAATAATTAAAGAGCATCGAAGGGGTTGAAATATGATTAAAAGATGGCAGAACAGACTTTTAAAACATTATGCGATAAATGAGATTAACTTTGCTTACCAGTTGTAGCTTCGATATATCAAAGCATACAGGAACTTGAAGCAAGAGTAAGAGAAGTAGTCTTAGATTGTATAAAAAAGGTTCTTAAATTATATATGAACACAGGCAGAATAGAGCATCACTTGAACGAATATTGGCTGTTGAAGATATGCAGCAATGTATAGGAAACAACAAGTAAAAGAAATATAGTAAAAGAACAATGTAGTCAGAGAAGTGGATGGAAAACCGCTAAAGTGATACTATTACATCTACTCTTGAACAGTTACAGACTTTCCCTTAAAATTTTCAGGGTGTTCTATTCTGCACGATTTGATATAAATTGAAGAGTGAAACTATCTTAATAATCTCTCCATCGCATTTGCGCTCTTTCACGTTTGTTCTTCGCCTCATCCATTCTACTGTTTTCGAATATTTTACTATCATCTTTCTTCCTATTGCTTTCTGATGGACCCTTAGCTTATATGTATAGCTTGAGCTTGTTAAAAACCGAAGTTTCAAGCTCCATATCATATAACTGGCAATAATGTATACTGATTGTTCAAGTTTCAGTTTTAGGGATATGAGAATTTTCTTGCTCCTTATATATTTTAATCGTATTCTTCTGTCTATCTCAAGCACTTAATTTAATTTCCTAATTTTTGCAGTTTATCCAAGTAGTCAGAAGAATATCTGATACAAATACAAATATAGCCAAAGAGCGTGGAATGAGAAAATCTAACCAAAAATAATAGAATAATGCATTAATTTATAATGTCAGATAGCACTGAGAGAGGGAAAGTTGAAATCAGAAAGGTCAAGAACAATTTAATAGGGAATCGATGAATCGCACTAGGAGAAATTTCACAACTATCGAAGGATTTACAGGCGAACTAAATAATCAAAAGAAAAACAAAGAAGAGCTAAAGCTGTATAGAGAAATGTTTCCAATATTGGTCGTATCTTCATAGTTGATATCTACTACCTTTCAGGTTAATCACTACGTCAACGTACAACTACCATGACTTCTTGTCAGCTTAGCATAGTGAAATTAAATAAGTTCAATAGTAAACATTTTTATTTTTCCAATCATTTTAAATACTGTATACATGTCCTATACGATATGTGAAGGTTATGTGCAAAATGTCTTGTATATATAGGCCCATATTTCCAATACAGTAAATTCTCGATTATGTGAGTTAATGACCAGGATGACAAATAACTGAAAATTATTCGTATATTTATATATCTATAAACATATATAGTATGCATAATTCACATAAATTTTAAGCACCATAAAATGTACTATATGTACTGAGGCTACATGTTCAATTTATTATGTCCCATACACGTCTATTTTAATAGGTTCTACTAAGATATTGTACATAAATAATACTTACGAATCCCTGTCACATAACTTTAACGAAGTTTTATTACAAACATCAAAATCGTTTCCCCGTAAGCAACTATAAATTAGAGCTAATATCGATGGTCCTGTCTGGGCCCCTGATTTAAACCAGCGGCTCTCCAGTGGCACTGTAAATTTGATGCAGGTACTTAAAACAAACATCCAGCTCTTTGTGTACTTTTCGCCACAAATCATATAGCCAAGTTATTTTCCCCGCAAATTTATTTCCGACAGCAATCGACATGAACACGATTTTGTGCTTCGCCTAAAATGACGGCTCGATTATCGAAACACACATCCAAACTGCTAAATTTATTGAGGGGTAGGGTTCTAGTGGCTTTATACATAATTAATCCGCACTGAGTGTTCTGTTCCGGTTAAGTAATTAGAAGAGTGGCCTCCTTGATTTAACACTCCTGTAAATTAGTTACATGGAGTTTTTCACGCGAGCCGTGACGTTGCTTCGCCCGCTCTAGATTTTTAGTGGCACCGCTGCGGGCTGAAATATTTTTGTGCTTAATTTAACGAGGGCCATAATTTTTTACTTTTCGCTCGCGATGCCATTTTAAACTTTAGAACAGCTAATTTCCAGTAGATGACGAGCGGTATCAATTACCGCCCCAGTCCGCGTTCGCTCTACCCAACACCCTGTATTTACCCCGCTAACCAGATAAGCTCCTTTCAGCTCCAATTTAATCACTCCCAAAATCACGTAAGAAAACCGGGCGTTAATAGCTCGAATCAGTACAACCATCCGGAAACACCTCGGCCTTCCTCCTGCAGGGCCGGCTCCACGCCATTTATGAAATAAGGAATCGGCTGATTGATTTATATTCGTCATCCAATCTCCTCCTGTCGTTCTTTCTCCTGTATTCTTATCACATAACCACTTCGCTGCAAGGCGATTCGACGGATCGCGCAATAAATGAAAACAAGGATAAGTTCGGGATGGGCTCTTATCGCAGCTTTGTCCTGAGCCGGCCATAATAATTTAGTTTCTGCTAGGAATGTTTATAAAAGGTTCGGCAGCTCGCTGCTGGATTGGCTCTGTTTTATTTGGAAGGAAAGTTGTGCAGTGGCTTTAAGCGGCCTCCTTTTCGATGTTGAAGGAAATCTCCCAATTACACAAGTGCAGAAAAGTACTGCTACATAATTCTAGGTTTAATAATGAGTCCGAAATTACGTTTTAAAGAAATTACGACACTGAAAAGAGTAATAAAATGGTTCCTAGTTAAAATACTATAGAAAAAGTAAACTTGCTTGAATTGGCGCTTCGATGAAAGCAGATTCGAGAAAAGAAAGGTTTTGCAGGAAAATCGGAAATATTGAATCGTGTTAACCACAAACGGTGGTCAGCAATTTATTTTACCTGCTTTTAATTCAGTGTAAGTAGACAAACATCATTCGAATACCCACGTCACTCAAAAACGTGGTTTAAGTACTACAGAGCCAAAAAGAAGGTGGAGCAACATCGTATATAAAAGTTTTTAGAATACCAAACTAGAACTGACAAATACATCGTGTCTTAAAGAATTTGATGCGACACGTAATCCGCACCCTAGCAGGAACTACCCCTTCTAAAGGGTTATATTATTCTTTGTGATGTCACAGAAGTTAACATAAAAAAGTGGACGTGACTACCTCCCTGGACTTTCCCATACTCAAAACTGTTCATATCGTCTTTATTCAACAGTCTTTACAACATATCAAAATTTCAACTCGATGACTCACGTCTTCACCGTGATAAGCGTTTACACTTTCACGTAAATTACGGGTAAAAATAAAAAAATGTGTAGTTCAAAACGTGACCACCGAGCTTCTGTAGATGGCGCCAAGTGGACAAGCCGCCACTGTGCTAGTTTATGTATTATTTTCCTCAAAACGGCTGTAGCACCGAGGTGAAATTTTCCAAGTACCTGGAAATTATATTTTCTAGGGCATACAAAATCGATTTTTTTATTTTCGCGGAAAAAGATTCTTTGACGCAAAAATATAAAACCGTTAGAATACAAAAATTATTTTTCAAAAATAGAGGGGGGAGGGGGCCGGTGCGCTTACATATATCCACGAGTGTAATATTTTTTTGAATATTCATATGCTCCATTATGCCCTGAGCAATTCAGTGGAAACCCCAGCTACCTATCTTGTTTTGTTTATTAATTAAAGGGGTTTAAATTTTCAAACTTCAAAGCTTCGTAGAGGGTGCCACAGATAATTCATGAGATTCTTTGAAAAATAGATCGATAGCCCTTTTCGGGGTCTATCAGTGTATGAAGTTTAAACAAATTCCTGTGGGCAGTTTTTGAGAAATGATTTTTAGAAAATTTCCAAAATTTTGAAAATTTGTAATTTAGGCCCCTTAATATTTTTCAAAACACTTTTTATATCACCTCATGTTAGCCTTTATATACTATTCAGAAAACAAAAATCAATTGAATCGATTCATCCGTTTTTGAGTAATAGGGCGTTAAACTCAAAATTTTCAAAGAATCATAGTGCCCTTCATTTTAAACATAGCGAGTTCGGAAAAAAACTAGCAGATTTGTCTTATGACCCTCTATCGTTATCCGCGATAAAATTTTCAAAATTTAATCACGAAAACAGTCGTACCAAAAAAACATGCGTAACTTCCGCTTCCGGTTTCGGATTTTTTTGAAAAGCTTATTTTGTCGATGAATTTTCGATACACCCCCGCATTCAAAAGCGCATCAAAATCGGAGCAATACTTTCGGCTGTAGGAGCGTCACCCACCCACACACCCACACACCCACACACCCACACACCCACACACAGACAGACATTTTTTGAAAACCACTTTTTTGGGTTCCTAGAGGCCCAAAACGGATATTTCTGTGAAAATCTCGATTTCCAAAATTTTCACGATTCCAAGACTTCCCTATACCTATGGGTATGGGAAAGTAAAAATCACCTAACGTATGTCCCTTAGGTTTTGAAAAAAAATCTGTTGTAGCTTATTATAGGAAAAATGCTTTCACGCTGGTTGGCGTTGAAGAACATTGACCATTAGTATATAATTCTATTAAATATAGCTGTACAAATAATTACCCGTAGTTGAATTTAATATAAAATTAAAGCAACATAAAATATAGCTGTTAATATGTTTTCTCAAAAATACGTTATATAAGTAGATTTCGCCAAACTTACTCTCGCTATATTATTTCAATTAAATAAAAACCGTGTTCATAGCAAGTAACTTTATTATTTTTGAGCAATTACACCGAGAAAATTCTAACACATAGTGTTTGACACGGTATAGTTAGTCAAGTTTTGGGTATATGGATTTAAATTAGTTGCTTGTTAGTCCATAATGTTAGAAGTAAACTTTCAAGTTGCATTAAAAATAGTTTACTAAGACAGTAAAAAAGGAGATGACAAAAAGAAACACGTTATAACCTCGAATTTCAATTTGCTGTAACTAGGTTCCTGTACATGAGCGAATTCAACTCAGTTTAGTACTTCGAAATTTTCATTAAAATAACGTGCCATGTGCAGCATACAAAAAGAGAAAATATAATGTGCCGACGAGTAGGAAATACTGCAGTTAAAAGAAAATAACCGAAAAATGTTCGCTGAACCCGTCACGCCAAACTAGTGCGAGGGACAGATCTTCAGTTGACGAGGAAACCTAAACCAAAGAGGTTTACTGTGTTCTGAAAAGCTGGGTACATACAACAATCGTTGTAAATTTGCCAAATTGGTACGGTAACGGGTTCCCCACGACGAACTAAACCAAACGAAAACCTTTTCTAATATTTGTGTGGGCCATATGCAGTGGCAGCGTTAATTTTTAAACGCTTTTAACAAACCTCACATTTACAAAGGAATGAAAAATGCATCTAAAGCAAGTACAATAAAAATATAAATTTTTTAACGAGCGATCTGAATCTCTCACCTGTAATGTTTATTCTATTTCAAAGTTAAAAGTCCGCTTAGATTATTTTTGTTTTAATATTGTAAAGTGTAAGCAAATGTTTACAAATCCGGACCTCCACAATGAACGCTTTGTGAAATAGAATTCGTTGTTGTCATAACGTAACTGATGATCCTACCGCGATATGGGAAGGCATGGCCAACTCGTGCGAGCGGCGAAGCGAATTGCACCTACAAATGTGAATTACAAGCGGCGTTAAAAGGCTTTGCACTCAACAATTGCTGCATACTAGTAACGGTGCAGCAAATACGTGTTTGGGAAGAAACAAACGCAATCTACGTAGTGTAAACGTAAGTACACCATTTTTGACGTGTTTAAAAGTACATTCAAAAAGTTCGTTTGGAGACGCTAATTTACGCTACACCACTGAGCAACTTACGTTCGAGTACGCCCTGACGTCAGATGAGCGTAAGTCAACAGTGTAGTGATAATCCCATGCATCACGCCATTCAAGACCGGGTCACGCAACTTCAGACGTGCCGTTTTCAAGGGTACAGCGCAGGTTTGGGACCTGTTTCTAGATAAGACGTTTTCAAGTTGTTCTCTGAATGTCATTTTTTGGCAGTGATCTATTATGATGTGTTTTATCGGACTTTTTCCACTGTTTAGGGTGTATATCACACAACGCTTTGGGAGTTTTGATCTACTCCCGTCTTCCCGTGTTCCTGGTTAGTCCTGAGAAGGACGTATATTGTACGCTTTTATTCGTAAACTCGTGCCTCCCTCGGGGTTTGAACCCGGGACTGCTGATCGCTGTGATTACTACTCTGTCACTCTTACCACTAGGCCACCAGCTCGGTTCACACAACGTTTCGGGAGTTTTGATCTACTCTCGTCTTCAGGTGTTCCTGATAAGTCCTGAGAAGGACTTATATAAACTCGTGCCTCCCCCGGGGTTTGAACCCGGGACCGTTGATCGCTGTGATTACTACTTTGTTACTCTTACCACTAGGCCACCAGCTGGTGGACATACGAGTAGTAAGCCCACCACAAAAATAATTATATATAATACTATACGTACTCCAAATTATGTCGATTATTTTTCTGGCAGTGGGTATCACGAAGGTTCATTGCGCTTGTGTACAAATAGGACTAGTTGCGTAGTATCGGGTCCTACTGCAGACGCAATGAACATGAGTGATACCACTCCAAAAATAGTCTACGTAACTTTGAATACGTATAGTATTCAGGGAACTGTCCAGTAAACCAAACCTTTTTTTTTTAATTAAAAAGGCTCACAGTTTAGTTAAACATGTTAAAAATAGTGTTTCTAAACATCTTCAATAAAGATTTCAATTTGTTCAAAATAGTCACTCGAGTACTAGTACAACATTCCCTGCAATTCAGTATTAGTACCGCTACAAATCATTTTGGTTGGCTATGAAATGTAAATTCTGATGTTTTCATTAGTCCACTTTTGACAGATGATAGATGAACTGAATAATTTACGTAATTTTGACTAAGAATGGTATTTGAGGGACTATTTAGTGAGCCAAACCATTTTTTCAAATCATTTTTCTGTAAATCTCGTGACAAACTACGCAATTTTTATAGTAACAAAAAACAAATATGTGATTTTTTCTAATAAAAACTACATTGATTTAAAATATTGAGTTCAATACCTTCTAGAAAGATATGTCCAATTTACTTGATTGATCGAGAAACATCACATTCTGGATTTTTATTGATCAATTTTTGACAGGTGATAGGTGACAAGTTTATGACTATATTCAGATCTTAGTTATTCAGAACGAGTTTCAAAATGCGAAGAATATGATTTGACCAGAAATAGCTATATTTTTTAATCTAATTCAAGAACTCCAACCTGAAATTAATGTTCCTTTCTTTAATGATATCACTTTGACTTTTTTCGTCAGTTTTATAGCCTTGATATTTGTTATCAGTCGATTTTACTAGCATAAAGTACTATTGCAGTAGATCTAACAGCCGTGCGCAGTGCAGCAAACATTACTTACATAATAAAAGCAGTAATAATGCTACTCATGTTTAATTTTTTTTAAAACTATAGAACTGTATGCCCGCAGACTAGACGAGCCAGATATACTCCGCATATCTGCGTTTCTACCTCAAGCTGAGAGATAGACACCACGTAATCCGTTCCCTTCTAACTTTTCAACGTCTCGTGTCCACGAAATGACCAGTAACCTTTTTGCGAGAGCATCTCTGGAGAGATACTAACTGCTAAGGCTCAAGTGTGTGTGTGTATTTCTACTATTGATTTGTTTCGATACTGCTAGTTATTTTTATGCTTATTTGTGTCTTATATTATTGTTTTGTGCTAAAACGGCTGTTCTAAAAATTTTCTTTGAATAAAGGGGTTGTGTGAAAGGAAGTCTGGACTTTCCTTTCTCATCCCACGAAAACAATCTATGGACTCTAAATTATCGTCCTTTCTATAGTTATTATATGGGAAATAAGTTTAAAAAGAATTTACAGTGTTGCATTAAAAAACGTCATGAAATCCTTTACAGGAAGTAACAGAAACCAAGGAAGCATTTTTGAAGAAAGGTACAAAAAGGCATGTTAATTTTGTCATCAACATTAAGCACCTTAGACGATCATAATGCCGACCTCTTTTAAAACTGGTAAAAAATAATCAATTTTGTCGAGATTGGAACATCTTTTTTAGTTATCTTAGACAAAACAGTTTATCATGGTCTTTCTACAAAAATACAAGTACGAGGATAGTTCATCATTTACTGTCCCTAATATAGTAAGCATTGACTGACAAATGAAAAACTGCTTTTATCTGAAGTGTCATTTATTCACGTTAGTGTATGTAAAATTGCGTCTCTCTATCTTTTCATTTATTCGAAATATTAGTTCAGTTCTCTTGTGGTGTTTGTAATTTTATCAAATGGATAAAATTGAAACAAGAGCTGTTATAAAATACCTCTGTAAGAAAGGTTTATCACCGCAAGAAATTCATAAGGACATGACTGAAGTATTGGGTGATTCTGCGCCTTCATACCAGGTAATTAAAAATTGGTCTCGAGATTTCAAACTGGGGAGAGAGTCCTGTGAAAACGCGCCAGGTGCAGGACCACCAAAAACTGTGGTTACCAAGGAAAATATTAATTTGGTACATGATATGGTACTGAATGATAGAAGAATTACCGTCAGATGCATAGCGGGGACATGTGGCATTTCAGTTGGGAGCGTTGAAAACATTTTGCACGAAGAATTGGGTCTCACAAAAGTCTCTGCACGTTGGGTAGGTACCAAAAATGCTAACGGCAGATCAAAAACGCCTCCGACACGTTACCGCAGAGACCAATTTGGCAATCATTAACAGAGACTCCGATGAATTTTTACAAAGATTCCTTACAGTGGATGAAACTTGGGTTCATCACTTTGACCCAGAGTCGAAACGCCAAAGTATGGCATGGCGGCATAAGGGTTCCCCACCTCCTCGAAAATTTCGTGTTGTTTCTTCGGCAGGCAAAATCATGGCAACGGTTTTTTGGGATTTTAAGGGAGTAAATTTTTGTGGATTATTTACCACGTGGGCACACCGTAACACCGGTGACACATACTCCTCTTTTAGACAACGCATTTAAAATTGATTTTTTAATAGCAACCCGGCAACACAAAAACGGAAAACGTTATTTTGTCAACGATATGGACGTCAAGTGTTAGAAAATACCTCTATGTCACTGTTAGTTAGCTCAATAAAATTATATGGTAGATATATGACAGCTAATATGATAAACAGATTGGACAGAATGCATGTTTATACAAAAGGGTGTTGATTACAATGCTTTAACTGTTTACGTTATTGTTTGTTTGTTTTAATAGACAAGGTCTAGACACGCAAAATATCAGGTATTTTAGACACCGACTGCTGTGGTCATATGGCCAAAGTCCTACTTAGAATTTTGTCAAAACTAAGGAGTTCCAATCTGTAACGGGCATGATTCGTCTCACCAGAGATTTTTAATATATAAACCCGCTAGTGTAAAGCTGACCTGTAACTTTGATGTATTAATTAGTTAAGGACGCATACTGCATTTAAAATCGCGCCCAAGTGAATTCGCGCGCTTAACGGCGAGCAACGCCTACTGTAGCTAAAAATAGACCGACAAAACAGCAGTTCGCGGTTTTTTACGGAAGAAAGAACTCCTGCTTTCTGGTCTTACAACATATATAGTATACTACGTTTATGTAAGCAGCCTCGGCTTTTATTCATAGCATGGTTGGAGATTTATTTGCAGAATTAAAAGTGTATACAAGACAAGCCCGGGAAAAGCTGCGTTGGCATCTCCACAGCCATAACTGACGTACCGGTCCCCCCTGTTTACGTTATTGTTATCCTGATTGCATGTGTGGGACGCATTAGGTTATGTAACAATACAGTGCGGTGAAATTTGCCTAACAAGAATTTGCTGTGCTATTCTTCTTCATCCTCTTTATGAATCACCTATAAACTTTTCTTTTCCAATCGTCGATTTTTATACATCCTAGTGGTATTTTGGCCTTGCTCGTTTACCAATGGCATCTACCCAACTGGTCTTCCTATGCTCCTTCGCTCTCCAGTAGGCCACCAATTATATATTTTTTAACCAACTCCCATGTGTTCGATCAAGTCTCTCACTCCACTTTGTTGTCTGATCCATTCTGTTGCTTTTTTTTCTATTAATTGTATACCTAAAGTGTTCTTTCTATCGCCGTTTATGCTCTTCTTAGTCTTGTTATTACTATTTAAGTGAAAGTTGCTATTTCCAAGCGATAGCTGAATGCCTTTTGACTTTTTTAGAATTTTTCTGAGCTAGTGTGTGTAAGAGTTTGAGGGCAGGAGCCTATCTAAATCTAAACATTCATCCAATTACCACTTCTTGACTCTCATATTTTTTGACGGCGTATGTCCTAGGTATATGTATGAACTAACCACTTCTATGTTTGTGTTTTTGCTGTTATATGGCCGCTGTTATTTGCAATATCTACCGTTCTACGTTCAGCAGTTAGAAGTCTTCTAGAATTAGAACAGAATTTAGGCCTTCTTAGCGCAAGGAATGCTACTAACGTAATAAAAACTACTGAAGTGAAGGTTTCAAAGGCCGTATTGTTGACGAAGCAGATCTGCTGGATTCCACTTGAGTACCATATCCAACAGATCGACCGTTCAAACCAAATCTGTGCCGATTCCAGCGTCTTGGTAATTACGGCCAGCACGTTCTGGCTGAGCAGGCGAAGGTTATGCATATACAATTCCAATTCCCATACATCTAATTCGGCGCTGCATATAATTCCGACCAGCAAACAATCCAATTTAATTGAATGGCATCGTCGCCCGGAATAAATTATGCCGGCTATCGAGACGGGCGTATATCACGCGTCCTATCGCGGGTCCTTCGAACCTATGCCGGCGAAATATTGCAGCAATAAATGTTTATTCCGGGAGTTAAATTCTCAAGAAGCTACAGAATCCGGAAGCAGGGTGGAGCGGACAGGATGATTGGCTCGCTGCCGCGATTTACCTTATGAAGAATTTATCGCGCCCCTTATTTTTCTTAGAGAAATAATGCTGCGGACAGAAGTGCCGCTGTCAGATTCACACACTCTTGACACCGGATATTTCCGGCTCCTACGAGCTATTTAACTAACGCGCGTTCGCGGGCGCTTTCTCTTGATTAAAGCCCGCCGAAGGAGGAAGCTCGCGAATATTCCGGCGAATAACAGTGATACAAGTAAACAGAGTGAAAACGATTTCCTTGAAGTGCAAGGATTTCGCCGCCGACTTTGTCGACGGCTTGCTCTTGCAATCAACATAAAAGAGTTCGAACGCTCGCCAACTCTGAAATTTACAGTAATGGGAAGAAAGCGCCGGGTAATCATTCTGAAAAATTTTAAATTTTTCGTGAATCTTTTTTTACATTTTATTACTACTAGGAGAAGGCAGTGTGTCCAAGATAACAAAGCACATACACGGGGTGAGAAAGAAATTTGATTAAATGAGAGAAAATATGCAGTACACTGATTCAAACATTTGAATTTTTTGCTTTGCCGTACAGTAAAAAAACTAATTTCCGACTGTCATTTTGTGGTTATAAGTTAATATTTGAAGTTAGAACGTAATAATTACTTTGGCATTAATTCGGACAAGTTTTAAAGAAGACGCCGTTTTAAGAAAGTTACCATGGAGAAAGCCACGGAGTAGCTGATAGTTCTTGAATTAAATCCAACAAATATAATACTTTAAACTAGATTTAATGGGAGAAATTGAGGAGAGGCATATATTTCCATATGATAAACTTGAGTGATTTTACAATGATTTAGGTTTACCTTACAAGGACCAAATTCATGACCACGTTACGAAGATGGTGCACATGTGGACAATTACTCCTGACCAACGAACGGATGAAGAGTTTAAATTGAAGAACATGTGGTTGTCTCTAAATGGAACAGAAGGAACATATTATTTGGAAACACATTCCAAACCTAGTTGCATATTGTTATTGAAAAACCAGGACAGGTAGAGTTAGTTTATAGCTTACAAGAAAATGAGTAATGCAACGTATTCTGGTTTTGTTAGGCTCCTCTGAAAAAGTTATTTTGATTAATTAGCTCTGGCTGTCCAGTGTTTATGTTTGGTAAACGAAGTATTTGTCTTAAATATTTGAAGGTCAGGTATATATACTAATATTCGTTAGTAATTTTTGTTGCATAGCCAAGCCTACCATTTATCGGGTTAGATAGTGTCTCTAGTCAGGCAGGTGTAATATTACTTGCAACGTTCATTCGTGTATAAGTTTATGATGTTACAATATTTAAATTTTCCTGTTTATGCCGATTTCATCGTTTATTAATGTAATTATATGTATTAGTGATATGTATATGTGCATTTTCTAATTTTCTTGTGTTTTGTTTATTTGTGCTTTAAGCTAATTTTTAAAATTAACATGCATACGTTATGCTGTAAGCGCGTCGTGTACACGTTGTGGGTTTGATAGTAAATTTGCGTAAATTACTTACGTACCTCGATTGTATATATCGTAGATTCAATATTCTATTTCGGCACGAGAAACTGCTTTCTTATTTTATTTTGTGCAGTTATTGGATATCAAAGACTCTGCTTCTCATACATCTATTTTTAAGTTTTCTTTCTTTAATGTAAGTTGCCATTATCAGGTCACAGTCCTCCAACTTAGATTCACGTACTGTTGAACATCTAGTTGGCGACGCCCTTACTTGGTTTTGATGTTTTTAGTTTTAACCCACTTCTTCTCCGGAGTACCTCGGCTGGCCCGTTGAACGCTATTGGTTGCTTACTATTTTGGGAATTCACAGCTCGCTTTCCTGCTCACATTGGAGTTTTGCAAAATTATCATTAGTTTATTTGTATTTCCGCATCTTAGAGCGTTCAGAGGTCGCAATGTATAACACAAATGACAACTTCCGTCGTATGCTCATTTATCTTTCCAAGTGGCACTGGCTTTTGTATCTTTTCACAACGAACACTATTTTGGAATGAATGGCATGATGGCCGCTGTAAGGATGTATTTGAAGACATTTATGAAAATAAGTGCAAGCTAAAATCGAAGCACAGCAAATTTGGTATGCGGATAGATTGATTGACGATATAGTTGCTTAAGCCCACAAATCCTCCGGCTGTTTTGTGTCAGCTTGCAAAAATTATATTGAAAATGCACAGTCTGATATTTTAGTTAAATTTTAGTGATCGTTAGTAATGTTGATACCGGTATTGAAGTATCCTGATTTCAAAAATACAATTGGAGGCTGTCCATAAAACTGTTACAAGACATTATCAACTGCACCAAAAGAGTCCATAAATATCTACCAACCCCATAGCTTCTACTTTTGCGTGGACGCGAGGGTTGGAACACAGAGCAAAATTGGAGAACACATCACACGTGGCTCGTTTTTGAGTTATTCTTGAGAAAGCTATTGCAGAGCAATTGGAGAGGAACTTACAGCAGAAGTACAATGCTCATAAAATTTATATTAACAAACCAAGTTATAATGTGAACAGTTTGAATGCTTAGATTTACGACTCGATATTTTTTACTTGAATACACCTGTCTTCTCTTTTTTCTTGTTCTTAATAGTTGCTCAATGAAATACTTATATAAGTATTGCTAAACATTTGTCGCGTTTCAGAAAAATGGGCTACAACAACCTGGTTAAACTGTTTAATCTATTTTGAGAAATTCTACATTTTCAACCTTGTTTTTGATTCAAATTCTAATACTTTTAAAATTAAATATTTAAAAGACATCAAGGCATTATTCAAGTTATTATTTGCACATCAACATCTATTTATATGCAATTTCTACAGCATCGCTTTTGTTGCTGTTTCATCTTTCCACTAAAAATTCAAATATGTATTAGATTTTTTGAAGAAATGAGGCACATCCCCCATTTTTTATTTTTCTCCTCGATTTACGGAAATGTTGATATCTTGAATATTGTTTCTCCTTCAAAATATCGACTCTGTTTTAGAAGGTTCAACAAGTTAGTTGTCTCATTTGACTGACATTGATATTTGTATAATTCCTGCGTTTTGGAGAAGGCGGTACTATGACCCCACTTCCATATTTTATATGCGCTGTAGCTCTTTTAAAGCAAATTTTGAAGAAATACGTTATCAAGCTGTAGCACTCAAACAACTCACGGAATTTGTAATATTTTGTTAACATTTGAAAAACTAAGGCCTTGCAAACAGTCCAATCCCTCGTAGAATGTCGACATCCATGACTGCTCGTTGTCTCGAAAGTCTGGAAAATCAAGTACTTAAAAGCTTACCAAATTCTGATAGAACTGACAATGGGCAGCATTTTACAGAAGGAATTTACTACGTAAAAACGCTCTCAGTTCATCGGCAGTCACACGAAAATTTAGTGCGGGTGTTTCTCACATTTTGTGAATATTAAATCATTTCTCTTAATTTTCTTATTTTATTGCTTTATTCATTAGTGAAGCAACAAGCTAAATTCAATTTTAAATTCTGCAACTTGGTTTCTTAGCTCATGTAGTTACGCTTAATGGACATACATTTAAAGCTCATCCCCGTCGGGGTGTGTTAATTGCTATTTAAAATCGTGGTCGATTTGTTGTGGCTACTTCAATGCTATTTTTCTTAGCCTGTATTTGGGCATGGTGTTTTGAATCATGTGTAATGTAATGTGTTGAATATAATCGTATTATATTTTATCGTGTGTCACTTTTCGTAAAGCCAAATGCAGTACGCATTTTCAGAAAGGTAAGATTCCAGAAGAATCTGGAAACAAGGCAAGTCGGATTTCGAGCATTGAATATGCCTCTTTCCGGAAGCCATGAGTAAGATCGTTCAATATGAGACCTTCTCAGAGTACATCTCTGGTTAATGAATTAGCAACATGGTGGCCTCTAAATAATAATAAATATATTTTTCCGTCTATATCGATATGACTTTCGCAAGCAAACGCCTACACAGTCAGTTTAAGACCACGTCCACACCACTAACAAACCGCGTGTCAACCTTCGTTTTTAAAGTCAAATTTGTTCCAAACGCTGTAAGTAGGCGTGGAAGAGCTAATGTTGTGATTCTTTAGATAACGAATGACAGGAGTTTAAGTTTTACTAAATTTAAAACCAACTGCCCCTTTTAAGTGATCTGGATGTTTTCCTATTCAAACTACTGGTGATCTTATGTTGCGTTTATGTTTGCAGTGGCCTTTATGTTTGCAAAGTTTAAAATCAGAGTTTAATCTGGCCAATGTAACTCGAACCGCAAGACCAAGAAATTATATGCATCGGTTGTTTTTAAAATTTACATTTTGTTCTTGGCTGTCCTACAACCACTACTCAAAATCGTTTTGATCTTGAACACAGTTTGGGTATTACATCTTTATAGTATTTCAGTGGACGTGTTTCAGCTGTACAGGTTTTTAGTTCTGGACGAGAAAAGCTGGGTTGCAACTCTAATAACTCCAAAAGGCATAAGAATTTTGTGTAGAACTTTATATCTATTCCCCAATTGGGCTTTAACACCTATGGGCTCTTAATACCTAAACTTTTACAAAGAGGAGAGGCCGATGCCCTTGCAGTGTGAATGTTAATCTTAGTAGTTTTGCTTTTACTGGACGATAAATTGTTCAGCCTTCCAGAGGTTTGAGGTTCTCTTTAGACATTTGCGCTATAGTGTTCGGATCCGTGCTTTTGTAATGAGCTCTGCGTGTAAAATACAAAATTTTCTGGTTGCGAGTCCTAAAAACTGTTGCTTTTACATTTAGATCTCTGTCAGGGTATCTTTCCTTTGGTCTATATTGTTATTGGCTTTACAATTTATCAGATTGTTTAAGAACACCAATACTGCAATTTTGCTTAACTTGTTTTAACAGTTGCAAAGGTATGGGTTTCAAATGGCTCCATGTACGTAATTGATGGCGACTAGATGTGGTAGCGGTGAATCCATGGCCGGTTTTCTTTATAAAATATAACTTAAAATGTATATTTTGTTGAGTTTTTACAATTTCCACATTGTTAATAAAATAAGAGGAAGTAGAAAGCTATTTAAACATGTTTGTGCTGACTCGGGGGACCAGATTAGTAAGTTTGATAGGTAATAGGTACTGAAGGCATGGACATTTGGTAATTGGATCCTTGTTGATGATCTGGGGTAGGACGATCTTTGTGAGCACGAAGCCAGGCCAAAAAATCTCTTTAAGACATTTGCAGCCTACGTCAAATCACAATGCAGTGAACACAGCTGTGGTTAATACTAGGTGTACGACTGCAAACATAATAGTGCAATTATCAATTTAACACAACTTAGTGATATGGCTTATATTAAAAGTGCTGCATCATAACCTACGTTGTTGAAACTGGGCCGTTGAACAACAATAAATGATATTACAAAGCTTAACTGCCGGTGGCACATAATGCAGTACCTAATTAACAAAATAGCTATTTATGCAACGTGTGCTAAAAGTCGCACGAGACATGAAATTTATAAAACGAAGGTTTTTAGTGAAAAAAGCTAGCGCTAAAAGGCCTACTTTTAGTGGTGGTCGTAGATAAAATATGTTTTAAACCAAGTCTAAATAATAATCATTAAATTTGTAGCAATGATTTTGAAAAGGATATTGAAATACGTATATTATGGATGTTAGCTAATTGTGCTAGTACATACATTTTATTAAACCACAGTTATTGAAACATTGACAAACTCATATGGATGAAATGTAAACATTTATTCGCAGCAATCCCACACGTATATCGATATTTGACAGAGCATCTAAAAATAGTTATATCGCGAAGCACCCTATATAATGCAGAGGTCAAACTCGCCGGATCTCATTAAATGGACCAGGAGTCGCAGCGACAAAAGGCAACGAAGTCGAGTTCGTGCAAAAACACCCTTAATCGTGAAAAAATCTACTGGAAGCAGAAGTAAAACAGAACTACAATCTCGGCACCGCGCAGTTCCTGAATAAGATGTTTGTTGACAAACCTTGGCGGGGAGCGACCTTAAAATTCAACGACTCTGCGAACAGCCCAAGTTTGACAATCGCGCCTGAAGATCTGTATTACATGGACGTTTAGAGGAAATTTACATAACGCCGCGAGATTGACGCGTACGAGCTCTTCCAGATTCCTGGCCATACAAATATTTCCCTGCTGATGCTAATTGAGGCGGACGTGCTTTACTTTAATTAGATCTTCCGGCCGCTTTTTAACGAGGGTGCTGGCAGGCGGCAAGATTTTTTCGAATGCAGATTGAGGACGAAGCTTTTAGTTGCGGAGCTTCACAAATATATTTTGCAATTGCCACGTTACTTAAGTATGACTTGCGGATATTTTTTAACCTTCTGCCGGAGACCTGAGAGTGTCGAAGTATCAATAAAGAATGTCGAAAGGGCGAAAGCAAAGTGCTCGACGATACTTCTGACGCCGTTCGCAGGTCGTGCAGTCAAATACACGGACGCTAAATTCGCCGAACAGTTTTTGCCAACATGGGCTAATCTTAGAAGTACAGATTTGTTGTTCCATATCAGTCGTCCGAGATTTGTATGGTTTTTTGTTGCCGAAAACGTTATGGACTAACTTCTTTCCGCTAGATTTAACTGTATACGTTAGAAATATGACGTCTCGGTAATTTTAAGGCATGATACGAAATATCTACGTTTTGAGATGGCCTACAAGAGATTGCATTTTGTTTAAAATCGCGTTTCTTTCAGCTCTACTACAATGACATGAGGATACGAGATTAAGAAAATATGATCTTACTGAACAAAGTATAAACAACACTTTGCAGAGTTCTTCCAGATAACTCGTTCCTGTTTTCCATATTCGAATTTAGACAATGCCAAAGACATAATATGTGAAGGTGCTTACCTGTGTGATGTGTGAAGCTTTTCTCAGACAAGTGTGTTATAAGGAACCTACTATATATTTTGGAAAAACACACCAATTCGCAACGTGTTAGTCAGTAAATCAAGCCACTATTTTAGACATACGGCATCTTTAAAAAAGAAGTAAATTTAACGCATTTAAAATGCACTAAATTTAATGAAATGGAAAGCGTCCATACAAAATGATGAGACTGTTTTAATTTTAATAGCTGTATCATCTTCAAAATGTACAGATACACTAGAACCGTACACTGCGGAAAATCCATTACAGTTAGCAATCTGAAAGTTAGTATAATATCCCAAATATAATTAAATTATATGCTTTTTATAATATTGAAACATAAAACATGTTGCACATCCATTACATTCGATTATAAACAGAAGAGGAAGTTAGCCGTAACAATTAATAGCACCTAACTAAAGCAATGATCATCATCCGGCTCCGGCACTAGGGAGTGGGTTAATGCTGAACTGAATACAACTAAATACAGGTGCCACCAATTTAAATAATCAACAATTCGCAAATCTAAAATTATGATACGGTATAGGCACCGTTAATTTGCAATGGAGATGAAATCTCAATAGTTGAACAAATGAAATGCAAACCAACTGATAAGCCCTACATTGTTATGGTAAAAGCCAGCACAATTAAATTGAGATATATTATTATCTTATATACAGGTTTCAAATGCAAAGGAGACAGTTCCTCGTACTGATATATTTGCATACATATATGTAATCCTGAATTTATGCCATTTAACAGTACATACAAAATTCGCGACGTGATCACGATGCGCTCATAATAACACAAATATTACAAGTTTAGTGTACCTAGAAAATATTTATCGAACATTAAATCCTCAATATGAATCTCAATGACGTGATTTTTCACATCTCCTTAATATAATAAGTGTAGTCAAATACTTAAGTAACATGTTAATGAAGTGTTGGCTTATCTGTCGCCTCCAACAAACAGAACCATCAGCAAAAAAGCAATGTGACACAATGACACTAGAATTCCTGATTGAAACTGACAGTTGCTACGGATCAGCTGTCAGTTGAAGTCACTTCTGTGAGACGAGAGACACATCCATTCAACTCGATACGTCAAATACCTAACCTTCAAACGTCAAACTGGACAGGTAAGTAAGCATTTTAACTGTACTCTTTGAACGGCTTATTTGTTTCAGAAAGTCATCACTATCAAGAGACAGCTCACACAATTTGTTGAGTAAACGCAGTTAATAGTCCCGATGATAAGCAAAACTGTATTCCGTATGACCGTATCAAAACTCATAATTCATATCCTTTTTACTTCCATATTATAGTAATTAAGTGCTTTTAGGGCAACTCAGATGAGGTAGAATATGGCCCAATTATATCATAAAATCCTGATATGGGCACCAAATTTTTAAATATCCAAGTAACCGTAACAAAGAGCGTTCGTCAATAAACTATAATAAAGACCGAAACTGACATTGCTCATCTTTTAGAACAGAGCAGACGTAGTATTCAGATCATTTTTAACAAATTTACCAGGCAGCAGAGACAAATGCATTTGCATTCGAAAAGAATTCGCTTGTTAGCAGTACCTGCAGCTTGCAACAAAGACTGTGGCATCGGCTCATTTTAATGCAACACCATACGGTTTGCCTTTGTAATTCTGGCGGGTTAATAAATATCGGCGAGTTTGGCGATACAGTATCAATAAAACCTTGTACGCGCTCCATGCAAATGTTAACACATCATCGGCGCATTTATGGAGTGTAATTAATAAATGGTACACAGGACATGCTAAAACTTCCGGCTTTTTATCCGGCCTCGTCGGGTTATTGTAATTTTAATATCGCTGATTATTAAAGCCGGCATTAGCGCCCTGTTTGCGCTGATTGTTTGATTTTCGATCTGCGGATGAATTTCAGCTCGCGAAAAGTCCCGTGCGGGGTGCTTTAATGGTTTGCATAACGAAGTTGGCATTCTGCACCTTTAAGCGCCCGGAAGTTCGGGTCTAGTTTCAGCTGTGCGAACCGCGGGTAATTAGATTGGGCTCAGTTTTTCCGAAATTCGCAGGCGGGCGCATCGACGCCCGAGCCGAAATGGCCTTAAGGGGGCACCCGTGTCCCAGGATCGGCGGTGAATTCCAACTAGAATTCTTTATCGCCGAAATCCCGGCGTGTGTCGTTAGGTAGCGCAGTAAATTCCGTGTTAATAACCGGAAAATCCTGCTTTACGATTCGTATTCACAGTAAATAACTACAAATAAGAGACGATTCCCAAATAATTGCGCTTGTACTTAACGGCTCTACAAGCAGGCCGGGTATCTGTAATCTGCACCCTTGTTTCCCTTGCTATTTGCGGGCGACCGAGCCATTCTCAGCCCTTCCTTATCTCGGCTCGCTTCTCGTCGCCATCCCGTCTTTATCTGCTCCTCAGCAACACCTCCCGAATTTCCATGTATAGTGGAGGCTCCGAGGGCCTCTTAAGCTCTGCACTGCTTAACCACTTGTCAATTTACAAGGTGTGGATCCAGGTTTGTGAGGATTTGTGGTGCAAATTGTTGCTTCGAGTTTGATATACCGCCGTAGTTGCTCCGCAGATGAAACTTGAAACTTGGACTTGTTCCACAATTTCCCTCAGCGCGTTATTTATCGCTGCATAAACGCGGACACCGATACTACACTTGTCGATGTTAGATTAATTTGCCGTCTTGTTACTGTTGCATATGAATATTCGGAGGCACAGATTTTCCTATTGATAGTATAAGTAAATCATTCATATAAAAGACTAAGGAAAGTAATACTCGTATAGGTAAGTACAGCAGAATCATTCTAGCTTTATTTTCGACGTAGGCCATGGAAGGCGCTGTTATCAATAGTAATATAACAAGGGCTAGACATACTTACCGATAATTTTGCACACGCCAAGGGTCGAGTGCTGGTTGCAATGAAAACTGTCCCGAGGGTTGCCCAAGGGCAGTTTTCTAAGGGCAACCAGCACGATGACTCTTGGCACGGGCAAAATTATATGTAAGTGTGTTGCCCGCGTTTATATTTTGAAGATTGTTACACAAAACTCGTATACGAATTATGATTTAAAATTGATCTAATAATGTCAAAAAATTCCAATTGCTTGTTTCTTGCATTTCTATTTCTAATTATGACACCATCCACGGGGTCGATAATCATCCCTAGGGAGCTTATCGCTTGGTAAGCAGCCCACGGGCGCTTATCAGCTAATCAGTTCGGGATTGGTCGATTTTCAAAACATGCATGATTCTCATTGGATGATATCAGTCATGTGACAGTTGTATGTAATAATCATATATAATGCAACTAGTGGGTTTTTGATTATCAAATAATCATTTCTGTTTACACGAGATATATTGTTTTGCAATTACGCGAGTCCGAAGGACGAGCGTGATTGCCTAAAACAATATATCGAGTGGAAACAGAAATGCTTTGATAATCAAGAAGATACGAGTTGCATTCGGCTAGATTATATCACGAGTCAATAAACAACGTGTGAATAGTGTATTTTAAATATTAAAAGTAGGTACAGTTAATGTGGTTGTTATGACAATTGTACTGACAGCAGGTAACGTTTGTGAAGGCGTATGATTATCACCTATTAACCAGGAAGGTACGGTGATTATCAGTTGCTATGTACATTATCAAAAGTTAGTGCATGCGTAACTATGCATTTTGCCGTTTTTCATTGGTTGATGTTAGAGGGAGTGGTATAATCATATATAATGCAACTAGTGGGTTCTTGATTATCAAATAATCATTTCTGTTTACACGAGATATATTGTTTGGCAATTACGCGAGTCCGAAGGACGAGCGGGATTGCCTAAAACAATATATCGAGTAGAAATAGAAATGATTTGATAATCAAGAAGACACGAGTTGCATTCGGCTAGATTATATCACGAGTCAATAAACAACGTTTAAATAGTGTATTTTAAATATTAAAAGTACAGTTAATGTGGTTGTTATGACAATTGTACTGACAGCAGGTAACGTGATGTTTGTGATGGCGTGTGATTATCACCTATTAATCAGGAAGGTATGTGATTGTCAGTAGCTCTGTACATTATCAAAAGTTAGTACATGCGTAACTATGCATTTTGTCGTTTTTCATTGGTTGATGATAGAGGGAGTGGTATAATCATAATAATTGATGCCACTAATTTAGTAATACATTAAGTGAAATAAAAGTCATATATATATAAAGCTTGGTTATGTTGTAACTACCAAGAAATCAGTAGCAGCGATTGCAGTAATTAGTAAAATTTGTCTTCACACTGCAATGTGTAGCATGTATTTCGAATTATTCGAAAAATTTAGTTTTAAGCATCGCATTGCACAGAAATCAATGTTGCTACAACCGCGTTTGTCACTTTATTGTGCAAAAACTCTATTATTTAGTATAATTACTTAAATTTAAAAACTTTTTGTACGTCACTGATCTATCCTATCATTTTATCCAAATCAATTTTAAAAGTTAATGTCAGTTTGATATATGTCAAGAATTATTACCAATACGAAGCTTTGAAATTACTAGATTTAATATTAGTTTTATTTTTTGCCGACCGCAAAGCTAGAATAGTTCTGCTGTATCTCAAAGATCTATCATTTCACAGTTCTACGTTCGATTAGTATTAGGACTAGATTTATATCTCTGGTACTTGGTCGACGTATTTTAAGTTATGTGCGTTCATTGTACTGGCAGTATTTCACGTCAGTGCAACAATTCAAATGGGTCGTTTCTTTCTATCTTGATGAATCTACTCCATAGAGAAGTTTCTTCTTGGTATCTAGTACCACTGCCTCTTTGAATCTTTCATTATTCTTCTCGCTATTTCTTCTTCTTGTCTCTAATGCACTATTGACTTCAGACCAATTTTCCTAAATATGACTGACGGCATTATCCGATTTATGATGTACCATCACTGGCCTATGTTGTATCTTCGATCAACAATGATTACGTTTGTTACGTTCTGATTGATGTTTGGACTATGTATTTCCATTTCTATCGTTTGAAGAGGCTCTTCCAACTCTTGTTGATAAGTAGTACCGTGTCGTCAGCGAAACGTAGACTATTTATTTTTTCGCTTCCATCTATGATAAAGTGCAACCTTGTCTAACGTCCTTTCTTATGGTACAAAGCTATGAAAAGAGAAGTAGGCCAAGATTGTAATAAATGGAAAATTGGAAGAAACATGATTTCCAGAAACACCCAATAAACCATGCAAAAGTTGGGAGAAGATAGATTATAGGGTTATTAGTCGATTTCAACTATTATAAAAACACTGCTATACAACCCTCTATTAGAACCACCGTTTACCTATTCGCATTATGTAAAGGAGAGAGCTAAGGTAGTTTCAACTTTTTAAAGTATACATAAAACCAGATAATCTTTCCAAACCTCCCAATATTTACAACTGAAGGGAGAATTTACCCCTCCCCCTCTCAAAGATATTAAATTCAGTAGAGATGTTTAGTAAAGATCACCATAACGAGGTAACTACTGCATCTAGCAAGTTTTACTTCTTTCGAAGAGTTTATTGGAAACAATCTTAGTCACAAGCTCGTTATTGAATGAGTATCACTTGAAGAACCCGCAAGAATAGACGAAGACCACGGATGTAGTACTAATGCAGATCTATATAAAAAATATTACTTGAAAGGCCTCACAAGAGTGGAGGAATACTACGTACGTAGTACTAATATAGTCGAAGAAAGAGTATCACTTGAAGGACACCGCAGAATATCGACCGAGAAGAGAAGAGTAGTACCTGAATGACCCCTTGAAAAAGGAAAAATGCTACTGATGTACTTAGTACTAATATAGACCAAGAAAAAGAATATCGCCTGAAGGGCCGCGCAAGAATGAGAAGACCAGGGATATACTTCAATTGTAGACCTAGATCAATGGTATCACTTGAGGAATCCCGCAATAATGGAAGAAGGTCATTGGTATAGCCCTAATGTAGATAACTCCAGAGAAACGAAAAAAGGCTGCGGATATAGTACTAATATAGATTAAAAGAAGAATATCACCTGCAGAGCTTCTCTAGAAAGACAAAAGGCCGCGGATACAGTTAAAATGTAGACCAAGAACAAACACTTAAAGAGCACAGCAAGAATGGAAGAAAACCACGAGTATAGTACTAATATATGCCGATAAGAATAATATCACTTAAAGAAACTCTCAAGAATGGAACGACACGATGGATATAGCCCTGATATAGACCGACAAGCAAAATATCACTTGAAAGACCCCAGAGAAACGAAAGATAGCCACGGATACAGTACTAATATAGATTGAGAAGACGAATATCACCTAAAAGGGCCCGCAATAATGGAAGAAAACCACAGATATAGAACTAATATAGACCGATAAGCATAAAATCACTTGAAAAATACCAGAAGAACGAAAGAAGACCACGGATATAGTACTAAAATAGATTGAAGAGAAATATATCACGTGCAGAGCCCCGCAAGAATGAAGGAAGATCACGGATATAGTCGAAATGCAGATTTAGAGTAAGAGCATCACTTGAAGAACTTCGCAAGAATGAAAGAAGACCACGGGTATAGTATTAATATAGACCGAGAAGAATAATATCACTTAACACGCACCGTAAGAGTGGAAGAAGACCACGGATATAATCCTTACATAGACCGAGAAGAATAATATAATTTAAAAAGCTCATAAAGAACGGAAAAAGACCACGGATATACAGAGTGTATCTAAACAGTAGCTTACGGCGTTGTATACCTGTACTAAATAAGTTTTTATAAATATATGTCTTTAACCAAACGTTTACAGTGTTCCGTTTTTTTAACTTTGAATTGATTTTCTCTGAACAGGTGATTTCGAAAAATAGCAACTCGAAAAAAACGTTGTCTAGCAATAACCTGAGGCGCATCTGACAGTTATTTCTTAGAGGCAACGCACTTAAGGGATATTATTTGTCAAAACTACAAGGATTTATCACTGCCCGCGGTGAATTCGAAAGGATAGGTTCTAAAATAACTTAACAACAATAATTATTAATGAAGAGAAGTCATTTTTTTGCCAATTAATTTGACACTTCATTATTTACTTGGATAGGATACCACTGAATTGTAATTGGGTAGTTTCAATGCTGATTGCTAATCGCCTTAGGGTTGTTTTCACTTTAAGTCTGATAAGATTGACACACGTGCTCGAAAATAATCAAATAGGATTGGCCTATAATATATATAAGAACTTGTTAGCTGTAGTTATCCGCGGTGAATTGGGAAAGATAAGTTCGTAAATAAATTAAGAACAATAATTACTAGGTAACAAAAAGGAGCCACTTTTCTGAAAATTAATTCAACATTTCGTTATTTACTTGTCATGGGATACCACTAAATTTTAACTACTAGGTAGTTTCCACGCTGATTGAAAATCACCCTGGGGTTGCTTTCACTTGAGGTTTGAAATGTTCAAATTGACATACTTGATAGACATTAATAAAATATGATTAGTCTATAAAATATACAATGAGTCCATAAAGTCTTGCACAAATTCATTTAAAATTCAGATATTTCATTATCGGAAAAACGCTCGAATATGTCAATTAGTATTTTTAGTTGCGCATTTTTTAAAGTAAAACGTTAGTATACAGGGAGTCCCAGGTAAGAGATATGACGTCATGTAGGTTTTTTAAATGGAACATCTTTTGTATTGTACCATTTACACTTTTTGTGTAACCAACTATACCTCTAAATTCAGCAGTTTTGGAAATATTGACGTTTGAACATTGATGATTTGGAACATTTACGCAGCTGTAAAAACCAAACGGTTTCAATTAAAACGAAACGGCTTGCACTTTCGTATCTCAGTTTTCTATGAGCTATCACTTGATGCTATTTTTCGATTCAACCAGAAATGTCAATTTTTTGACCGGAAGTCAGAAAAAACAGTATCAATTTTTTCAAACGTCAATATTTCAAAAACCGCTGAATTTAGAGATATAGTTGGTTATACAAAAAGTGTTCAGTTTTCAACGTTGAATTCGAAAATGGTACAATATAGAGGGTGTTCTATTTAAAAAAAAAACCTACATGACGTCATATCTCTTACCTGGGACACCCTGTACACTAACATTTTAAAAAATGCGCAACTAAAAATACTAATTGACATGTTCGAGCGTTTTTCCGATAATGAAATATTTGAATTTTAAATGAATTTGTGCAATACTTTATGGACTCGTTGTATAAGAACTTATAAGGATAAGTATTAAGGCTAAGCACCTTTGAAAATTTCTTTTATTTCAATATGACATCCCAGTATTCGATAATATTTGATACGCCCCTGCCATATTTCATAATTTTCATTAATTTTTCGAATTAATTTTTAATCTACATAAGAAAAAGTGCTATTGCAAAATTTTGGTTGGATTAGTAATATTCCTGTAGTTCGGGTTTACAAACCTAGTGCGCTCGCAAAAGCAAACTTCCATAACCAAAAAGTATCAACCAAAAACTAAAGATATAAAAAACAATTATGTTTTTCATTTGGAATGAGTCAAAGGTGTCTAGTTTTGAGTAATACTTACCCTGAAAATACCACTACCCACCTTTTCTCCAGTATTCTCAGACAAAATTACTATAGAGCTAAAAGAAATAAATTTCAACACCGTGCAACGATTTGATTAAAGACATATGTTCATCTAGACTGTTTGCCTTATTTTTAAAAAAACTGTACGTACATGAAACCGTGGCCTTTTAGATACACACTGTAGCACTAATATAAGCCGAACAGACGCCGCAAAAGGTAGAAAAAGTAATGTACAGTAGTGATACAGTACGTCTAGAAAGTATGTGGAATTTTTCTCTTTTCTCTTTTAGAGGTAATGGTTTGATATGTGATTTTTGTTAAAGAACATATATTATAATGAGCTTTGGCCTGACATAATTTAACTAGACAAATTCGGAGTTGTCATTACAAGAAGATAAAACCGGATGCCATACCTCCAGGTATACAAGAACTTCGTTAGAAGAGAACAGGATCGCAACCATTCCGTGGCTAGCAGCTTCTGCAGATCTGAGCCCTATTTAAAATCTATGGAAGCTCATAAAAATCGAAGTAGACCTCAAACCAGACCTCAATTAGAGGTAGCAGCAGCATGGCAAGTTATCACTGCAAAATACGCATTCGATTTAATTGCCGGAATTCCCACCGAATTAATAAATGTTTGCAGTTAAATGCCCAATATACTAATATATATATGTAAGATAAGTTGTTTTCCTATAATATTTTCATATTAGTTCAGAAAATGTTTGTTTATCTGTATTTTTAATTCCACATACGTTATAGACGTCCTATATATGGGTAGGTAACCGATTTATAACATAATAATACATGTAGAAAAAGAAAAAGATCAAGTAGAATAATATTATGTATAAACGCGATGTTAGAAGAGCGGAATTGGTGTTGAAGCAACTCAATTATATTTTAAACCAACATAAATAAAAATTCTACAATATCTAGCTAATATATTTCTAATAAATATTACGAACAGAGAAAACATTCAGAAGGCATAAGTACAAGCAACTAGAAATAATCCTCCGGAGAACAAAATGAGGTAGAAACGTGTATGCCCAACGTGGGAATTGAAGAACATCTATACAGGCTGCCCCTTTTCTGGAATTTATGCTTAGGGATCTCTCTTATCTTGTTGGTCGAATAGGGTTAAAGTTGCAAAATTTAATCAATACTCTAAAGATAAATTTTACTTAAGTCCACTTAGTTTTTCATCTAACTAAAAAATGTAGGTTTTAGTTTTTCCTTGCTTTTATTTGGAAAAATAAATCATTTAAAAGCTGTTTCAAAGCAGCCTTTCATGCTTAATTCCATAAAATGTGCAAAAATAGTATCAACGTTTCGAATAATCTTAAGTCACCATCAAGTTCGTTTTCTGTAATTATTATGATTATTTTCAGAGAGTGTGGCACAGCCCCACAGCACTGCAGCCTGAAAGAAACTTTATTCAGTTATGTTCCTGATTTTTCATTTTTCACAGCTCTAGGGCTCCAAAGTATAGTCTCCTTGCTGACAAGGCTTTCACATTGACAAAAGATGTAAGTGTATTAAGTTCTCCTCATTTCGTCTGTATATTGGAACATCTTTTAGCTCGATAGCGTTTAGGTGTTTCATTAGGTAGGTACATTCCAACTATTTTTCACAGTTGCTTCCTATTGATCCGCAAAGCTTGTTCTTTTTTTGTTTAGATAGGTTCTCTGTGAACTGATGTGACTGTCTGTCCCGAAGTTCCTTCCAGTATTAGCTATGCCGATCTCTGTTTCTAATTATCCCTGTTATGCTATCCCGCACGTAGGTTTTGACCCGATCAAGGTATCTGTGAGCTTTCTTTTCCAAAACAACCCTCATTGTGATTTCCTTAAATCCTCTGGTATCCCGGCACCCACAATTGTGTTTTGTCAGCTACTTGGTGCTTGACAATTTCAACTTTTGTGATAAAAATGTATTTGTGCAACTATGTCTCAGCTACGATAGATGACGAAGAGCTTATCAGGTCGCTATGTAGCTAGTCTTACTAAATCAGCGACATCTTGTTATACGAAGCACCACCTTCCAGTTTTATTTTTAGGTTTTTGTAGCATGCATTTAATGAAAACTTCCATATATTAATTACCATTGCAGCTCAATTAGCTTAAGTGTCCGCTGCACCGGACCTCTCGATATCTAAGAATAGCACGCTCCATAATTTATGGAATTTCATCAAGAGAAAGCGGTATCTATCAAATTTTTATATCTTTCCTCAATCCCCCTTTTATTAGCAATTCCCTTGTTCTATTCTGATTTACTACCACTCAGATAGCCCCACTAACTGATAAATTTTCCTGCTAAGTTTGCTATTGGCCGACTCGTCCTTGGAAGTCGCATAAACGCAGTTGTTACGTACTTGCGCAATATGGCGTATACGTTTCGGCCTTCGCCGTGGTTCGCATTGGTATTTATGACGTGCTGTTCGGTTAAGATTTCGTTAATGCATGGCACTTTTTTCTGACACACCGACTTGAGATAGATTACTGTGATTATTCAACACTATAATGAACGAACCAATGAAAATTGTATTTGTCAGAAACGGCCAATCAAAATTGACTGTCATTGAAAACACCTAATGTCACAGTGTTTTCACGCGATCCCGATTGGTTTCAATGATTTCAATTTAGTGAGTAGCCTTTGACTGACATTTCACCAAAACGTCAAAGTGAAGTTTGCAAATCAGCGTCGTTCTAAAAACTCATAATAATCGTGTTGGAAGCTCCAGTATTGAATTAATAGTGGAACACGTTAAAAATGTGTGCTGTCGTCACGGTAAAGGTCATCTACCCATATTGTTGAATAATTTTTCCAAATACCACTCAAAGAACATTTTTTTAAGAGAATTTTTTTCGTAAACATGCACATTATTGCAAATTTCTCTCAACAAAAACTGCTAAAATTCCACTCGACCTACGGTCTCGCGGAATTTTTAACGCAGTTTTGGTTTCGAGAAATTTAAACGCAATAATTTGCATGTCAACAGAAAAAATTCTCAAAAAATTTTCACCTTTTGTGGTATTACATTTGATTATTTCCTTCATATCCATAATAATGGGTAATCACCATGGTTTCTGCCAGTTTAATAATGACTAAAATTCAAACGTCAAAATTTAACCGCGGTTAAATTTATGTCAAAATTTAATCGCTTGTGCATAATTTTAACATTATTATTAAAGGTGCTTCACCAACTGAATTTTATCTATTTATTCAGGAAATAATCACGCCGAACATCCCGCGTGCATGTAAACTAGCCTGAATAAATTTTGACGATTTTCTGTCAGAATATTTTGCTCTGAAGAAATATATCTCGTAAATTTTCCGCTTCAAAATCCCTCGTGCTGCGCACTCGGGATTCTTGCTGAGCGGCAAATTTACTTGGCAAATTTCTTAGCAAAACATTCTGACAGAAAACGTCAAAATTTAATCGGCTATTCTAATGCACTTGGGATATTACTGTTGATTAAATTTTGAACAACATCTATAATAATTTTGGAAAAAATGCTCAAGTTATACCAATTCCCAAAATTAGTGCACCGACGACTACAAGGACCTAAGGCTGATTAGTATTATTTCATGTCTTTCGCAAGTACACGAGAGGCATTACGTTGAAACTTTTGAAATTATTCTAGGGGCGCAATCTGGCTTTAGACAACGCTGTAGCTGTAAAACTGCAGTTTTAAATGTAACTGATTATTCTTCACTGCTCGTGATAATAACAGACTAACTATAGTTATTATGCTGGACTTTGCCAAAGCCTTAATCATGACTTGTTAATCGCTATTCTGCACTACCTATATCGGATTTGCTAAAAGTGCAAAAGATTTTTTCAAAAGCCATTTGGCTGATAAGACTTAAACTGTGCTTCGCGGAAAGTTCCTTCCCCACATTTCGTTCCTCACATTTTGTACCCCACATTTCGTTCTCGGGATATTTCGTCTCCCCACATTTCATACCCGGCAACTTCGTTCCGAGTGAGCTCAATTTTCTCCTAGATTACAGGGTGTTGAAAAACGAGTGCAGCGATTGGAATGCAGCTAGAATAATGAAAGATATTTTAATTAATGTATTTATTATAATAAACTTATAAGAACTATATGTATACAGTATGAAGGAATAACATTTTATTTTTAGTTTAACATAAAAATATTATAGGAGTAAAAATTCCTGCTTGGGTTGTAGAAATTTTCAGTTTTTGAAAAACCAAGTCGGCCTTGACAGTTTAGCAAAAACTATTTCTTTTCAGGTAAACTACCCTTTTTGTTCATGATACGGCAAAATATTACTAAGAGAAGTTGTTCAGAATGAAAAAAAAACCACCATCAATTACCATGCAGAGAGCTCAAGACCGACTGCAGTTGAAAACTCTTATTGACCAAAGGGTTGATGCTATATTGCATAATGGACCACAACACGTCAAGCATGGTATAATTGTAATGATGAGAAAGAAGTATAGTTTATGTATTGCTCAACAAAATTATCTTTTCATTAGTTAAAACAATTTGAAAAATTTTCGTAATATGTAATCATATCATGTTTTGTACTGCATACTTGACGAAATACAATCATTCTAATAATGTCTTGACATGTCATATCCATATCCACATATGAGTTTGAGGCTGGAATTGGAAGTATACGTAGTACTTTGAACCATGTTTAATAGTAAAAATTCTTACGAACTGAAATTTTAACTCTTTTTTCAGGAAAGTTGAACTCGAAGTTGTCCACTGATATTTTCTATGAAATATATTGATTCTAATAATCTAATGAAATGTTTATTATATCATTTATGTAATAGAAATACGATACACTAACTCAAATATTCGCGCCCACTTGACGATTGTGGTCCACTAGTTTTAATTTTAGTCGAATTTCAATTTATAAGGTCAAATTGTTGGTATTTTCAAGCTTTAGAAGTTTTATAATAACTACTACTTCGCGAAAAAATTGTCGACCCCTTCATCGCAAGAAAATCAAACGCACCTTTTTTCAGATGGCGGAAATAGTATATACTTGAAGTTAAGCTTTTCTGGACCCCCCTCCCCTTCCCCCAACACCAAAAGAAGGAATTTCAAATTTCGGTTCATTTTCAAGCAAAAATGACATAGTGACTGGACTATACAGGGTGTTGATTAAGTACGTAGACAAACTTTAAGGGGTGATTCCTTGATCAATTCTAAGATAAAAAGTTCATACAAACATGGAACCTAAACGGCTTCGTTTTCAAGATACAGGGTGTTGAAGTTTAAACAAAAACATTTTGTTTTTCAAAAATCTGGAAAACGCCTAGAGGTATTTTAATGAAATTTGGTGTATGATAGTATTTCATAAAGTAGCATTTTTTGGTAAAAATAAATGTAATTTATTTCCACCAGTGGCGTGCATCGGGGCCACCTCAGTTACCTTATTTTAGAAAAATCTGGTATGCCACTGTTTTTTAGCTTTATCCATTGAAACTATACAAAAGATGTATTTTTATTTTTTGATAGAATACACCTTTTTCGAGAAAAACGGAAAAATCTGTAACAGCAATTCCGTTCATTGGACTTTAATGGATCTACACGGCTTCGTTTTCAAAATACAGCTTGAAGAAGTTTTACAAAAATATTATTTAATAACAAACAATTTTACAATAGCTATAAAACTTTTGGCTAAAAACAGTGGAGTACCAGATTTCAACACCCTGTATTTTGAAAACGAAGCCCTTTTAGGCCGCATGTTTCTATGCACTTTTATTCTTAGAATTGATCAAGGAATCAACCCTTAAAGTTTGTCTACGTACTTAATTAACACCTTGTATATACAGAGAATTTTTCTTTTTAGTATACATACGAGTATCCCCTATGTATACTTTTAAAAAGAACGAATCAATTAGTTTATATTTTTTTGTAGTTCATGTTCCATACGTTGTGAACAAATTAAAATGATCAAAATGATTTTAATTATAATATTCTAAAAACATCAATAATACAAAACAAATTAAATAAAGCGGCAATAGTTACAACAAGGTGAAATTTTATTCTCTCTAACGAACCGAGTTACAATAAGTTCAAAATGACGAACTTGCACTTCTAAACAGTCCCTTAGGCGATCCCGAAAAGCACCCACAGCATTAGCTAGAAAGTCAGGATTCAATCTATTGTATTCGGTAGGTATGCGATCTTTTAATTCCTCATACTTTGTATTGGAACATTCGTGTACATTTTTGATTTCAGGTAGCCCCAAACAAAGAAGTCGTTGGGTGGCAAATCTACAGACCGCGGTGGTTACAGTACGGACCGAATCTCCCTATCCAGCGTCCTGGAAACCTGTCGTTTAGAAAGTTTGTAACAGCATTTGTGGAATGCAGAGATGTTCTATCCATCTGGAACCACAGGCCATCGATGTTTAAGTTTTCTATTTCTGGAATGATGTCGTTCATTAACAGCTCCAAAAATGTGGCTGTAGTGTGATTCCCGTCAATAAAATATGGACCAATAAGCCTATTTTCAACTATTCCTAGCTATACATTAACTTTCCCAGTGTATTGGGTGCGAGTTAAGTTTTGTAAATATCGGTTAGTGCGGGACCAATATCTGGGGAATAGGAAGGAATGAGGTTAGCAAGATAAAATAGATAACTATCATACAGACCGAAAATGTTGTGAATTTACTTCTCCTTTTATTGTGAAAGTTGCTTCATTACTAAAAACTATCTTATTTAATATGTCTTCGTGTTCATTAATTGAGTTGAATAAAGTTTCACAAAAGCTTTTCTTTGTCTTCGTCAAATAGTTGCTGGTGATTATAAAATTTCCACGATTTATATTTAAATTCTTTTAGTGTTTTAAATACCGAGGCTTTAGATACATTAAAATGCGAGGCTATTTCTCTTAGTGATATTATGGGGTTTTCTTCAACGTAACATAAAATATTTTTCCCGCTGCTGATCATGTAAGTCAGTGATACAGCCTTAGTAACAAAACGTGTAAGTCGGTGATTATATTTGATTGCTGCTTTTTCTTGACAACGGAACTTAATATTATTATTAAGTTGCTAGGATAATAAAATTAGCAAAGCAAGATGCAGATTATACGTTTTGTTTAGAAATTGCAAGTGTTTATGTGACATGTGACACTCACAGGTAACACGACTCACGACAACTAATCCTGGTGACAGGTGACAAACCAAACGATTTTTTCAAAAATCTAGGAAAATTTCGATAAGCAGCGGGAAAATCTAATAAGATAACTCGGAATGCATCGCCTATTAACATTTTCGGCAGCCAACAAGCCGCGACTTCGGCTTGGCTTGTACTTGCCTACCTCAAATGTTAATAGGTCTTTACATTCCTTGTTACTTAAATAGCTATAATTTCATTTCTTCAGTTAATAATGTTTTGTATGGTGCTAATGCAAGGAGTGTGCCTCTCTGGATATTTTGTTGAAAATACATCTCTCACAGTTCTTAAGCTGTTACCATTCTGATACCACATTACAATTTCTACTTTTTCGTCTTTACTATACATAATTGTATAAAAAATGCAATAAGACGTTTCAAATAATACTACTATTCTTTGACATTAAATTAATTTTTTCTATAGCACATGTTAAAGTGTGCTTTTATCAACTCAAAACAAAAGGTCAAGTTTTACTTTAACAGCAAGGGTAGATAAAGTAGCACTTTAACATTAAGGATAGATAAAGTAATTTAATTTTCTAACTTTTGTTTAAATTAAATATGACAGCTTCGCATTATCGTAGCAACCCAACCTAGCTACTGAGATTTTGAAATGTCATGGGCTCTCTCTATTTTCTTTTGAAATTGTTAAAGTTCTTGCTATAGAAAAATTATTATATTATACACGACGATAAAGTTATTTCTATCCACTCTTAAATCATTAACGTCTCGACTTCGTCTCGCCGTTAAACGATTCACTCGTGGATAAAATTTAACTTTATCGTCTTGTATAATAAATTACTATTACTTTTGTTTTATATTAAAACTCTTAAAATCGAAGTTTGCTGTTTAATTTGTTGCCTACTTATAGGTTAAATCCATATATTTAATATCTACTATATTGCTAGCGGCTATAAGTGGGGAGGTCACAACTTAAGTGAGACAGACAACCAACTCTTCGATGTATTTGGTGAGCTGTGCGCAAACGCGTCGTTCGCGAGGTGGGGAAGTGAACCTCACGGTCAAGTTTAAAATTCGCTTCTAAAGGCGGAGTTCTAATTCTCAGGCATGCGCATGAGACGGGTAGTACTCAGAGTGAGACTATGTCGGCGCCGTATAGTTTTCGGCCGTTCCCAGCCTTACTAGCAATATAGTAAGTAATACATATATGGTTAAAACAATGCTTTGATGTGTTTTTCTTAAAGTATACATAGGGTATATGTATACTAAGAAGGAACAATCGCTGTATATACTTCTCTTTCCATCTAACCAATTCTGCTATAGTTTCCGAGATACTAATTGACACAACGAAGAGAAAATAATATATTCGGATCGATTACATTACAATATACTTCGAAATATACTAAATAATAAATGTAACTGCTTCGGCAACTAAATTACCACAAATAATAAAAGCCACAGAGAATTCCGTGTAACATAGTCTGAAAAGTCTCGCTTAAGCTATGAGGGGATAGACCATGAACGATATACCTAGAACCGATTTATTCGTACATATATTTTTCGCTATTCATTCTATTATTTACCTTGCACACTACAAACACTTGCGTGCCTTTGTGTTACCATGGTTTCATGTTTTAACTATCTTGTAACTCGGAACGTTTCTTGATAGTTGTATCGCATTAGCAATAAACACAAACTGAAACAACTACAGTTAGTTAAGAAAAAGATAAGCCCTTGATTGTTAATTAAGACTCGGCGCATTAGCGGAAAATATTTAAATTTGTTGCTTCTAAAGAGATTCCCACTATCGAGAACCTTATCAGCTGAAGCTGTAGCATCTCGTGCTCACTTCATTTTTCCATGTATATGCAAGCTTCCAACCCCGTTTCAACTTTTAAAGTCTGCTAGTAACTTGTTAGTTCGGAAAACTGCGACAATTACGAGTCTCTACAAATAGTTTGAGAAGGTGGCTCAATATCTCCGTGTTGCAGATTTCAGTTACTACGCAACCGATTTCCGAGAATCGCTTCTCATTAAACGTGAGATAGAGTTATATTGCAAAACTGGTTTGATGCAGTCTTTTATCAGTAATAATGTTGTATTAAGGGCAAATGATTTTGTCAATAAAAATGTTTACGAAAGATTTTTGTTTTGGCAATGCCACAAAACAAATTAACTTGATCAAATTACCCAGCCAAAGGCGAGCAAATTTGAGAGCATTTCCAAAAAATATCAAAACATTTTCCCAGCAAAATCATGAGCCCGAAATACATTTTATGGATTATTTCCCAAATATGGGTTCATTTTGTATCAGTTTGCAATGAATATGACATTTATACTTATGCACAATGCCAGTTTAAATGAAGTTTTTGAAATTCTACCTTGATTAAAACAACATATTTGGTGGTTGCCATGGATACAAATGGCAAAACAAACTGATAAAATCCCATGGGTAAATTTTTATTTTTTGTCACTATAGCAAGTACGGATTGGTTGAATTTTGAAAAATTATGGCATTTGATTGGATAATAAGAGATGCGGGAAATAGTAAATAGAAATAGTTTAATTAATGTTTTTGAATTCATGACAGTTTGATGGAACTAGTTATTGCTGGAACCATACTGTGGGAGCCTAAAGCATTGGACTTAAATCGACATCTTCAGTAGAGCAAATACAGAAATGCACAGGATACTAAGTCCGGAAACCAGGAAAGATGTTGCAACATTTCCACCTAAAATTTGTAGCTTGATCTTACGCAGATTTTGCAATATTTCGTGCGCTATCTTGCAAAAAATACGATACTGTCGCAGTCTCTTGATATTTGTTTTCAATGGTAATTTCCGATTTGCATTCACTGCTAATCTTAAAATTCGATTCTTTGATATACAATGGGGTCATTCATTACATATAAACTTCTTGAAGTGTAATCCGTCCTGCAATAAAAATGTTATTCTAGCTCGCTCATTTTGTTAACACAAACGAAGAATTTATGGTAAATGAAACCGTTATTGCCAATCATATGGATGAAATTACGCCTCTTAAAACATTTCGTCATTATTTCTAATAAGAATATTTTTTCGCAGCTGTAGTTTATTCAAGTCAATAGTTTAGTCCCGAAGCATACCTTCCTTCGAAAAGTCATATTAAATATTCTCAATGCAAAACAGGAGGCAATGCAACAACTGTCAGCAATTTGGTTGTGAAGCAGAGCGTTTAATCAATTAATCGTAAGTGGCCAACGCTAAAGAGCTGGCAATTGGACGTGAAAGGTGACTGTGTGACAACACAAACGTGTACGTGACGTCCTGATTAATTTTTCTGATGTCAAATACTGCCTTTGTGTCAATTTTTGTAGAGCCGTGGCGTTGGATATTCAGCAGTCGGCTGACAACGCGGATTGAATGGCATGAATGCTAATTTCGTGCATGCGGTAAACGTTTGGAAAAATTGTGTTTTACGCGCTTAACTGCCGTGTTAACAGCTAGCGATTGCAGAACAGAGTTTAATGGACTTTATGGTAATTTCCCACTGAGAGACTAACGTTATGGACATTAAATGAAGGCCTCTTCTGGAAAATGTCGAAGAAAAATATCAAATGTATTTTATTACACTTACATTGCTTATATACGAGTATTTATGACCGATGTTAAATGTTCTTAAAATTGTAAGTAGGAACATTATATAGAGCGACCCAGCAATTATTTTCAGCTTTAGTGGTAGTAGGTAAAATTTCAAACAATTCAAAGTATTCTTGTAAACTTTTGTTGGAAAGTGAAAATGTTAGGGTTCAAGTCCTCCTCTGCAACTTCATTAATAATTTCGGCTGATAATAAACAAAGCTCCTTTGAGTTGCACAGACTAAAATGTTTCGGTGTTTATAGCGATTAATATATTTAATAAAGTTCAGATTGCTAACGAGCTACCCGACCTTTTTATTAGTCAGTTATTCCTCCTCATTTTCGGAGTTTTAGCGTTGTAAAAACCACTGACAAAATTTTTATTAATATTAAGGAAATATATAGAGTATATATTTACAAAACAATTTTAATGCCGATAACACTTTACAACTACCTTATAGTTATTGTTACCGTAGATGATTTCGGAGGCTTTCAAGGTCATTGTCATTAAGTAACAAACAGCTTCCGGGATTGGACCGCATCATTATTGAGCTCGAAGAACTCAACGTTTAGCCCACTTTCGTAAGGAGCTACATCACGACGAAAAGCAAATGAGCACGGTAACTCAACGTGTAAACCAAGCCAGAGGCGAAACTTTTCTAACGATCGGAAAGGAGAAAGGCTAGAAAGTATAGGCAAGTTTCTTCGGGGTTGAGTAACGGTCGACAGGGCTTAGAAATTGGCATCTCAATTGCTTCTTGAATTTTTCTGCTAAAGGAGAATGGGGATTTGCAGATAATGTAAGTTTAATCAAAAAGGATCTTATCTCCGGTGTTCGGCGATGGATGATGATGAACCGAGATCCGACTAGAGACAGCGCTGGTGTTTAGAAATGCGAGTTTTACTGATTGTCGTGTTTCACCAATGTATACCACATTACAAGAGCAAGGATTCTATAAACACCTTAGGATGACATAGTGTTTAATTTATCTTTAGAAGGGGGAAGAAAACACTTTTTTACACGATCGGTGACTTGGTGGATATAAAGAAGAAAGACAATTTTTGGAGGATTGGGTGATACCAGCCTTTACGCTCCACTGTTTTCTTGTAGGCATTCTTAAGTTCTGATACGTTGGGAAAATAAACAGTGTGTTTCAGTAATCAATATTTTATCTCATACAGTATATCATTATGGCAGTGATATACACAATTTCACAACGAAGAGAAAATGTATTTAACCGCGGTAGACATGTAGCAAACTAATCGTGAAAAGTGATAACGAAACAGTTAAGTTTTCATTTTAAACATGGCCAGACACTAAGTAATTAACCGGTCGGGTGATCTCAGTCGCCAGTGACGTAATAATAACTGAAAATGTTACTTGTGAGGTAGCAGTACAACTCAGAAATACTACAGAGTAGTATGTAGGTAGAGAAGATTAGGAGAAAAGAATCAGAGAGGGAAAATGATGATTAATTTTTAAAGCACGAATGTATTCTTCGAAAAGAAAGATAATCTGTAGTGCACATGGATTACTCCTGGCGGGAAAACTAAAAACAGATCGACTATAGCCTTAGCAAATTAAAACAACTCATAGAAAATTTAGAAGTACTTATTAGATTCAACTCCGGAAGCGACCAACTAGCCAAGGCAACATTAAAAATCAACCAAAAATTACAGAGAAAAACTGATAGAAAACCTGCAGGAGTTTCGAAGATCTATATATCTCGTAAGACTGTATCACAACATAATAGTTATTTACAATATAAGTGGGGTTGCCTGATGCAAAGAAATTTACTGGTCATTCTTTCTGGCGCACCTGCACTACACTTTTGGCAAATGCAGGACCAGATCTTCGAGACATAAAAAGACAGGGTGGGTGGCATTCTCCTGTTATATACAGACTTCTGCTATAAATAAGAAGAAAATCGCAGTCGACGTTTGGGGAAAATGGAGTAGTTCCATCCGAAAAAGTCAATGGCACTGTCTCGGTAACTAAGTCCACTTGCACAAGCATACATGTGAAAAAGGCCAGTGCTAAAGAAGGTATTAATTTGTATAACTGTTCAGATTCTGCTGTTAATATTTATAAATAATTTTTTTTATTGGATTTGTGAGTTGTCAATTTCATTGTCTCACTAGGGCGGTAATAATTTTATTACTGCTCTCAGTGGGATAACAAAATTATTATATATCTAGAATGAGTGCGATATGGTACCGCTTATCCCACGGCGATAGATTTGCTCAATCGTTGAAAAATTGTGGTGAAGATGTACTACGGTCATTAGCAAAACTGTACTACAAGAAAACGTTCCAGTATATTTGCCATGCTTGTTATTCTTATACAAAAAAAAATGCATTTAGAAAGTTTAGAAAAGTATAGACCCATTAAGGTGTTGTCCCAAATATATAAAGTATTCTTAAAGATAATGATAAACCGACTAACAGCAAAGCTCACCAACCCAAAGAGTATGCAGATTTTAGAATAAGCTTTAGCATCACGGAACAATTCTAAATACTGAGAGCTCTTATAAAAAAAGTCAACGGAACATAATATGACATTATGGATAAGCATTTTCGATTACAAAAAAGTCTTAAATATTATAGAAATATGGGCATTCTTACAAGCACTAAATAACTCTAGAATCATAAGTCGTATCAAACAAACATTAAATCTTTCAGCTAAACGCTATGTCTTCAAAACTGTCTACCCTAGACAACACCCTAAAAATGATGAGACACGTAGAAAGAGGCATAAATTAACACCAATGGCGAAAGATTACTCCATTCAAAGTTCGTGAACGATGTCCTTATCTTTTATCAAAGCAAAATTACTTGACGGGTCTATTAAACGACGTAAATGAGGAATTGCCAAACGTGGTATTGTATTAGATCTAAACTTTCGGTAAACTAAGTGAGTGGCGAAATAAGAAGAAAAAGATATTTATAATAATTGTAAACGTTAAAATACAAAAGGTAAAACGCTATAATCGAGGGCTGCATACAGCAAACTCAGGAATGTCATGGAAACGAATAAACCTCTTCATCTGAAATCGAAAGTTATATAATCAGTGCTTGCAGCAAGTAACAAGCAATATCGCTGAGACTGAGGTCCCTACAGAATACCTATGTACGAAATAAGTTGAGAGTCAGACAAAGACAAATTGAAATGCAAATCTTGGCAATAACATTAGCTTGCCGTAATAACAGCATATAGGTAAGAGAAATAACTGGAAGAAAGTGTAGTACAGGAAGTTGTATAAAGAGTAGTTTTGCACTGGCCCTAAAGCAAAGAGGTTGATAGTGAAGTAAGTGCTTGCATCTCACACCGCTGTTGGCGTAGGATAGGCTAGTTGGTATCAAAGTTGACAAGGGACTATTAAGCAATGTTTGCGTGTGATGTGTGTATTGTTGAAGCTTTACTACTCTTGAAAACTACGACAAATTTCTGGACCTAATCGGCTTCACCAAACGCATGCTAGCACTTTTGGGAACTTTTTATTACAGTTTCGTTTCACATTGTCGTGGGGATTTTATGTCCACCAACCAGTCAGATTTAAAATATTCTTCAAGCGCTGAACTGCAACAATCTCGTATCATTTCCGCATCCCAATGTAGCTCTGGAATTCGTTATAGAGGGCCGACCGCTCGCCCGGCCTTTATTTTGCAAAGTTACAAAATTCTACTTACAGCTTGTCGAACAGTAAGATGTCTATCGTTATTATTACATCGCATGGATGCTTATTATTAATTTGCAATGTGTTAATTGTACTTAACATAGATTTTGACGTATTTAGCTTGTCGCCCATTTCTGAATACGTATTGCCAAGCTGGTGATACTTGTGAAATAAGTTTTCGAGGTTTTCTCCGAAGTAGTTCAGTAATTCATTCAGTTCTCCGCGGTGCCATTAGATTTTTCTGAGTTTTGAAGGAAACACAACTACAGGTATTAACTTTCTAGTCGTTGCTGAACTCGGCCATTCTAGGTATTATTATTTAAGACACGTGTGTAACTAAGTGGCAAATAAGTTTTTGTATTTTCGGAAAGACTACGTATTTTGTGTAAGTCTTTAGCTCACAACTAGATTGAATACGTTAAGCGCTTTTTATTTAGTTATTTCTTTACATTCAATTCAAAAATCGAGAACTGCATTAATTAGAATTACTCTGCTGATGGGTAAAAAGATAATATAACTTAACACAAACAAAACGCCCTACATCTATTTTCATGCTATAATTCATCCATTTCATTATATTTTTACATACGTTTACGAAGCTCTACCCCCTTGAACGCATCGATAGCCAACTTATAAGCAACCGAATAAAAGTAGCATTTTAAAATGTTCCTTACCTACATATAGAAAGCCATATACCTATTCTGAAAACCTAACCCTGTGCATCTTACGATTTCCAGGACTAACATGCTGAGAATTGTTGTATGCAATCTCTGTAGTATACATCGATTCACAAAGTTGTTGCGATCCGAATTTGGTTGCCATGAATTCTTCGTTGCCTTCGCCGGAGATTCGACAGTCTCGAACGCCGGCGTACGCTTCAGCAGCTGCATTGGATGTCAATTCGACCCGCTTTTACTTCAAAAATTCCTGGCTACTGCAAGATTTGGAAGTGGGAGGTGTCTTTTTCGGTAGCGATGTTTTTATTTTTGGAAATCGGCTTTCTCCCGATTTTTTCTTCTGAAGGTCCACTACGCGTTTGTGTGGGGTCTCCTGTGAACCTGACGAAGCCGTCAAAGATCGATAGTGCGGATTCGGTCAGGTTGGGTTGTTGCGTCGCTACTCCCGTCGGTGTTATATAATATTCTAGTTTTGTTTTCGAAGAAAAATGTCCACTGGCCGTCTAAGACCGTAGTAAGCCGATTTCGCCACTAGTTCTTCGTTATCGCGAAATCTCCAGGTTTCATACGATTCTCAAAATAGTGTTTTATTAATTTTGAATGCTTAGCGATGCGTCTTGCGCGTTTCGGTTTAAAATTCCTGAGTTCGCCGAATTGCGCCTGTTAGTGGAAACTGATTGACACGAGTTTTAAACTTTAATTTTTATTGCAACCGAATTAATTGTATTGTCAGGGAGCGACCGCTCGTCGTTTACTATTTGTCATTTTCTTTTTATTGTACCAAGCGAACATTTTGAGTTTATGTAAAATTATTAATTGTAATAAGAACAGGAGACGGGATGATCTGATTGCCTCCATTTACCCGTATTATTCGGCGATTACAGCGAAGGTCTACGTTGGAGTTGACTGACAATGTTACTAGTTTTTTACGAAACTATTAGGGCAATACTCTTTATTTTTCTAAATAATACTTAGCATCTTTTGTTATAAATGTTGCTACTTGTTGTAGTCATAAAATTTTGTCAGCGTTCATTAAAAGTATGCTGGAAGAGCCGCTTTTAGCTAAGCTTCTATAAATACGTAGAAAAATAAATTCGTTTAACACGTGTTACAAATTGATAAAAATTGAATTCCATCGACTGTACCGCTATAAATTAAACGAAAAGAAAACGCCGGTAGCCGAAAATTACACCAGGCATGGGTTTAGATGATAAGCTAGCTGGCGGAGCAGTTTACGACGATGATGATAATTTCGATCTTACCCTCCTTTCTATATTTTAACATGTCATAAATTCGTGGCATAACAGCAAGTAAAAAATTAACCACTTACCCATTTTTCACAAAAATTGAGCTCTAAAATAAAATTAATAGCTTCTTAAGCACCAGTCACCGAGCTGCATTCGACGCTTTTAGGCCCCATCCGACAAGCGGAAGTGGTAACTTTATACCGACTTTATTTAGTTTATTAAAGGCGTTTTATTTAGCGATCCCCTCATAAAACGGGTCCTTTGTCCAAGTGCGTCTGCTAAAAACCATACCTCATCGCGCGTTTTATGAACGCTCCGCGCTCGGTGAGCCTGCAGCTGGAAAGAAGTAATGAAATGCCTCCCCGAAATCGGTTCAAAATCGATCCGGAGTAGGGCCATTTCTTTAATTACCAAAAATTCTTTAAATAACTTCTCATTTTTCCGCGCCCCCGCCTCTTCCGTGCAGGAAATGAAATGTCCCGTTCGCCTTCGCTAAGCAAATGTTGGCTTTAATTGGGCGCATATTTATGCTGCCCCAAAAAGTCCGGCAAGCTCTGGAAGGATAGTTCCTCGGAATAAATATCGACCACGTTAGCGCGCATTGAGCATTAGTCACTCTTTGTTATCTGGTCATCAACATTACCCCACAATACCAACCTCGAAACAACAATTAAGCGTGCTCCAAGATATCCGCCTTCCGGTACATTTACTTATGAAGACTATCGTGATAATGGCCTTTGTATCAAGACTAATAGTTGCATGCGTGAGCGTGGCGGCACTGTGGGCGCAAAGCTAATAAACAGCTATTTTTCTTGTTAAAGCGCCGCACGCTATCCGAACGGCACTATCGCCAGCCGCTGCTGAAAACCGCGGAAAATCTCGGTTTCATTTGATTTTAATTAATTTAATGCTCGGACGATCGTTAGGCGACGCCGAACTTCGGTCTATTAATTTCCGTCCAGGTTGGACAGGGCTGTCTCCGAAAGAATTAAGCTCTCTTGTGTCGGAATTGAAATAAATTGAAGGAAACTGGGCGAATTCTCCTCTAAGAAGAATAACGTACAAGGCTGGCAAATAACTCAAAGAAAAGCAAGTGAGGCTCGCCAATTAACACCCATTGAGAAAGACCGGCTTTATAGATTAAGAGAGATGGTTTATTATGACAGCCAGAACGATGACACATAGGTATGTACTATAAGCTATAACGGATGTAACGATAAGGACTTTCTGATTTACATCTATTTTTAAGAGTATTGTCAGTCTACGATCTACAGGTGCACTTAATGTAAGATATTCCGGAGAAATAAATAGTTCCCCATTCGGACAGTGAGGAGCTATCCTAAATGACGCCACACAGGGCATGTCAAAAATACCTAATAAACGTACTAATGTACGAGGTCTTCTCCTAACAGGAATGTTATATATGGTAAAAAAAGAAGCCCATGGGACTCTGCAACCCTTTGGAAGGGATCATATACTTCACTAAAAGCTCTGTCAATACTCAGGTCACCACGCCAACCGCAACGAAGTAGCATTTCTTCTAACGAGTTCAACCCACGAAACAATTCAGGAATAGAAGCCTATCAACGATCAAATGATGACTGTAAAATTTAAGTCATCACAGGCAACATTAATGCAATACTAGTGTATACTCCAACATCCTAAATGAGTGACTTAGCCAACTGCAAAATGTTACGAATGGCTTACAAAAAAAAAAGATATTCGTACCATATAAGCAGACATGAGCGCTAAGATCGAATGCACAGACGACAAAGACAAACAGATGAGAAGTGTCATCGAATGTTTTGGCGTTGGCACTTTATTTCAACATGATATTAAATGCCTTTATATAAGGAAAGCGTCGGAAGAAAGATGGGTAAACCAAATCGATTTTGTAATGATGGTGTTCGTTAGAAATAAGAATATTGGAACAACATCGAAGCGATATAGTTCATGATATTTGCAACACAATCTGGAAGAGCTGCCAATGCTGTCACGATTAAATAAACTTTCGTTCCAATTCGCAAAAGACTCAACTTTGAAATTTAAAAAGGCTAGATATTACTTGGGATAATTGACAAAAGACTGGAAAACTATGTAGAACATCAGATCTCATCAAACAGACTAAATTCATTCAATGTAGAGGAACCACAACCAGATATTCAGCATTCGTCAATTAATTGAAATAAGCTAAAGAGTTCAATACACCTCTGCTATTGTGTTCCACAGATTATAGGAAAGCTTTCGAATATATTTGATAGAAAAGCCTATACATGGTTCTAAAGCAGATGGGAGTTCCAAGTACAATCAATAGTGAGTTTGAATAACAATACCCACGACATTTTAAAGACCAAAGAAGAGTCCACCAGGAATGCATAATGTCGTTCAGATTGTTAAACGCATATGACGAATATATGAGACAGGCCGTGACTAACTTTACAGGTGGCATATTAATAGACGCTAAAAGGCTCAATAATTTTGAACATTACGAGGCGACAACTCTGTTTGTCAAAGAGCGGTCACCAATGGAAGTCGTAAACTAGAAATCACTCTTAATAAAAAAAGTTCATGAATCATAAATATCGGCAGGGATAATTCATTCCAACTGACAGACCGACAAACGTAAATAGAAACAGTCCAAAGTTTTATCTATTTAGGATCTTTGATTAGTAACAGAGACGAATGCGCAGATGATATCAGAAAACGTTTTACTATGACTATTTCCCACATCTCTTATTATCCAATGAAAAGCCATGCTTTTTCAAAATTCAACCAATCGTGTGTTTTTGTAGTGGCAAAAAATCGAAATTTTCCCTTGGGTTTTGTCAGTTTCTTTTGCCACTTGCATCCACGGCAACCACCAAATATGTTGCTTTAATCAAGGTGGTATTTAAGAAACATCATTTAAGCTGTCATTGCGCATCAGTATAAATATCAAAATGAACCGATATTTGGGAAATAGTCCACAAAATGTATTACGGGCTCATGATTTTGCTCGGCAAATGTTTTACTCACAATTTGTTGTTTTTTTGGCAATGTCACAAGACAAACTAACTTGATCAAATTCCCGAGCCGAAGGCGAGGGAATTTTTCAAAGTTAGTTTGTCTTGTGACATTGCCAAAACAAAATATTTTCGTAAAACATTTTTACCGGCAAAAGCATTTGCCCTTAATACATTATTACTGATTATTTCCTTCATATCCATAATAATGCGTAATCACCATGGTTTCTGCCAGTTTAATAATGACTAAAATTCAAACGGCAAAATTTAACCGCGGTTAAATTTATGTCAAAATTTAATTGCTTGTGCATAATTTTAACATCATTATTAAAGGTGCTTCACCAACTGAATTTTATCTATTTATTCAGGAAATAATCACTCCGAACATCCCGCGTGCATGTAAACTAGCCTGAATAAATTTTGACGATTTTCTGTCAGAATGTTTTGCTCTGAAGAAATATATCTCGTAAATTTTCCGCTTCAAAATTTGTTGTTGAGCGGCAAATTTACTTGACAAATTTCTTAGCAAAACATTCTGACAGAAAACGTCAAAATTTAATCGGCTATTTTAATGCACTTGGGATATTACTGTTGATTATTTCCTTCATGTCGATAATAATGCGTAATCACTATGGTTTCTGTCAGTTTAATGACAAAAATCCAAACGTGAAAATTTAACCGTGGTTAAATATGTGTCAAAATTTAATCGCTTGTGCATACTTTTAACATGATTATTAAAGGTGCTTCACCACCTTAATTTTATCTATTTATTCAGGAAATAATCTTAAGAAATATATCTCGTAAATTTGCCGCAGCAAGATCCCTCGTGCTACGCACTCGGCAAATTTACTGAAAATATTTCTTAGCAAAACATTCTAAAGAAAAAGTTAAAATTTTATCGGCTATTTTAATCATATTGGGATATTACTGTTGATAAATTCATCAAAATTATGGAAATACTGACAAATTAAAAAACACACAAATATGACTCTCGTTAAATCCTTGGTGTTCTCCATGTTTTATTATGGCGTAGGGTCTTGGACTTGGCTATTGAGGTTTGGCATTGAAGATGAATGCACTGAATGCTATGAATAACAAATAAAAAACGTGTAAATCCTAAATGAGCTTGGTATCACTGATCATTTGCCAACTATATGCCGCAGGCGTGTACAGGAATATTTTGCACATTTATTGCAAGGATGTGAAACCAACATGAAGGAAGTGGTTGTGTAGGGAAAGATAGAAGAACAAGGACCAAGAGAGAGACCTTCGACTAGTTAAATATATTACAGATAGACCTCTAGAAGCAAATTTTCGTAAGGAAGAAAATATACAGAGATTGAAAAATACAATTAAGGACTGGACGTAGCCAAAACTCACAATTTTTCAGCAGCAACGACAAGACGAAAAATCCATGCTATGAGACATCACAGCGTGAAGAAAACGACACCCTGAAGCACAAACAAGACTACTTGTAATAAACAGTGGATATGATAGTTGCAAATATAAAAAAGCTAAAAAATACCGTATGGAAATCAACGAAATCAACATAATACGTTATACAGACGATACTATACCGATTAAAGATACAGAAGGTGACTTGCAAAATAGCTAACTAAAGACAAACTGACAGCAAATCAATTTAATATGAAATCTTCGTAACACAAACAAGAACCAAGCCACCTAAATAAATGTATGTCTAAAACATAGTGTATAGAATCACACGCACACGCACGTACGCACGCACGCACGCACCCACACACACACACACACACACACACACACATACATAGGGTAAGCCAGTCAGATATACACCACAGAAAGGCGCATTTTAACATACGTAAAGAGAACAAGAGCCGACACAATAAATAGAAGGATGAAAATAATGAGATTCAAATGATTAGATAAATAACGGGTGTTCATAAACAGTCGTCATCCCAGTAGGTTTTGACTTCAGAAACGTATGTCTATTATAATTGAGAAAAAATGCGCTATGACAGTACTCAATGAAGTTTCATTGTGTTGCACGAATTAATCAAAGACATAACATTTTGTTTTTCAAAGCAACTGGGATGACGACTGTTTATGAACACCCGTTATTATACCCTTTCAAATTTTTCCGGTTCTATGTGACTGCAACAGGTTTTTTGTAGTTAGTGTTTTTCATTTTTCCATTTCTTTAGATGCGAGTTCCACCAGGCAGTCGGGACCAGAGTCAGCAATGAGATATGTAAGTAAAAGAAGTCTGCGTTTCCAGCATTTGGGCAGTCCGAATGTGTGAAGTCTTGGATAATAACGGCCAAGTTTCTTGCACTTCATCATCAGTCGGATATGACAATCAAGACTTAGAATACACAATTTTGAGAATCTTGGGGTTCCGTATCCTTGAACTGATTGGGCTTTATTCTTTACCTTACCCTCGAATAATTGGGTTACCACCCTATGATTTCGTCGCTATCCTATATATTGACTCTAGCCAAACTTGCTCGCATCGCCGTGATCTGGACGAATATACTTTCTGCATTCGTTTGCTGTAGTTATTCAGAACTTCTTCTGTGTACCCAAACTGGCCGACGTAGATTTCATCACGTAATTGAGAATTTCCTTGTTGTAAATTTTTAGATAATGAAGTGCTTTCTAATCACTGCATTACTTGTTTGCTTTAATTCGTTGTACTTTTATTATAAAGCTAAATGCAGACGGGAACTTCAGATTAGAGCTAAACGTTTCAGCAAACAAGTAAATCGTTCCTTGAACTAGGCCAGCCTTCTCGTAGCAGAGGAAAGAGATTTTGACATCTGCCGGTTTAGACAACACATGACGCCTAACATGTTGTCTCTACATGCATTCTATAGAAACAAAACACACACGAGAAATATCTAAATGCTAACTCACACCATCATCCAATGCAAAAAGCAACAGTTCTCCAGACTTTGGCGACTAGAACCGTTGGTATCTCAGATGCAGAAAATCTAGAGAGAGAAAAGGTACAACATCTATTTGACTCTTTACAAAAGAACGGATACATAACTACTGCCATACGAAAAGTGCTAGACAAGACCATGACACAAAAGGCTAAATAATAATTTCCAAATCTGGAAGGCTTAGCATTTCTACCTTACGTTAAAGACTCGACTGATAAGATATGACGTGTCCTGAAACGATAAAACATCAGATCTGTGTTCACGACCAATAAAACTTTGGGTAACGGTTTTATATCAGTAAAAGACCAAATTCCAAGTTTAAAAACCGCTAGCGTATTTTTCATTCCGAGTTCTTGCTGTTCGAGTTACACTGGACAGACTGGTCGTTAGTTGATCTAAGACTTCATGAACATAAAGGCGATTGCGAACACAAACGCATGACAAAAACAGCCATAGCTGGGCATACATTTACAAATGGGCACACCTTAGAATTTGTGTACGCCAGAGTACTTGCCAGAATACCTCACTACTTCCCGGGAGTGATTTGTGAAGCCATAGAAATAGAAAAACATTCTAATAATATAAGCAGGAAAGATGGTTTTAAGCTTAATAAAACGTGGGTTCCTATAATACACGGTATAAAGCATTACAACCACTGTGCGTCATACAATCACGCAACACGGATTACGCTGCACTTGAACGACCAATCAGCGTTACGTCACTCCGCGCGCCTGACACAGACACCGCCCTTCAGTTCTTAGTCCGGCTTTCACTCTGATGATTCAAGCTGCAAGGTCTTGCGAAACGTTAGTAAATACGGGTGCACAAACAGCAACAAGGTCTAATCTTCCTAAGTATCCTCGTTCTCGAGGTACTCAAACAACACGAGCCACCAAAGAGCATAGCCATCGCGTGGATTCTTGTTCGAGTTCACAAGGTGCAAGGCACACTAAGTCAGAGAATGCTGGGTGTTCATCCACAAATACTACGCAGTGTAAGCCGAAATTATATGTTTACAAGAATAATTTGTCTCAAATTTAACAGATACCTTATATATAATGTATATGATCCTGTAACTGCTACGCGGAGCATAGGGGCCCAGTGTAGATGCGCCATCTTGTCCTATTTTGAGGTAGAACCTTGATTTCTCATGATTTCCCAATTTTTCGTACATCCTCTAGGACTGGTCTTCTCCATGTTATTTAAGGAATTCCAACTTTCGGTGTTCGTGGAACACTCCACTCCAGAGCTTGTTTTGCAATATTTCCATCGGTGTTCCTTAGTGTGTGCCCGATTCATCACCATTTCGTCTTAGCTATTTCGTCATTTATTTCTCGCTGGTTTGTGAGGTTGAGTTCAGGATCTGATCAGCCAGAAAATGCGCAATATTTTATGTAAGTACCGGTTTACAAATATTTGTAGCTTTACTGTTAAATCTTTTGTTACTTTCCATGTCCCACAGCCCTAAGGTAAAACAGATTCCACGTTGCTGTTGAAAATCCTAATTTTCGTTAGTGTGGAGTATTGACTGGATCTCCATACAGAATTCATCATTACAAAGGCCTGTTAGTCTTTTTGAATTCTGTTGACAATGTCTGCCTCTGCTCCGCCATTTTTTGGAATTATGCTCTCAAGGTATGCGAATTAATCGACTTCTTCTATGTTGTTAGCATTGATGGCGAAAGGGTTGTGGATGGCGGCAGTTAGTCTCATCAACTTGGTTTTTCTGATGTTAACATTAAGACCGATGTTTTCAGCTTGTGTTGAAAGAAGCTGAAGTCGTTATACGTGTGCAAAAGTAGACATACCTATATCATCAGCATAGTCACGATCTATTAGGAAGGTGTTTAGATTCTATCGGATACCACGTACTCTGAGTCTACAATTATTCGTATTGTATTGATATGGTATGTGCAGGAACTATTTGGTCTGAAACCTGTTTAATTTTTCCGAACCATGGTTTCTAAGGTGTTCGAGAGCCATTCTAATATTATTCTCGATACGATTTTATTTATGGTATGGCCAGTTTCGTCAGTTAAATCGCACATCGGCGATTTTACCAACAAGCACTGTTTCCATTCTGTCGAGATGGATTCTGACTCCCATATCTGTGCAATGAATAAGTGTAAGAGACTTTCCGACATTATTGAATCTACCTTTACATGATCGGTGGGTATATCATCTGGTTCAGCGGCTTTGCTTAAGTTCAATGTTATGACCGTGATAAAGTAAATGCGTTCTGATCACTATCTTGCTTGTTTGCTTTGATTCCTTGTACTTTGATTATAAATATAAATGCAGATATGAATTTCAGATTAGAGCTAAACATCTCAGCAACCGGTAAGTCGTTCATTCCATGTTCAAGGGATTCCGACGACATCTGCTGGCTTGGGCAACATTTGGCGCCTAACAATTTGTCTCCAATTTAACAGGTACCTTTGACGTACTTAATGGTTAACTCTGCTTTCCACCTTAACAATATGTTGGGAGTAAGACGAATGGGAGTGTTTGGGAGAAACCAATGTAGAAAACGGCATAAAATGGATGACATCCAATCGAAGGGAGTGGAATTGTGTAGGCCGAATGAATTTATTAATTTGTACTTATTTACATGACAAGGGGCATTGTGCATAAATAACAAAAGACCGATGTTTTGTAAAAGGGTCACCAGTAATCAGAAAAGACTGGATTTATTTGCAGTACGGAGGCACTACGATAAAAACCCATCTGGACGAGCAGCTCAAACGTTTCTAGACAAAAGAAGATGTGAAGAAGCTGACTTAATTCTATAATTTGTTTTTCTTCCATTGTCTAACCTAAAATATCGTTTCTAAAACAAAAGTAGAGCTAATTATCTGCCAGGCACTTAATATATAGTTTTTAAAAAGTGTAGACATATTTTTTTTTTCGCACCGGAGGATGCTTATCAGACGTACGAGTTGCAATTTCTATGACAGACCAACGTTATTTTTAGCTGCTGATTCTTTGTGAGCATAGTTATTTTAAAAAACACTGGAGAGTTAAGTCCATTTTGTTAAATTTATACAGCTAGCTGTGTGGGAAGATTTGGTGGAGGCGCCGAAAACTGACATGTTGCAGAACACACCAGCTGAAACTCACTCAAAAAAAAACAAAACTCTGCAGAAACGGACATTTACTGACACATGTGGTCCTATTTACCAAAGATATAATGATAATGTTCAGGTGTTTACATTATCATTGGTTATTACACGAGGTTTTTGACGATAAATCCCAGTCAATTATGTTAATATCCACCCCAATAGGCCATGAACATCGTTACCCGGGCTATAGCTTGATTGTTGTATTTAATTTAATCCATTGTAACATATACAGTAGCTTTTAAACAACTAATAAGTCAAAAATATTGTTCCCTAAGCATTGTCAGGTCATATGTAGCATAGGGAAGGTACAATAAATATTAATTAATCCCCAACACTAAGCATTAAATTTCAACTATTCATTTAAAGTAGAGTTTAAGCCAAGTAGAGACTAGTATCGTAGTTCCTCTGATAGTTTTAGTAATCCATCATTTATAGTGTATTAGAAATATACTTGCACTCAGTTCTTCTTGATGTAAATTTTAGTTCTTATATGTAAAACGATTATTTTATTTTTAATTATATCTGGATATTCTGCGCAATAGAAGATGATTGAACTTATGTTCAAAAATATTTTGCCTTTAATATTGTCTTCCAAACTATTAATTATTGCTTATTTAGCACTACTTTTCACATGTTTTGTTGGAATTAGCAATATCACAGTATTTAACATCTTAGCATACAAATGTTCATAATTAAAATATATTGCAAACAACGAGCTGGTTTGATACATAGTTGAACCGACAGCTGATTGATTTATTTAATAGCATTTTCCAACATAAATTATTAACGGTAATTAAGACCATAACATCAATACCGTGAATAAAATTCAACATCTTTTATGTATCTAAAAACAAAAATTCCTCATTGCAAATTTTATACAATATTACAATGATATTCAGTAACCAGTTTTTAGCATTCTAGAGCTTAATAATGCTAAATTGCTAAAAGATACGATGCTAAAGTTGAATAGAAATGACAGAACGTAATTAACATTTTACGATTTATTTAATATAGGTATTAAAAACCATTGGTGATTGCCACATAATTGAGCATTACTGAGGGACGGTGTTTGCGAAACCCCAACCTGCTTTGTAGCAATATTGAAAAAAAAAGTTTAAGCTGTTTCTTGTTACTTTCATACTAATGTTTGAACGAAGCTAAATATTCCTTTTTGTCGATCTCTTTGACACACATAATTCAATTCTATCTACCCAAAGCGGCGGACACCGCTGAATTTATCACCTGCTCTGTCCCCAAATTTAATGAAGCTTGTGATACACGTACATCGTCAATCTTATTTAAGTCATTACCTGATAAACACTTACCGCGGCAGCGGCGTATCGATAATCAATTAATGTCTTAATAAAAAAATGCATTAACCTAGATGATCGCTCGAAACATTCCGCTTTTAATAACCCGGCATCGATTTAAATTAACGTAATGGGCTGCAGATACTTAGATTGTTAACTTTATACCCACTCGCTGTTAATGAAAAAATAATCACGAACTAATCGAAATTGATCCGCTGGACAGGAAATAGCCGGGCGGTGTAGTTTGATTGGAATCGGGTATTAATTATGGCGTACGTTATAGTTTCAGTATTGGTTTCTAAAATTATCCGCTAATGCTGCTCGCGTTGATTTGGCGCCGATTAAACGCGATTTCTATTCAAATAGTTTAAATTAGGAGAGCGACCTAATTTCGGCCTACGATAAAATTAATCGACCGCTCAAAAGCATTTTTGCGACATCCCGCTGTCCAGTGTTGCATAACGCCAGACACTTTCTGCTTCATTAGACATTCTGAACTCGACAAGCTAAGGTTTAACTAATAAATTAACAATATTTAATAAGTCCGACGGTAATTAATAAGGAGCGCATTCTTGCTACGCCTTGCTAAAACCTGGTGATCCAAGCTTTTTATTGGAATAGTTATGAAGCTCCTTTTAATTTCAGTCTACTACTGAGAAGCTTCCATTGGCTGGAACTACCACGCAGTTCTGTATTAATAAATTTTAGTCAACTCGAAATTATTGTTTTAAGACGGATCCACGCTCGTCACTTGCCACAATTCATTCTTTGTTTGCACAAAGACCGATGATCAAGTTTATCAACTACAATCGGCTGAAATTTTGATTAGACTTAGATTAAAGTTTGAAAACGTGTTAGGACATTTTTAGTTTGTACGAACGTACGGCTATTTAGCATTATTTTCTCGTTTACGAAATACGATTTAGCATGAATATAAGTGTCTTGAGTTTTGTGCAAGGATTCAGTGGCTTCCTAGCGCACTCATCTGTGTTATCGCTCCAGTCCAAACTCTCGCCGCACACGTGGTCATTTATCGCTTCGCGGCAGTCTTGAATTTGTTGCAGAAGTACTTTCAATCTGGGCCAGAATTGAGACAGATGCCATGTACCAGAGAGAGTAAGTCGGAGGTTTACCTCCCGCCACTTGTCTTTTGATACGCCGTCTTAGCGCAGTTTTGTAGTCAGTTGGGATCCGGCGCCTGGAATCAACAATTAGTGTTTGAATCGCAGCCCCGCGGTGCTTTTCTCTTCGGGGGTGGCGTTCGCGAGGTAGTTTTGAAGTCTGATTGTTGCGTGTTTACCAGCTAACGTTTTGTGCTTTTGAGTCTGCGTGTGTGCCGTTTTTTTTTTGTTGTTACTAGGACTCCCGTCGCTTCAATACATTTGGTCGTGCGTTACGCATTTTATCGGACAATACTGTACGTACGGGCGTGACCGTTTAGAGATTTTTGTCGTTATTGTAAGCTTTTTGAGGTTACATTTTGCCGTAGAGTGGTAGGCTCCTTATCGCGTCGATTAGACGGATTCCTATGTGAGAAATCATTAGCAGTATCATATGTTCACAAAGCTCCGTTTTACCGTTTCGCCAAATTTCCGCAGCGGGCTTCCATGTCTAGCAGAGGATACCTTTTCAAGTGTCCGGCCCGCAACTCGTTGAGTTGTTGCAGTAGCCCTTCCGTTTCATCTTCTGCAATATTTGGAAATAGGAGCCGTCGCAGTAACATAGGACAACAATTACCGCACAGCCACGCTCTTTAAAAGTATCGTTTGTATTATTTATTAACGTCTAGAGTGCAACTTAACCTATACAGTGTGTTTTGTCAAATCATCGGACAGTTGTTGTAACGCCTCGGTTGTTTAACTGTTATTGTGTGCTTTTTCATTTGATAAACCATTATAGTTGTGTACCTGTCATTGCATTTGATTTACCGTCAGTTTACATAGTTGTTGATTAGATTTATGCAGTAGCCCTTGTCATGTTTCACAACCGCTACTTATTATAGTTGAATCTCGCCTTTCTTACCACTATTTGATTATAGTTTACTGTTTATATCGTTTTTAAGAGTTAATGTCAAATTTACCTAATTATTTTAATAGATTTAAGACGTTGCGCATTCTACCGAACTGCCGTATACTAACACATTTTATATTTACATGTACCTTCTTCTATATATTCAAATATTTTGTCAATACGTGTCATATTAATTTAACTGTGGTTTTCTTTGTTTTTGTGCATGCGATTTGCGTATTATATTCTACAGTTGTAAGAGGAGTTGATGCTGAACCGGCTGGCTGACCAGAATACTGCAAAGCTTAAAGTTGAAAAGTGAATTCATATGCTTCTACTGGTCCTCAGTGAGTTCACCTGTGCATATTTTTCTCCTGATGGAATTGTGGTGGCGCCTTATCATTTTAGATCTGTTTACCGTTTATTAGGCCGTTGCCCTTGTGTTATCTTGTGTTAGACCACCCCTCGTTCCACTGAAGCCTAGTCGGCCACTCTTGATATGGGCTGAGCAGCGGTCCTATGTGAGTCACATTCCCGATTTTGTGAGTTATTATACGCACTAGTCGTCTAGTTTTATAATGGCTTTTCGTAAATACCGTTACAAGCTGGCGTGTTATCGTAATTTTCGTTTTAGCCTGTAACAAACGGTTCGTTCTCAAAGGCACAAATGCAGCTGTCGTCTTTCTCTAAACTACTGTCCTCATCTGTCTATATCTTGCAATTCTCCGTTCTCGAGATATCTGTTTCTCATCATCTCATCCACTTCAACCATCCATGATCGTCGGGGTCCTTCTATCGTTGTTATTCTTGTTGGGCTCTATTCTATTCCTCTAGCATTTAGTATGGTCTGCTGTTCTGACAAGTACGTACCACAACCATGTCTTCTCGTCGTTGTAATTTATTGTATCCTTTTCACCTTGCATCGTTATGAAGATTTCATCGTTATTAATTTTGTTCAGCCTTGCAAGTCAGAACTTAATTTTTGTTGCAATGGCCTTTTTCTTGTTATCTTCTCTTATACCCTAATATCCGCTACCCAAGTCATTATACTAAGTACAGTAGTGTTAGAACTCCCTGTTTAATATACTTGTCCCATATCATCAAATTTAGTTGCGTCATACATGTTCCAACTTGTTCGAGTCTGTTTACAATCGCGTATAGTTGTTTCAGATTATTTAGAAATGATAAACCCAAATAATACTGAAGCATTGCACCTTCTTTGATTTCTCGGTTATTCTCAATTTTTTAATTCTTTACCTCGTCTACTAATTCCGCACTATGAAGCTGAGGCCTTTACCCTGCGCTATGACGACCTGGTCATCTGCGCAATTCAGGGTGTAAACGTGTTCATTTCTGATTGGGATTATAAATCCTTCGCATTTTCTTTTCTATATTTGCTGTCTACCCCAGGAATAGTTGGAACACTGTCGGTGTTTATGTAATGAACGATTTCCGGAACTGGACCGTGTCATTATTGAAATTGGAGAACTCAACGTTTCACCCACTTTTATAAAAGGCTTCGTCAAGGGGTAAACAAAAGCGTACGGTAACTGAACGTGTAAACCACGCCAGAGCCAATTCAATGAAAGATATAATATATCATGGTAGCTTAACGTATGAATCAAGCGAGGAACAAAACTCTCTTAATAATCGAAAAGAGGAAGGTGAAATTTATAGGCAAGTGTCCTCGCGGTTGAATAAAGAGGGCGGTGGGTGGGGTTTAAAAATTAGCGCTTTGCACATGGAGAAAAGGAGACAGCCTTTTTATCGATGGAGATTATAAGAGTGTTTGTAAATCTTGCTTCGTGAATTTTTCTGCTGAAGACGAATAGGATTTGCAGATAATAGAAGTTTAATCGAAAAGGATCTTGTGGCCGGTATCGCGTTGGGTTCGGCGATGGCTCATGATGACATGCGACCCGATCTGAGGCAACGCTGGTGTTCAGAAGTACTAGTTTTTACTGAACGTCCTGTTTCACCGGTGTATACGGCTTTACACGTCGGCCTCAGGTCTTTTGCTGTTCAGCGTGATCTTGACATTCGATATCCCACTTTGACTGCTCCCTTATTTTCTTTCTGCAAAATCTTCCTATCGACTTTGTCACACCAATTGTCCTGTAGTTTTTACACATATTTCAGTGTCATTACTTTATAATTAATGTTATTTTGGCTTCTGTCCGTTGCTTTGACAGTTCTTCCCCATTAAAAGCTTTTTGAAACATACAGTCTATTATACGGAACAATAGGTTTTCTTTGTCAATGTTAACGTGAGAAGAATTTTGAGTAAATTGTTTTAAGTCATAATAAAAAACAACAAATCATGCAAAGCGTGAAGAAGAAATCTCCAACACAACAAAGAATAATTAATTGTATTCGCCCTTATTAAGGGAAAAGGTAAAGTCGTCCTACCACACTCTGCGACGTAGTCGCTGGATCTACCCATCCACGAAATTGCTACGTCCTATACCGCCATTTTGTAAAAAAATCACTTAATTGAAATGGAAAATATTTCCACATTCTTCTTATAATTCGTATTTATTTGTATGAGATGACAACCTTTAGAAACATCAAAAGAAGCACTAGGAGGAGTGATATTTGAAGACGATCACCAAGTGAAGAATTATATGCAAAACTGACTAGAAACTTAGTTAAGAGACTTCTATTTTAGTGGTATTATAAAATTAACAAATGTAGGGTGGTGAATAGGTCGACAGGTCGACAGTACGTCAAATTGTTTTGCTAATATGTTTACTTCAATAAAATATTATAAAAATTTCGGTTCATATTGAAACCATTCTCTTGCTAAACTTTTAAGCACTGTTTGTATTAATTTTAACACTTCTAGCTGTAGCTTTGAACTTGAATATTAAACCTATTTAAGAGAATAACAGCGTGACCCCGTTTAAATGCCTGCGAAATAAAGATATGGTTCAAATTAGAAGTGTGGTTGGTCTATATTCCTGTAAATATTAAAGCTTGAAATTTGTATTTGCCCCAAACAATATTTTTTAGGATAAGAAAATATCAGAGGCTGCTACGAGTATAATTTATCTGCTGAAAATGTATATAGATGCATGAGATACGCCCACTACTGTTCGAGATCGATGCCTTCGGCTTACCTATTGTTGTTTTTGCCTGAACGATTGCTTTTATTCATATCCAGTAACTACTACTATTAAGAATATATCTGACAGTTGTTTCTGAACGATTTGTATTTAACTTTGTTTAATAACGCCTGGAAGCCAGTATTTGATTTTTTAAACGAACATTTCTCTATGAGTGGGCTCATGTAAATTTAGAGCATGTTTTTTATATAAATTTATTATTATTACGAAATATTTGCTTTATAGCAATCTAAAGCTTAAATAGAGCGTGGCACATGTTGAAAATAAAGAAATAAGTAAGATTTTATAACATGTTTGTGGTTTAGATGTGTAATAATTAACATTTATAATGACATTTTACTACCTTCTTTATTTATAGCTTCCCCATTAGTTCCAACAAATTATTACACGAAGGTCTTGCAATTCAAAATATATACAAAGGGTGGCATGCTCTTGCATGCACCTCGTGATTTTTGCAGATTACTATAACAACTGCACAGATTAGTGGTAGCAAGAAGAGAATTACTTGCAGTTTTAGCAATCGTAAAACTTGAAAACAATTTTTTTAAATTTTTTACAGTTCAGATGTTTTTTTATTTTCCAATGTTTAATAAGCTTTTAACCCTAGTGGGTGCACCCCAGATGGCGGATAGGATAAATATCGATAGATATACCGGGCAGGACAAAACTAAGATGTCCTTCGCCGACAAATATCCTGTGCTAAAGGCGGTTGAATAAGAATTTGGAAGAAGGTATAAAACGCTCTCACCAACCCACCTGTTCAGTGTGGTGTTACACGGCTAAACACTCCCCAAATACAACAATAAGAACAAGAAAGAAGTCAAGACCTCAATACACAGTCATCTGAATTCACCTAATCAAAGTAGTGATGTAAAAAAGGTAGATGATGCCTAAAATTACTGGATCGGATCAGACTGTCAATCGTCCAAAAACAAGGTGCGTGCTGATGTAAAAAGTGCAGCAGAAAACAAAAAAAATGGTGACAAACCGTAAAGGCCTATGTCCAGAGGTGCCCAACTGAAACAAAAAAAACCGTAACTGAGACTGGAAATTCAAATGAGTAAGTATTACGTAACCCCCAGTAAAACTGGCTTTGATGTAAGTAATTTAAATCAACAGTTGCTGCCACGTAGTTTTTACGAATAAAGATTACTTTATAGTTATGTCTGACTTGTAAGTAGCTTTCCCCGTATTGAAAACGTTATAGGCACCTTTGGGACGAGCTTAACATTTTAAGGATTTGAAGGTGGCTAACAATGGTAGCGGTAATTAATGCAACTGAAATACGCTTTAAAGTTGCACAACTACATTGAAGTAGTTTTGATAGTTGCCGCGACGTTCTGGATACCTTCACTATCCGTTTAAAGTTAGGGAACTTCAAAGTAATATTTATTAGTGTTAATAACGTTTCTGTTACCTGTAGCATCTGGTTAGAAGGCAAGGTTAGTTACAAAAAACAATTTACCGACATTCTATGACTACTTATAGCAAATTGAAGCTCTTAAAGACAAATAACTTCAACAACATTGTAAAAGAACATTTTATTACTTTATTTGTTATCGTTCCTGCACCAACTATAATAATTTAATACATAATAATTAGATTCGAGTTTCAAAAAACAATAACAGAAAATTTTGATGATGCGAAATATTTTAAAAGCAATATTTTGATTAAAAATATAATTTGAAGGGCGTGTGGTTAATTATTTTTATTTATCATGGCAAGAAAAACGGACTTCTTCCTCGTGAAGAGAGAAAGACAAAATTCCAGGTTAACCTGGAAGAAACGCCAGGTAAATAATCTGTAATCGAGAAAACCACCTGAAAATTCAAAACAAAAGAAAATTCAACCAAACATAAATTAATTAGGTATTGTAAAAATGTATTTCTGAAGAAGCTAAGAAATAAGTCAGCGAAATGTACGTAAAAATTATTTGCGTTTATTTTTAAAGTTCGCAATATATGTTAGCTGCATTTCTTCAGAAAGAAAAACGTCGTTTTTATTCCCATAATAAATTCTTATTAGTTGCTGACCTATAGAAATGGATAAAGGACTATGGAGGAACGAAACTTAAGTATAACAAAAACAGTTGCACGAGAAAGCAAGCACGTTAATATAAAAGGGTAGTAAATCTCTGTGAATACCGCGGCTACCAAGCTGCAACACTGTTGCCTCGTAACCACAACGTCATTGTTACCGCGATAAAACGCTTAAAAGTTCCTACAATGGTCGCCGGTACGTTCCAGCGACTAATTTTGCAGATTGGGTAGATCATTAAATAAATATATAGGCTTATAGTGATAGTGATTACGTTTTCTATTTCCTACATCCAATTAGAGTATATCTACCTTTGCTTCCTCATTTTTTTAAATCTATATTGGTCGTTATTTTACCAACACACTCATACTATGTTAGTTAAAAGACCATATGGTAATAGCACAGGAAACTACACAACATAGAAATATAATAAATATGGAAAAAGTACGCACTGTCCATTAGAAGAAGGCATAAAAATGTTACCGCTAGACACATTCCAAAAAGTATAACTATAAATCCAAAAGAAATAACCTGATAAGTTTTGGTTGGAGTGGGAGAAACAAAAAAGAGGCATACTTATAAAAGAATGATTTTTAGTGTTGTTTTACATGACGTAGAATTAACTGAACCTAGCAAATAGTAACAAATTTCAGGCCGATTAATATGAACACAGAAGGAGAAAAATATGAAATACCAAAGATACTATACTTACTATTTGATAAAATTACCAAAGACTAGTTGTTTGAAACGTGAACTAACTATAATAAGCAATCGAAGTGGTGAATAGGTAGGGTAGCTATAGATAACATATTGTTAAGTTTATATGGCTAAATACTGCTTGAAAAGCTCGTCCCTGGTGCCACATAATTAACGTTTTTCCTAAAAAGCGCGACAGAAGTTCGCGAAGCAAGTGGGCCAGCGCAACCAAGTAAAAAGCAGCTTCCTGGAGAAATTGCCACCTTCTGGTGGGTTCCGTGATAAATTAGGCGCGCCGAAAGTAAGTACGATATGGTACGCAAGATCTATTCATCAAAATTTTCCCCTCACATTGTGGCTCAGGCTGCTGATAAGGGTCTAATAGAGCTAAAACACGCCACTGTCCCAACCCTGTTTCCAAAACACGTAGGTTTAGGCGCATCGCTGTCATAAACTGGACATAATGAGTTATATCTCGGGCTTATCGGGGCTCTTAACAGACGAGTAAACCAACTTAGCTGCAGTGGCGCTTTTTGCGAATAAATAATTTTAAATCGGCTAACGAGCCGGCTTAAATCGAGCAGCAACGCGCTGCAGTTTCGGTTTTGCATACGTTGACACTTAATAACCTTTTTCGGGATGAAACCAATTTCCGTTAATCGCGTGCATGTAGATGTAACTCGGTTTTATCTCTTTTTTGCCTCGAGCGTAATCGCTTTAATGTTGTATCCGGATGCTGTGTGTATAAAGGCCGAAGTAACAATCGAGTAATACGAATAATCCCGACCAAACAGAGCCAGCTTTACTATATGTAATACCCACTAATCTATGCTGCATAATTAAACGCTAAACGGCATGCACGTCTGCCGAGCACAAGGAATCTCACAGACGCATTCCTCCCGCGAATCTGCCGCCACTTTTCCGGCAAAGGGCATTCTTGTCGTGCCTCTAAATCTCGTTTTTGACGTGTCGCGACCGGCATTTTTCTGGAATTGGCGGCCGGTCGCCGATTGTTGCCCACAATTTCTAAATTACTTCCTCACGTGTCAATATATCGAACGGATTACTAATAAAACGAATCTCGGGAGTGATGCTGCAGTGATTAAAAGAGACGCCGACTTTTAGAATTTTCTTCTGAAGCCCTAGTTAATAATCACCACAGTCGTAACTTGGGTCACGCGGGGTTTGAAAAATGGGGGCTCGATGAAGGCGGTAAGTACCCCAAAAACATAACACAAAATATGCTGACAAACTCTATTTATTATTATTATTTTATTCAGATAAGGACTAACGACCAAGCTCCTATAATAAAAAAAAACAAATTACTGCAATTTGCAGCAATAGTAGACTTTTAAAGTGGGATAACGGGTAGACTCTCTCTTCTATCTCGGTAGAGACTGATCTACATCAAGGAAGCAACCTTACCCACATGAACCTTGATTCGCAATCATATCCTAACATCAATCCGCATTAGACCAGGGTGAAAAAGTAAGACCCAAATTCTCAAGTTTACGATGATAGCAGAATACAGAAAACGGTCCTCAGTCCCCAACACCTCCAGAAGCTCCCATTACGGCGACAATCGACAAGAGGAGAGGGGAGAGAGTGCTTCGAATAGCTGGGTTGAACCCGGCTGCCAAAGAATGGAAATACTACAATATGAACATTAAACATTTTAGAGAAGACTTCATAAACAAAGGTAACAAATACACAGGTACGGCGTTTCTTGTCAAACAGAAGATAGCTGAACAAATAATTTCTTTGGAAACAGTATTAGACAGAGCAGCTTATCATTAAGATCAACAAATGTACAAAACTTAAAATAATTTAACTTTGTGCACATCCCGCTTCGACGAAGATATAGTACTATTCTATGATGAAATTAAGAAAGCGATACAGAACAAACCCATCATTTACCAAATTATAATGGAAAACTGCAATGCGAAGCTCTGTAAGAAAGAAAGAAGAGGAAAACGAAAGCCTGATTGGAAATTGTAGATACGGAGAGCGAAACCCACGAGGAGAGGATATTTTGAATTTCATGATCGAACACAATCTTCACCCTATGAATTCATACTTTAACAAAAAGTAAAATGCGGACGTGGATAAGTTCGAATGGCAAAACAGAAAATCTGTCAAGGGCTTTACTCAAAACTTCCCTCGCAAGTGGACGTTGTGACACTAAACATTTTCAAAAATTAAAGTAAAATAGGGGTAAAAATATCTTAATGTTTCCAATAATACTGAAACAATAAATGGAAACACTTGGTAATGCAAATTATATAAATTTTCAAATCAAAAAAGAACATTACCGATGGTGGGATTTGAACTTCAGCGCCTGCGAATGCGATTTCAACGCCGACAGGTGCCGGTTGCACGCGGCCGTTCAAAACTGTCTGGCACTTGTTCTTGCGGCTGTATTATATAGAATACACTACTTCCTGTCCACTTCTGACTGTTGTATAATAAGTACCTTGTATCTGTTTGGTTCCATTTTCATCAAGGATAAAGTCTGAGCTATGTGAAAATTATTACTTTTATCCATTTTTCAGTTAAAGCAAAAATAAACAAAATTTTATTTTTTATGGTGTCTATGCCGCAACTGAAGATGGTGTATTAAGCCCTGATTGAGTCGTTCTTAAGGTATGGTGTAATCGTTTGGGGGGTATCTTTCCTTCTACTATTCAAATAGTGGATTTCGCCCAGAGGAGTATATTAAAAGTCATACACAAGAAAACTACGGTATACTCAACAATTCTTTTCTTTGAAGAAGTAGAACGTTTGGATTTGAAACTGATAATTATGCTAAATCTGTTCTACTATTCTTAGATAAAAACAAATCTCTGAAAGATGAAATCAGCAGCTTATATAATACTAGACTTAAAAACGAAGGAAAAATGGTTGTTCCTAGAATGCAACTTACACAAAGCCAACATGAATCATTGGAAATTATACAATATGCTTCCCTCTTCGTTTAAAACTATAAATTACTATGGAATAAATTTTACGATTAAACAAAATCGTCAACTCAATTTGCTTAATTAATACTTATTAATACACAATATGCATATTTATATTTCTTCGTGTATGTGTTCTGAACAAACAATATTCTTAGATTACATCTAATTTAAATTATAAAACAAAAATAGTAATTGGGTGAGTAGTCAAATATTATTAATTAGTAACTGTACTTAAAAATACAGCACTTGCACACGTTAGTACTGTGTACTTACGAGCAAACTATCTTATTAAATTATTACTTTTGTTATTATCAATAAAAAATTACTTACTTACTTCCTGATAAGAGAAAATATATGTAGTGGCAAAAAACTCGAACGGCAGAAGGGATATAAAAATAAACTAAAATAAGCCATCAAGAACTTCTAATCATCTCACAGGATTTTAGATCTAAATTAGAATAGCAGTTGAACGAAATAAACCAACACTGTCTTACGACAAGACATGACAGATAAGTAGGCATAGATTTTCAAGACTCACAAATCAGAGAACGGCAATAATATTACTCTTCCTTCGTATTCTATAACTCTAAAGGGGTATCTACGTGTTGATAAGCTTTATGATTCCTTGAACATTTGTAAACAGTTTTCATTAAAAATATATCTAAGTATAATGAGCGCTTTTTCCCTTTCCTAGAATTATACATATAATATTACTTCATTGTCTTCGTAGCTGTTATGGTCCCAATTTTCAGTACATGTTTTGTCGTTCTTGTGCTGTTGTTCTGTATATTATTTAGAAGTTACAGGTTTACTGGGCAATATTTTTGCACAGTTCCTGCATCGCAGGTTACAATAACTGAAAATATGTGAAACGTGAAGCTAGTGTTTCTGTAGTCGTTAGGGTATTAAATTAACAAATCTCTCCTCGTGCGCAGTATCCTAAGCCTGAAATTTACATTCCAGCCAAACGGAGAGCTCAAATTCAAAACGTTGCTTAGGAAAGTTCGCAGATTTCCCTGTCATGCTAAAAATATTATACAATTGTTACAAAAACAGGAAGGTATTACAATATCATTAAAAAATTACGTCGCCGAAATCATGCATATTTTTTTCTAATTTGTAGCTTCTAATAACAACAATAGTGTCTTTCACTTGGACTAAATCTAAGATTCTTTTATGCTTATATTATAGGGAAGACGTTGGGGGTTTAGCTTTCCAGGCTACCAGAAGTATTTATCAGACGAGAAGAACTTACTATCAACAAGCAAACAAATTCTTCACCACATTGGTTCACATCTGCTTCATAGCAGTTCAATGGAAAAGTAAATTATTTATTCCCCATTACGTTGGCCACCCAGCTTTTTCTGTTTCGTAGAATCATTAGCAGCAACAATGGTTCACCTTGTACGAACTTATCGTGATCGGTATCGACTTCCGAGATTATTAGGGCCGAGTAAACAAACTTGGGGACAAGTTCCTCAGCTTTCAGAATTAATTACAGTCCTAGTCTTTGGGGTTTTAATGCAATGAATGAAACGCACTGTTTATGAAGCTTCTTCGATTCATTTTAACAATTTTCAAATATATCCAGAACATATGCTATATCGGGTATTTTATTTCGATTCCTAAAATTGCCAGCTAGCACAAAAGTTACCATGTTTGTTGTGTTTTGTCGATAGCCTGTCAAAGCAGCAGCTTTGATCCTTTATGCTTTTATGGCCGAATTTAATAAACAAGTATTGTGAGCGAGTGAAAATTACAGTAATTTTGGTAATTTCAGGAGTAATCCAGCTAAAATATTACATTATAAGAGTATAATAAAGCACACACTACGTACATAATACATTTGAAATTAGCTTTTTATTAAGGAAATTAAAGGCGATTTACTGTAATCTAATAAAACTCGAGCTAACGCTTTGATATAACAAAATGGATATTTATATGTCATGGTTTACTGTATTAAAGCTGTTTTAAATGTTCAAAACAACTGACAGAATGCTGACAATCACAGTTTCAGTCTCTGAATTAATTCCAATTTAAAAACCCTCCAATACAATATTAGCTGATTCAACATAACCCAAACACCACTATAAATATTTCTTGCACTGAAGTTGTTATATAATAATCTGCTAAAACTCGTCAAGATTAAAGCAGTTGAATACCATACCCTGTCTATAGAATTCTAAATCTTAGAACTTCAGCGGTTGAAATATTTGGGGAATACGGTAGTCGGTTGTGGTAAGGTTGTCTAATTGTCGTGAATCCAGAACATTACCCCGGCGATTACCTATGCATTTTTGATATCGGAAGTTCCAGCTTATACCCAGGATATTCCAATAAACCCAGAATTCATGAATTAAATGCATAACCTTGTTTGAATTTACAGTTTACGCCGTGTATTCAAAGTGTTTAATGTAGTCTTAAATATTTGCAATTAGTATTATAAATCTTACCCTTAAGCACAGACATTTCGAGTATACTGTTCATTTTAGTCGATTGTCATGTAATAATTTATATCTATACTTCCTTGAATTAATCAATACTGTACTGGCCGAATGGAATTAATTAACTAAAATGTAAATTTTATAAACAGATTGAAATTTTTTTAATTTATAGTTTGACTAATATTTCTCTAGCCATTTTCAAAATCAAGGAAGACTACAGTCCGAAAAAAAATATTTTATGAAAGCTATGGCTACATACATCATACTGATAACAACCACCAACGACGACGTATGCAGATGAGAACGTGTAAATGCTATACAAGAATATTAGTGGAAGGCAAATATAGTTTTAACATAGTAATGGGAGTTTTCAATGCAATTCTGCGCACGCAACGACCAGAAGACGAATACTACATTGGAAAACTTGGCTTAGGCGCGAAAAAGCACAGAGCAATCATAATCGCAAACCTAAAAAGTCGAAAGCTATACGTCACGAACACATTTTTTGACACAAAACCCTTACGAAATTGACATGGTTGAGCCCAATTCGAAGAACACTCAATGAAATCGATCTTATACTCCCATCATTCACAATGCCCTTACCTCATTCACATATGGTAAAAACACTAAAAACTAAAGTAAGAGTGATTTTGAAAAGGCTTTCGATAGAGTCAAGCATCAGAAAATGTTTGAAATCTTGGAAGTTTCGGGGCTAGACGATAAAGATATCGGCTTAGTAAATCTGTATATTGAACAGTGAGCGATTATTCGCTAGCTAGAGAAAGAATGGTCTACGGAATTTTATGTGAGAAGAGGGGTGCGCCAGGGTTGCATACTGTCTCCCCTACTCTTTAATATATATTAAGAAAATCTCTTTAAAGAAACACTGCATGAGGCACAAGATGATATCAATATAAACGGTGAAATTATTAACATGAGATGCGCTGACGATACCGTACTTGTGACAGATAGTGCTGAATGTCCTCAGAATCTAACAGATCCTGTCATGGAGGTCTGTGGTAGATATGAAATGACACTAAACTGTAAAACAAAATAACAAATAATGATAGTGAGCAAAAACAATATCACAAACACACAATTCCTAGTCACCGTTACATCAGACAGAAAAGGTTATTTATCTCGGATGTAAGCTTAACAAGAATTAGGATGACACATGCGAAATAAGACCTAGAATAGAGTAGACTAGAAGTGGTTTCAATCGTATGAGGAAAGCCCTATACAATATCAGCCTGAATATACAACTGCGAATAAGAGTCCTCCGATTATGTTATGTTTTCTCCACCCTTTTATACGGCACGGAGACCTGGACTCTAACCGAGGCTAAAGGCGGAAGCTTAGAGTGGCCTGAACTCACCACATTTCTAGTACCACAATAATTGAGTGCACACAGAAAGATCTAGAAATTGTACTAACAGTGAAGAACAGCAAAATACAATTATTTCGGCATGTCATGCGTAACGAAAAATACCACCTTCTCTAACTAATCCTTCAGGGCAAGGTTAAAGGAAAAAGGGGTCTTGGTCGTCGCCGAGCATCTTGGATAAAGAACCTTAGACAGTGGACTGAAATGACTTCAGCTGCCTTATTCCGTTCAGTTGTCGGTAGAATTATTTGTGCAAACCTATTAGATAACATCCATAGAGGATAGGCACTTCAAAAAGAAGGAGAGTAGTGAAAAGGGCTAGAAAATAAATTTACACGAAATACTCTAAGACCATCGGTATAAAATTACTCACTGCAAAAAGAATGCTTATGAACGGCATCTGAAAAACACTCTTAGAGCTATCGAGAATGTAGAAAAAATGAATACGTTTGCTAACAATTTGATAGAGAACATTGTATTTAAAGAATTTATTTTTGATTATTTGTATTATCAAAAACAAACGCTCAGCGAATGCTAAAAAGAATTACAAACACATTAGGAAAGTCATGTAGATAAAGTTATAAAGAATAGTAAAGGCATGCACTGTGTGAGAAGAAACGAAGGAAGAAGAAATATTGTAACACTCATATACGGAAATTTAACAGAGACCAAAAATAGAGAGCAAGTACTGTAGGTCTTGCAAGAATACTATAGTATAGAGTAAAATGACAGCAAAATATTAAACGATGGAATAATATACCCATTAAGAACCATGAAAAACTGAAGGTCCAGGAGAGGACTGAAGGAGACATCACTACAGACATGGCAAGAGAAGCTGAAAGCGCTGTAATTCCCAAAATGACTTAATATATTGCTATGCTCACATTGTAGTAGCTTTATATGTAAAATTGTAATTATTAGTAATTTGTAATATAACTAATAATACAGATATTAATTGTAAAAACGTCCAGTGTAAGTGATAACTTAAAGTTCAGATTTCTTATAAAATAGCAGGTCTTGTAAATAATTGATAGTATGATGTTTTTAGAATAGCATTGTTTTTGTGTA